>CM056059.1:183969735-184569735 GCA_029574335.1 Rana kukunoris
TCGTTTGGCGCGGGCACGCGCTTGATTTAACGCCCCCCTACCCGCCTATTTTCAGGGTAAGAAAGTGAGTGTTATACACCAATATAATCCACAGACATGTATATTACCCACAGAAGACCTTTCGGGATGTACCCTCCCTCCTCCTAGAGCAGGGCCCTCTGATTCCTCCTGTATTTAATTGTATTGTAAAGTGTCACACAAACTGTATATATATCCTGTACAATAATAATAAAAAAAATTATAATAATTCCAGACATGTCACCTTGCCAATCTGGGCTTCATGGTCTTCTTTATCCATACTTATCTTTTAGGCCCCTTTCACATTGAGGCGTTTTTCATGCAGTACATCGCTAAAAATAGCGCTGCTATACCGCCTGAAAAAAACCTGCCCTGTAGTGTTCAATGTGAAAGCCCGAAGGCTTTCACACTGAAGCGGTGCGCAAGCAGGACCGCTCCAAAAGTCCTGCTAGCCGTATCTTTACTGCGGTATAGGAGCGGTGTGTTTACCGCTCCTATACTGCGCCTTCCCATTTCAATCAATGGGCAACCGTGGTAATACCGCCCGTACAGAGGCGCATTGCGGGCGGTATTAACCCTTTTTCGTCCGCTAGCGGGGGTTTAAACCGCACCGCTAGCGGCCGAATACCATGGTTAATACGACGGTATAGCAGCGCTAAAAATCGCGCTGCTATACCGCCACTGCGGCTCTATCCCCAATGTGAAAGCAGCCTTATAGAATACTGCACATATGAGTTCTTTGTGGCACCATCTGTTCTCAGAAAATAATATCTGTACAAAGTTTTGGATAGGTCGTCTTGTATTTATGACAGATGGCACGCAGTTCTATAATAAAATCCTGAGATGTTCAGATTTGCTCTTACAGAACGTATTTGGCGTAGAGGTGAATTAAAGTTGTATTAACCACTTCCGGAGAGTTGTACTGCTACAGGGCGGCTTATGTATATATTTGTATGTATTTATATATATATATATTTATATGTATATACAGTATATATATATATATATATATATATATATATATATATAATATATACGTGATCCAACACTTCCAGGTAGGGGATAGAAAATATATATCTGTGCTCAAATCCCAATAGCTTTTACATGTATTTAACCACTTTCCTACTGCAGATAGACATATGATGGCGGCAGGAACCCTTTGTCCCTGCGGGTCTCCGTCATATGACGTCTTTTACTTTTGAGCGTCTAGGGGACGTGCGCCGTGTCACTCGGCACCCGATGCGCGTGCCCGGCGGCCGCAATGTCGTGACATAGCCGAACACATGGATCTGTATCTGTAAACACACAAATCCACGTCCTGTCAGAGGAGAGGAGACCGATGTATGCTTCCAGTAGGTATGAGCCGAACACCCCCCCCCCCCCCGTTCGGTTCGCACCATAACTTGCGAACACACCAAATGTTCGTGTGAACTTTAGAACCCTGTTAAAGTCTATGGGACTCGAACGTTTGAAATCTAAAGTGCTAATTTTGAAGGCTAATATGCAAGTTATTGTCCTAAAAAGTGATTGGGGACCTGGGTCCTGCCCCAGGCAACATGGGGCGGGGGGCTTGTCGGAACACATGGATCTGTATCTGTAAACACACAAATCCACGTCCTGTCAGAGGAGAGGAGACCGATGTATGCTTCCAGTAGGTATGAGCCGAACACCCCCCCCCCCCCGTTCGGTTCGCACCATAACTTGCGAACACACCAAATGTTCGTGTGAACTTTAGAACCCCGTTAAAGTCTATGGGACTCGAACGTTTGAAATCTAAAGTGCTAATTTTGAAGGCTAATATGCAAGTTATTGTCCTAAAAAGTGATTGGGGACCTGGGTCCTGCCCCAGGCAACATGGGGCGGGGGGCTTGTCGGAATCTGGCAGAACGCTACATCAGGTTTGCCGTTACATCAGAGGGGGGCATGGTCACCCGCACGTCACTTGGAAAGCCTGGGTTTTCTCTTGCGTCAGAGGGGGACGGGGTCACGTTACTTGGGGTGTCTCTGAGACAGGTGATGCGCTGCACTGCGGACGTCTCATCGCTGGACCCCGGAGAGGAGATCACCCATCGCAGGATACCGACTTTCCCAACGGTGTCTATGTTTTTTTTTACAATTTGTTACACTTTCTTTGTGAAATGGTAGGGGTACAATGTACCCCATTACCAATTCACATAGGGGAGCCGGGATCTGGGGGTCCCCTTTGTTAAAGGCGTCTTCCAGATTTCGATAAGCACCCCGCCCGCAGACCCCCACAACCACCGGGCAAGGGTTGTGTTGATGAGGCCCTTGTCCCCATCAACATGGGGACATGGTGCTTTGAGGGATCACAGACCCCCAAAGCATCCTCCCAATGTTGAGGGCACGTGGCCTGGTGCAGTTCAGGAAGGGGGGTGCTCTCTTATTCCCCCCTCTTTTCTTGCGGCCTGCCAGGTTGCGTGCTCAGATAAAGGGTCTGGTATGGATTTTTGGGGGGAACTCCACGCCTTATTTTTTTTTACTTTGGGGTGGAGTTCCCCTTAAAATCCATACCAGACCTGAAGGATCTGGTATGGATATTTGAGGGGAACCCCGCGTCATTTTTTTTAAAATTTGGGGTGGAGTTCCCCTTAAAATCCATACCAGACCTGAAGGGCCTGGTAATTGAATTTGGGGGGACCCCCACGCCTTATTGTATTTTTCTCAATGACTTTAGATGCCTTTTCTTTCAATTTCCGACATAATTCATTATAGCCGCAAATGGTTTTAAATTACTTTTTTTCCTTCAAAAATTACTCTTTGTGCAGGGACAGTTCTAAGCACGGAAAACAAGCGTTACTTCACAGGCATACTATACACACCCCCAGGTATAAAATTTAAAGGATTATTTTACTTTTATTGTTTCACTTTAAGCATTATTAAAATCACTGCTCCCAAAAAAACTGCCATTTAAAAAAAAAAAATATTTGCATTGATACATGTCCCCTGGTTCACAAACACTTTTTATGACAATAACTTGCATTTAAGCCTTTAAAATTAGTCATTTAGATTTCTCCCATAGACTTTTAGGCCGCGTACACACGATCAGACCAGTACGATGAAACTGGTCTTAAGACTAGTTTCATCGGATCAATTCGATGGTGTGTACGGCCCATCGGACCGTTGCTTCCGTCGGACCAAAACGATGGTTAGTACACAAAAGCATCGGACCAAAGACCCACGCATGCTCAGAATCAAGTCGACGCATGCTTGGAAGCATTGAACTTCGTTTTTTTCAGCACGTCGTTGTGTTCTGAGTCACCGCGTTCTGGCCCGATCGGATCTTTGGCCCGATGGTGTGTACGCACATCAGACCATCAGACCACTTCAGCGTGGTCCGATGAAAACGGAGAACGAGCGAACAGGCAATGTTTGAGCCGATCATGAGTTTGACTCGAACTCGAAGCTCATCCCTAGTTCCCAGTACAGAGGAACACAGATCGGTCTCCTCCCCTTGTGAGTCCCCTCCCCTACAGTTAGACTCAATTCCTAGGACACACTTAACCCCTTCCTCGCCCCCTAGTGTTAACCCCTTATCCGAACTGTCCTCGGGCATTTTCGGACATTTTTAGCGCTCTCTGGCACCTTCCACCTCTGGCCGCATTCGGTATTGCATCCCATTGAAGTCAATGCGGAACAAATTACATTTGTTTCCATTGACCTCAATGTGAAAACTCGCTTTGATATGCGAGTACTTTGGATTACAAGCATACTCCTGGAACGGATTATGCTCGTAATCCGAGGTTCAAATGTATTAGGTAAATGGCATTTATCTGATATGGCCTTGTGGTCAATGATGTCATGAGAATCACAGTACCTGTGAATGAATGAATGAATGACTTGTATAGCGCTACACATGCGAACCGAATCGCCTCTAGGCGCTTTTTGCAGCCAGTGTCTTCCTGGCTGGTGCAGTCATTTACCCCATAGGATCTCGACACGCTTGGGACACACAGTCATACACACATATATACATATATACTGGGCCAATTTGGACAGGTTCCAATTAACCTACCTGCATGTCTTTGGAATGTCTGTGGAATCATCACAGCGGACTGGCCGCCCAGTACTGACAGCTACCTTCCGTTCTGACCAAACCCAAGTTCATCCACACAAGGACTGGCCTTGCTCCCCTCGGGTGTAGGTGGAGCCCCAACAATCTCAAAATCTGTTCCTACACTTTAAATCCACCATCTGAAGTTGTTCAGGTAATAAAAAGGACAATAATGAATGTAAAAAAAAAAAAGTTTCTGCTCAGAGATAGCAATCGTTACTTTAAATGCATTTCCTGCAGTTTTGATAGATACGGGTATATTTGCATTTTTGCCAGTAAAAACTGTCCCAGATCTGTCCATCAAAGTTTAAAAAAAAGTTCTTGATGATTCCCATGCCAGATGTTGTGTAGCTGTGGTTGGGGAGAACACGTTCTGCAAACAATTAGCATAGTTACGAGCGCTTATTGCTTCCCTGTTGATTTAAGCCTTAAGGGGGATGCAAAATAAACATGGAGCTTGTGGAATATTTTCATAACTGAGTAATAATGCAAATTTACAGCAATGAAAATTTTTACAAAACAAGCACTTACTTGTATTAGCCCATTTATCAATAAATAGCAGAATACATTGAACTGCAAGACCAACTTTTTTGTAGATTTTTCCATTTATTATACTGTATTTTTTTGTTTGAGTTTATCTACGATCATTAGCCAGTTGAGGTAGGTAAAATAAACCTTAACGTTTTTCTAAAGTCAGAAGGTTTTTGTATCTTAATGCATTCTATGCATTGAGATAAAATACCTTGGCCCAGATTCACGTACATCTGCGCATTATTGGACCGGCGTAGCGCACCGCCTTTACGTTAGACTTGCGCAATTTTGCCGCGTAATCACCCTATTCTCGTAGCTTTTGCGCAGAAAATTGCGCACGTGTAACGTTATTTCAGAGGCGTAAGGCGGAGTAATACAAATTGGGAAGGACGTGGGCGTGTTACATTGAAATGAGCCGTGACCCCATGCAAATGAAGGGCCGGCCGGCTCGCGCATGCGCGCTTGAAGGAGACCATGGTCAGCTCCACTGTGCGCATGCTCACAACTCGGGAGCGGCGCAATCAGTGAAATTGGAAATGGACTAGGGCAACGTTGTGAACTACGCAGACAGCATAAATAGACAGACACAAACGCACTTGCATTGCAAAAGTACATCCCTTTGTCCCTTCCCATTTAACCAAGTGCTTTTGTCCCGTTGTTCGTTGCGTTGTGTTTTGTAGTTGTCAGATTAGTGTTCTGTGTGATCAAGTGTTTGTTAGTAGATCTTTGAAAGTGTTTTTTGATCAGTGTTTGAGAGACTGTTTGTTTGATATATTTCTGTTTGTTTGTTTTCTTGCTGATTTTTTGCTGTTTGTTTTTGTGACTGTTTCTTGCTGAGTGCTTGTGTGATTTTTTGGGTGTTAGTTTTCTCTTTGTGTGTGTTCTTGCTTGATTGGTTGTGCTTGTTTTTGTGAGTGATTTTTGTTGACTGGGAGTGAGTTTTTTTGGAAGTATGACAGAGAGAAAGTGAAAGCTCAATTTTACTGTGGGGGAAAAAAGAATTCTTGCCCGGGCCATTAGCGATTATGGGCGTTTCCTCCACGGCCCAGACAGTGCCAACACCACTCCAGCCAGGAGGAGGGAGATTTTGGACATGATCACTGAGCAGGTCAATTCAGCGGGGGAGGGGGAGACACGGACCTGGTCTGGGATTGACAAAAAAATTAATGACCTCCGGCGTCTGGTCAAACAGAAGCTGGCCAGAATGCATGCCCATGCAAGGGGCACAGGAGGGGGCCCACCATGCCATATTAGGCTGACAGCGGAGGAGCGTGCGGTGGCCCTGACCTTTCATCGGCATGAAGTTGAGGGCCTGCCCGGCTTTGACTCAAGTGGTGCCAGGTAAGTATTTTTTTTAATATCAGGTGTGTAGCATGTGTGGGGGAGGGGGTGAAAGGGAATATGTGGCAAGTGTGTGGATCCTCCAACCTGTGAATGTTTTGTGTCATCCACAGATGTGCAGGAGGGTGCAGGGCCATCTGGCCTGACCGCACCATCCCCAGGACAGCAGCCTAATGAGGCCCCCCCAACAAGGCCGGAGTCCACGGAGGAGGTTCAAGAGGAGGAGGAGAATCATGAGGAGGAGGAATCCATGTCAGGCACTGGACTTGTGGTTTTTGAGGACTCTTCCCCTCTGGCTGGCAGCAGGCAGCCATCCCTAAGGGGGAGCCCCCCCCCCCTCCTCCCCCAACATGGCTCCCCTCCCAAGGGCCTCCCCTTCTCCCCGGCCACAAGCATCAGCTGGATGCAGGATTTCGTCCCAGAACACCAGGGGGTTGGCCGATCTCCTGCCCGCCACTCTGAGAAGGGACCAGGCCCTTCAGACCCGCCATCTGGGACAGGTCAGCCAGACATTGGTGCGGATGGAGGAGAGCCTGTCCTCCATCAAGGATACGCTGGGGAACCTGGACTCCCACTCCCGGGCTTTCACAACCTGCCTAAACGAACTGCAGACTACATCAGCAGGCGTTGGGCAGGATGTGAGGGCCCTTACCCAGGCTATCCAGGCCAACGCGGCAACACTTGGTGCTGCCCTGGACAGAATAGCCGTGGCCTTGGAGGGCAGGCCGCCAGGTGGGCAGAGATCAGGGGCTGCTCCTCCTTCCCCGGTTTTGCCCCTCCCCCATGAGTCTCCCCTGAGGAGCCGGGGCCATGGCCGGGGGCGCCCCAGGCGTTGCTCACGTAAAGGGCAATAATTTTTTTTTCCCCTTTTTTTTTTTTTTTGCTGGGAAATTTTTGATTTTGCTGGTAATTTTTTTTTTTTTTTTGGGTTGTGAATGCTGTTTGAATGTGGGGGTGACATTCCTGCCGGAAAAGGGGTGTCACCCTCAATTTTGGTGGAGAAGGGTTCCCCAGGACCAGGGAGAAGTGATCCCCAGGTCCGTGTGAATGGTGTATGAATGTACAGTGACATAATTGGAGCCTTGGTGTGGCGTTGCTGCTCACAAGTCCAGCATGGTGGACTGGTGCCAATCCAATTTGATGTGGATGTGGGGTGTGTGTGCTAGGGACCACAGTGGTGTGCATGCATGCATTCTCATTGTGCCATGATTAATGTGTGTGTTTAACGTGCAAAGATGCCCAATGTGAGCTGTCTCCTGGCTGCTCTTCCCTCAGAAGACGGGGGACCCTTGGTTAGGGGGGGATTGTCTGGTTCAGGGGTCAGGTCATCACGTAGGTCGATCTGCAGGCCCTTTCTTTCTGCGAAGTTGTGCAGTATGCAACATGCACCGATGATCTGGCACACAAAGTTTGGGGAATACAAGAGGGTACCCCCAGACTTATCCAGGCATCGGAAACGTGACTTTAGGAGGCCAAAGGTGCGCTCCACCACTGCTCGTGTTTGGGCATGTGCTTGATTGTATCTTTCCTCTCCTGGGGTTTGGGGGTTCCGGATAGGAGTCATGAGATGGGGTCCCAGTGGATATGCAGAGTCACCTGTAAGGGAAAAGACAGGAGAATGTTAGTCATGTATGTGCCCCTTGTGATGTGTGCATCATGGGAGGGGATAGTCATGCCTGACTCCCATGTCACTCACCAACCAGCCAGGTGTCCCCATACACGTTCTGATCGAATTCCATTCGGATGTGGCATTGATTGTATATGTAGCTGTCATGGCTGGACCCTGGGTGTTTGGCACGGACGTGCCATATGAGGTCTTGGGCATCGACTATCACCTGTACGTTGATGGAATGCCAATGCTTCCGATTGCGGTACATGTGCTCTGTCTCCTGGGGGGGCTGGAGTGCCACATGTGTGCAATAAATGGCCCCCACAGTGCGTGGGAATCTGGCAATTCTGTAGAAATCTGTCATTGCCTTCAGCCGCAGGTCCTCAGTGGTGGGTTTGATGATTTGGTTGGCCATGCGTCTGAGGATTGCAGGGACAACCTGGTGCACACATCTGCTCATGGAGGATTGTGACATCCCAGCCACCACTCCACTTGTACGCTGAAAAGAGCCACTGGCAAGGAAATGGAGTGTTGCCATGACCTTGACCAGTGGCTGCACTGCATGTGAGCGTTGTGTTGGGCTGGTGATTTCCTCCTGCAGGGTTGTGGTTAATTCCAGGATGGCATGAGGGGGGAATCTGAAGATGCGATACACCTCAGAATCACTCATGCCAAACAGGTCTATGCGGGTGCGGTATATCCTCTCCCGTGCCATCCTCCGTGCCATCCTCCGTGCCCTCATCCTTCTTTGTTCATCTAAAGTCAGTAGTATAGCTATGTGCGACGATGCCCCTGGCATGTTGGCATACAGATTGTTGTGCAACACGTGTGACTGCTGAGCTCCTCACTAACAGTGTTGCTTTCTCTGACATGTAGACTTTTTTTCTCTTTTTAGACCAGCTTTTATATGCTCTAATTCTAGACAGGACATTTTGCTGTTGCGCACACTGCGTAGCCTGCGCTGCCCCAACGTTCTTTTGTGGATCCCCGTAAGTCCCTCATTAGCATATTTGACTAGCAAATCAATGGTCTGTCTAGCGCACTTTTGCGCGGACGGATGCGCCAGTCTAACGAAATTACGCGGGACAAAAAAAAGTAGATTTTTTGCGTATCTCGTTCTGGGGATGCCGTGCATCGAAACGCACGCGCACATTTTGACTTACGCCGCGCATCTCCTGATGCGCAGGCGTAATCGCTCTGTGAATCTGGGCCCTTGTGTGTACAGCAGCCGCCCCAGCCCCCCTTATCCTTACCTGAGTCCATCTCGATCCAGAAATGTTGCATGCGAGCCTCGGCTATTCTGGACTCCCCTCCTCATTGGCTGAGACAGCAGAGGGGTGCCATTGGCTCCTGCTGCTGTCAATTAAACTCTGTGGGCCAATGAGGAGAGAGAATAGGAGGGGCCGAACCGTGGCTTCATGTCTGAATGGACACACAGAGCAGCAGTTTGGCTCGGAGTGCCCCCATAGAAAGCTGCTTGCTGTGGGGGCATGAAGAGAAAATAATCTGGACAGCTGCACTTCAATAAAAATGCCCTTACTGTGAAAAGTTTCAAAAGTTCATGACATCAGCAGAGTATAGGACAATCATGGCCACTTCCTGCTGCCACAGTACTGTGCAAAAGTTTTAGGCAGGTGTTAAAGTGGATGTAAACCCTAATTTATTTTTATATCACAATGTAGAGTAAAATATTTCCTATCATCTGTGCCCAGTCTTGCCACAAAGAGTTAATCTATCTCTGAGCAATCCTCTTTTATTGTTCAGTGAAAAAGAATGGACTAACAGAGAAAAACCTTAGTCCGTTCCGCCCCCTTGCTGTGAGTGACAGGTTATTTACATATCTCATGCACTAGCCTGGAGACAGGCTTTTTTTAAAATTCCCACCCCCACTCCTGAAGCAGATGGTCACCGGTCATCTCTATGACCGTCCGAGGCCTGGGCGCGATGTTATGACGTCACGCCCGGGTACCCAAAAGGAAACAAAGCGGCTGAAAGCATGAGATTGGTGAATTTTTTTTCCTGATCTCATGCTTTCCAGCCTGGAGGAGAGAACTGAGGTCTTATTGACCCTGCATCGTTCCATAAAGAGGACCTGTCACACGCTATTCCTATTACAAGGGATGTTTACATTCCTTGCAATAGGAATAAAAGTGATAAAAAAAGTAAAAAAGTGTAAAAATTAAAAAAAATTAGGTAAAAAAAAAATATATATGTAATTTTTTTTTTAAACGCCCCTGTCCCCAGTTGCTCGCGCCCAGAAGCAAACCCGCACATAAGTCCCACCCACATATGTAAACTCCGTTTAAACCACACATGTGAGGTATCGCCGCGTGCATTAGAGCGAGAGCAATAATTCTAGCACTAGACCTCCTCTGTAACTCTAAACTGGTTACCTGTAAAAACATTTAAAGTGTTGCCCATAGAGATTTTTAAGTACCGAAGTTTGGCGCAAATTCCACAAGTATGCACATCTTTAAAGCGCGACGAGTTAGGTATCTATTTACTCGGCGTAACATCATCTTTCACATTTGAAAAATGATTGTGCAAATACCGTGCAAGATAAAAAGTTGCAATGACCGCCACTTTATTCCCTAGGGTATCTGCCAAAGAATATATATATATATATATATATATATATATATATATATATATATATATATATATATAGGGCCAGATTCTGGTAGAATCCGCGGCGGTGTAGCGCAAGCCATTTACACTACGCCGCCGCAACTTACTGGAGCAAGTGCCGTATTCTCCAAGCACTTGCTCCGTAGTTTGTGGCCGCGTAGTGTAAATGGCACGGCGTATCCCCGCGTAAATCAAAGGGGGCGGCTTGTATTTAAATTAAGCGCGCCCCCGCGTCGATCGAACTGCGCATGCGCCGGCCGGGAAAAAAGCCCAGTGCGCATGCTCCAGCTCACGTCGGAAAATGTCGTTGAAACTGACGTGAAAACGACGTGAGCATCACTTACGCAATGCCCTTTTCGCGAACGACTTTGTAAAACGACGGAAAAAGATGACGCTGCCCCGACGCCATACTTAACATGGCATAAGACGGAACTTCATAAACTTACCCCTCATATAGCAGGGGTAAGTTTACGCTTACAGAAACAACGTAAACGACGACGGGGCGGCGTAAAAACTTTCGGGAATCGGCGTATTAGGCTTATTTGCATAGGCAAATGAGAAATCAACGTAAAGGCCACCTAGCGGCCAGCGAAGTATTTACATCTAAGATCCGACGGTGTAAGTGTTTTACACCTGTCGGATCTTCACTGTATCTATGCGTAAATGATTCTATGAATCAGACGCATAGATACCCGGGGAAAAAAACAGATCCTGCGATACACCCAGGGGCGGACTGACAACTCATGGGGCCCCCGGGCAATAGAAGAATATGGGGCCCCCCAGGCTTACAGATGGCCACCACACCAGGCAGTGCAGAGGCAGGGCAGCTAAAATCTTGGGTTTGTCACATCAAAAACATGTGGGTTTTGGACATATCAGGGACAGATGTAAAAGAAAACAGAGATTTTTACATACTGTCCCTGGTTTTACTGAGCCTGGCAACCCTGATGGGGCCCCCTAGTGGCATGGGGCCCTCGGGCAGTGCCCGAAAACCCCAATGGTCAGTCCGCCCCTGGATACACCGTCGTATCTTTTTTGAGAATCTGGCCCATAATGTTTCTGAGTTCTGAGTAATTTTCTAGCAAAAAAATTAGGAATTTTACATGAAGGAGAAAAGTGCCAGAATAGGCGCGGTATGGAAGTGGTTATTTCTTGCCATTTGAAGGGCTTATTAGCAAGCTATTGTCAAACAGAAGGAAGACAGCTAATATCCGTGTTCAAGCCAATCCCAAGCTTATCCCTATTGGTTCCCTGTCCTTTTCCTTCCGCCTGCTTTTTTTTTGGTCAGAGCTCACATATTGTGCTTACCCAAAAAGGTTTTGATTTGAAATAAATGTTTTTTCTTCATAAAATCCAGCAGCAATAACTGAAGGCTAATCTTTCATAAGAATGTAATAAGAGACTAACTAGTAAACATACAATTCCCATAGAGAGCAATATTTGCTATATTCCCAAGCTAGCTCTCACTCTGTCAGTCAGATAAGCCAGCACTGAAAAGGTCACGGGCTCAGCAAGAAATGAAACAGTTTCAAGATGGGAACATTAAGAAGAAGGTGAGCTTCACGCGCTTAGAAATGAATTGCTTTCGAAAATCTATATAATTCCATCGCCGTTTCAGGGCCAGTGACCACTCAGCCTCACTGCCCCCACGAAAGATGTAGGGTTAATATTCTAGAATGTTTTAAATCCTCTGAGAAGGAAGGAAACAAGTAATTGCAGATCCGTGGAGCAGAACAAGAAGTGATTAGAAAGATAAGGTTTAATTAAATGGTTTATTGAAGATGGGAATAAGAAAGGGGCTCTTAAAATGGTATTATACAGTTTCATTTAAATCAAAATGATCTAGAGAGTACTTTTTTAATGGAGACTTTTTTTTTTTTTAATCTACGTCTTATCCTTAACATTAACAATGTTTTTCTTTTGTTTTGTTTTTAATACGTTTTTGGAGAAAGGTGCGCCATTGTATTGCAGGCTGTTTGCAATTGTTGTAAATCAATTAAATGCAGGAAATGTTGTCCACTAGGTGGCAGAGCATTTCCTTAAACCGCAAAGGGTTTGGCTTGGGTGTTTGACAGATTTTGAAACTGTTTTTTAGTCTCTAAGGGGCACAAAAAAAAAAAAAATATTGGAAAGGACAGAACTGCTGGAAGAAACTGAAAGTGTTTGCAGGCGAACAGATGTTTGACTTAAAATATTAGATTCCATTGCCACGGATCGCACTGTAGAAGCTTTTCAGCTCTTCTGCAACATTTGGATAATGTGCTATCATATGAATTTTACAGTGTCTATAGAAAATATTTATGTTAAATTCCAAACTCTGGTCAGCTTAAAGGGGTTGTAAACCCTCGTGTTTTTTTCACCTTAAATGGGTTGTTATGGAAAACATTTTTTTCATAATAAGCATCCTTTACCTGCAGACATTCCTCTTTTCACTTCCTCATTGTTCGTTTTTGCTCAGAAGTTGCTCTATTTCTTCTCTGTTCTGTTCACTTCCTGCATGTCTGATTGTTACTCACCACCGTGAAGGGAGGCTTTACTGCGGTGGTCAGTGACATGCTCGCCCCTTCCTGGGAACTACATCTGTGCGGCAGGACGCTCTCTACGTGTTAGAGACTTCAAGGAGGTGTGAATTACTGGGCGTGCCGCAATGCATACTGGGAAATGTAGTTCTTACATAAACGAGCTCCACAAACCAGGAAGTGAATGAAATAACAGAAACTAGAACGCTGGAGGTGATATAGATGAAGGAATTTAATAGGTATTTACTGTTTTTTTAACAGAATCATGACACTATTCTGTCTGTCTACCTTGCAGACATTCATTTTAGGCAATTTAATGCATCCTAAAACTTTTGTCGCTGACCGGCCCCCTAGCTCCCTCATTTTACTCACCTGAGCCCCTTTCTTTCCCACATCAGAGACGCCCTCTACCTCTCTGGCCAGGCTTTCTCGGCTCTTGATTGGATAGATTGATAGCAGCTCAGCCATTGGCTCCCGCTGCTTTCACTCAAAACCAGTGGCGTGGGCCCCGGGGGGCACGGCCGAGTCCGGCATTCTATGTCTTTGGATGCAAATCCTGGTAACCCTCAGAGACTGCGCTTCTCCTAGGGGGTTTACGGATGTGGGGAGGAGCGGCAAACGCCGCCGGGAAACCCCAGACGATCGGTGCCACTCTATTCAAAACGAATTGCACAGTGGAGGGAAGTATGATGTGTTTGTTATTAAAAATGAGGGTTTACAACCCCTTTAACCAGTTGCTGACCGCCCGCCGTCATATTACTACGGGACGGTGGCACTGCTGGGCGAGAGCCCGTAGCTATACGTCTGCATTAAAGCGGCCACTAGGAGGCGCGTGTGCGCCGCTGGCGGCGGCGTGCATCCCGGCTCACCCCCGAGTCCCGCCCGCCTGCCCGGCGGGTACGATCGCCACCGGGCACACGCGATCGCTTGTTACAGAGTCCTGTCGGGGGAAAACGCTGATCTTCTGTTCATACGATGTATGAACAGAAAATCAGTGATTTCCCCTAGTGAGTCCACCCCCCCATACAGTTAGAACACACCCAGGAACACACTTAACCCCTTCCCCGCCCCCTAGTGTTAACCCCTTCACTGCCAATGACATTTTTATAGTAATCCAATGCATTTTTATAGCATTGATCGCTAAAAAAATGCCAATGGTCTCAAAAATGTGTCAAAAGTGTCTGAAGTGCCCGCCATAATGTCGCAGTACTGAAAAAAAATGCTGATCGCCGCCAATACTGGTAAAAAAAAATATTAATAAAAATGCCATAAAACTACCCCCTATTTTGTAAACGCTATAACTTTTGCGCAAACTAGGGTTGTCCCGATACCACTTTTTTAGGACCGAGTACAAGTACCAATACTTTTTTCAAGTAGTCGCCGATACCGAATACCGATACTTTTTTTAAATGTGTCCCCAAATGCGATCATGTCCCCCACATATTGCAATATACCACAAAAAATCCTCCTGCGCTCTGGTGTATCGCCAAACTGGGTGTATCAGTATGGTACAAAGGCAAAGTCTTAAGTCTTGCAGCCCTCCACAGAACAAAGGGTGTTCATATGGCTAAAATGAAAAAGAAAAGAAAGGAGGGCGCACCGACCTTGTGCATTACCACTTAATTTTTTTTTAATAAACATGAAATAAAAAGCAATGGTCCTATTTACAAACATTCAGAAGTAAGCGCATTTAAAAACAACTGAAACTGGACCTCACGGCACCTGCCAATCCGACCCTTGACACCAATATGGCTGACGCGTTTCTGGGGCGTACCCCCTTCCTCAAAGCCTAGGTGGTCTGTGATAACTCTCTCTTTCTGCAGATCATCCTTTAAAGGAGCATGTGTGCATATAGGCGCAGTCACTGGTCACTGAATAGCGAGTACCGCCTTTCTTACGGGGCTCCGCCCACCCCACTAATTTCCCAGAGGGGCTCCATCTGTGTAGAGGGGCAAGTTGTTCTAGGGTGATCCAAGTGCCCATCCTATACAGTGGGGTACACAGCAATAAAATATTACAGAACTGGCAGTGCAGCGGTGCAATGGGATCACCAAACTCCCAGTTACTCTATATCAACTGGCAGCTCCACTGCAGCCTGGCCAATTTGCCAGGACCTACATCGGAGCCATTTGTGTCACAACAGGGCATGGGGGTACAACATGAAAGTACCCACCTGGTAACATCCTGTGCCCGAGGAGACGCCCACATCCACCGCGGGCTGCCGCCACCCCACCGTTCTCTGCCGATCTGTGTCGGCGCCCTGGTTAGCTGGAACGCACGCCGTCCACAATCAGGAAGTGCGGGGCCTTCTGCGCTCCACCCCGCACTTCCGGTTTCGCCGTACTCGCGCATGCGCGCGCACACAGCCATGTATGTCCCCCACATATTGCAGCCATGTATGTCCCCCACATATTGCAGCCATGTATGTTCCCCACATATTGCAGCCATGTATGTCCCCCACATATTGCAGCCATGTATGTCCCCCACATATTGCAGCCATGTCATGTCCCCCACATATTGCAGCCATGTATGTCCCCCATATTGCAGCCATGTATGTCCCCCACATATTGCAGCCATGTATGTCCCCCACATATGCAGCCATGTATGTCCTCCATATTGCAGCCATGTATGTCCCCCACATATGCAGCCATGTATGTCCCCCACATATGCAGCCATGTCATGTCCCCCATATTGCAGCCATGTATGTCCCCCACATATGCAGCCATGTCATGTCCCCCATATTGCAGCCATGTATGTCCCCCACATATGCAGCCATGTATGTCCCCCACATATGCAGCCATGTCATGTCCCCCACATATGCAGCCTTGTCATGTCCCCCATATTGCAGCCACGTCATGTCTCCCACATATGCAGCCATGTCGTGTCCCCCATATATGCAGCCATGTATGTCCCCCATATTGCAGCCATGTCCTGTCCCCCATACCTGTAGATATGATGCCACCTCCGCTGCCGCATACCGCCGTTAATCCCCCTGCATTATAGCGTAGCGCGCATTACAAGCTTTCGTTCTGAATACTTGTAATGCCCGCGCCGCCATGTATAGACACTCCCCTTCTCGGGATTGGAGGGATCCGTCCAATCCTGAGCAAGGGGGAATGTCTATATGCGGATTCGTGCATAGACACTCCCCCTTGCTCGGGATTGAACTGATCTGTCCAATCCCGAGAAGGGGAGTGTCAATACATGGCGGTGCAAGCATTACAAGTATTCAAAACGAAAGCTTGTAAAACGCGCTACGCTATAATGCAGGGGTATTAACGGTGGTATGCGGCAGCGGCGGCATCATATCTACAAGTATGAGGGACAGGCAATGGCTGCAATATGGGGGGGAAGTATTCTATTTTAGTATCGGGGGTATTTGCGGGAGTACAAGTACTCCCGCAAATACTCGGCATCGGTCCCGATACCGATACTAGTATCGGTATCGGGACAACCCTAACGCAAACCAATCAATAAACGCTTATTATGATTTTTTTTTTTTTACGAAAAATATGTAGAAGAATACGTATTGGCCTAAACTGAGAAAAAAAAAATGTTTTTATATATTTTTGGGGGATATTTATTATAGCATAAAGTAAAAAATATTGCATTTTTTTCAAAATTGTCGCTCTATTTTTGTTTATAGCGCAAAAAATAAAACCCGCAGAGGTGATCAAATACCACCAAAAGAAAGCTCTATATGTGGGAAAAAAGGGACACCAATTTTGTTTGGGAGCCACGTCGCACGACCGCGCAATTGTCAGTTAAAGCGACGCAGTGCCGAATCGCAAAAAGTGCTCTGGTCAGAAAGGAGGTAAATTCCTCCGGGGCTGAAGTGGTTAAAAGATAATTATAGCTACATTAAAGCTTATTTTTTTTTAATTAAAATAACAAACATGGTATATAAAGAAAAAAATTCCGCTAACCCAGTGAAAATTAGAAAAATGTTTTGAAAAAGGCAGCAGTAAACGCGCAGTTTTTTTTCCTTTTTTGTTTAACAAACATGGTATACTTACCTGCTCTCTGCAATGGTTTAGCACAGAGCCACCCCGATCCTTCTCTTTTGGGGTCCCCGACAGCACTCCTCCTCTTCGGCAAGTGTCCCCATGGAAAGGCGCTTTCCATGGGGCACCCATGCATACAAAACTGACCTGTCTGCATTTATTGACACCGAGCGGACGTCTTGGCTCTGCCCCCCCGCTCACTTGGCCCAGCATTTGTTTGACAACAGCAGGAGCCGTTGGCCCAGGGAGGAGGGAGACAGCGGCGAGAGAAGCTGTTCTTGTGCACATTGCTGGAACAGATCAGACTCAGGTAAGTATAGGGGGGGGGGGATTTTGGAATTTTGCATCACAGAACGTTTTTCACCTTAATGCATAGAATGCGTTAAGGTGAAATACCTAAAGGCTTTGCAACCACTTTAAACCCAAGAACAAAAATGTACTAAATTGCAGCATACAATCGGACATGGTGGCTTCAAAATACTTGTTGATCTTGCCAGAAATGCAGTGTCCTTGTCACTTGTGAGCTGCACTGAGGAATATCTTCATTATTAGGGATTGAGGAAAATCCTACTCATTTATAAAAAAGAAAATAAATCCTTTATTATGAACATTCTAAATAATACAAACACACTGTTACAGGAAGATGCCTTCAGGACCTTAGGGCTTCATTCATACTGTATTAAATGTTAATATGTTATTAATACCATGTGTTAATAAAGGGCTGCTTAGGCCATTAAACTCCAATTATGTGTCATGTGTGGTTATTTCGATATGGATAAGCAGTGGTGTGGTGGTCAAGCACAAATCATGTTTAATACCCTGTTTAACCTCCCTGGCGGTATGATTCTTTCAGATTTTAGGTGCTGAAAGCGGTACCATTATTTGCAAGGGAATTTGGCGTTTTATACTGTAGGCTTGTAATTCTTAGGAATAACTCACTTAAATCTATCCAAACACGAGTCTAATGCCCCATACACACGATCACTTTTTGTGATGAAAAAAAATGTCATTTTTTAAAATGTCATTTAAAATGATGGTGTGTGGCCAAAATGTCATTTTATGTCTTCTGAAAAATGACCAAAAAAAAATTCGAACATGCTCGAATTTTTTATGTCATTTTTCAAAATGTCATTTTTTGTGTCATAAAAAATGATCGTGTGTGGGCAAAACTACGTAAAAAATGACGTTTTAAACCCGCACATGCCCAGAAGCAAGTTAGGAGACGGGAGGTAAAACTACCATTCATAATGGAGTAAGTACAACATAGAAATAGTGCAGCGCAAACAATACAATATAATGTCTTTAATGGTGCTTCTCAGGCACCATATATTAAAGTTCTGTGTAAATATAAACAAAAAATAAAAAGTGATATATTGCACAAATGAAATGATATATTACACCAATAAATAAGTGCATAAAATATCTAAACGAATGTCCATATAATATTCTGTGCAGAAGATCCAATTTTCCAATTGGTCTAATTAAAGTCCACCAGGGTGCAAACGTGATGAGAATTGATCCAATAATTGAATTGATCTAATTAAAATCCACCAGAGTGCAAACGTGATGGGAAGATATACAGTGATCCCACCACCAAATGGGTATTCTACTATTACCTCCAAGAAAGACCACTGTTTTACCAGATGGTCATACTGCGCATAAGTATCCAACAGGAAGCCCAGGAAAAAGATGTTATGTAGAATCCTCACATGTCAGGCATGATAATGGCAAAGCAAAAAGAGAAAAAAACAAACATCTAAGAGCTTCCATAAAAACCAGGGATTTATTGCAGCATATAGCATACAGCTTACTCACATTTGGTGAGGAAATAAAAAGCATCAACGAAAACCATAAGGACCGGACGGAGAGGTTACTTCAGGAAGAGGTTCAGATCATGAACGAGCGACTGTACGGGTGATTCCTGTCCCCGGACGCGTTGCGTAATAAATTACTTCTTCAGCAGGGCAGGAATTCAAACAGTCGCGCGCTGTCTTAAAAACGCTGCTTAACCCGGAAGGATAACGTCACATGTAACGTAATGACGTATAGGGTTCAATTCAGCGTCATAAGAGGTGGCAGCTTGCAGAATAATCAGATGCCGTCCTTCTAACGTGATGACGCGGTACGGCACGTCTCCGCGTCATTGCACGTTACAATAACTTTATTGTCCCGCAACAAGACGGTCAGGACGACATAGAAAACAATACTAAGGTGTCGCCATCTTGTGGGTGAAAAGCATAAATACATATATATTATATAACAGCGCTCGGTCAGATCAGAACCTCTTTGATATGCATATAGACAAATAAAATTGAACATATCCTATTTAATTGTTACAATAAAATAAAAACTACTATTAATAATAAAAATAATAAAAACATCTACAGGACACAAGTGGAATAAAGGATCTACATAAAAATATGATCCATTTACCGATCTCCATAAATCTAAATTCAAATTATATTTAAATACCACTATATTAAATAACTAAAATGAACTAAAAAACATTTATTTGTTGGATATAAAACAATTTAAGTCAAATTCTACATTGAGGCCTTCTGGAGTGAGCACTTTGGTCTCATAAATCCAGAAGGACTCTCTTTTGCTAATTTGGCGAATGTAATTCCCACCCCTCCAATGTTTGTCGACCCTCTCAAGGCCCCAAAATTTCAAACATCTAGGATTCCTATCATGATATTGACGGAAATGCTTAGAAACACTGTGGGACCGTTTACCCAACTTAATATTGCTTACGTGTTCTCCTACACGGACCGATAAGGCACGGGATGTGCGGCCTACATACTGGAATCCGCAATCACATTCCAGCATGTAGACTACACCAACTGTCTGACAAGTAATGAGATTTTTAATGGTATAGCTTTTGCCAGTGGAGAAGGAGGTAAAGTTTTTACGCTTCTTCACATTGTGTTTACATTGTTTACAAGCCGGACATCTACCGCAAGCATAAAAGCCTGAAAGAAAAGAAAAAATTCTGTTTTCTTTAAAGACCGGTGGGTCAATAACTCCAGGAGCTACTACATCCCTTACAGTAGGGGCTTTTTTGTATATGAAACGTGGACGCACAGGGAGAAGAGGCCCCAGGGTTTTGTCCTTTTTCAAAACCTCCCAATGTTTGGTAACAATCTTCTCGAATTGTCGGTATTGAACATTATAGTCCAAGATGATTTTAAATTCGAAACTCTCTCCTTTATTAGATTTTGTCGAGTCAGCTACTAAGTCAGCTCTGTTAAGATTGCCAACACGTGCTAATTCGTTGGAGATGTTATCTCGATCATATCCCTTTTGACAAAATTTACCCACTAAAGTTTTAGATTGAGAAGAAAATTCGGTATCAGATGTACAATTTCGTCTGAGACGAATAAATTGCCCCCTTGGAATGTTGCACAACCAATTTTTATGGTGACAGCTATCCAGGGGTATGAAACCATTCCTATCGGAAGGCTTAAAATGATTGCGGGTGTTGAAAGATTCTCCAATTTTGTAAATCTCAAGGTCTAAAAAAGAAATTTTGTCTACATCAATGTTCCAAGTAAGGGTGATGTTACGAGAGTTGTTATTCAGATTTAACATAAAGTGTTCCAAACTAGATAGATCACCTTCCCAAATCATAAGTAAGTCATCGATGTATCTTTTATAGCATTTAAGCTGTACAGGAGGGTCTTTATAAATGGCCTCTTCTTCCCATAGTGCCATAAAAAGGTTGGCAACACTGGGGGCAAATTTAGCCCCCATTGCGACACCCATTACTTGCAAATAGTGATTTCTGCCGTAGCAAAAATAGTTTTTAGTCAAACAAAATTCCAAGCACTGAAGAAGAAACTTGTTATGCTTAGTCGACAGGTCAGATTGTGCCAAACCCCATTTGACAGCCGAAATTGCATCGGCATGTCCTATAATGGTGTATAAGGAACTAACATCTGCAGTAACAAGGAGACTATTCGATGTACTGGTCAAGGATTCAAGAGTTTGTATGCAATGCTTGGTATCTCTAAGGTAAGATTTTGTCTTAGAGACAATGGGTTTCAAAAAGAAGTCAATGTATTGGCCCAATCTCGAAGATACGGACTCAGTGCCATTGACTATAGGTCGTCCGGGTGGATTTGTGGCATTTTTATGTACCTTCGGTAGAAAGTATACGAAAGGTGTTCTACATGCGCTAGGGTCTAAGAATTCTGCCTCTTTTTTAGAAAGAATCTTTCTTTTTAGCCCCTTTTTAACTAGGGCTGATAATTCCCCTTTAAATTCAAAAATCGGATCAGTTTTCAATACTTTGTAGGTGTCAGTATCACTCAGGAGGCGATTCATTTCCCCCTTATAATACTCCTTTGACATCACTACCAACCCCCCCCCTTTGTCTGCAGGGCGTATTACCACGTCTTTTTTATTTTCTAATGACGCTATACCATTTTTGACATAAAGAGGGTCTCTAATCTTTTTGATTTTCATAGACTCAAGATCACTTAGGACCATGTTTTTAAACACATCTATGTGTTTACTGTCTATATTAGAAGGGTTAAATACACTTTTTGTTTTTAAATTAGAATGTGAACCTATAGGGATCAAAGAAGACCTTTCGGCCGGTTTTGATAAGAAGTACTTTTTGATATTCAAAGTTCTTACGAATTTAGAAATACCAACATAAGTCTGAAACTTATTAAAATTCCTGATGGGGGCGAATTTGAGTCCTTTATCTAAAATTCTCAATTCGTCATCAGTCAAAATGGTCCCACTGATATTGTAAATACCCGTGCCTAGTGGGATTTTGTCCTTTTTGACTGTTCTGCGTCCGGCCCGTTTCCCTCTCTTTCTCTTCTTTTGTTCCCTCTGTTGCCAGTGGGAGTTGTCGAGGGAGGGCCCCACCAAGGTGGAGGGGGGTTCCCTAAAAAACCACTTTCCATCTCGTCACGATTGGTTAGAGGTGCAAAGCGATTCTGTGTAGGTGCAGGGTAGCTCTGATAATAATTACCCTCCCCCCATCCACTGTTCTGAGAAAAACTTCCTCTGAAATTTTGGGGCCTTGAGAGGGTCGACAAACATTGGAGGGGTGGGAATTACATTCGCCAAATTAGCAAAAGAGAGTCCTTCTGGATTTATGAGACCAAAGTGCTCACTCCAGAAGGCCTCAATGTAGAATTTGACTTAAATTGTTTTATATCCAACAAATAAATGTTTTTTAGTTCATTTTAGTTATTTAATATAGTGGTATTTAAATATAATTTGAATTTAGATTTATGGAGATCGGTAAATGGATCGTATTTTTATGTAGATCCTTTATTCCACTTGTGTCCTGTAGATGTTTTTATTATTTTTATTATTAATAGTAGTTTTTATTTTATTGTAACAATTAAATAGGATATGTTCAATTTTATTTGTCTATATGCATATCAAAGAGGTTCTGATCTGACCGAGCGCTGTTATATAATATATATGTATTTATGCTTTTCACCCACAAGATGGCGACACCTTAGTATTGTATTCTATGTCGTCCTGACCGTCTTGTTGCGGGACAATAAAGTTATTGTAACGTGCAATGACGCGGAGACGTGCCGTACCGCGTCATCACGTTAGAAGGACGGCATCTGATTATTCTGCAAGCTGCCACCTCTTATGACGCTGAATTGAACCCTATACGTCATTACGTTACATGTGACGTTATCCTTCCGGGTTAAGCAGCGTTTTTAAGACAGCGCGCGACTGTTTGAATTCCTGCCCTGCTGAAGAAGTAATTTATTACGCAACGCGTCCGGGGACAGGAATCACCCGTACAGTCGCTCGTTCATGATCTGAACCTCTTCCTGAAGTAACCTCTCCGTCCGGTCCTTATGGTTTTCGTTGATGCTTTTTATTTCCTCACCAAATGTGAGTAAGCTGTATGCTATATGCTGCAATAAATCCCTGGTTTTTATGGAAGCTCTTAGATGTTTGTTTTTTTCTCTTTTTGCTTTGCCATTATCATGCCTGACATGTGAGGATTCTACATAACATCTTTTTCCTGGGCTTCCTGTTGGATACTTATGCGCAGTATGACCATCTGGTAAAACAGTGGTCTTTCTTGGAGGTAATAGTAGAATACCCATTTGGTGGTGGGATCACTGTATATCTTCCCATCACGTTTGCACTCTGGTGGATTTTAACTTAGATCAATTCAATTATTGGATCAATTCTCATCACGTTTGCACCCTGGTGGACTTTAATTAGACCAATTGGAAAATTGGATCTTCTGCACAGAATATTATATGGACATTCGTTTAGATATTTTATGCACTTATTTATTGGTGTAATATATCATTTCATTTGTGCAATATATCACTTTTTATTTTTTGTTTATATTTACACAGAACTTTAATATATGGTGCCTGAGAAGCACCATTAAAGACATTATATTGTATTGTTTGCGCTGCACTATTTCTATGTTGTATCTATTTGTGGGAATTTTGTGAAAGTTTTCTTTGTGTTCAGCTAGCATTCACAGAAAATTTAACCTTGGAGTTATTTTCACTAATACTTTTTTATATATATATATATTCTTTTGTAATTTTCCTCATCATTTTGCGCTGATTGCACCCTTTTCCTATTCCTGCATAATGGAGTAAGCACATTCATCACGCTGTAACAGACAAAACAGCAGGAATCGTCTTTTACTAACAAGTAACCATCTAAAAGCAGCCTCAAGGCAAATAGAACTTCCCCTTTAGAGAGCCATCACTTTGTTCATCATTTTCCAAAAATGATGGTGTGTACGTAACGTCATTTTTGAAAATGAAGTTTGAAAAATGTCGTTTTTTTTCATGAAGAAAAATTACATTTTTTTTCATCACAAAAAGTGATCGTGTGTACGGGGCATAATAGGCATCCCTTTTATGATTTTTTTTTATTAATTTTTTTATTAAAAATTATAATATAATAAATAATTATAAAAAATGATAACAAATAATAATATAATTATAGTAAAAATTATTCAATACTGTAATCAAATCAAAATCACTGAAATTTGCTCAGTTGCAGAATTTTTGCTGTCATAATTTTTTCTTTTTATGACGAATTTCCCCACAAATCGCTATCGCTAAATTCTGCAAGTGATTCTGATTTATTATCGCTGTTTTTTAGCTGCTCTAAAACTATTTTTGCCATAAAGGGACACTTTTGGTTGCTATGGGCAATCTACAGTTTGCAGGGAGAAGGAACAGTTTTTATTATATAAAAGGACATGTAGTGCACAGGGCAGACCACTAGGGACATGGGGGGTGTTTATTTTTTACATACAGTACTGTAATCTATAAGATTACAGTGTACTGTATGTATAGTGTTTGTTTACATTTTTGAATTTGGCGCCGTTCTCCGTCCCCGTGCGTCGTAACGTCGCAGGGAACGGAGCTCGGCGGCACACGGGGACGCTGTGTGAATCGAGCGAGCACCCGCTCGCTCGCACAGCGCGGATGCATCTCTGGATCCACGGAGAAGGTAAGTAAACAGTCTCTGTGGATGCTGCGAGGCGAGCCCGAGTCTGACTCGGGGTTACCAATCGTAGCACAGAAATCTAACCCTGAGTCAGACTCGGGAACATCGCCAGGGAGGTTAATACCCTAGTTAGGACAGCCGTAATGAGCAATTTACCTCATATACTCGAATATAAGCTGATCTGAATATAAACTGAGGCACCTAATTTTACCACAAAAAACTCGGAAAGCTTATTGACTTGAGTATAGCTTAGGGTGGGAAATGCAGCAGCTACTGTAAGTGGCAAGAGGGTCAACAATGCCCATTTGCATCCTCACTGTGCCCATTTTCACCCTTAAAGGGGTTGTAAAGACAAAAATATTTTCCTCTTAAATTAAAGTCTGACAGTAGCTGAGAAAGTAAAAAGTAATGTTTTGCATTATAACCAGTTTGATACCTGTTGAAATCGAGCTGTTTTATTCACCTGTGTCACTCCTGAATCGTTATTCTCACTGACTTCCTGGTTTGCAGTGCGCTTTCATTCTTGCTACATCATGGCCTAATGGGAACTACAGTTGCCATTAGGCTTGGCCTCCTTGCCTTTGAGGGATAAGAGAGCATCTTCACCCAGGGCTGTAGTCATAGGGAGGGGGTGAGCACACTCTGCTTTCCACCATGCAAAACGGCTCAGGTGCTGATGGAAAGCAACCAGAGGAGAGGCAGGAAATGGCATTTTCAAACCTGGATTACTGTATTTTGGAGGTCAAAGGGAAAAATGAGGTAAGTGATATTTAAATGCTCTAGCTTACAGCAATCAATTGATCCAATAAAAAATTAACCTTTAGTGTTCCTTTAATGTGCCTATTTGCAGCCCTTACTGTGTACATTTGCGCCTTTACTGTGCCTATTTGCATCCTCACTTTGCCTATTTGCATTCTCACTGTGCTCATTTGCGCCCTTACTGTACCCATTTGCAGCCTTTACTGTGCCCATTTTGTGGCCCTTACTGAGCCCATTTTCTCCATTACTGTGCCCATTTGTAGCCCTTACTGTGCCCATTTGCAGCCCTTACTGTGCCCATCTGCAGTCTCACAAACCTTGTTCCATGTTGTACCGGCACTTTGTATCAACTTCTCCCGCCTTCTCCCACTGTGTTAACTGTAGACGGCGTCCGTTGCCAGGTGTATTGCGCATGCGGGAGCACGTCCTTCGGTCAACACACGATAATCCCAGATCACACACCAAGAAAGACATTCTCATGGACGTGGACGTGCTCGTGCATGCGCAGTACACCTGGCTGCTGACTAGTTAACACAGAGCTCATGAGTGAGATTCCAGTATAAGCCGAGGGGGGATTTTGCTGAAAAACTCGATATATACGGTAGCTATCTATGCAGATTGGAAGTGTTGGCAGGACTTGAGGATGAATTTGGAATAACTGTATTAGAACAAATTGCTCCAGGCAGGCAGCAAAAGAAAATGTAGACAAATAAATGGTTAAATCTTATTATAATATTCTGCACACCAGTACATGACACCCTCAGCTTAATCAATGAAAATACAGCGATAGAACCCATAAAAAACCTGCACAAAGGTCAACCAACTCAGTGTACATCATGTGGGGCTTCCTCCCAGCTTAATGAACCCGAGATATTATCTGTGAATGGCTACTGTCATGGAATAATGTTGTTTATGTTGACATGATGCATGCTTACCAGCCTTATCTCTTTGTGCTGTGAATGAAGAATGGAGAGTGTATCGCCAATGTGTCACTCCGGCAAAACGCTGCGGGATAACTACAAAGGCCACAGTCACATTTTATCAATAATTGGGAGTCTCCCTGACCCTGTCCCTCATTAAGTGATCACAATGGGTTCTCTCTGTATGGTAGCAGTTATTTTTGAATTGACTGAAGGTACGCAGACAATTATCCACACTGAACGATGGCTCTTGGTGCATGCTGGTTATTCTCAGTAAAAGGTGTTAAAAGAAATCTGCAGTCTTCTTATTTACTTCTTATATGTAAAGAGATCCTCTTGATGCATATAATAGTATTCATACGTGTTATGCCACGTACACGCGATCGGTTCATCCGATGAAAACGGACCGATGGATTTTTTCATCAGATATTCCGATGAAGCTGACTTTCATCAGTCTTGCCTACACACCATCAGTTAAAAATCCAATCGTGTCCAATGGGGTGACGTAAAACACATCGACGTGCAGAGAAAGTTGAAGTTCAATGCTTTCGAGCATGCGTCAACTTGATTCTGAACATGCATGGATTTTTGACCGATGGATTTCCCCACAGACAATAGTTTTTTTAACCATCAGAACATTTTAAAACAGATTCTATTTTTTTTCACCGATGGTAAAAAAAAAAAACATGGGGCCCACACAGGATCAATTTGTCCGATGAAAACGGTCCATCGTATCCATGTCCATATTCATCTGATCCGATCCTTCAGACGGAAGAAAAATAGGGTTTTCTTCCGTCTGAAAAACCGGATCCTGACAGAGGCGGGTCATTACGGACGTTAGACGTTAGACGTTAGCTCATGCGCTAACGGCCGTGATCCCATAGGGAAGCATTACAAGTCCGTTTACGGACTTGTAATAAACGGACCGTTTGTCCACACATGTGAAAGGGGCCTTAGGAGGTCATTTACTAAAGCTGGAGAGTGGAATATCTGGTGCAGCTCTGCGTAGAAACCAATCAGCTTCCAGGTTTTATTGCCAAAGCCTAACTGAACAAGCTGAAGTTAGAAGCTGATTGTCGCACAGCTGCATCAGATTTTGCACTCTTCTGTAGGGATGAGCTTTATGTTCGAGTCGAACATGAGTTCAACTCGAACATTGGCTGTTCGCCCGTTCAGCGAACAGCGAACAATTTGGGGTGTTCGCGGCAAATTTGAAAAGCCACGGAACACTGTTAAAAGTCTATGGGAGAAATCAAAAGTGTTAATTTTAAAGGTTAATATGCAAGTTATTGTCATAAAAAGTGTTTGGAAAATGGGTCCTGCCTCAGGGGACATGTATCAATGCAAAAAAAGGTTTTAAAAACTGCAGTTTTTTTTTTGGGAAGCAGTGATTTTAATAATGTTTAAAGTGAAACAATAAAAGTGAAATATCCCTCTAAATTTTGTACCTCGGGGGTGTGTATAGTATGCCTGTAAAGTAGCGAATGTTTCCCGTGTTTAGAACATTCTCTGCACAAAATGTCATTTCTAAAGGAAAATCCCGGCAATACAGATCAAAGTCATTGAAAAAAACGTCAGGCCCCCCCCCCCCCTCCACCCAGTCCATTGACAGGCCCTTTGGGTCTGGTTATATATATATATATATATATATATATATATAAATAAACTCCTCAGTGTAAAGCCTGGTACACACGATCAGATTTTCATCGGACAAAGTGTAGGACTTTTGTCCAAACACAAAACTGAGGCCGCGTACACACGACCGGTTTCCTCGGCAGAATTCAGCAAGAAACTCGATGGGAGACATATTCTGCCGAGGAAACCGGTCGTGTGTACACTTTTTCGCCGAGAAAACTGTCGAGGAACTCGTTGAGCCAAAAAGAGAGCATGTTCTCTATTTCCTCGACGGGCAATGGGAAAATTTGGCTCGACTGTTTTTTTTGACAGCCGAACAAGGAACTCGACGGGGAAAACGATGTGTTTCGCCTGTCGAGTTTCTCGGTCGTGTGTACGCGTCCTAAGTGTTTTTTTAGCTCTTTAGTGCCACCCTTTTGGCACCTTCTCCTAATGTTGTGTTTAGTGAGCATTGCTTCTGAGCATGCGTGTTTGTACTTTGGACACACGATCGGAAAATCCGACAACACACAATTGTTGGAAAGTTACCGCTCCAGGTGGATTGTGTTAGGATGATCAGTATGGTCTCAGGAGATCAAGGGTGCTGGAAATGCACAAGGCAACAAATGGAAAAAGAAAATATGGACAGCCGCACTCCGAAAAACCTTGATGGTTGTCTTTATTAAAAAAAAAGGAAAACTGCACTACAAGTCACAGCATACAACAAGGGAGTAAAACACTGACGTGTTTCGCACTATAAATTAGTGCTTAATCACTCATTTATAGTGCGGCTGTCCATATTTTCTTTTTCCATTTAACTCACAATTGTTGGTGTAAAATTTTAAAGCATGCCATCCAGCATTTGTCCACGGAAAATCCGACAACAATTGTCTGATGGAGCGTACAAACAGTTGGAATTTCCGCCAACAGGCTGTCATCACACAATTCTAGCTGGAAAATCCGATCGTGTGTGCAAAGCTTTAGATTTTATGCCGACAGTCTGTCAACAGACAATCCCCTGCCAACAATCTGATCATGTGTACGAGGCTTTACTCTTTTCATAAAGCTGTAATATATCCATGTGTATTGTTTGCCGCAGCTAATATAAGGTAGCAAATAGAGCTGTGTAGTAAATATATGAATTTGCCCTATGTATCAGGTAATCACACGTCTTCACAGCAGAAGAGCTATTTGGAACTCTTACCATCATACAAGAGTACTTCCAGAGCAATCTGTGATTGCGAGTTTAGATATAATGTAGTTAGAATAGAATGGATACTGCCATTGAATCATGAAATCATAATGCATAGCCATTAACGCTCATAAAAGTAAGCTGATAGCATGATGATGTGCATATTTTAATCCATACTGGGATGATCCACAATGCAAGTATATAAGTAAAGCAATCCGATTTTTGACAATAGCTATGCTTTAAGTGATATTGCCTTCTATGTGCCATAGCTTTGCAAAGCGTTGTCTATGGTTTATCCATAGGAGTGGAAAGAATATTCATTGTCATATTAAAACTATTGAGTGTATATATTGCTCCAATAAACTGGATAGTTAAATAGTTTTAAATCTCTTGTTATTTTTTTAGGTGCTAAAACTCTTTTATAGTCATTTTTTCCAATGGAGAACATAAAAACCATGTGACACCTGAGCAGCTGAATTTACTTGGATCAGTTTTAGTGGTCATTATGACATCTGCATCACACATATGCAGGGGTAGACTGACCATTCAGGCATTAGGGCACTGCCCGGGGGCCCCATGCCACTAGGGGGGCCAATAAGGGTTGCCAGCTTCAGTAAAACCAGGGACAGTATTTAAAAATCAGTGTTTCTTTTTACATCTGTCCCTGAAATGTCCATTCCTGACATCCTTTTGGTCTAAAAATCCTAAGATTATAGCTGCCTTGCCTCTCCAGTACCTTTTCAGTGTGTGTGTATACTGTGTGTAAATATACTGTGTGACGTGTGTATACTGTGTATGCATACTGTATGTGTTTGTGTGTATACTGTGCGGCCCCATAATCTATTGTCTGGGGGCCCCATAATCTCCTATTGCCCGGGGGCCCCATAATCTCCTATTGCCCAGGGGCCCCCATGAGTTGTCAGTCCGCCCCTGCACATGTGCACACAGCCACTTGCCAACAAGTCACAGCGAGTGGCCATCTCTACATTGAGCGCATTCTACATTCTTTTTTGGTGCACTTTGCCGCTTTGACTTTGGGTTCTATCAGGTCTCTATACTCATTGCCCCGTTTGTGCCAGGTCAGTATGGGTATTCTACATTCCGTTATGTCCAGGGCATTTTTTCTCCTCCTGGACTGGCTGTATGTAATGGCAAGGGTGCTGGGGTGTGCTGCAGGGTATTGATGCTCACTGCTAGGGACCTATTTTTGCAGGGGAGGGGTCTATTGTTGCTGGGGAGGTCTATTGTTGCTGGTGGGGGGCCCATTGTTGCTGAAAGAGATCTACTGTTGGGGGACAACAACAAGGGAAGAGGCGCCTCTGCGTGTAGTAGTTTTAACACAATTTAATATAAGCACTAGTAATGGCCACTCACATTTAGGTGGTATACAGTAGGCATATAAAAATCCCAAAGAAGAGAGAGAGGTGTCATCGGGTCCGCCGTTCACTTCCTGGTCCTGCAGGAGCACTGTGCTGTAGAGATGTCTTCTCACTGCTGATGAAATGGAGTCGGCTGTGATGGAGGAGAGGGACCTCAAACGAAGCTCGGAGCGCAGATGGAAAGGCCGGTGAGGGGTGATGATGTCACTGAGGATGCAACATGTTTCCTCAGTAGCCTTCCAGCCTGATAATATCTAATGCAGCCTAAAGCCAGCCATACACAAAGCAAATTTCTTTCCTGCAACCACATTTCCCGGCACTCAGGAAGCTGCGCTGGCTGTGCGGGCCTCCCGACCGCGTCTTGCCAACCGAATACGTCATCGGTTGCTATGGGAGGGTCGGACGCACGCACTGCTTCTGTGACGTGAGAGCCGCGGGTACCGTCCTGAACTCTGCCTGGCATGCTTTTCCCTGAGTAGAGTCACTGTGACCGACACTGCTCCCCTGCCCGCAGACATTGCCACCCGCTCAGAGGGGGAGAAGGCCCTGAAGCTGAATGAGTAGCACCAAGCCATCCTGTCTCGTATGCTAAGGGAGGCGGACAACAAGTACTGCGCTGACTGCGAGGCCATGGGTAAGGTGGTGAGGGGGGCTCTGCTATGAATAACCAGCTGTCTCAGTCACTGACACCCCACATCCTCCATTCATGGCTACAGCACTCTGGATCTGATTGGTTCTTGTGCAGCTCTGACAGTTCTTCTTTCAGTGTATGTGTACACATGTCTGTTAGTGTGTGTGTGACAAAAGTAGTTCTGATGGTACAGGAATAGGGGGGTCAGGATTAAAAGTAACATACATACAGACAGATGTGCACGCACACAAACAGACACATGTACAATCATGTGTTTGTACGTGTGTCTGTTTGTGTGCGTGCGCATCTGTCTGTATGTATGTTACTTTTAATCCTGACCCCCCTATTCCTGTACCATCAGAAATACTTTTGTAGGGTTCAAGATAGCAGCAAGGACTGCTGCTCCTCTGAAAAGCAATTTGTGTTCATATCGCTTATCAGGGGCATTTGTCAGCCAGTAAAGAGGCATATCTTGCCTCCTCACCACCTGTTTTAAGCCCGTAAATGCAATGCACACAGTTGCGGGGTAGTTGCAGTGCAGCCCCATTCACCCTGGGTATACCTCCAGCTGCAACCACAGCATGTTTACACCCCCAGCTCTTGCCTCTGCAGCTGAAGGGGCAAAAGTTGGGGGTGGTAAAAACAGCTCAACCATGTGGTTTTACTGCCCCTGCAGCCTGATATGTGAACAAGCTCTTGGTTCTGTGTGGATGCGTGCTGCGTGTAGGGCAGCCCATTCATTTCCCTATCTGCAGTAATGCTGGGAAAGAAGTCCCCGACCCTTTTTTTTAAATTGTGCCGTAACAAAAGCAACCCATTTTTGCCAATGGATGGGGCACCATTAACAATTAATGGCACCCCTAAAGAGCAGAGTATTTGTCTGTGTGTCAAGAACAAGCGATTTTGCGCGTGTTCCGCAACACACATCCACGTGAACCAAGTCTTGGACAGGGGTGCCTCAAGACTGAAAATACTTTTCAAGGGCGCCCCCCGACTGGAAAAAGGTTGAGAAACACTGCTTTAGAGGACTATGTAATATGTAATCGAAGCAGGGCCTTTTTTTAGCTGGAACTTGGTGGAACTCATTTCCACGACCTCTAGCTCAGGCCCTCTGCTCCCTGCCTACCACTATCACTTGTAAACACAGAAGTCTCCTACAGTGTTACAGCAACAAAAGTAAGATATGTGGATGATGGTGGAGCTTTTAAGAAGGGTCAATGGGTTGCATGGAGAGGTCAGAGTTGAAGATGGATGAAAGCTTTGACTAAGCACTTGTGTTAGTGAAAAACGTGTCAGCAGTTGGGTTTTATTCTATTTTACTTTGCTGTGACTTGTAGTGCTGTCCTTCTTTCAATAAAGTTTACAATTGGTTCAGTGTGCAGCTGTCCAGAGACAATCTTTGTTCCTGCTTTACTTTGAAGAACCACCTTTCACTGCAATTATGGCTGCAAGTCTTTTTGGGAATGTCTCTACCTGCTTTGACTGGGCCATTCTAACACATGAATATGCTTTGATCCAAACCATTCCATTGTCCATTGTCAGCCAGCCAGGTCCCGGGGGCCACGGACAACACCCCCCCCCCCAGGTTAGTCAGTCTGTAGTTGGGGCCCTGCACTTAATGCATAAACGTAGGGGCTATCAAACAGGAGGTCTCCATGAGTTGGAGAGATCACTGTTGATAAAAGAAGCTACTGAGGCAATAATTGGACCATACTCAGATTAATAATATATACATATAATTTTATTAGAAAAACCTCTAAAAAGCGCCCCCTATCCTATATACAGGAAGGCTACAATTAATCAAAGCCTAATTAGTCTCTTAAATAAACAAATGGTAGCACATTAATGGACATTAGTCCACTGTATACGTGCTGTATACCAATAGCGTTGCTCACGAATATTCGCATTGCGAATATTCGCTACGAATATTGCATATTCGAGTATTCGCGAATAACACGAATATCGCGGCGAATATTCGCTATTTCGAATATTCAAATGTTTTCAATTTTTTTTTTAGAACAGATCACATCCTAGAGATCCCCATCGACGTCTAAAAGCATTGCTGGTATGATTAGAGACCTTGGGCCGAGTAGCTGCAGCGCTCATTTTATATTGCCGAAAAATCGCAATGCGATTATTCGGCAATAGCGATATCGCGCGATTATTTTATATTGTAATATATCACGAATATTCTGAGCCAATCAGAGTGCTCCATTCCGCATTTCTCGAAATTTCGCAATTATTTTGTATTGTAATATATCACGAATATTCTGAGCCAATCAGAGTGCTCCATTCCGCATTTCTCGAATATTCGCAATTATTTTATATTGTAATATATCACGAATATTCTGAGCCAATCAGAGTGCTCCATTCCGCATTTCTCGAATATTCGCAATTATTTTATATTGTAATATATCACGAATATTCTGAGCCAATCAGAGTGCTCCTTCCGCATTTCTCGAATATTCGCAATTATTTTGTATTGTAAAATATCACGAATATTCTGAGCCAATCAGAGTGCTCCTTCCGCATTTCTCGAATATTCGCAATTATTGTGTATTGTAATATATCACGAATATTCTGAGCCAATCAGAGTGCTCCTTCCGCATTTGCCGAATATTCGCAATTATTGTGTATTGTAATATATCACGAATATTCTGAGCCAATCAGAGTGCTCCTTCCGCATTTCTCGAATATTCGCAATTATTTTGTATTGTAAAATATCACGAATATTCTGAGCCAATCAGAGTGCTCCATTCCGCATTTCTCGAATATTCGCAATTATTGTGTATTGTAATATATCACAAATATTCTGAGCCAATCAGAGTGCTCCTTCCGCATTTCTCGAATATTCGCAATTATTTTGTATTGTAAAATATCACGAATATTCTGAGCCAATCAGAGTGCTCCATTCCGCATTTCTCGAAATTTCGCATTCGCAATCGCAATTCGCATTCGCATTCGCAATAGCGAAAATTCGCAATAGCGAAAATTCGCAATAATATAATTTCCAAAAAATATCACGAATATTCGTATTTAGCGAATATATCTCGAATATTCGACTATATATTCGAGATATATCGCGAAATCGAATATGGCATATTCTGCTCAACACTATATACCAACACACAGAGACACATACAAACATAGAACAAGAATGAAACGGATGTCCGGACAGTGGTGACCGCACTGATTGTTCCCATATATCCTATTTGGTATTATCATTTTTTCTTATATGCGGTATATTACCGCTGGGAACCCCAATCAGTGCAGTCACCACTGTCCGGACATCCGTTTCATTCTTGTTCTATGTTTGTATGTGTCTCTGTGTGTTGGTATACAGCACGTATACAGTGGACTAATGTCCATTGATGTGCTACCATTTGTTTATTTAAGAGACTAATTAGGCTTTGATTAATTGTAGCCTTCCTGTATATAGGATAGGGGGCGCTTTTTAGAGGTTTTTCTAATAAAATTATATGTATATATTATTAATCTGAGTATGGTCCAATTATTGCCTCAGGAGCTTCTTTTATCAACAGTGATATCTCCAACTCTTGGAGACCTCCTGTTTGATAGCCCCTACGTTTATGCTTTATATGTTGGCTACGGCAATAACCCCACATTGGAGGAGTGGCTACTCACTTTCTCTATATACATAACTAAGCCCCTCTATTGTTGCTTTAATACTTAGCAACCTCACGCTCACGTTCATATTCACCCTTTTTGTATATGCCCTGCACTTAATCCATCTTGCAGGCAGTGGGTGGTATCGGGTTCTCTCTGGCTGCTTTCCCTGCGTCTCCTCCTCCTGGTGGCCAATCTGATCGGATCTCCTTTCGGCCAATAGAGTGAGGGGGTCTGACCTGCTTCCTGATTGGCCAGGAGGAGAATCAGTGTTACAATACCAAAAATCACACAACTTGGTGGGTGTTTCGGGTGCACCCCTTTTTGAAGCCTATTAGAAAAAAAAATGATTGGAAATTGGAATCCATATGTCCGGCACCCTGCATATAGATCAGGGAGCTGGATGCATAAAAGGGGGGGGGGGCAGTGCCCGTGCGCCCCTAATGGACTGGCTGCCACTGATTGGAGCTCTGGCTGTATGTTAGGGTCGTTGTCCTGCTGGAATGAAGTTTTTCTTCTAAGATTTCCCTCTATTTGACTTCATCCATCTTCCCATCAACTCTGACCAGCTTCCCTGTCCCTGCTGAAGAAAAGCATCCCCACAACATGATGCTGCCACCACCATGTTTTACGGTGGGGATGGTGTGTTCAGGGTGATGTGCAGTGTTAGTTTTTCACCACACATTGCGTTTTGCTTTTAGACCAAAAAGTTCCATTTTGGTCTCATCTGACCAGAGCACCTTCTTCCACATCTTTGTTGTGTCCCCCACATGGCTTCCCGCAAACTGCAAACAGGACTTCTTATGGCTTTCTTTCAACAATGGATTTCTTCTTGCCAATCTTCCATAAAGGCCAGATTTGCAGAGTGCAGGACAAAAAGCTATCCTATTGACAGATTCTTCCACCTGAACTGTGGATCTCTGCAGCTCCTTCAGAGTTACCATGGGACTCTTGGCTGCTTCTCTGATGAATGCTCTCTTTGCTCGGCCTGTCATTTTAGGTGGACGACCATGTCTTGGTAGGTTTGCAGTTGTTCAATGCTCTTTCCATTTTCGGATGATGGATTGAACAGAGCTCCATGAGATGTTCAAAGCTTAGGATATTTTTTTATAACCTAACCCTGTTTTAAACTTCTCCACAACTTTATCTCTGACCTGTCTGGTGTGTAACTTGGCCTTCGTGGTGCTCTTTGTAACTTAGAGCCGGTTCACACTAGGGCGACTCGTCAGGTGACTCAGCCCCCTGACAAGTCGCATCCCATTCTATGCAATAGAGCCGTTCTAATAGGAGTGACACAAGTCACTCCGACTTAGAAAAAGATTCTTGTACGACTTCAGGGGCGACTCTCGGTGACTTGCATTGACTTCTATACAGAAGTCATATTGCCAGTCGCCTCTGAAGTCATCTTCAGGATGCCTTGACGCGTCGCCCCCGAAGTCGTGTCGCCCCTGTGTGAACCGGCTGTAAGGTTCTCTAATAAACCTCCGAGGGCTTCACAGAACAGCTGTATTTATACTGAGATTCAATTACACACAGGTGGACTCCATTTACTAATTAGGTGACTTCTGAAGGCAATTGGTTCCACTAGATTTTAGTTAGGGGTATCAGACTAAAGGGGGCTGAATACAAATGCATGCCTCATGTTTCACATATTTGTTTGTAAAAATTGAAAACCATTTATCATTTTCCTTTCACTTCACACTTATGTGCCACTTTGTGTTGGTCTATCACATAATATACCAATAAAATACATTTATGTTTTTGGTAGTAACATGACAAATGTGTACTGTATATATTGAACTCAAAAAGTAGCTTTCAATGCATGTCTCACCCTTTGTCATGCTCTGTCCCCCGCAGACTCACCATTCTTGGTCCCAGCTGCCTTCCATGGTGAATGATGCTTATTATCACCCAATCAACTTCCTGTCACTTCCCCTGGGGGCACTCATATGAGTTCACCAGTGAGTTCAGGAAGGACCACCCAGCATTGCCACTAAGGCCCCTTTCACACTTGGGCGGGATGTGCGGTGACGGTATAGCGCCGCTATTTTTAGTGGCGCCATACTGACGGAATTGCAGCGGTATTTCGCAACTAGCGGTGTGGTTTTAACCCCCGCTAGCGGCTGAAAAAGGGTTAATACCTCCTGCAATGCGCCTTTGCAGGCATTGCGGGCAGTATAGCTGCGGTTTCCCATTGCTTTCAATGGGAAAGAGCGGTGGAGGAGCGGTAAACACACCGCTCCTCTCACCGCTCCAAAGATACTGGTAGCAGGATTTTTAGAGGGGTCCTGCTAGCGCACCACTCCAGTTGGTTTGTGGGTGCTATTTTTAGGGTCGGTTTGCAGGCGCTATTTTTAGCGCAATAGCACCTGTAAACCTTTCCAGTGTGAAAGGGGTCTAAGGAAAATGAAATGCTGATGTAACCAAAATGGGCTGAAGACTGCAAGAGAAACATACGAATAAAGATACATTTTTTAATACTGGTTGGGGGAGCTTCAGGAAGGCAGGTGCAGGGTTCCCAATGAACTCTTGGCCACTCTTTTTAAACCTAAGACATTTTATCTGGACTTATTCTTTCCAGAAAATGTCAAATGTTCTATTTTTAAACAATATGACATAGATGTAAGCTAACCACATGATACATGAATGATATTTCTATTTTAAATGCATTTTTATGCGGTCAACTGCATCCCTTTTACTGCAGGAACATGTCTGGGTGTGAGTGGACCCTTTGTCCTTTGTTTCCTTCTTATATTCAGGAAATACTGTATTCCAAGGTTACTCTGTTAATATATCAATGGTGAACATAGGACACGTGTAACAAGCAGTTTGTTACATTCACGTACAAAGCAGATCCTTTAAGATCAAGAGGTCAGCAAAATATATTTTCCAGTTGCTATTTAAAACTTCTGCTGTCAATGATAACAAAATCAATGGCGCAATTCATTTACAATCCACTTTTGGTTTGGAAGCAGCCCTTTCACGCCTTCTTAATCCGTTAATGGAAACTCAAGAAGTCATCAAGGCTACCATCTGCCATTTTGAATGACCTGCAATAAAACCTTGTCCAGAAGCTGTGCGTTGTATTATTTTTAGTTTATTGATGGACATTATCACTTGCGTGTTATTGCATCATCAGGGTCTGATGACCGGAGAGGAAAAATCATTACTGCTAACAGCAACTAACAGGAGACTGCTTAAATTGACCTTTTTTTAACTAGAGAAATTATGATATTTTCACTTTGTGGTGTCAATATGGCGTTTATCTTAAAGCACAAATCTAGGCTTTTTTCAAAAAAGTTCCATCCAGTGTTTAGTCATTCAATCCAGGAAGACGAACATGAATAATACAAACTGCGCCTACACAATAAAATATCTATTATAATCCTCAAAGTACCATTACATAATCAATAAAGTGTGATTAGTGTAAATACCATTTTTTTTTACAATCTTAACTTATATAGATATCAAATACTCAATAAAGTGCCTTTGTACCATAAATAAAACGTGTGTAATACATAGTAGTTGAATGCAAATCAAAGATAATTCATTTGTTTTCCAAAGGAAAAAAAATGTATTCATAAAAATATATATATATATATATATATATATATATATATATATATATATATATATATATATATATATATATATATATATATATAGTTATAGTTAATCGTAAAAAATTTTGATAGATCAAAATTCATTTGATCGGTACTCACCTCTCCGTCGGCTTCCAGGTCTTCAGGGAGTTCCGTCGGAGATCCGGTGACATCACAGACACCATATAACACAAGCAAACAAATCTCCTGCGCTCTGGTGTATCGCAAATCTGGGTATGTCAGTGTGGTCTTGTGGCAAAAGTCTGGAGTCTTGCAGCCCTCCACAGAACAAAAGGGTGTTCATAAGCTGAAATTAAAAAGAGAAAAGAAAGGAGGGCGCACCGACCTTGTGCATTACCACTTAAAAGTTTAATAAACAAGATAAAAAAGAAATGGTCCTACTCACAAACAATCTGAAGTAAGCGCTTTTTAAAACAGCTAGGACTGAAACCTCGCGGCACCTGTGAGTCAAACCCTTGATATCAATGTGGCTGACGCGTTTCTGGGGCGTGCCCCCTTCCTCAAAGCCCAGGTGGTCCGTGATATCTCTGAGAGATATCACGGACCACCTGGGCTTTGAGGAAGGGGGCACGCCCCAGAAACGCGTCAGCCACATTGATATCAAGGGTTTGACTGACAGGTGCCGCGAGGTTTCAGTCCTAGCTGTTTTAAAAAGCGCTTACTTCAGATTGTTTGTGAGTAGGACCATTTCTTTTTTATCTTGTTTATTAAACTTTTAAGTGGTAATGCACAAGGTCGGTGCGCCCTCCTTTCTTTTCTCTTTTTAACATCACAGACACCGACAGGGCTTGCCGTGTCCATCTGAAGGGCTCCTTTGCTGTGCCTTTATATCTGCATGCCAACGGGACCTTACTATCTGCCACACGCAAGGGCTGTTACACTTCCCTCTATCACCTGGGATTCTACAGCCATTCAGTGGGAGTTGTGATAGTTCCCTTCATGGGACATCTACATGCCGACAGGCTGATGTTAATCCCTCCTCATCTGGATTCAGCTGTGGTAAACATTTTTATACCAGTTTCATACTTAGCTACATGTTTTTATGACTGCTTTTGCTACTTTTGCTACTACGTAGACTTTGCCCAGATGATTGACGTCCTTGAGAAAAAGTTCCCCCCGGCAGATAAGGGCCCCCCCCCCTATTGCGTAGGCGCGTCACGAGTTTCCGAAAGTAGCCAAACTGCGAGTCAGCTCTATACAGCGCCTGCGCAGTCAGCTCTACACGGCTCCTAGTCGGTGCGCAGGCGTCATGTAGAGCTGACTCGCAGTTCGGCTACTTTCGGAAACTCCGTGACTTGTGACGCGCCTACGCAATAGGGGGGGGGCCTTATCTGCCGGGGGGAACTTTTTCTTAAGGACGTCAATCATCTGGGCAAAGTCCCAGATGACATTGCGGCACAGCATAGAAACGCCTACTCCCGCTGGAGTGAGTACATGGAAGCCATGTGGAAAATAGCCATAATAAGGTATGTACAGCCAAAAAAAAAGGGCATACTGTACATGTTGGAAGTAAAAAGAATATGATCTTATATACATGTTATTTGGGTGAACCTCTGCTTTAAGTTACAGCATAGAATACATCAGTGTCAGCAGCAGGACAGTTTTAATTAGAAAAATAGACCCGACAATATAAGTCTTATTTTTACTAAGGGGGGGATGTGTTGAATATAGAGCAAGGTTGTGTAGGTGCACACTGTTTTTAGACTTTTTTTAAATTTGTATTATTATTAGTAGAAGTAGTTTTATTTTCCTTTCAAATGATGCAGCTGTGTGCTGTGGGCAAAATGCAGCATCAAGTATACTGTAGATACAAATAAGCACCATAAACTAAAAAAAAGACCCTATCAATATAAAATAAAATTCAGGAAACCGCAAAATGAACAGAAGACCTGTTAAACCCCCTTGCCTCCAGGAAGTGAAAGCCCTCCCTCCCTTTTTTAACCACTTCAGCCCCAGAAGAATTTACCCCCTTCCTGACCAGAGCACTTTTTGCGATTCGGCACTGTGTCGCTTGACAATTGCGTGGTCATGCTATGTGGTAACCAAACAAAATTGGTGTGCTTTTTTTCCTCAAAAATAGAGCTTTCTTTTGGTGGTCTTTGATCAACTCTGCGGTTTTTATTTTTTCCGCTATAAACAAAAAAAGAGCGTACATTTTGAAAAAAAAGCAATATTTTTTTACTTTTTGCTATAAAAAATATCTGCCAAAAAAATATATAAAAAAAAAAAATGTGTTTCTCAGTTTAGGCCAATATGTATTCTACATATTTTTGCTAAAAAAAATAGAAATAAATGTATATTGATTGGTTTGCACAAAAGTTATAGCATCTACAAAATAGGGGAGATTTATGGCATTTTTATTATTCATTTTTTTTTATCAGTAATGGCAGCGATCAGCGATTTTTATTGTGACTGCGACTTTATTGGGGACACACCGGACACTTTTGACACTATTTTGGGACCATTTTTATTTATACAGCAATCAGTGCTATAATGATGCACTGATTGCTATGTAAATGACAGTGGCAAGGAAGGGGTTGAACACTAGGGGGCGATGAAGGTGTTAAAGTGGGGGTTCACCCTAAAAAAAAATTCTAACATTACATGGAGCCGACCTAGGAGAGTGACAGTATGCTGTTTTTGCGTACATACCATTTTAGGGCCATTTTCACCCCGAACGTCGGTGCGGCTCTATACTGGGCCTGCGCACCAACGTTCGGCTTCTTTCGGCAACTTGTAAAGCGCAGTATGCGCCGGTCGGAAGCACATCAATCACAGCCTGTATTAGGAACGCCCAGTCCCGCACGATTACCTACGTGGAAGCCGGGGGTCAAAATGGCCCAAAAATGGTATGTACGCAAAAAAAAAAACCCAGCATACTGTCACTCTCCTAGGTCGGCTCCATGTAATGTTAGAATTTTTTTTTAAGGTGAACACTCGCTTTAAGTGTGTCCTAAGGAGTGATTCTAACTATGTGGGGGCTGGGCTACAAGTTACACGACAGTGATCACTGCTTCCGATCACAGGTGAGCAGAAGATCTCTGTCCTGTCGCAAGGCAAAACAGGGGAAATGCCTTGTTTACATAGGCATCTCCCTGTTCTGCAGCTCCATGACACGTTCACAGGACACGTGAGGCAAATTCAAAGCAACATACAGGTACAGTTGAACCTCGGATTATGAGCATAATCCGTTCCAGGAGTATGCTCGTAATCTAAAGTACTTGCATATCAAAGCGAGCTTTCCCATTGAAGTCAATGGAAACGAAAATAATTTGTTCCGCATTGACTTCAATAGGATGCATTACCAAATGCAGACAGAGGTGGAGGAGCACCAGAGAGCGCCGAAAAAGGCCCCATACCTCAGGCCAAATCAGGTACTGCGTGCCAATGTTTGGCTTTTTTTGGCTCCTGCGCCCCCATACCTCAGGCCAAATGAGGTACTGCAGGCCTATTTTCGTCTCTGCTCGGCTACTGCGCCCCGTTCCTCAGGCCAAATGAGGTACTGCAGGCCTATTTTCAGCTCTGCTCAGCTTCTGCGCCCCCGTACCTCAGGCCAAATGAGGTGCTGCAGGCCTATTTAGCTTGAATTCTACTTGTCTTGCGAGTCAACACTCGCAAACCTAGTCAGAATTAAAAAAAAAAAAAAGGTGCTCGCAAATTAAAAACGCTCTGAAACAAAAAGTTACTCTTAAACCAAGGTTCCACTGTCCGTTAGACATGTGCAAAAGGAAAAATGTGTTTTGTTTTGTTTCGTTTTAATTTGTTATTTAATTAATTTCGTTAAGTTAGATTTGTTAAATTTGTTAAATTCGTTTTCGGAATTCCATCGTTTTCGACTGAATTCGAAAAAACGGGCGAATTAAAAAAAAAAATCTACCGTATTCGATAATATTTCTACCGGATTCAAATTCGATCATATTTTGATCGGATTCGAAAATATTTCAACAGAATTCAATAATATTTCATCCGCTATCGGTAATATTTCAACCAAACTCGATAATATTTCAACCGGATTTGAAATTATTTCAACCGGATTTGAAATTAATTTAACCGGATTTGAAATTATTTCAACCGGCTTTGAAATTATTTCAACCGAATTTGAAATTATTTCAACCGAATTTGAAATGATTTCCACCGGATTGGGAATTATTGCAACCGAATTTGAAATTATTTCAACCGAATTTGAAATTATTTCAACCGAATTTGAAATTATTTCAACCGAATTTGAAATTATTTCAACCGAATTTGAAATTATTTCAACCGAATTTGAAATTATTTCAACCGGATTTGAAATTATTTCCACCAGATTGGAAATTACTTCAACCGGATTTGAAATTATTTCAACCGAATTTGAAATTATTTCAACCGAATTTGAAATTATTTCCACCGAATTTGAAATTATTTCAACCGGATTTGAAATTATTTCTACCGGATTGGAAATTATTTCAACCGAATTTGATTGTATGTATTTGTATTATTGTATTTGATTACATTCTATTAAATTCTATTTTGTTCTTTACTATTCTTTGATTTTCATTCTATTGTTTTATTGTTTTATATTCTATTTTATTGTATTCTGTTTTAGAAATAGATTTATATTTTTTAGATTTTGATTCAAATTAGCTTTCAATTTTAATTCTAATTGTTTTCGAATTTGATTCGAATAGGATTTGTTTTCGAATTCGATTCGAATAGAATTTGTTTTCGAATTTGAATAAAAAAATTTCGATTTAGATTCGAATTTGTTTTGAATTCGAATTTCGTTCGCGTTTTTTTTTTATTTGTTTAAATTCGTTAATTTTGTAATTTGGAAATTTGGATGCATCCGAATTTCCGAATAATGAAAAATGTGTCCGAATTCAAATTCTTTAACGAAACGAAATGCACATGTCTACTGTCCGTTGCTCTGCGCAGCTGTGCCATTCTGACTGACTTACATGTACAGGCGGCGGTCGGCAAGAGGTTAAAGACAAAAAAATTGTGGCCCTCTAAATCTGTCATAAATTCGTCAAACCTTCAGTATCTACTTATTAAAGTGCCAAACTTGAAACTCATCCCTAATGTGATTCTTTTTTTATGGCAGAATATTCTCATTCGAGACTCTATACAGAGCCGACCAGATTTTCCCTTTATGTAATAATGTCATAAGTAAATCCACATTAATAGGATTTAGTGCTGTCGATTCCAGACAAACTTTATTCCCTTAATCTCTTGGTGACATCTATACTTGTCTGCTTTGCCTTCGACAATGAGCCTGAACAGTTGACGGATGATTAATGTAAGAATTAACTAGTGAATTACAATAAGTCTCCCTCATTCTGTCGCTTTGCAGTCTTTATCACTGTAACAGAAAAAAAAAGGAATTTATGAAGAGATGTAGTGGGAATAAAAAAGAGTGATTACAATAAAAAGAATAATTCTCTTTGCATTAGTCTCCTGCCTACAGGCATTCGCTGTGAAGCAGTTAAAAATGAGCCCTAGATTCAGCTGTGAAACAAAACAGAGTTAGTGTCTTCGGGAACTAAAAACCTATTTTAAAAAAAAGTTACTTTGCCTAGAATTTTTTTTTTCTGTCATCTAAGCCTATTTCCCTTAGTAAAATAAATTAAAGTAAACCTGTCACTTATTCAATGTTAATGCACTTTCCTGACGCCAACATGGTAGCATACTAGTGATAGAGCTCCGCCTCTTGACCACTCCCTCAGGACCAGTGAATAGCATAAATTAAGGCATGGTTAGCCGCCACCCCATTCTTTCTTTTCCCCTCATACCTCAACATTCCTACTCAAACTTGACAGAATAGACCCAGGGGCCTTGTCATCAGGGGACTTTGTAGGAAGGAGTATTCAGTCCTCTGTCTCATCCTAATTAGAGGATTGGTTGGACAAGTAGATCCCACCCTGTCAGCTAGTTATTTATCACTAGTATGCAGCCATGTTGGCGTCAGGAAAAAGGAAAATAGTATCAAATTCTTACCGTCATTTTCCTTTCCTGACGCCAAACTATGGCAGCATATGAGCCCACCCATGTGCGTTCCGGTATGTGGCTTGTTACAAAGAATGGGGTGGCGGCTAACCATGCCTTAACTTATGCTATTCACTGGTCCTGAGGGAGTGGTCAAGAGGCGGAGCTCTATCACTAGTATGCTGCCATGGTTTGGCATCAAGAAAGGAAAATTATGGTAAGTATTTGATACAATTTTCTATTTTTAAATGTGAGTTGATAATTGATAATTGGGTGTTTTTATGCATTGATGAATAAATATGTTGCACAATGATAGCATTTCTTTTATTTTACTAACTAATGCTGGCCATACACTATATGAAAGATCAGCCGAAATTCAGGCGTTTAGACAGTTAGTTCATTTTTCGAACAGTTAATGGGCACAGAATCAATAATCGCTGGGATGTTTTTGAGCTAAAAAAATGAAGGACAAGTTTGGAAATGTTTTGCCGAACGAACGATAAATTGAAAGATTAATGTGTTTACCGTCCGACTTGTCTGCTAGGTACTAGATATATGTAATAAAAATGAACCAATTTTTATTTATTTATGTCCACTGAACGATTTATCGCTCGCGGTTTGCGCTCACGGCCAAACGTTAGCTTTTTGAAAAATGTTTTTTTTTTTAGTATAATGTATGGCCAGCATTAGTGTGAGGGGACATCCCATATAAGTGGACACAGGATCACCGGTTGACTGGATGATTATGTTCATATTATATGTCAATTTGGTGAGTGAGAAATTTGGATGGTGAAGGATTTTACACAAGATTGGTGATGAATAGCGTGCACAATAAGAAATTGGACGCAATTTGAGGAGAGTCCAATAGTACCAATATTCACCTTTTAAAGGACATTCTTTTGGAAGAAATTAGATACGCATTTTTGATGGACATTTGTTTGTTAATTTTAATGTAATTTTAAACATTTGGACACTATCACTTATGCAGCGTAAACATGATCGTTTTTTGGTATGAAAAAAAAACAACGTTTTTAAAAATGTAATTTAAAGCGATCGTGCATGGGCTTCACATAATTTTTCGGGTTCTGAATAACGACAAAAAAAATTTCCGAACATGCTGCATTTTTTTAACGACGTTTTAAACTATGTCGTTTTTCGGGTTGTAAAATATTATCGTGTGTGGGCTAAAACGACGTGAAAAATCCGCGCATGCTCAGTAGCAAGTTATGGGACAGGAGCGCTCGTTCTGGTAAAACTACCGTTCGTAATGGCGTAAGCACATTCTTCACGCTGTAACAGACAGAAAAGCGCAAATTGTCTTTTACTAACACAAAATCAGCTAAAGCAGCCCAAAGGCTGGCATCATCTGAATGGAACTTCCCCTTTATAGTGCCGTCGTACGTGTTGTACGTCACCGCTCTTTGCTAGAGCATTTTTTTAAAACGACCGTGTGTGGGCAACGTCGTTTAAATGATATATCAGATTTATATGTTTCACTTGATTTTTATAATTTTTTATATTTAACTATTTCCCAGGATTTGATTTACATTGGACTTAGCGTGGCTATTTATATATCTACGTTTTATTAGACATGTGAATTAATTTTTGTCCGAATGCATTTTCGTCCGAATTTCGGGCATTTTTGTTTTAACAAATGAAAATGAACGCGCAGAATCTGAAATCTGAAAGATCCGACATAAAAAATGCTTTATTTTCCTTTTTGTTGCTACAACAGTTCGATATAGATAGAAGATTCAACAGAAATCTGTGTCTATCAAATGTGCCTAACCTTAACTCTATTAGTCCAAGTTTATTCTACATAGAGCGAAAAGATTTGACATTATAGAGACAGTGTTGGGGGTAGACCATTCGACATGAATGACGAAGATTCGACGAAGCAGCGAAAAACATACAAACGTTGAATCTCTCATTGAAGGCTCAGGCCTCGTACTCAAAGGGCCCTGGTGAAGGAGCCAACCAGGGGCCCACCTATTGCAACTGGCTCTGATGTGAGACATAGGGAGGAAAGACAAAAATGAAAACACTTTTCTGGGGCAACCCCCAACTCTCGCCCATCTGACCAGATAAGGCCCAAAAGAGGCCCTCACAGGAGAAAAGCGAGAGTCTGAGTCACGAAGGAAAAGAAGGAAGCCACATCTCGGAAATTCCCTGAGAGTTTAGTGGGGCCTTCCTCTCACGTGCCTATTCAAGTGGAAGGAATTTATACTAGGGCACTCCTGGATACTGGGGCACAAGTAACTCTCCTGTACAGAGACTTCTATGACAAGTATTTCTCTCACTTGCCGTTACAGAAATTGGACGAACTGGAGATATGGGGCATTGGGACTCAGAGTTTCCCTTATGATGGATACCTGCCGATTCGCCTGACTTTTGACTCCTCGCTCACCGGCACCGCTGAGACTTTCGATACTTTGGCCATAGTCTGCTCTCAACCCCCAGGGGCCCATAAGGGCGCCCTCATCATAGGGACAAACACGGCTTTGGTCCGAAGACTCCTGGCCCCCCCAACACAGAGGGTGTTTCACAGCTGGTGATGGAGAAAAATTTCCCTGAGTAAGGAGTGGGAAGGATCTGTCGGATAGGGAAGTCTACAGCCCGGAGAGATGACCTGCCTCTGGGCCTCGGTGAAGCTCATCTGGTCCCAACCAGGCCCATTTCTTGTCCTTGAACCTGACCCGACTGAATCCTCAGAAGGATTGGAGATGATACCTGAGGTGGTCCCACTTAAAGTGCTGGAGAAGAATCATGGGTGGGTGTCCATAAACGTCCAGAATCCCACTTCCAACCCTGTGAGGGTACCGTCCAGGGTACTACTGGGACGGGTCCATCAGGCCACTCCTGTCGGCCCTTTGGATCTGCAGGACGACGAGAAGAAAGGAGAATTGAGAAAAGACCCTCAACCTGATGGCGCCGAACTCTCACCGGAGTGGAAGGAGAGAATGGGAGCTCACCTTAGTAGATGGCAGAAGGTTTTCTCTAAGACGGAATTTGATGTTGGGTGCGCCAGAAGCGCCACTCACCGGATTCGACTGAGAGAGGGTAAACCTTTTAGGGAGCGGGTCCGAAGGGTCCCCCTAATGGATTTGGAGGACCTCAGAGAGCAACTCGCAGAATTGAAAGGGCAGGAACTATTCGAGAATCCAGGAGTCCTTATGCTTCACCCATAGTGGTGGTGAGAAAGAAAAATGGTTCTCTAAGGCTGTGTATTGACTACAGAACCCTCAATAAACTAATCATTCCTGACCAGTACACCACCCCTCGGATTGAGGATGCACTGCAGAGCCTGTCGGGGGCTAAGTGGTTCAGTGTCATGGATTTGAAGAGTGGTTATTACCAAATCCCCATGCACCCAGAGGACAGAGAGAAAATGGCCTTCATCACTCCAGTGGGGTTCTTTGAATTCAATCGTATGCCTCAGGGACTATCGGGTGCCCCCGCTACCTTCCAGAGATTGATGGAGAGAACTGTGGGTGACATGAATCTGATAGAAGAGTTGGTGTACCTGGATGATGTCATTGTGTTCGGGAAAACTCTGGAAGAACATGAGCAGAGATTGGAAAAGGTGTTGAATCGGCTACATGATGAAGGGTTGAAGTTGTCCCAAGAAAAGTGCCAGTTTTACCAATCATCCGTTCACTACTTAAGGCACATAGTCTCTGCAGAAGGGATATCTACAGATCCAGAGAAATTGGAGGCAGTTACCTCTTGGCCTAAACCCACTAATGTGACTGAGTTGCGGTCATTTCTAGGATTCTGCTCTTACTACAGGAGATTTGTTGAAGGATTTGCAAAAATTGCAAAACCCCTTAATGAACTGTTGAAGACAGAGGATGAAGATAACACTCCGGAATCTGCAAAGTCAACGAAACTCTACATGGGCCCCCGAAAACCCAAAGAATCCATTTGTGACCAATGGACCCCTGAATGTGAAAAGGCATTTGTTCAGTTAAAAAAGAGCCTGACGACTTCTCCCGTTCTAGCCTATGCAGATACATCAAAGCCTTATGAGTTGCATGTGGATGCCAGTAGAGAGGGGTTAGGCAGAGTGTTATATCAAGATCACAGCAGTTGCCTACGCCTAGGGATGAGCTTCGAGTTCGAGTAGAACTCAGGTTTGACTCGAACATTGCCTGTTCGGCGAACAGCGAACTATTTGGGGTGTTCGCGGCAAGTTCGTGTGAACTTTAGAACCCTGTTAAAGTCTATGGGACTCGAACGTTTGAAATCTAAAGCTAATTTTAAAGGCTTATATGCAAGTTATTGTAATAAAAAGTGTTTGGGGACCTGGATCCTGCCCCAGGGGACATGTATCAATGCAAAAAAAAGTTTTAAAAACTGCAGTTTTTTTGGCAGCAATGATTTTAATAATTCCTTTAAGTGAAACTATAAAAGTGAAATATTCCTTTTAAATTTCGTACCTGGGGGGGGTGTATAGTATGCCTGTAAAGTAGCGCTTGTTTCCTATGCTTAGAACTGTCCCTGCACAAAGTGTCATTTCTGAAGGAAAAAGGTAATTTAAAATCACTCGCGGCTATAATGAATTGTCGGCTCCCGGCAATACAGAGAAACGTCATTCATAAAAAAAAATGTGGGGGGTTCACGGCATTTTTTTTTAATTTGGGGTGGAGTTCCCCTTAAAATCCATACCAGACCTGAAGGGTGACTTTTTTCCTTCAGAAATTACATTTTGTGCAGGGATAGTTCTAAGCACAGGAAACAAGCGCTACTTTACAGGCATACTATACACACCCCCCTAGGTACGAAATTTAAAGGAATATTTCAATTTTATTGTTTCACTTTTAGCATTATTAAAATCACTGCTCCTGAAAAAAACAGGCAGGACCCGGGTCCCCAAACACTTTTTAGGACAATAACTTGCATATTAGCCTTTAAAATTAGCACTTTAGATTTCAAACGTTCGAGTCCCATAGACTTTAACAGGGTTCTAAAGTTCACACAAACTTTTGGTCTGTTCGCAGGTTCTGGTGCGAACCGAACCCAGGGGTGTTCGGCTCATCCCTACCTACGCCCAGTGGATTATGTGAGCAGAAGTTTGACAAAGATTTACCCTACTCATAAGCTCGAATTTCTGGCATTAAAGTGGGCTGTTGTAGATAAGCTGAGAGACTATTTGTATGAATTCGAAGTGAAAACTGACAACAACCCACTCACCTATCTGTTCACCACCGCCATCGATGATTGGCGGCCCTCTCAAGCTTTAATTTCGGTCTGAAATACGGCCCAGGTGTGGGAAATAAAGATGCAGATGCTCTCTCCAGGAGGCCACATGGCCCAAAAGCCTCGGAGAAAGAATGGACCCAAGTATCTTCAGAAGGGGTGCAGGCACTATGCTAGGGAACTGAACTGCAAACGAAAGGAGGGTCCCGAGCCGAAGAGATAGGAGTTCTCGCCGCAGACGTACCCAAGTATTATTGTGACATAGCTCAATTAAAAAAAAAAAACCTACCCCAGTTAACGAAGAAGGAACTGAGGCATGACCAGAAGGAAGATCCTTTGGGTAACTTGGTTCTAGGGGCTCTGGAGAGACAGGATCCAATAATGCTCCTGACCAGTTCTTCAAAAGAGGCACGGTTGATGCATAAAGAGTGGGATAAATTACAGCTCCTTCAAGGGGTGGTCTACCGAAGGGGCCCCTCTGATGGTCCTGAAGACAGATGGCAGGTGTTCTTACCCAGCAAACACCGAGAGATTGTGTTAGCTGTGCTGCACGACCAACATGGTCATCTGGGCCCCCGAGAGGACCTTTCAGTTGGTCAGAGACCGATTCTATTGGCCCGGCATTAGGGCTGAATTTGAGGGATATTGCCATTCTTGTTTACGGTGTATCCAACGCAAGACTCTGCCCCGGCAAGCCGCCCCAATGGGCCATCTTTAAAGCCAGGGCCCGCTGGAGTTAGTATGTATCGACTTTCTTTGTGTGGAGCCTGATCTGAGTGGGATAGGAAATGTTCTAGTGGTAACTGACCACTTCACCAGGTATGCTCAAGCCTACCCAACTAAAGACCAAAAAGCCTCCACAGTGGCTAAAGTATTGATAGAGAAGTTCTTTGTTCATTACGGATTGCCTCAACGAATTCACTCTGATCAAGGGAGAGACTTTGAGAGTAGGGATGAGCCGAACATACCCGCGTTCGGTTCGCACCAGAACCGTCGAACAGACCGACCGTTCGCGCAAATATTTAGAACCCCATTGAAGTCTATGGAACTCGAACGTTCGAATTCAAAAACGCTCATTTTAAAGACCAACATTCAAGTTATTGTTGGAAAACGTCTTTGAGAACCTGGGTCTTGCCCCAGGGAACATGTATCAATGGAAAAAAGTTAAAAAAACGGTTGTTTTTTCAGGAGCAGGACTCCTGAAAAAGTGACCGTTTTTAAAACTTTTTCCATTGATACATGTTCACTCGGGCAAGATCCGGGTTCTTAAAGACGTTTTCACAGGCAAGCTATAGACACCCAGCAGGTAAAATATTTAAAGGAATTATTTTTTTATTTTTTTATTTAAGCATCATTAAAATTACTGGTCCAGGAGCAGTGATTTTAATAATGTTTAAATAAAAAGAATGAAAAATTCCTTTAAATATTGTACCTGCAGTGCTGGGTGTCTATAGTTTGCCTGTGAAAATGTCTTTAAGAATCCGGGTCTTGCCGAAGGGAACATGTATCAATGGAAAAAAAAATTAAAAACAGTCGTTTTTTCAGGACTCTTGAAATAACGACCGTTTTTAAAACTTTTTTTCCATTGATACATGTTCCCTCGGGCAAGACCCGGGTTCTCAAAGACGTTTTCACAGGCAAACTATAGACACCCAGCAAGTACAATATTTAAAGGAATCTTTCATTTTTTTTTTTATTTATTTAAACATTATTAAAATCACTGCTCCAGGAGCAGTGACTTTAATGATGCTTGAATTAAAAAAAAAAAAAATAAAATTCCTTTAAATATTGTACCTGCTGGGTGTCTATACGTGTGATAACGCCTATAAATAGCACAATCACCTGCCTGCCAGTAAATTAGGAAGAACTGATCTATCTAAGCTATAAAGTGTATAAATATATGTACAACTCCTAGGGATGTATATATATTCTCTACACACTGTAAATTAAGCTAAACTGACTAGCCTACCTGCCTGCTCTATCTAGCTATATAAAAAGACAATCTCTCTGTCTCTCTGACTGCTCTCATTAACAAGCCGGGAACACACTAAACAAGGCCGCCCAGCAGGCGGCCTTATATAGTGTGGGGCATGTGCTAAAGCCCTGAGCCATAATTGGCCAAAGCCACCCAGGCTTTGGCCAATTATGGCTCTTCGTTTTTTGCAAGCTGTGATTGGCCAAGCATGCGGGACATACAGCATGCTTGGCCAATCATCAGCACGCAATGCCGCAGTGAATTATGGGCCGTTTTGCGTCACTCAAATTTGGCGCGGACGACCGCTTTTGTTTGAATTTCATCGAATGTACGAAAAGACAATGTTCAAGTCGAACATACATTCGTATCGGACGCGAAGCTCATACCTATTTGAGAGTAAGCTAATACAGAAACTGTTGGGTCTCCTGAACATAGATAAAACTAGGACTACCCCCTATCACCTCCAAGGGGATGCTCAGCCTGAACGGTTTAATAGGACTCTCTTGAACATGTTGGGGACATTGAACTCAGAGGAGAAGCAACATTGGAGCAAACACATAGCGGCCATTGTACACGCATACAACTGTACAACGAGTAACACAACTGGATACTCCGCATACCAGTTGATGTTTGGGCGGGAAGCCCGACTGCCTATTGACTTGGCTTTTGGATTGTCTCTAGACCATACTTCTGCGGCCTCACACAAAGGCTATGTGGATCGTTTGAGAAGGAGCTTGAAATTGGCCTATGAGAAGGCGCACGCTAGCTCTAAACAATGGGAGCAAAGGAACAAAAGGAATTTTGATGTGAAAGTGCGAGTCCAGGACCTACAACCCGGAGACCGGGTCCTACTAAGAAACCTGGGCATTCCAGGGAAACACAAGCTGGCTGACCGCTGGAAGTCTTAATCTCCCTTAATCTTCTTACACCCTATCTCGTGTGTAAGAAGCTGCCTGACCTTCCGGTGTACCAGGTCCGACCTGAAGGCAGTGTGGGGCCCTTGAGAACCTGGCATAGGAATCATTTGCTACCCCTAAATGAAGCTGTCCGACTACCTTCGGCCTCCGACCCTCTAAATCTACTCTCTACTCCCAAACCATCTGGGCCGGTCACTAGATCTCAAGTCTTACATCCGGACTCCGAGGACGAAGAGTCCACAGATGAATGGATAGGGTCAGAGTGGTTATGGCTCACCCAACCTTTAGAGCCTAATGCTTCGTTCCTGCCCTCATCTGAAGCGACCAATAGTGGGGCACTTCGACCAGAGGCCCCCGAATTCATACCTCAGAATGTACTTAATGAGGGACAAGAAGGGGATATTGATCTGTATTCAGCAGAAGATCTCATGGAGGCCTCCAGTCACCCATATGTAGACTCCAACGACCTATAGTAAATTGGGGGAGTGTTCTGAAGAGACTATTTTCACTTCCAAGAGATCTAACGCTTTCAGTGATCCTCCGGCTGCCACTTTGGTGGAGGATAACCCCTGCTCACCCCCTGACACATCTGAATCTAATACATCAGTTTTGGTAAATATTGGGCAGAGTTGCCTGCCCTTACCTAGACATACATTGAAAGCTCTTAGGAGATATGCCTTCTGCCTTCTAACAACCTTTTCTCCGCATGTATTTGTACAGCATGTAACAGGATCCATTTCAGAGGCCTAATTAACTGTCTCGGTGTTCATAGTGGTGACTGACGCTGACGAGCCATCAACACCGCCACGGTCTACTGCCATAGACGTTCTGTTGTATGATTTCTTTCCTATAACCGTTACCTGTGGATTACAATTTAAAGTGCACCTACCGGCCGCTACGTTGAACATTGACTAGTCTACAGGACTGTCCGTTACGGACGCTTGCGAGCAGAGACTGATCTTGAGTTTAGGCGGGTGGTACCACTCTTAGGTATAAAATTCTTGTTAACTTACATTAATTACTGATTCTTGCAAGGGCCCTTGCGAATCAGTTTGGGTTGCTGTTGATTGACTGTGGTTGTATTTAAACCTTATGCTTGTCGTTTCCAAGTGCCCTACATTAAACATACCCCTTTACAGTCAATCATACTTACTGTGTGGAGTGTATTTCTTTTTCTCGCCTGGAGGGGTCGTATCACTGCAGCAGGTAATTTATTGTCATATTGCTATTGTATACTGCGTGTCTGTTATTGTGACTCCAACTCAGTAGGGGTCACAATATCCCACTACCAGACTTCTGATGTGTCAAGGGCGGGTTCGAGCTGATTAAACAGGGGTGAGCTAAGCTAAAGAGAGTAGATCCCAAAAATCAACCAGCGGCTCCTTTCGGGAGTAGCGCTACAACTGTATAAATGTGAACGGTCCCAAAATAATGTCAAAGGTTTCCGATATGTCCTTCGCAATATCGCAGTCACGATAAAAATCTCAGATCACCGCCATTACTAGTAAAAAAATATAATAATAATAATGCTATAAATCTATCCCCTAGTTTGTAGCCACTTTAACTTTTGTGCAAAACAATCAATATACGCTTATTGCGATTTTTATTTTACCAAAAATATGTCGAATATGTAGAAGAATACATATCGGCCTAAACTGAGGAAACATTTTGTTTTTGGGATATTTATTATAGCAAAAAGTAAAAAATATTGTGGGTTTTTTTTCAAACTTGTCACTGTTCTTTTGTTTATAGCGCAATAAATAAAAAACGCAGAGGTGATCAAATACCACCAAAAGATTTATTGTGGGGACAAATAATTATAAAAATGTCATTTGGGTACAGTGTTGCATGACTGCGCAATTGTCATTCAAAGTGTGACAGCCCTGAAAGCTGAAAAATGGCCTGGGCAGGAAGGGGGTTTAAGTGCCCAGTATTGAGGTGGTTAAATCAGGGAATGCATTAGGGTTAAAAACTGTTAGATGTCAGAATCACTTTCAGTTCTGTCAGTTGTATCTACTCTACCAGAGCTCAGCTAGGTGCAAACATTGCTTTGTTTGTGTTTAAACCTGTCTGCAGTCTGCATTGATCAGCAGTACACTACAAAGAAATACATGCTAGCAGAAGAGAACAACGGCAACAAAGCCATTAGTGATCCCTCTATAAGTGCAGTCTACTATTCACAATTTACTGGCTGGCATCTCATAGGATGGAAAAATGTAAGTTACATGAGTTTAGACACACTGAGAGCCGTCAGAACCCAGAAGACAGATTAGCTGGAAAATAAAGCGAGGAATACCGAAAACAGGAGCTGGAACTAGTCAAGGACAATGTATCAAAAAGCATGCTGAGAACAGGAAAATGTAGCACCCCTCTGACCCCAAAAGGCTGGAGAGACTCCTAGGGACAGGTACGGTTGCCACTTTTTCTTCAAGCCAAACCTAAACACTTTAGCGGCGAATAGTACATTTTTATTTTCTTAGTATACAACTATAGGATTGTAACACTTTCTGCATGACTATGGTATCCCAGATATAACCTTTACTGCTAAGACCCACTGATTTATACTCCCCCTTAAACCTTTAATAATAATGAGACCACCACTGTAACTTTGAGTAAAAACTGGCCGTAGCAGCCTCCTTTAGTTTAGATAACTTCCAATAATAAATAACATATATAAACCATATAATTTCTGAGAAAAACAGTTCGTCTCATACTAGTGCTGGACTTTGCAGGCACCACTAACACTGACTTGTAAAGCCTTTTAACATTATGACATTTTATGGCACTGCGGTACCTCACCTCTGGTCATAGGCCTCAAGCCGACAAGCTGGCTCAGAGACGACCACTGACCGCAGTGCCCCCATTAACCAACATTCCAGCTACACCTTGGTAGACTGGCAACTAACACCCCTTCAGAACCCATACCACCTCTGGGTAATGGCATCCATATTTGGGGTAATTTCTTCTCCTGCAAAGTCCAAACACCCGCCACTGCCACGACAGCATGAACCTCGTACCTGCATAAGGAGTAACAAAACACAAGAAAAGCACCCAAAACAACAATTCTCTCAACCATTATCACCACTATCAGCAAGCCCATAACATAAAGGGAGGGTGGGTGGGAACTTTTCTCCCCAGACTGTGTGTTACCCGGGAAAGGAGGGGGGAGGAATTTATAGCCTCTCCTCCCCTCCCCACTGTCCTTTCCCCTAACCACTCCCCCCTGGCTTGTAAGGGTTTACTGTTAACCCTGTCATGCCGGCCCTGCGCCTATTTCTTGTTGTTCTTTGCTCCGGGCCTCTCTGGATGTGGAAACGTTGCAAGAAGATCTGAACAAATTAATGGGCTGGGCAACTACATGCAAATGAGGTTTAATGTAAAAAAATGTAAAGAAGAATTTACCCCCTTTCTGACCAGAGCACTTTTTGCGATTCGGCACTGTGTCGCTTTAACTGACAATTGCGCGGTCGTGCAACGTGGTACCCAAACAAAATGAATGTCCTTTTTTTCCCATAAATAGAGCTTTCTTTTGGTGGTATTTTATCACCTCTGCGTTTTAAATTTTTTGTGCTATAAACAAGAAAAGAGTGTCAATTTTGGGAAAAAAAGCAATATTTGTTTTATTTTTTGCTACAATAAATATCCCCCAAAAATATATATATAAAAAAAAAATATTTCTCAGTTTAGGCTGATATGTATTCTTCTACATATTTTTGCTAAAAAAAATCGCAATAAGCTTATATTGATTTATTTGCACAAAAGTTATAATGTCTGCAAAATAGGGAATAGATTTATGGCATTTTTTTGTTGTTGTTGTTTATTAGTTATGGCAGCAATCAGCGATTTGTGTCATGACTGCGACATGTAGGGAGCTGTGGTGGCTCAACGTGATTGGTACTGCGCTGACAAGCCATTCACCTCTGCAGCCAAGGGTTTGGATCCTGGTCTCGGCTACATGTGAATTGAGTTTGGTGGTCTCAGCCCGGCTCCCGGTGGGTGTGCTATGCAAGGTACGCCTGTGCTTAGTACGCCCACCCCCCCCCCCCCCACAAAAAAACCACCACACTTGCACGCACACGAAATTGGTTTAAAAAAAAAAACACATGCACTTTGGCCATGCGGTCTCTTAAAATAAAGAGAGGCAAAGGACCTACGGGGCTGGCTGGGTGGGCTAGGCCCCCTCACTCCCTCATAGGGGGAGTCCCTCTGCCCCATTGGGGTCCCGTTGGGCCCCAGTTGGGCTCCCAAGAGGAGCAGGTAGGGCGGGGTGAGTGGGAGGCCCCCCTTCACACCCGCCATTGCCACCAGGGGCATGGAGAAGGATGGCGATTGCCTCCGGGGGGAGGGTCTGCCTACTCCCAACTCCTGCAGTCCGGCTCCTCTCTCTCGAGTTCACGCACAAAATACACTTAAAAAAAAAAAAAGAAAAAAAAAAAAATGACTGCGACATTATGGTGGACACATCGGACACTTTTGACACTATTTTGGGACCATTGTCATTCATACAGTGATCAGTGCTATAAAAATGCACTGATTACTGCGTAAATGACAGAAGAAGTCAAACACTAGGGGGCGATGAAGGGGTTAAGTGTGTCCTAGGGAGTGATTCTTACTGTGGGGGGACTGGGCTACAAGTGACACGACAGCAATCACTGTTCCCGATGACAGGGAGCAGTCACTAGGCAGAACAGGGAGATGCCTTGTTTACATAGACATCTCCACATTCTGCAGCTCCGTGACACGATCACGGGACACCAGCGGAAATGGAGTCCACGGGTCCAGCGAGCATGGTCACGTAGCACGTGGCGGGCACATGCCCGCACAGCGGGAAATTTGCCCAGCTGCTGACGTATATCATCTTTAGATGATAGGATAGGCAAGTGGTCAATTGAATAAGCTGAAGTTAGAAGTAGATTGGCACCAGATTTTTCACTCTCCAGTTTTAGTAAATCAATCCATAGTTACATATTTAGCCTGGTTGAAAAAGGGCACCCAGTTCTACTAACAAAAAAACACACACATACAAAAGAAAACCTTCATATACACTATCCCATACCCACAAGCATTATCCTGTACAATATATTCAATATCTATTCTTGGGTTTAGATACTATGTTTCTGCTGGTGCTTCAACTATTCAGTAGACATGTGCGTTCCCGTTCGTAACAAATGGATTCTTTGTACGAATTTGTTAGTATTCGTACATTCGGATTAATTCGAACATCCGAAAAGCTGAAAGAACCAAAATACGAAAATTACGGAATTACAAATAAGCCAAATAATGATCAAGCGAAAATACGAACGTACGATTGGCAATCTTACTAAGATATGAAACACCGAAAAAGCAAAAGAACGAAAATGACATCTATAACAAACGATATGGATTTCGTATTTTAACCACTTAAGGACCGCCTACTGCACATATACGTCGGCAGAATGGCACGGCTGGGCACATCAACGTATACTGTATATACGTTGGTTTTAGTACCCAGCCGTGGGTCACAGGGGCGCACCCGCGGCGCGCTCATGTGACCCGGTCCGAAGCTCCAGGAACGGGACTGCGGGACTCGCGGACCCGATCGCCGCTGCAGTGCGGCGATCCGTCCCTGGAGCTGAAGAACGGGGAGAGCCGTGTGTAAACACGGCTTCCCCGTGCTTCACTGTGGCCGCAGCATCGATCACGTCATCCCTGTTATAGGGGGATGTGATCGATGACGTCACACCTACAGCCACACCCCCCTACAGTTGTAAACACACACAGGGAACACTCAAAGTCACAGCGCCCCCTTGTGGTTAACTCCCAAACTGCAACTGTAATTTTCACAGTAAGCAATGCAATTTAAATGCATTTTTTGCTGTGAAAATTACAATTGTCCCAAAAATGTGTCAAAATTGTCCAAAGTGTCCGCCATAATGTCACAGTCATGAAAAAAATCGCTGATCGCTGCTATTAGTAGTAAAAAAAATTTTTTTATAAAAATGCAATAAAACTATCCCCTATTTTGTAAACGCTATACATTTTGCGAAAACTAACCGATAAACGCTTATTGCACTTTTTTTTTACCAAAAATAGGTAGAATACGTATCGGCCTAAACTGAGGAAAAAAAATGTTTTTTTATATATTTTTGGGGGATATTTATTATAGCAAAAAGTAAAAAATATTGAATTTTTTTCAAAATTGTCGCTCTATTTTTGTTTATAGCGCAAAAAATAAAAACCGCAGAGGTGATCAAATACCACCAAAAGAAAGCTCTATTTGTGGGGAAAAAAAGACGCCAATTTTGTTTGGGAGCCACATCGCACGGCCGCGCAATTGTCAGGTAAAACGAAGCAGTGCCGAATCGCAAAAAGGGGCAAGGTCCTTTACCTGCATTTTGGTCCGGGTCTTAAGTGGTTAAATCCTTTGTCTGTTCATATTTTCATTTGTGTGTTTTGTAAATCCGTTTCTTTGTCTATTCGTAAATTTGTGTACTCATATCGTTCTTTCGAGTGGGCAGTGTAATTAGTGAGTGATGTATCTTATTTAAAGGAGTTGTAAAGGAATTTTTGTTTTTTGCTGAAATGACTGTTTACAGGGTATAGAGACATAATAGTTAACTGATTCCTTTTAAAAACGATTAAAAATAGATAAAAATCAATTATATAATGTATATAGAAAGGTCTTGCTATAAAAAATGCATAGAACACAATCATATAATGTACCTACAGTTTTAGTTTCGTTTCTGCATGCTGTTTCTTGCTTCTGTGATGTACAGAGCCACAGAGCCAATACAAGGCAGTGATGGTTTGGAAAACTAAACTTATTGGTGCTGAGGGGTTTTAGACACACAGTAATCACACCTCCTTGATTAGTGACCACAGAGAGAAAGCTCCCAGGACTGTGGTTATAAGGAAACAGACAACCAGGAAGTGTGGAGATCAGAGAAGAATTACAGCAACTTGAGATCAAGAATGAACAATGAGGACATGAAAACAGCATTGAATTAAGGTAAAGGAAGTTATTAAGATAAAAAAAAATTCCTTTACAAACCCTTTAATATCTTAGCCAATCAGCGAGTCACATTGGACAGTGTAAAGCCCCATACAAACGATCAGACTTTGTGTACGGGGCTTAAGAGAAAGTCTATCTTAATATGGATTAGCCGCGTGTTGAAAATTAAACTAAAATATGAGATTGCGAATGACCGTGCCGCAATGTATTTACGAAAGTGCAAAATTACGAATCTATTAAACGAAAATTATTATCTAACAAAATTCCAAATTTCAAATCAACGGAAAGAAATTAGACAGATTTACGATTCATTCAATATAAATGAAAATAAAACTGTTACGAAAATACGAACGGGTCCGAATAGGGAAACTTGCGTCTTACGAAAAACGAACTGGTCCGAATAGGAAAACTTGCATCAAAAAAACTTGGAAAACTTGCGTCTTATAAAATTACGAATCTTTATGAACCTACAGAACAAGATGAAACAAAACTATTATTCAGTAGACCTTCAAAAGTCTTAAAACAAAACACAATTACAAACTTTTTTACTACCATTAATTAACAGTTCTGAAACAAATGCAAAATGGAGTCAGCATTACCATTAACAATGATGACCATATTATTAACAGGCACTGACAGTGTTTATTTGCACATGAACAGCAGATCTGCTGTAAGGATGTGACTTTTAGGGCTCAATTAAAAAATCTCCTATTTAAGCACTTTTCCGATGCACATCTGCTTGTTGACTCTTAAGAATTTATTGCATCTGTCCCTCATTCTAACCCGTCTCCTGACTTTTCTACCCGTGTTAATTAAAATTCATTGGATTCTTTTTCGATGTCCTAGAATAATCAAGAATTAGTTGGCCAGTATTCCTAGATCTCGTAGTTAATAGAAACGCATATTAAAGAGTTTGCAATCACCTCGTTATAATTAAATTTGCTGTCCCTCTGGCTATTGTACATATTCCTAATTCATAATCTTTCACACTAATTATGGGCTGTCATAAATAGTTGACGTCTCGGCTTTTCACGGCTACAGCCTTTCTTGGCTTATATAATAAAAGGGCCTATTTTTGTCAACCAATAGTCATCTCATATACTTCTGCTATCAACTGCAAAGCTATAGAGTTATAGAGGTGTATATATAAAAAAATGCAGGTAGAGATTGGCAGCTGGCGATTCTGGTGTGTGCCAGATGGTTTGTGTTCTTGGATTTTTGATCGGGGGTTCCAAAAGTTCATTGATCCTAGATGATCTTTCTTTAAAGAGACAAAAATACTCTTACAAATGTAGCACCCTGATGTTTAATGCATTCTATGCATTAAAGCAGTGGTTCCGCGCAAATACGTTTTTTTTTTAAAGATTATTCTCACGCTGTTCAGATAGCATATCGTTTACTCACCAGTTCCATGATTGCAGCCGTCAGGATTTTCATTTCACTGAAAAAGATATTTTATAAAAATGTAAGATGGACATTTCCATCTTAATTGTGGGCACTGTGAAGCCCTCCAGTAATTAGTTCCAGGATGCGGTGAATGCTGATGAGTTTTACCATGAGTTAAAATGGCCGAATTGTATCCGCCCTCGTCACATGACCGTCACATGACCGGCTGCAGAGTCATGTGACGTGTCAAACCTTGCGAGAATTCGTCTCTTGCTGGTCAAAACAATATTGTCTTGGTCAGCGTGACGAGACCACTGCTGATCAATTCCATGAATCAACGTGGCGATCGCAGACGAAGCGACACGCCCAGTCCCACACGATTGAAACCAGGAGTTGCCTGGTTCAGGAGACAGAAAATGTTTAAACTGCGAACTTTGAATAGACAGCCAGAGTACTTTTGTTTAAGGAGAAGTTGTAAATTAGGGTGAACCTCCACTTTAAGGTGAAAAAACTTCCGACTATACCGGGCCCCCCTCCGGCTGGAGGCATTCCACCATATAGCTGTCTGCCTACAGACGTCTTGGAGTCTGCAAATTAACATTGCATCTATCTAAGGGTGTCCTGGCCCTAACCCTCTCTCCCAAAGTTCAGTTTAACCACTTTAACCTCTTCTGGACCGCAGCACGCCGATATACGTCAGCTGTTTGAAGAGGCATATCTTTGTTAAGGCAGCAGCTAGCTTCCGTAACCCAGGTATCCTCTTCTTCAGCCGGCGGTCCAGTTTCCCAAAATAGTAGTCTCTAAGCTGGATTCACCGCAAGATCATTTTCATCAGCGACGGGATAGGTACTTCCCTACCGCCGCTCTCCCGTGCCCTCCGGCGCTTACCGGAGCCATCACCAGCGGTGGAGCCAATCGGGTCCTTCTTGTGGCTGGGTATGGAGACGAGTGAGGGGAAGATGCCCCCACCCATCTCCATAAGATAGCAGGGCATTTTAATGTAAATATGAGATAGAGGTCTTTTTGACCCCAGATCTCATATTTAGGAGGACCTGTCATGCTTTTTCTCTATTACAAGGGGTGTTTACATGTAATAGGAATAAAAGTGACACATTTTTTTTTGAAAGAACAGTGTAAAAAATTTAAATAAAAGGTAAAATAGATAAGAAATAACAAAAAAATGTAAACGCTTCCGTTCCGCAGAGCCTGCAGAAGTAAAAGCATACCTGAGCAGCGTCCGCATTTGAAAATGGTGTTCAAAGCACACATGGGGGGTATCACCGCGATCAGTATAGCGAGAGCAATAATTCCAGCCCTAGACCTCCTTAGTAACTTACAACATGCAACCTGTAGAATTTTTTAAATGACGCCTATGGAGATTTTTAAAGGGTAAAAGTTTGTCACCATTCCATGTGTGGGTACAATTTTGAAGTGTGACATGTTGGGTATCAATTTACTCGGCGTATCATTATCTTTTACAATATAAAAAAAATTGGGCTAACTTTACTGTTGTCTTCTTTTTTTTTACTCATAAGTGTATTTTTTTCAAAAAAAGTGCGCTTGTAAGACCGGTGTGACATAAAGTATTGCAACAACCGACATTTTATTCTCTAGGGTGTTAGAAAAAAAATGTATAATGTTTGGGGGTTCTTAGTCATTTTGTAGCAAAAAAAAAAACAGTTTTTAACTTGTAAACAACAAATCTCAGAAAGAGACTCGGTCCTTAAGGGCTCTTTCACACGGGGCGGATCATTGCTCAGCGGGGATCGCTCCGTTGATCCCCGCTGAGCCGTCGGATGACAGGGCGGTCTCCGCACACTGTGCAGGGACCGCCCTGTCTTAACTACGCTCTCCCCTATGGGGGGATCGGATGAACACGGACCGTCTGTCGGTGTTCACCCGATCCGCCAGACGGATGGAAAAGTAGGTTTTTCCTCCGTCACAATTTGGCGGATCGGAATGTCAGCGGGCATGTCACTGATGACATCCGCGGCTCCATCGAGGAGCACGGAGCGCCCGTTCAGGTCCGCCTAAAAAACTGGCAGGCGGACCTAAATGAAAGAGCCCTAAGTGGTTAAGAGACAATAAATCACTTTGCATTCAAAAAAAGTATCTGGCGCCCACCTGTTCATTTTGCATTACACCCACCATACCTCGTAACCTTATCTACACTTAAAGCGGGGGTTCACCCTAAAAACATTTTTAACATTACAATGGGCAGACTCCTGAGAGGGACATTATGCTGGTGTTTTTTGTTTTTTTCGTACATACCGTTTTATCTGTATTTTCCTCCTGGATTCAACGCGGGACTGGGCGTTCCTATTCACAGGGTCATTGATTGACGTCCTTCCAACCGGCGCATACAGCGCGTCACGAGTTGCCAAAAGAAGCCAAACGTCAGGTCGGCTCTATACGGCGCTATACGGCGCTTGCGCACCAACATTCGGCTTCTTTTGGCAACTCGTGGCGCGCTGTATGCGCCGGTCGGAATGACGTCAATCAATGACCCTGCAAATAGGAATGCCCAGTCCCGCGTTGAATCCAGGAGGAAAATACAGATAAAACGGTATGTACAAAAAGAAAAAACACCAGCATAATGTCCCTCTCAGGAGTCTGCTCATTGTAATGTTAAACATTTTTTTAGGGTGAACCCCTGCTTTAATGATGTCAGCTCTCCCTAACTCTGGAGGTAACTATTAGGACTAAAGAGGTCCAGGACTTTGCTACTGTACATTTAGCGTCCATCTGATCTCTCATTAAAGCGGTATTAAACCCAATAGCAAAAATGTATTATGTTGTAGCTTTTTACTTCTTAGATGTGATGGCGCATTAGTTTTCTTTTTTTTTAGGCTTTCTTCTATTTTCATCTAGTGATCCAGCCAGCAAGCCTGTAGTTTTTCAACATAAAAGCTCTCTTGCAGTTTACAGAGATAAGACAAACCATTTAACACTGGCATGGGTGTTTAAAATGATTAGCTTTTAAATACTTATCTACAACCTTTTTACCAAAAGGTAAAACAATGTTAGTTGTAATTGATTATAAAGTATTAGCTGGAGTTCAGCTTCTTCATTGCTCTATTTAAATCTGCTATTACTTCTAATGGCGCGTACACGTGAACGTTTTTCATGACGAGAATGATGGTCGTGAAAAACGTGGGCTTTAACAAGTGGGAGATAAAAAGCACATGCTCAGAATCAAGTTCTAAAAAGGGAAATTAGCTTAAGCAGCCCAAAGGGTGGTGCCATTCGAATAGAACTTCACCTTTATAGTGCCGTTTTACCTGTTATATGTCACCGCGCCAGGGCTGTCTTAATAGCATCATGGGCCCCTGGGCAAAGTAATGCTCTGGGGCCCCTACAATGATGACACTGCAGGCAAACAGACATCAAGTAGGTAGGATGCAGACTGCCTCCCCTGTGTTTCTATCACTCTTAGTGCCATGCCATCATGGGGCACACAATTTCAGGGCAGAGTGGGCTCAAGGATCAGCTGCTTTGGGGAAAGTGCATGGGTCCCCCATGCAGCTGGGGCCCTTGGGCAGTGCCCAGGTATGCCCTCTCATTAAGACAGCCCTGCACCGCGCTTTGCTCGAGCATTTTTTTCACGATTGTGTGTATGCAAGGTAGGGTTCAGAGGAATCACATCGAGAAAAACTTTGTTTTTTTCCTTGACATGAATAACGGTCGTGTGTACGTGGCATAACACTCCTCTCCCCCCATACTGACAATGCTGCTACCAAAGGTGCCCCCTGTGTTTCTTTTATCCTGAGTGGGGGCGCTCTAATACAGGAGGTGTGTTACTGGCCATCTCACCAGGTAAAAACAGAAGGGGTAAAAACCTAAGGAAAGAAAACTAATGCAGCCACAACATGTAATGTTTGATAAGCTGCAATATATTTCATTTTGGGTTTAATACCGCTTTAAGTGTCATGAAATGTGAAACGCTTTTGCTTAAAAACACAGCCCAGTCCAAGTTGTATGATTTCAGGTTTTGTTACTGAGTTTATTATACACTTGGCTCCATTTTCCGCTTCCTAGTAAGTGTCAATTTACCTTCCTAGTCAAGTTTTTCAGGGCTTCTTAATGCTGTTGCAGAAACTCTGTCACTTATCTGCTACACACTATTTGTTTTCTCTGAAAAGGCAGGTTGCCTGTTGACCCTTGGGTGAAGCTACTAAATAACAGATTTTTTCAGCTAAGGGATCTTTGAAAAAAAACATACTAAAGCTGTAATATGCGGGAAAACATAGTAATTGAGTTCTTGGTGCTCAGAAATCTCAAGAATCTTCTCAGCTGTGCTCCAAATGTTTGTTCCCTTTTACCTAAAGACTTTAAAAACAGTCGTGTACATCTTCACTTTTCAAAACCAAATGAAATCTTAGATAGACATACAGCCCTTCAAGGGGTCGTAAAGGATCTTTTCTTTTTTTTTTAACCACTTAAGACCCGGACCATTACGCAGGTAAAGGACCTGGCCAGTTTTTGCGATTCGGCACTGCGTCGCTTTAACTGACAATTGCGCGGTCGTGCGACGTGGCTCCCAAACAAAATTGGTGTCCTTTTTGTCCCACAAATAGAGCTTTCTTTTGGTGGTATTTGATCACCTATGCGGGTTTTTATTTTTTTGCGCTATAAACAAAAATAGGGGGACAATTTAAAAAAATATATATATTTTTTACTTTTTGCTTTAATAAATCCCCCCAAAAAATATATAAAAAAAGTTTGTTTTTCTCAGTTTAGGCTGATACGTATTCTTCTACATATTTTTGGTAAAAAAATTGCAATAAGCGTTTAATGATTGGTTTGCGCAAAATGTATAGCGTTTACAAAATATACAGCCATTAGTGCTATGAAAATGCACTAATTACTGTATAAATGTAACTGGCAGTGAAGGGGTTAACACTAGGGGGTGAGGAAGGGGTTAAGTGTGTATCCTGGGTGTGTTCTAACTGTGTGGGGGGAGGGGGGTGACTGGGGGAGGTGACCGATGCTGTGTCCCTATGTACAAGGGACACAGATCGGTCTCCTCTCCTCTGACAGCACGTGGAGCTCTGTGTTTACCTGTCATCTGCTTGTTTTCCCGCCGTTCGCATTTACCCGACGGACATCGCGGCCACCAGGTACATGCATCGGCTCTTCAGCGATGCGGCGGGACAGTGTTTACCCGCTGCGCACCACCCAGTGGTGCGCGCGGGTAATGCACTTTAAATGACATCCAAAGACGTCAATTCGGCACTTGAGAGCCGCGCAGTTGACGTCTTTTGTCAATAGCGCTGGGTCTCAAGTGGTTAAAGTGTTTGTAAACCATTATTATACTCAGTGAAGTGATTGGCCTCAGGTGATACACAGAGACCAAACAAATCCTGAGGTCTTCACTTCTCTACATCTATTCAAAGGCTAGAATTTATAAAGCTTATCTCAGCTGTCAGAAAAAAAGGAGCAGAGAGCTGAAGTTGCACTCTGCAGAGCTTATTGAGGAGAGCTCTGAGAGCTGATTGGAGGGAAGGGACACCCCCCCCCCCCCTCCACACGCACACAGAAACAGAGCTGAGGCTGTCAATCAGCTGGAGCTCACTCCCCTGTCACCATTTTTCTCCTCGTGTCCGAAAAAAATTGTCAGGCCTCGTACACACGACGAGCGTCTCATCGTAAAAAAAATGTAGTTTTCCTCGACGAGAATCTTGTCAAGCTTTCCTTGCATACACACTGTCAAGACAAAATCGTGTCGTTCTCAAACGTGGAGACGTACAACACGTACAACGGCACTATAAATGGGAAGTTCTATTCCATTGGCACCACCCTTGGGGCTGCTTTTACTAATCTCATGTTACTGCGTGTTAAGTAAAACTTTGGTAAGAGACGATTCATGCTTTTCAGTCTGTTACAGCGTGACAAATGTGCTATCTCCATTACGAATGCTACTTTTACCGAAGGTGCGCTCCCGTCTCATACTTTATTCTGAGCATGTGCGGGTTTCCAAGCATACACACGAACGTGCCATTGCGCGTGCCTGGTGGCCGCGATGTCCATGGTTAGAAACACTATGCAGGGCACACATTTAACCCCTTTCTCACCCCCTAGTGTTAACCCCTTCCCTTCCAGTCACATTTATACAGTAATCAATGCATATTTATATGCAAACAGTATTATGCTATGTTTGTTTCTTTTTCTTTATTGGGATACATCTGAGCGCGGTCTGCATCTGCCTGAAGACCTGACTTTATACCTGACTGTTTATGCTGAGACAATGCATATTTATAGCACTGATCACTGTATAAATGTGAATGGTCCCAAAAATGTGTCAAAAGTGTCCGATGTGTCCGCTGTAATGTCGCAGTCCCAATAAAAATTGCAGATCGCCGCCATTACTAGTAAAAAAAATAATAAAAAAAAACGCTTATTGCAATTTTTTATGTTTTTTTAACAAAAATACGTAGAAGAATACATATCGGCCTAAACTGAGAAAAAAAATTGTTAAAAAAAAAAAATTGGGATATTTATTAAAAAAGTAAAAAATATTGTGTGTTTTTTTCAAAAATGTTCATACTTTTTTTCTTTATAGAGCAGAAAAAAAACCCAGCAGAGGTGATTAAGTACCACCAAAAGAAAGCTCTATTTGTGGGAAAAAAGGACGTCAATTTTATTTGGGAGCCATGTCGCACGACCGCGCAATTGTCAGTTAAAGCGACGTAGCGCCAGAAGCTGAAATTTCGCCTGGGCAGGAAGGGGGTATATGTGCCCAGTAAGCAAGTGGTTAATAATAATGTTGATAATAATAATAATAATAATAATAATAACACATAATAGTGCTCAAAATAAATGGTTGAATCACTGTGTTTTAGCTTGCTTCTTTGTCCTGTAGCAGATGTGCCTTGTACCCTTTTTTGCATTGTGTGCTCCACATTATTGCTTGCTTTCTGAGCTGTTATTGCAGACTTGCTGTTAATAAAGCAATCCCTGACAGCAGATAGGACTCCTTGATAAATTGCCAGCATTTTTCAGAAACTAATCATGAAGACATTCTGTGTATTGCCATAAATGTACACATCAGTGTTGGAGTGAAGTTACAATGCAGTCCCTGCATGTAAAGCATAGCAGCTCACGTTTATGTAGCCAAAGTGGGCTTCCCTCTTTTCGAAAAATCCAACAAGAATCTCAAATCCATCTTCAAGTACAGAAATGTTTGATAGATGGTAGATTCTCAAGCACGTTATGCATTATTTTCACACAACGAATGAACTTTGAATGTTGTGTGTTTTTTCCATTGCATCAAAACTTCCCTTTTTGTCTTTTTAGTGCTGTGGAAATTAACTATTAATTCCTTGATTAATTTTTTGATCGATCAAAATTCTTTTGATCGGTACTCACCTCTCTGCCAGGTTGTGAGTCTTCAGGAAGTTCCGTCCGAGATCCGGTGACATCACGGACACCGGCGGGAATTGCCGTGTCCATCTGAATGGCTCCTTTGCTGTGCCTTCATATCTGCATGCCGGCGGGACCTTACTATCTGCCACATGCAAGGGCTGTTACACTTCCCTCTATCACTTCCCTCGATCAACCTGGGATTCTACAGCCATCCACTGGGAGTTGTGATAGTTCCCTTCACGGGACATCTACATGCCAACGGACTGATGTTAACCCCCCTCATCTGGATTCAGCAGTGGTATCGTTGTACACATTTTAATACCAGTATCATACTTGGCTATATGTTTTTATGACTGCTTTTGGTACCGTTTGGTATTACTCGCACCATTTTTACAGTTTATGTAGCTACATCGATTTTATCTCCAGCGCAATATTTATTTTGTTACCTACTTAAAGACTATAAAAGTTTTAATGCTATTCCCATCGTGTGCTGCCCTTGTGTGTTTTTTGTATCCTGCTATCCATTTTTACAGTGGTTTGTAGCTGCACTGGAAATCAGCCTGCAAGGAGATCAGATCTATCTTTAAAAAATATTGGCCTCTGCTCACAGCGGACAGTGTCATTTCTAAATACATTAAAACATACCCAGAGATCACCTTTAAACGAACACCCTCTCTGAGGGACCGTTTAGTACAAAGCCACCATGGTCGAATGGAGACCTATCCACCTACCTCCATCGGCACCTTTGCTTGTGGACGATGTGATGTTTGTCCTTTCATCATCAATAATACCGTCACTCCCTTACCAAATGGTAAACTGCACAGACCTAAGTTTCATATAACATGCCAGTCCATAGGAGTTGTCTATTTAGCTATTTGCCAATGTGGGAAGCTTCTACGTTGGCAAAACTAAGAGACCGTTCTTGAAGCGCATCAAGGACCATATGTCTCCCTTGCACAAACGTCTAATGACAACCGCTCTTAACAGGCATGTAGGCTGTTTACATGACTTCGATACAAACTCTATAAAATTTGCTGCCCTAGAGCATGTCCCTTCACATGTCTGTGGTGAAGGCATTGACCAAACTCTATTACAGCTTGAGACTAAGTGGATCCATATGCTAGACGCCGTAAAATTCCCTGGTTTGAATGAATATATAAGGTTTAAACCTTTCCTATGACTCCAATTTTAACTATGATAAAATATTGGCGCTATCTTTGGATCCACCTACTTTGTGGGAATGACTTGAAAATATGGCTATTATCCTTCCCCTTATGTCATTCCTTCCCCCCCCCGCAATCAGACTTTGTATTCCAACTCACGTGGTTACCAGTATAGGCCCCATTCCCCTCTTCTAGGGGCTCCCTGTGTTTTGATCCTTTAACTAACTGTCCTTCCCCAATTCTTGGGTGATTATTTAATAATGATATAATGTAAATTATAAACTATATTTATCACGTATAAATTAAAATCCTATGGTCCTTTTCTATCTTAAACACCTCTTTAAGTGATATATATATGTTGTATGATTAGTTGTAAAATTTACACTGCTCTATCACCAATTTTTGATTTATTAATTGTTAAATAAATTCTGTCTTTCTTTATTCATCCATTCATTGTTTGGCTTGGATCTATGGCTAGGCTAGTTTGCCCATATGGGGAGGCATCCATCTTTTGGAATGGATTGTTTCCCCAATTTGGTCCTCTCAATCGGCACGCGGCATGGTTCCCCTTCCCAGCTCCCATTTCTGCCATCTGTTGCTCTTTGCTGTATTTGGCCACAATGTTTCCTCCTTTTTTTCCAACCTTAGTTAGAATTTTTATATATTTTTATATTATATTTTTTATTATACATTTTTTGACGTGTTTATTGCCGGCCTCTTTTGGTGGCCATCTGTAGGGGACACTGTCCAATATGACCTGCAATATTCATCAAAGTGTATGGTATATGAACATTATCCTCTGTTGGCTCTGTGTATTGCTGGCATATGTTTGATATCTTTTTTCCTCCTTTGTTTATCTTATGGCTCGGCTTGATCTGTGCCTGTTGCCGTTAATTTGGTTCTCCGCACCCCTCTGGGTGCCGTGAGATTCTTTGGGACGTGTGTCTGGGCGTCTGTTACATTGGCCGGATTGGCGGGTGGGCGGCGCTGGCATGTGTGGTCTGTCATCTCTCCCCCATTTTTGGCTGTCTCTTTTCTCCACCGCCCCTGACATGCGCGCGCCGGTCCCTCCCCCTCTGCGTTGCGTGGTCGGGCGTCGCGTCATGGCGCTCCCGGACACTGCAATGCACCATGGGGCTTGTAGGCGACCGGCGCGTGCGCTGAGATGTCCACTTGACGCCATGACGCTGACCACGGCTGGCTATTTATAGCCGTGTCGCTTTTTGGATTGTTGTCCATCCGTCTTGCTGTGTTGAGGTACCTTTTGATCACTTTGTGTGAATGGTCCCTGTACCCTACCTGGAATACTTATCCCTCACTATGTCCCTCTCCTTCTCCTTTTCCCCTAAGCATTCTCATGCGACTTCATCCACAATTGTTGGACTACCCTGAGGCTGTTTGCTACTTGGCATCTTGAACTTAGTCGTTTGAAAGCCTGCTTACCAAACCAGGATTAACCCTGTAAGTTCCAAAACTTTCCAAATCGTTTCAACAGACATACATACATTGCTTCATGACTATGTCTTTGTGTCTCTGCCTCTGTCTACTCATATTATTATTTTCATGCCCTTCCTTTCTTTCTTCCTTCTTTAGATATTCAATGCACAGCAATTCCATTGTTCCTGTCATCAGGCTGATCGAATAGGGTGGAGATTTCTATATATATTTTTTTGTATATAAAAAAACTTTTTTCCCCTCCTTTTTTCTTCGCTCCAACATTTGATTCCTGAAGGTAGGCTTTCTATACCCTTCTCTGAATATGATAAATATATTTACCCTACCACACATACTATATACATCTAATATGAATTGAAAATGCTCCTCCCTTATTTCTTGTTGGCTAACACTAGACATGTTCATTTCCACTCCAGCTGGCATTCTTGGGGTTCTTTGCCCCTTTGGAAACCATTACCTCATTGGAGGTTCATCCATATGACAGCATGAGAACCTTCTGGGGTAAGTTATCTGTTTTTGCTTTTCCCCCCACTCAACATGGGGCCACCACAGGCTTCTCGATCTGTCTGCATCTATACGTAGTATAGATGCACACACGCGAGTGTTCTAGTTATGGGGCTGGGTCACCTTTGGATCCGTGCTCGTGCGCATGATTTTTCTGGGGACCCGGTTTGCACCTGCCTCGCCATGGACCCTAGCCATACCTGCAAATGTTTCAAATAATATTGCTGAATGTATGAATTATATAGTTTTTGGTGATTGTGCAACTATTGAATCCTTTACATTTTGCTCTTTTAGAGTTTTCACACTGAAATGATGCGGCTATAATTCCCCTGAAGAAGCCACACATGGCGAAACTAGCAGGGTTGTCTGGATCGATTGCTCTAAATGCTCTACATTACTCCCAAAACTGTGACTTTATTGTTCTCTCCTTTGGTCTTTGTGACTTTACTGTTTTTATACAATGAAATTATGTAATTTAAATAAAACTTTTGTATTTTGTACTATTGCAGTCTTTTTTGGTTTCTACTAGAAAAATAATTTTTGGGCACCGCAATAATCCCTCACTTCCAACTTTTCCCCAATCAAACAAATAGTGAAATGATAAAGTTACCCAATAATTACAAAAAACACTGCCAAATATAGACCATGCAGCACCACGCCAATTGCAAAAAAAAAACCCATCAAGGCATCAATGTCCCCCAATCAGTGCTTTAAGTGGGCCAAAAGAGGTGCCGGTACTCTATTAGGCGCCGGTGTCGTCCCCCCCCCCCCCCCCGGGGCAGAACGTTTTTTTTGGCACCCCCCCGGCGCTAGCGCATGACCACATACGCCCAATCACAGGGCGCCATGCCATCAAATGCAGCCACTTTGTCACCACTGTGCCATGCCATCAAACGCAGCCACTGTGTCATGCCATCAAATGCAGCCACTGTACCATCAATTGTCACCACTGTGCCATGCCAACAAACGCAACCACTGTGCCATCAATTGTCACCACTGTGCCATGCCAAATGCAACCACTGTGCCATGCCATCAATTGTCACCACTGTGCCATGCCAAACGCAACCACTGTGCCATGCCATCAAATGCAGCCACTGTGCCATCAATTGTCACCACTGTGCCATGCCAACAAACGCAACCACTGTGCCATGCCATCAAATGCAGTCACTGTACCATGCCAATTGTCACCACTGTGCCATCAATCGTCACCACTGTGCCACCAATTGTCACCACTGTGCCACCAATTGTCACTGTCCAGACATCTATCCACCTCAGAGCCTGTCATTTTAGTAAGACTGCTGGGACTTGTAGTTCTCCATCTTCTCCTGGGGCTCATGGAGATTGGAGAACTACAAGTCCCAGCAGGTTATACATACAATAAGGCTCTGAGGTGGATGGGTGTGGATTGCATGCACCTGAGCCCCAGGAGAAGATGGAGAACTACAAGTCCCAGCAGGTTATAATATAAGGCTCCGAGATGGATGGGTGTCCGGACATCCATGGAGAGGTGCTGGTACTCTCCAGGGCCATTTTTGGAAGTGGCGGTACTGAGTACCGCCGCGTTCCGGCCCACTTAAAGCACTGCCCCCAATCATAAAATGGTTATTCTTCCTGGATGCTGAATATCATTCAACAACAGCACTGAAATGTTATTGAAAATAATTGTATTCTTCCAAACAACACTTCCAAAAAAATGATGGTTAGAATACATATTGGCCTAAACTGATGAATACATTTTTTTTTTTAAATGTATATTATATATACCGTATATACTCCGACCCCTGTATAAGCCAAGGCACCTAATTTTACCACAAAAAAATGAGAAAAATTATTGACTCGGGTATAAGCCTAGGGTGAGAATGCAGCAGCTACTGTAAGCGGAAAAGAGGGTCAACAATGCCCATTTGCCACTTTTAACTGTGCCCATTTGCACGCCTCACTGTGCCCATTTGCAACCTCACTGTGCCCATTGCAGTGTTACTGTGCCCATTCTCACTGTGTCCATTGCACCCTTTACTGTGCCCATTCTGACTGTGCCCATTGTAGCCTTACTGTTCCCATTGCAGCCTTACTGCGCCCATTGTCATTGTGCCCGTTGCAGCCTTACTGTGCCCATTGCAGCCTTACTGTGCCCATTCTCACTGTGCCCATTGTAGCCTTACTGTGCCCATTCTCACTGTGCACATTGTAGCCTTACTGTTCCCATTCTCACTGTGCCCATTGCAGCCTCAGTGTACCTGTATTTTTGACAGGCTGCGGGCGTCCATTTTTCAAAAGTTGAGGCTTCCTCCTGGTCCGTGATAGGTTTTTGACACTGTGTTCCGCTATCGCCTATTTCAGAGGTCCTCTCATCCTCGGACTCAGTTTCCCAGCAGACACTGTGTTCAGTGTTCCGCAAATCACGGACATTCTTTCATCCTTGGACAAGAGGACGTCTATGATAGGCGGAACACAGTGTCTGCTGGGAAAGTCCGAGGATGAGAGGACCTCCGTGATAGGCTCTAGCGGAACACGCCTATCACGGACCAGGAGGAAGCCGCAACTTTTGATCCCGAATTCTATTAATATGCAAGCAACAGCATTGAGGAGAGTTTAACTCCACAGCAGCCTGAAAAAAACTTGTCAACACTTTGTGAGATGTTTTTTTTCGCTGATTGAATATATTGCACTTCACAAATGCGTACAGCTATGAAGGACATTTCCATTATTGTGAAAGAACTTATTTGGTGTAACCAGCGATGTACTCATGGGCGTCCACTCATAGGAGTAAGGGGGGGCCAGTGACCCCCCCTGGAATCGGCAAGGGTCTGCCATGCTCGCATCTGTACCTGTGCTGACTCTCTCTGTGTTTGTGGAGTCGGCTCCACAGCTGTTGCAAGATCAGTGTCACTGAGTTACAGAGCTCTTTACTGCCACCTCTGGCTGCTTCCTTTATGTGCACCCTCGTGTTTGCTTTGCTGCCTGTAATGTATTTTCAAAGGGACATGTGGAAACAGGACTTGGGAGAGGGAAGACCACCGTGACCTTACAAGTGGGGACTGTGAGTACAAGTTAAGGGAGAAGGCTTTATGGGATAATGACTAAGCCCCTCCCCTTCATGACATTGTCAAAGAAGCGGAGCATAGGTGACCGTAAAATTATGCCCCCTGGAAAAAGTTCAGCGGACGCCCATGGATGTACTAAGTTACTTCAAGTGTAATGAAGTTAATGACATACACTTTTATTATTGCGTTGCTTTATTATGTTACAATAATCTGTAGAAGGCTGAAGTATATTATAACACAACCTGTTTCCATGGAAAATGCTGGAAAGAGCCAAGGAATGATTATGCAAAGCCATTTGCATTTAATCCCAATGACAAGTGTGCATGTGTGATATTTAAATCACTGCTTGTGAGAGAAGTAGACTACTCTGTTCAATAAAATATAAATGATATTGCAGTCAAAAAAGATTTCCATGGCACTTGTATTTTCTGTTCTGGTGTCACTCCCGATGATGTGGCAGATGGTAGTAGCCTGGCAGAGGTTCTGACACTTCCATATTCAATTGAAAAGCAAGCAAAAAATGTTTTGGCTGGATCTGGGTTAATTTAACATATACCGTAATTATCGGCGTATAACACGCACTGGTGTTTAACACGCACCTACATTTTAAAGTGGAGTTTCCATCCCAAATAATTTTTTTCATTATTGTTCTCATTAGACCTAAAAAAGAAATTTTGTTTTTTTTTACTCATCTGGAAATGCCTGTTGCTATGCGGTCCCGCGAAATCTGCCCTTGAAATCACCTAGGATTCTGACATCATCTCCCTCAGATCCTCAGCACGCTAATGCTCCTAGGAAATGTGTGTCATCATTTCCCAAGATGCAGTGCGCTGCCGAATTATCACTCCCCATCCAAGACTTCCAGGAAGTAAGAGCTTGTAGGCTTCACAATCCCCACAAGCAAAACGACAACCGTGTGGACCTATTTTTTATAAACTATCTTTTTTGAATAACTTTGCGGAGCGGATGGCGGATTGTAAAATAGTAAGTGACTGGATTTATATTATAAAAACGCATGATGAAAGGACATACATTTAAAAAATGTTAATTGTGGTTGGAACCCCACTTTAACCACTTTGGGTCCGCGCTATTGACAGAATACGTCAACAGCGCGGACCTGAGGCGCCGGGGTCACGTCTTTGGACGTGATTTACTTGTAATTCCCCGCGCGCGCCACAGGGTGGCGCGCGGCGGGGAAGAACAGTCCCGCCGCATCACCGAGGATTCGATGCGTGTACCCGGCAGCCGCGATGTCCGTCAGGTACATGCGATCGTCGGTGACAGAGCAGGTACGTGAAGCTCTGTGTGTAAACACTGAGCTCCACGTCCTGTCAGGGAGAGGTGACAGATGCTGTTTCTCTTGTACATAGGGAGACAGCATCGATCACCTCCCCCAGTCACCCCCCTCCCCCCCACATAGTTATAACACACCCAGGCAATACATTTAACCCCTTCCTCACCCCCTAGTGTTAACCCCTTCAATGCCAGTCACATTTATACAGTAATTAGTGCATATTTATAGCACTGGTCGCTGTATAAATGTGAATGGCACCAAAAATGTGTCAAAAGTGTCCGATGTGTCCGCCGCAATATCGTAGTCTCAATAAAAATCGCAGATCGCCGCCATTACTAGTAAAAAAAAAATATTAAAAAAAAATAATAATTCTGTCCCCTATTTTGTAGGTGCTATAACATTTGCGCAAAGCAGTCACTTATTGTGATTTTTTTTTTTTTTTTTACAAAAATACGTAGAAGAATACGTATCGGCCTTAACTGAGAAAATTTTTTTTTTTTTTTTTAAAAAAATTGGGATATTTATTATAGCAACAAGTAAAAAATATATATATATTTTTAAATTGTCGCTCTTTTTTTGTTTATAACGCAAAAAATAAAAACCGCACGAGCGATCAAATACCACCAAAAGAAAGCTCTATTTGTGGGGAAAAAAAGGACACCAATTTTGTTTGGGTGCCACTTTGCACGACCGCGCAATTATCAGTTAAAGCGACGCAGTGCCGGAAGCTGAAATTTCGCCTGGGCACGAAGGGGGTTTATGTGCCCAGTAAGCAAGGGGTTAAGAAGGAAATTTCAGGAAAAAAAACTTTTTTAACTAAACAACTTTGAATTAAAATAAGGGGCAGTGCTCATCAATGCAGCCAGTTTAGTGCGCATCTGCAGCCTGATCATTGCCCATCTGTAGCACATCTCACCAATGCAGCCTGATAAATGTGGCATGATCAATGCCCATCTCATCATGCAGCCCTTTCAATGCCCATCTCATCATGCAGCCTTCTTAATGTCCATCTCATAATGCAGCCTCATCAATGTCCCTTTTTAGCCTGAATGCTACCTCATCATTAATGTAGCCTGGAAAGTGCATGAAATCACAGAGCCATCATCTCCTGTTCTGCTATCTCACTCGGCTTTTACTCGGCAGTCACAGAGACACACACAGTCCCGCCTCCGCCATTGGCATTGGACCAGCTCCTGTGATAGACAGAACACTGGTCCAATGCCAGTGGCCGAGGCGGGACTGTGTGTGTGACGTGAGAGCTGAACAGGAGATGACGGCTCGTGAATTCCAGCTGTTCGGCTCTCACTCGGCAGTCACACACACACACAGTCCCACCTCCGCCATCGGCATTGGACCAGCTCCTGTGATAGACAGAACACTGGTCCAATGCCAGTGGCGAAGGTGGGACTGTGTGTGTGTGACGAGAGAGCCGAGTGAGAGCCGAACAGGAGATGATCAATAGCGACCCTAGGGGGGGCAGAGGGGACCATGACCCTCCCAACATTATGCTGTGCCCCACCATGTGCATTTTTTGTATTTTGCTCAGGCCGCCACTGAAGTAACAGTCTGTTCTGAGAGGGAGAGCATCCCTAGTCAGCTCTGCGGGGCATTCCTCCCCCCTCCCTCTGCTCGCTGACACTGCATAATGCGAGCGATCGCACAACCACAGCCACCCGATCTGCTCCTTCCCCTGCATCCTCATTGACACGGAGAAGAGCGAGTTAAAGAAAGGACTCCATGAGCACTGTGGGGGGGGGGTGGCAAGCCTTCATCTCAATTACTGAAAAAACAGACCGATTTCTTCCGTCCTTAGGACAGGAGGACAGGAGAACCAGCCTGTAAATTCCGAGAGTGGTGGCTGCAAGCTGAGTAGAGTGTCAGTCTATGACACTATATTACAGCCCAGCGAGTCCAGCCATCACTCTTCTCACATACGAGCAGGGAGGAATACAGCTCCTCCTTCTTTCAGTCCCGCCCACACTATTCCGGTGTGCTGTATCTGAAGAGAGGGGATGTGTGGGCGGGAAATATGAAAATCAGCAGCATTCCTGGCTGTGTGTGAATGATGCCTGAGATTCTAGCCTGAACCGTGTTTAAGTATGTGCACTGCAGACTGCAGTACACTGTAATCACTGAACTGCATTATCTCCATCTCTTCTCCCCCCCATCTGTCTCCCTCCCCCTCTCCTGTTCTTTCAAGACATTCACAATTTACTTTCACTTTCAGTTAGGCAGGTAATATACAGTGCAAATTTCTTTCCTACATCCACAGATTCCAGGAAAGAAACTTGCATGAGTCCCCCATTAACACATACAATGCTGACAGGGGAATATCCCTCCTGTCCAGCAATTGTATTCTCCCGACAAACAGTGATTATCACTAGTGGCTATACAGCAACCACTAGTGATAATCATAAGAGAATCTGCTCATTAATGGTTCAAATCTCAGGCAGTTCCTGCTGGACCAGCTGAGATTTAAACTGTCTATGGCTGGTCTTAGCTCTTAGGCAGCCCATACATTGATTATTTTTTTCATTCAACTATTAGGTTGAATGAAAAAAAAAAGAAATGATCCAATTCCCGCATCTACACATTATAGGTGGATGGGGAATCCTCCCAGTGTGGCCAGAAATGGTGCAATGCTGCAAATGCATTGCACCCATTCGAACGGTGCCATTGGCGGCAATTGCCGCTGATTTGGCAGGTGATGCTCCTAGTCAAATCCTAGTGTTAAATATCAGTGATTTTATTGATCAAAGCCCACACTTTACAGGCATAGAGCACACATGGCTGCTGAACATACGGTTGATTGTATATATGTAGTTGTACTCTTGATACTAATAAATACTGGGCCAGATTCAAAAAGATCCGTGGATCTTTCTGCTGGCGTAACGTATCCCCGATACGTTATGCCAATGTAAATATTTGCGCAAGTTCTTTATTCAGAAAGAATTTGCGCCATTATTTACAGCGGCGTAATGTATGTGTGGTGGCGTAAGGCCGCGCAATTCAAATGTCTGAAGTGGGGGCGTGATTCATGTAAATTAATCATGACCCCACGTAATTCACGTTTTTTTTGGACGACGATTGCGCCGTCTGTGTATGTTCCCAGTGCGCATGCGTGAAATCACGCCGCTTTTCCTCAATGAAAACGACATGAACGTTACTAACGTCGAGCCCCATTCCCGAACGATTTACGCAAACAACGTAACCGACGTACAATTCGACGCTGTCCCGATGTCCATACTTAACATTGGCTACGCCTCCTATAGCAGGGGTAACCTTACGCCGCTCGAACGCTTGCGCAAACGACGTGCCGCCGCAAGTACGTTCGGGAATCGCCGTAAATAGCTCATTTGCATATATTACGCGAAAACCGCCGTAAGCGCCACCTAGCGGCCAGCGTAATAATGCAACTAATGCCTCGTTTCCACTGAGCAGATCGGTTCGGGTTGCTTGGAACGGAATGGTTCTGAGGGGCCAGGTCTATTCTGGTGAGCGTTTCCACTGCCAGTCGGACCACCAGGGCCATATAGGTTTTAGAAAAAAATCCCTCTTGTGATGTCACACTAGTGCGACGAGAAACGTGATGCAGCGTCACTCAGCGTCAACCAAACACCAAAAAAAAATAAACAACAATGGAGGTCATTCAGCAGCTTGTGTTTTCTCTGCTAGCCTTTTGGTTCTTTATAGGCAAAATACATGCCGCATTATATGGGAGAAGGTTGCGAGCGGCCAGGAGAAACACAGCAGAAAAGAAATGGAAACTTTTAGCTTGGATGTGTAGCCGGGAGGAGAAGTACACATTGGTGCGGCTAAGACGGCAGCGCTATAGGGTAAGCACAACTGACCGACTTAACTGAAACGCACACACACTGACACACACACACACACACACACTGACACACACACACACACACTGACACACACACACACTGACACACACACACACACACTGACACACACACTGACCCACCAATATGACACACACACACTCACTGACCTACCAACCAACCTTGACATACACATTGACTTAAAAGATGTTTATTTTTTGAGATATGTTACCATTTTTATTTTTTTTCAGGTGCTTCTCCTTTTGGCAAAGCAGCGCCGCAGCCCAGTGATTTGGGCTTTCCCTCGTGCCAATGATTGGTGGAATGTGACCGTCCCAGGATTTACACACAGACAGTGGGTGCAGAATTTCAGGATGTCAGAGGAAACCTTCTCCTTCCTTTCTGCCAAGCTACGTCCAGTAATGGAAAAGAGAAATACAAACTTCAGAGCCAGTTTGCCTGTGAGGAAGAGAGTTGCCATTGCACTGTGGAAGCTGGCTACCAACAGTGAATACAGGAGTATAGGCCATCTTTTCGGTGTGAGCAAATCTTCAGTGTGTCGGTGTGTGCAGGACTTCTGTAAGGCTGTGTGCACATTGCTAGCTCCTGACATTGTGCATTTTCCGGACAGGGAAAAGCTAAAAGACATGGCTGAGTACTTTGAGAACAGGTGGGGCCTTCCACAGTGTGTTGGTGCTATTGATGGCTCACACATACCAATAATAGCACCACAAGAATACCACACCGACTACTTCAACCGAAAAGGCTGGCATTCCATCATCCTCCAGGCAGTAGTGGATGGCATGGGACTGTTCTGGAATGTGAATGTAGGAAAGCCAGGTAGTTTGCATGATGCTCGGGTTCTCCGATTGTCAACACTTTGGGATTGGGTTGGCCAGGGAGGACTCTACCCGGTGAGCACTAAGAACATTTGTGGGGTGAATGTTGGCTACTATGTGCTTGGAGACTCTACCTACCCTTTACAAAATTGGCTTCTGAAACCATTTCCTGACAATGGGCGCCTAACAACAGAGCAGCAAACCTACAACAAGAAAACATCCAGGGTACGTGTTGTAGTGGAAAATGCTTTTGGAAGACTTAAGGGTAGGTGGAGGTGTCTTATGAAGAGGAATGACAGTGACATTCAACTCACCAAATCCATGGTCCTAACTTGCTGCACTCTTCACAATCTTTGTGAAAGTCATGGAGAAGACTTTGACCAGGATTGGAATACATCTCCAGAAGAGCCAGTACCAGTAACAGCAGCACAGGATGTGGAAGAAGAGTGCAGTGAAATACGTCAGGCTCTGATGCGGCACCTTAACTTTTAATTTTTTCTCATTTATTAGTACAATGTTTATTTACTTTATGAATTATGCCATAAGTTTAATAAAATGTTGCAGAAACGACATACTCGTAGAAGTCTATTTTGTTTTTTTATTCAACAAAAAATTCATCTTCATACTTTTTTTTAAAGTAAAAATTTGGGGAATGTACAATCTCTTAAACAATAACCTAAAGAGGTTGTAAAACATTTTTTCCAACATCACTTGTAAATGTTTTTTGGAATATTTGTCTGAATTTCTCAATTTCTGTTCCTCCTCAGTAAGCATGTTGTAAAGTTTACTGAGAAGGAACAGGAAGTGAGAAATTCAGACAAAGAAAAAACATATGAAGCCACCGGGGGTGCCTTTTCGTGAAATCCAGGCTGCACCTTCCAAGGCGTGGGTGATAATGCAAAGGTGCCAGGAGGGAAGGTGCCAGAGCAGCACTACAACTAAAGCCATGTGCAGCAAGGAGGAAATGTGTCCAATCTTGTGTGATTGGTGCTGGCTCAAAAGTAGCCTATTAATAAAATAAAATATAACTTTTTAAACACAAAATAATTAAATTTCCTTTAAAAGTAAAAATGGGTACAGGTCCTGTGCTGCATGAAAGGCACTACTGTCTGGGTGGTGACCTGGGTTGACGATTGGCTCCAATCACTTGAACAAGCTGACCAAGGACACCGAGGAAGGCCTGGTTGAAGGTAGCCAACTGCTCCATCTGCATCCGGGCAATTTCTGCCTCCTGGCGCATAGCTTCCTGTGCATCCTGACGTAGTGCTTGAAACCTTCTCTCAGAAAGGTTATCCATTCTTTCCAGCTGCCTTTCTTCTGCTGCCCGCATATCCTCCATGACTGTGCGCAGATCCAACTGCAACATTCTTCTTTCACCTGTATTATACAAAAAAAAACATTGTTTTTGTCATCTGTCCAACCAATACTGTAAGCCCCTTTCTCATCTGCCCCACCAGACTGTACCACACTGGCCCACTTCTGTTCCCCCCTCTCATCTGCTACACCAATACACAGCACTGCTCATCTGCCCCCCCAGAGCTGAACCCCCCCTCTCATCTGATACACCAATACACAGCACTGCTCATCTCCCCCAAAACTCATCATCACCCCCCCTCTCATCTGCTACACCAATACACAGCACTGCTAATCTGCCCCCCAGAGCTGAACCCCCCTCTCATCTCTTCCACCACTGTACCTCCTGCACATCTCCCCCAAAACTCATCACCACCCCCCCTCTCATCTGATACACCAATACACAGCACTGCTCATTTGCCCCCCAGAGCTGAACCCCCCCTCTCATCTCTTCCACCACTGTACCTCCTGCACATCTCCCCCAAAACTCATCACCACCCCCCTCTCATCTGATACACCAATACACAGCACTGCTCATCTGCCCCCCAGAGCTGAACCCCCCCTCTCATCTCTTCCACCACTGTACCTCCTGCACATCTCCCCCAAAACTCATCACCACCCCCCCCTCTCATCTGATATACACAGCACTGCTCATCTGCCCCCCAGAGAATTTATTGATTATCATCATGTCTTACCACTGTGTCGGGGTGCATTGGGAGTACTCGGTGGTTGGCTACTCGGTGGTTGGCTACTCGGTGGTTGGCTACTCGGTGGTTGGTCTAATGAAAAACTACTGTTGCTGCTGAAAGACGTTGAAGGTCCATCATCTGAAATGTTTGATACATCATTGGAGAGTCCATCAACTGTTTCTGAAAATAAACATATGGTTAGATATTTCATTTAAAATGGTTAGCAGAGCGATATCCTATGCAAAGTTTAAAAAAAAATAACTTACCAAAGGGGTCTACCATGGATTCCAGAATTACAGTTGCAGAGTCCAGATCTCCCTCCCTGCCTTGGTTTGCTGGCCGATGACCGTAAATGGCGTCCATGGCGTCGTACCACCTCCAAGCAGTTGGACAATTTCCACTACGGCTGTTGGCGTCCTTAATTTTTTTATATTGAGCTTTAAGCTTTTTCAGCTTTGCCCTACACTGGCCCGACGTCCGTTCGAATCCCTCGGCTGCCATCCGCTGAGAAATTTCTTTATAGACCTTCTCATTTCTCACTGATCCATCAAGCTCACTCTGAATAACGCCATCACCAATAATTGATAGGAAAGTAAATAGTTCCTCAGATAACCAAAGCCTGTTGTTTGCTGCCATCCTTCTCCTTTATATGGACTAGCGACGTGGTGATTGGTTGGCGCTTTGCTTTGACGTCAGCATAGCTGTTTTCTGTCCACCAATCAGTGGAATGAACCATGTGACGCCAGTAGCTCCGCCCTAACCGTACCGCTCCACTTTTCTTTGGACCCTCATCTGAAGCAGGACCCTTGGTGGCGTGGTACGGTTCGCTTTTATGGCGCGATTTCATAATGGAAACACCCAAAATAGCGAACCGTACCGAACCGTACCGAACCGATCCGCTCAGTGGAAACGAGGCATATGATACGACGGTGTAACAGACTTACGCCGCTCGTATCTTAGAAGAAAGCCGGCGTATCTTCTTTTCAGAATAGCAAAAAAAAAATACGCCGGCTATTCTTAGTATTTACGCAGCGTATCTCTTGATACGCTGTGTAAATAGCTTTCTGAATATGGCCCACTGTGTTTATTAGATCTGACTGGGAGCATCACCTGGATCACATCCTGATCAGCATGTCAACAGAGAAGGTTATGCAGCATTACTGCTGCTAGGTGACCAGCTGGGGGCTCGGCTCTCTATAACCAATAGTGCCAGCCTTCCCCTGCATGCACCCATAATGTCACCAGCACTAGGTCCTAATAGACTTCCGCCGCTGCCAAGGAGACAGATGCCAGACCAGGGCTGTCAATAGCAGGGACAGGACAGCTGGGGAACCCCACAGTGGCAGAACACCAGGCCAGATGGAAAGACAACCTTTGCAACCCTGAGAGTTCTTCCACTGCTTTTGAGCCTTATATTTTCTTGGTGTGCTGGTGACATATATCTCTTGTTTTCTGCCACCCTGGGGGGCCCCAGTATAGTAGGAAGGGAGCTCACTGCAGAACATGTGAAAGGGCCCGTTGTGGGATCGTAGTAAAGGGTCCCAGGATATATATAAAATTGCATTTTATAGTTGGGCCCCCTACTTTTGTCCCTGTCCCCCCATGTGCCCCCCCTAAATATGTAAGCTGGAGATGCCACTGGAGATGATGGCTCATGAATTACGGCTTTGTTCCCTCCTTACATTCCAAGGTACACTATCGGCGTATAACACACACCCGCAATTTCCCCCCTATTTTCAGGAAAAAAAGAAAGTGCGTGTTATACACCTATAAATACGGTACTTTGCACAATCTAAAAATCACAAATATTTTCATGGCAAAATAGTCGTACTCTCGTACTCTTCCTGTGGCTAGGCACCCTGGGGTTGATTTACTAAAATTGGAGAGAGCAAAATGTGCTGCAACTCTACATATAAACCAATCAGCTTCCAGGTTGTTTTTTTGTCAAAGCTTAAAGTGGATGTAAACCCGACATTTTTTATTGAATTTTTTTTCTGTCACAATGTAGAGTAAAATATTTCCTATCTTATGTGCCCAGTCTTGCCACACAGAGTTAATCCATCTCTGAGCAATTCTCTTATTGTTCAGTGAGTTAAAACAGACTTACAGAGAAAAACCTTGGTCCGTTCCGCCCCCTTGCTGTGAGTGACAGGTTATTTACATATCTCATGCACTAGCTTGGAGACAGGCATTATTTTTTAATTCCTACCCCCCACTCCTTTTCTGAAGTCATGTGGTTACTTTTCTGGATTTTGACTGGATGTTAGTGATCATAGCTAGCAGAATTTAGTGTAAGAAATACATAGGACAAAATGCATGTTGACAAGGGGAGTGTAGAGGAGGGCGGGGAGTCTACTGACATTAAGACTCCACCCACCGAGCTCCAGACAACAGATCCACCCACAGAATCTGCAGTTTTTCAGTTCTTATAACAGACAGAGGGGAGACATTTTACAGGTAAGGATACATGCAGGAGGCAACTATATCCTTATAGATCAGCACTATGGCAGTAGTTTAGAAAGGATGGGAGTGGGTTTACATCCACTTTAATTGAACAAGCTGAAGTTAGAATCTGATTGGCTACTATGCACAGCTGCACCAGATTTTGCACTGTAGTTTTAATAAATTAACTCCAATGTGTCTTCTTTAGAAAAAATATCCGCTTGCTGGAAAGAAAGCTGTATCTGAGAAACTGCATTGAATGGATTTCCCTGCTTCTTCTTAATTTTTTCTGTGAATCGTTGCTCTGTCCATCTTATTGAAAACCTCAACACAACACCAGAGACATGGTGCAGTAAGTCATCATTGGGAAAAACATCAGCATCAGAGAGCCTCCAGGCAATACTGTCCCACTCATATGCATTTTTTTGTGTTGTATTGAACTGCATCAGGTTATTATTGTTCAGTAATACAGTATGCTTACATCTAGCGGTGGTTTTGAGCCAACATAATAGTGCACTGCTGAGAGCCTGAGCCAACCACTCCAACCCCCTCTCTTGCTCAATGCTTAAGTGAGAGCTGGAGGACCAGAGCTACTCACAGTCATCACTTTCTGCTTCGAGCAGACTGTGAACTGAGCAATCATCCGTCTTCTGACTGCTCATTTATTGAAAAATATGTAGAAGAATACGTATCGGCCTAAACTGAGGAAAAAAAAATATTTTTTATATATTTTTGAGGGATATTTATTATAGCAAAAAGTAAAAAATATTACATTTTTTCAAAAAAAAAAAAAATTCATCCTGCATGCATATGTAAATGGCAATCGTATCACACATGTATCGTCGCGAAAATCAGAGCAAGCAATAATTCTAGCTCCAGATCTCCTATGTAACATGTAAAGGTTATTTTAAATGTCACCTATGGAGATTTATAGATACCAAAGTTTGGCACTGTTCCAAGGGTGTATGAAATTTTAAAGTGTGATATGTTTGGTATGTTACTCGCTGTAACACCATATGGTCAATAGAGGTTGAATATTACATACTGTAGTATGGTATAAATGGAGCAAACCCGTATCTTTAAAGTATAGCTGCATCAAGTAAGCTATACATGTTTTGTGGCTTCGCTCCACTTCCTCAGGAGCAGATGCATACCATATCGGCTAGAATAAAGTAGAATAAAGTAAAGTATTTATATAGTATAAAAGTTTTATTTAAATTTACTTTATTCTAGCTGATATGCCATGCACCTGCTCCTGAGGAAGTGGAGAGAATCTACGAAATGTGTAGAGCTTGCTTGATGCAGCTATACTTTTAAAGTAGTACATCCTGTACAATCACTTTTACCTACAGGTAAGCCTAGATTAAGGCTTACCTGTAGGTGCTGTAAATATCCTAAACCTCCACGCTTTAGGAGATATTTACACTAGAGCCATGTGCCGATGTCTACGGCGCATACGCGATGTCTACAGCGCAGGCGCACTTTAGAAACCCTGATCATGCCATTTCTAAAGGGGTCATGCTGTGACTGCCAAGGAAGCGATGTCATACTACTCTGTCCAGTCACAGAGCCGGAGTTTGCGGCCCCCCGGAAGGAAGAGGGGTGAAGATGGACACTCGCTGCTAGTGGGGACAGCAGTGACATTGCAGGCTTCGGTATCAGGTAAGTGACACATTGACATATGATGGGCTACTATGCGATGCATACTAGCCCATTATGCTTTACCTTTGCAGGGAAATAAAGAGGAAGTAAAACCCATCAGGGTTTACTTCCTCTTTAAGATACATTTATCCATTAATACCATACTATATAATATTCAACCTCTATTAATTTTATGATATGGAATACATATTTGGCTATTAGCACCTAATAATACTTTATACATATATATTGTTCTGTGCATTTTTGATGTGTGTATATATATTTTTTTTAAATAAAGTTTTTATTGAACAATTTACATTTGGAATAGTTCTGCAATTTACAAGGCAATACTGAAGAAATGCATAAAATAAAAAAATATGGTTTGTACACATATAGGCACAGTAGATAAAAAAAATGTATTCAAATCGAACAATGGACTCAGTAGCAATCTATGAGTGGAAAACCTTGTCCCAGATACACATACAATTAGATTCGCGTAGAGTATCTGAAATACACTACGCCGCCGTATTTTACCTGGCTCTACGTGGAATCCCGGTAGATTTTGTCCAGTAAACTACGGCGGCGTAGTGTATTTCTCCCGGCGCAAGCTATCTACGCGAGTAGGGGGCGTGAAGCATTTTAAATAGGCGCGTTCCCGCGGCGATCGAACTGCGCATGCTCCGTTCAGAAATTTCCCGCCGTGCATTGCGCGAAATCACGTCGTTACGTCATTTTTTTTGAGTAGCGTCGTTTACGGACATTCCTATTCCCGAACGAGTTACGAAAAAAAAAAAAATATTAAATTCGACACGTGAACGACGGCCATACTTAACATGGGCTACGCACCGTTAGACCAGCAAAAAGATGGTCTAACAGTACGTAGAAAAAAATAGACGAAAGCGATTGCGAAGACCGCTCGTATCTTCGTGGATCGCCGTAAAAACTCATTTGCATATCCCGACGCTGAAAACGACGCGGACTCCTCCCAGCGGCCGCAAAAATATTGCAGCATAGATCCGAAGGCTTACGAAGACGTAAGCCTCTCGGATCGAAGCCCGAAGCCGCCGTATCATGGTTTGAGGATTCAAACTAGTGATACGGCGCGCGAAATTTGAAATTACTCCTGTCTAACACCAGTTAGACAGGCGTAATTGCTCTGTGAATCTGGGCCCTTGTGCCTACTCTATTCATGGGATTGTAAGCTAGCTGTAGGTTTATGGAACCTCAGTGCATGTGTCTGTGGACTCAAGCCACCTGTCCCAGATTTTGTTGTACTTATCTGGAACTTTTTGTAGGGAAGTGTGTTATTTATATCTAGTTTCCATTTGTTGAAGCTGGGGGGAGTGGGTCTCATCCACTGTCTGGCTATAAGATGTGTGTATATATTTAGTAGTACCAAAAAACTGTGCTACCCCTTATCAAAAATAAAAAAATAAATAAAAAAATGAAATAAAGCAAAATAAAAATGGCTGCAGTTTGGGTGGGACAAACACAATAACAATAAAACAGAGAAAACTGTGCCAATAATAAGTAATGCAAATACAATAAAATACATAAAAACATTAATTAAAAACAATGTCCCCAAACACCATGGATGTAATCTCAATATGACCGTGTATCCATAAGCATGTCGAATGAACACCACTATGATTCCATATGTAAGTGTGAATATATATCCACCAACAAGGAGCCATAGATGGTTTCCAATCCTGGTATGTATACAAGAAGAAAAAACAAGTATCCCCAAAACAGGAATTGTGGGACTTTAAAGGCAAACCAAATAAAGAAAATATAAACAATATAGTTAAAAAATATAATTTTATGACAATGAATGAATATAAGTATAAAAATATGTAGATGGTGTAGGATGATAGTAGTGCGTTGATGAGACTATAATTGTATTCATTGATCCGTCCCGACGCGTTTCGGGACATATACGTGGTCCCTTCATCAGGGGTATATCCGGATGGTATGACCATAGCAAATTCTACAAAACAAAGAATACATACATAATAGAAACCATATAACAAGAAAATAAAATTTACATATACATCTACATTACAATGAAATAAATACATATAGATAAATCACATTGGGAAAACAACCACAGCAATACAGTGTTCACCATGAACAGTGAGAGCCCACCACCTAACGAAAAGCTGCTTACCAAAGGGCAAGCTTAACCAGCGTTTGTCTTATGCCCAGCCGCAGCCTCCGTCCTCAGGATAGGAAACTCAGGGAACCCAGACAGGACTTCTTCCGGTATTGAGGATGCTCGGCTCTCACATAACATGCAGTCCATAGATCATAAGACACATGAGAGGAAAGGAGACCATAGTATAATTTCGTATAAAGAAGGTTTATTAAAATAAGTAATGTACTTACAAAAGATGTATGTTAAAAGCATACGACCGGCCGGCCAAAACGCTATAGGAGCCCTTCCTCCTTCAAATAGACGTGATGACGTCACTGTGCGCCGTTTCAGACGTGTTTCGTCATACGCAGACTTTTTCAATGGGGGTGTGTATATATTTAATTACCATACCTAATATCTATGTATGTAGATATTGCAGTTTGTTATGGTGTCTGCAAATAAATATGTTAGTATGGATTGACTTTTTACTCAGCTATGTCACATGCCTTAAATAAAGTTCCAAACTCCTTTTTTCTTATTTTATTATAGATAACAGTGTTCCTTTTGTACAATATTCATTTAAAAAATGAAATTCAGTCTGTATTTCTTGACTGCAGATAACTGGTAACTTTTTAATGTTCTCACTCTCCTGTTAGTGGAAATTTACCTGCTCTCCTTGGTAATGCTGACACATCTATTCTGAATTCTCCTTACTTAACTCACCGCTGTGATCCTATTTTCTTACCTATCAAAGTCAGCATGGACGGATCAGAATAAATGGCTGTGTGTCAGTATTCTGAGAGAGGTAATTACATGTACACTCCAGCTATAACCAAACTTTTACATAGTTCTGCCTCCCTGCAGCTTTCCTTGTTACATTAATCCTGACTCCTGCATTAAAGTTTAACCCAAGGGAAATCCCTTGATAGCGTACTCTCTGCTCTGTTTATTGACACGTCCGTAGAAGACGTTTTCTTAATACGCCAATAATGGAAGACGACCTTCAGGAAGCAACTTGAAACAGGCGCTGTTCAGACTACATTTGAATTCATTTTTCCTTAGTCTAACCTCCAACACACTGAAGGAAAAAGAACTAAGATGTTATTAAAGGGAATCTGTCAGAAAGCAAATAGCCAGCAAGAGAAGCCGCAAATGGACGTTGCAGGATGTTTTCTTGTATAAAAGAGGCATAGCTTTTGCCTTTTTAGAATACAATAGGGTGGCTTCATCTTGAATGCATTGGGGTTGATTTACTAAAAGACAAAAGCTTCTTGGTTTTCAAAATATATTTTGCCTATCATGTTGAACAATGTGAAACATAGTGAACATTTATTTATCAAAGAATACCTAATCCTGTGCAAGAAAAGTAAAAAAAACAAAAAACAAAATGGGATTTTTGCTTGAAAGTGATTGGATGACTGAAGTCAGCACAACTTCACTCTATGGCCTCGTACACACGACCGAGAATCTCGTCGTAAAAGAAACACTGTTTTCCTCGACGAGTTCCTTGTCAGGCTTGTCGAGAATCTTGTCAAGCTTTCTTTGCGTACACACAGTCAAGACAAAATCTTGTCGTCCTCAAACGCGGTGACGTACAACGGCACTATAAAGGGGAAGTTTCCACTGGCGCCACCCTTGGGGCTGCTTTTGCTAATCTTATGTTACCGCCTGTTAAGTAAAAGTTCGGTAAGAGACGATTCACGCTTTTCAGTCTGTTACAGCGTGACGAATGTGCTATCTCTATTACAAACGTTACTTTTACTGATGGTGCGCTCCCGTCTCATACTTTATTCTGAGCATGCGCGGGTTTCTAAGCGTACACACGAACGCGTTTCTCGTCGTAAACCAGCCTGACGAGAAACACAACAAGGAAATTGAGACTCCTGACGAGAAAAAAGAGAGCATGTTCTCTTTTTTTTCTCGTCGACATCCATGACAGTTTTCTTGACGAAAAACATACACACAACCGTTTTCCTCGGCAAAAGCGCTCTGCCAACAAGTTTCTTGATGGATTTTGTCGAGGAAAACGGTCGTGTGTACGAGGCCTATGCATTAAAGTGGTTGTAATCCCCTCCCAGACCCCCCCCTTTTACTTACCTGTGCCAATCCAATCTGATCCAGCAATGTGCATGAGCATAGCGGCACCAGCCACTGTCACTCTCCTCAATGGACAGGTTGATAGCAGTAGGAGCCATTGGCTCCTGTTGCTGTCAATCAAAAGCTTTGACATGGGAGTGGGGGCAGGGCCAAGTCCTGCTGTCTGTGTCAATGGACACAGCAGCGGGACTTGGGAGCAAGCCTGCACGGGTGCCCCCATGAAAAGCAGCTTTCTGTGAGGGCACCCGATGAAGAAGAAGAGCTTGAAGTGCTGGCGTGGGACCCTAGAAGAAGAGAATTGGGGCTGCTCTGTGAAAAACCATTGCACAGAGCAGGTACGTATAGGCATGTTTGTTATTTTTATTTTTGTTAAAAAATCAAGGGTTTACAAACTAGGGTGACCATGTGTCCCGGATTGCCCGGGACAGTCCCGCATTTTGCAGGTCTGTCCCGGCCACCTTCATTCCAGGACAATACAGTGTCCTGGAATGAAACTAACACAGCCACCCCCCGGGCCATACTTATGCCTGCAAAAAAGGCTGCCACATCACCGCTTTACTCACTGACAGTACTTGTCCTGGCCGGGAATGCCTGGAGGAGTACAATCCCCGCCCCCTGCTTGTGATTGGAGAAATCATAAATCCGCCTCTTCTATCCAATTACTGTGCTGTGATTCGTTACAGCACAAGCTGATTTTTAGGAAGAGTGGGTGTCCCTGAATGGTAGTTTGGAAATGTGGTCACCCTATTACAAACACTTTAAGATAAGTGAATTTTCCCTTTGATTTGCCCCATCAATTTAAATAAGTAAAAATTCGGGAATGAACAGGAATATGCTCTACTTCTTAAGTAAATAAGGGTCAGTGTTTCATTTTGGGTGCCAGTTCAGAGTAAGGATATCCTGGTACTCACAAAAGTCAGTGGATAACTCATGCTAAGTAATACGATGGGCTGGTATTTTACCGCATCCATGTGCATACAAATATCTCATGAAAAAAAAGGTTTCATCACAATTTTTTTTTATTTTACATTTTTGTATTTAAATTCTTTCCTTAGCCAAGCTAGGATTGGTTCTCTTTTAACCATGTCCATTCTCTTCTATTGGCAGAATAAGATGCAGTTTGTTCACACTTCTCATGTACAGATGGGTGTAGATGGTGGTCTATATCATTTTATATAGATATATCTATATACAGACAGCCTATAATATTTTAGCTGTGGCCATAGCTTGAGAAGCGTTGCTCATAATGCTGTCCTGCTATTCTCTTTTATGAGGAGTTTTTACTTGTCAGCCCATGTAAGAAATCAGCACTTGTATCTGGTTTTAATGCAAAAGAACACAGAAGCTTAACAACTCTTTAGGGTTTTTAGATTTTTTTTTTGTCAGACTTTACTATGGAATTCAGAAGTATAATTACCAGCATTTTATAAGTGTCAAAGGCTTTTTAGTGGCAATTACATTAACCACTTAACCAGTTAAGACCCGGACCCAGGCCCGGACTGGCCATAGGGCATACCGGGCAAATGCCGGTGGGCCGCGGCGGCCCACATCCCGTCATTAACCCCCGCTGTGCCCCCCCCTGGGCTGCTCAGTCTAAAATGCCTGGGCCTATTTTTTGTCCCAGTCCAGGCCTGCCCGGACCATTATGCAGTTTAAGGACCTTGCCCCTTTTTAAACTGACAATTGCGTGGTCGTGCAACGTGGCTCCCAAACAAATTTGGTGTCCTTTTTCCCCCCCACAAATAGAGTTTTCTTTTGGTGGTATTTGATCACCTGGGGTTTAATTTTTTGCGCTATAAACAAAAATAGAGCGACAATTTTGAAAAAAAAAACATATTTTTCTAAGTTTAGGCCGATACATATTCTTCTATATATTTTTGGTAAAAAAAAAAATCGCAATAAGCGTATAGTGACTGGTTTGTGCAAAAGTTATAGCGCCTAAAAAGTAGGGGCCAGATTTATGGCATTTTTATTATTATTGTTTTTTACTAGTAATGGAGGTGAACTGCGATTTTTTTTGGGACTGCAACATTATGGCGGACACATCGGACACTTTTGACACATTTTTGGGACCATTTACATTTATACAGCGAACAGTGCTATAAATATGCACTGATTACTGTATAAATGTGACTGGCAGGGAAGAGGTTAACACTAGGGGGCAAGGAAGGGGTTAATTGTGTACCCTGGGAGTAATTCTTACTGTGGGGGGTGGAGACTGACTGGGGGAGGTGACCGATCTATGTCCCTATGTACAAGGAACACAGCATCGGTCTCCTCTCCCTGACAGGTCGTGGATCTCTGTGTTTATACACAGAGATCCACGGTCCTGCTTATTTACTGGGCAATCACGGGGTGCCCGGCGGCCCGTGCTTTGTATTCCCAGTAACACGGCGGTGCGCGCACCGTCTGGCTGTGAAAGACGAAGACATCATATTACGTCCTGTCAGAACAATAGAACTATCGTGCGGCCGGTAGTGTAGTGCTTAAAGACCAGCTGCTGCAGGTTGGCTCGCCATCATTGTACATCGGCCACTTTGAGGGTGAGCATGCCCGCAGTGCGATGCTGAAGTCAATGCACGTGGCCGGCTGCTGCGATGGTGATCGCTACAGAGAGAGACAAAATAGGGATCTGTCAATGTAAACAGACAGATCCCTGTTCTGTTAGGGTAGGAACAGCGATCTTTCTCCTCCTCTAGTCACTACAATCCCCCCACAGTTAGAAACATCTCACTAGGGAACACTTAACCCCTTGATTGCCCCTAGTGTTAATCCCTTTCCTGCCAGTGACGTTTATACAGTGATCAGTAGCTACTTTTAGCACTAGTCTCTGTATAAATGACAATGGTCCCAAAAAAGTGTCAAAAGTGTCCGATCTGTCTGCCACAATGTTAAGATACCGCTAAAAATCGTTGATCACCGCCATTACTAGTAAAAAAAATGCCATAAATCAATTCCCCATATTGTAGATGCTATAACTTTTGAGAAAACCAATCAAAATATGCTTATTATGATTTTTTTTTACTAAAAATATGTGGAAGAATACATATTGGCCTAAACTGATGAAGATTTTTTTTTTTTTTAGATATTTATTATAGCAGAAAGTAAAAAATATAGGGCCAGATTCACAAAAGAATTACGCCGGTGTATTTGCAGATACACTGGTGTAATTAGAAAATCTCGCCGGGTGTATCATTGTTTTGTATTCACAAAACAAGATACGCCGGTTTTACACTAAGATCCGACTGGCGTAAGTCACTTACACCGTCGGATCTTAAGTGTAACGTTATGCCGGCCGCTAGGTGGCTTTTACGTCGTTTTCTCATTTGCCTATGCAAATGAGCCTGATACGCCGATTCCCGAACGTTTTTGCGCCGCCTCGTCGTCGTTTATGTTGTTTCCGTAAGCGTAAACTTACCCCTGCTATATGAGGGGTAAGTTTACGAAGATCCGTCGTATGCCATGTTAAGTATGGCGTCTGGACAGCATCATCTTTTTCCGTTGTTTACGCCGTTTTACTATGTCGTTTGCGAATAGGGCTTTACGTTAATGACGCTCACGTCGGTTTCAGTGATGTTTTCTGACGTGAGCTGGAGCATGCGCACTGGGCTTTTTTCCCGGCTGGCGCAAATGCGCAGTTTGATCGACGCGGGGGTGCGCTTAATTTAAATACAAGCCGCCCTCTTTCATTTACATGGGGATACGCCGGGCCATTTACACTACACCGCCTCAACTTTCTGAGCAAGTGCTTTGAGAATACGGCACTTGCTCATTTAAGTTGCGGCGGCGTAGTGTAAATGGCATACGATACGCCGACGCGGCCGGTACATGAATCTGGCCCATAGTTTTTTTTTTCAAAATAGTTGGCCTTTTTTTGTTTATAAAAAAAAATAAAAACCACAGAGGTGATCAAATACCACCAAAGGATAGCTCTATTTGTGGGAAAAAATTACATACATTTTATTTGGGTACAGCGTTGCATGACTGTGCAATTATCTGTTAAAACGACGCAGTGCCGTATCATAAAGGGGGCAAATCCTTCTGGTCCTTAAGTGGTTACGTTTATGCAATGAGTCAATATTTGCAGCCAGTTCTTTTTCAAGACCTCTGCAATTGGCCCTGGCATACTGTCAATCAACTTCTGGGCCACATCCTGACTGATGGAAGCCCATTCTTGCATAATCAATGCTTGGAGTATGTCAGAATTTGTTGGTTTTATTTTTAGTTAACTCGCCTCTTAAGGATTGACCACAGGTTCTCAATGAGATTAGGTCTGGTAAGTTTCCTGGCCATGGACCCAAAATGTTGATATTTTGTTCCCCAAGCCACTTAATTATCCAAGACAAAGATTTTTCTTGGAGATGGGCTTTAAGGAAGAACATTATGAAGTCAAATGGCTCCAACCCTACTGTCTACTATACCTTTAAAGTATTTGTAATCCCTTTCGGTGGCCAAAAATTGTGTTTTTGGCTCCCCTGTAGCCAGCAGTGTGAAGTTTGATTGCTTTTGGCTGTTCTAGGTTCTGATGGTTGCTGCTGCTTAACCCTGATTTCTGGTAGGTTCCAGAACTTAGTGGGTGGAGAAGGCAGACCCTCACTTGCATAGTCATACAGTCCAAGCCAATCCCTGACAGGAAAAATGGTCAGTAGGGGGCTGATGTGTGTATAAATACGCTGGGGTATGGAACAACAGAGTCCTTGTCCTGTGGCGAAGAGACCCAGCCTGAGGACTGTGTCCCTTTGGGCACATGTCTGAAGGTTAAAGGAGGGGATCCACGTCCAGAGGACAGCTGTCAGAGGAGGCTGTCAGAGGAGAAAATGTGTGTTGTGAAAAGTCTGTGACCCTTCCATATTGAAACAAAATGGGGTAAACAGCAGAGGTGGAAGCCCACTACACCCTCATACCAAAAGTAGGAGATTTTAAATCCTGTTTTTACTGTGTGCTGTTAGGTGATACTATTAGAAAGTAAGACAAAGTGTCAATAGATTATAGTATTGATTATAGATTATAGTATTGATTTACATTTTTTGTCTATTGGGTTTAAATACAATTTAAAGGCCCTGAAATAGTTAAAGTGTTTAGAGCATCTGTACAGATCCCTTTTCCTGCCAAGGCTTTATATCTTGTCACCTGCTTCCGCCCTGAGTATCCAGTTGGGATACAGAGAGGAGGAATCTGTGATGTGCCAGCTCACAGTGAATAATGGGAATGTCTTGTTGCTCTTATTCACTGTGAACCCAGCACAGGTGCAGGCTGGACACTTGGTCCAAAATAAAGGTAATACATTGCCATTACCTAGATGCTCTGAGAACATGTAATTATTTCATAGCCTTTATCTAATTATTAAATTAGCTTATGTTTTGTTTACCAGTAGAAAATCTCACTCAAATGTAATGTTAAATTTACAGGGGGTTATTTACAAAAATTGCATGGTTCAAAATCTGGTCCAGCTCTGCATAAAAACCAATCAGCTTCCATGTTTTATTGTCAAAGCTTAACTGAACAAGCTGTAGTTAGTAGCTGATTGGCTACAATGCATTTCTGCACCAGATTCTGTGTGCTCCAATTCTAGTAAATCTCCCCCGCAGTTGGAGTCTGGTGAAATTGCTTGTTGTATCTCCTGTAGACTTGAGTGGCTAGGTCTTTTTAATCCCAACTGTTTTTCTGTTCATCTTGAATTCTCATTCCTCTTGCTGAAAAATAAGTATGGCATAGGCAATTAACTCCAAGAGGTGACAGCAGCAGCCATAGGGACCTTTTGCTGATTACCAGCTCTATTTTTTGCTACCAATTAAACCACTTTTAATTACGGCAGAGTGCACCATTTATTTTGGTCATGTGAACTGCTATATTACATGTAGGCGGGAGTTAGGCCCCTGCATAGTTAAGTCCCACATATGAGTGAAACAATAGGGTGGCTCACCTTATATATATATATATATTGTGACAGGAAGTCAGGTAAATCTGTGGGTGTTGTCACAGACGGGATGTACATTTCTGCCTTGTTTAGACAATTCAACAATTACTATTATGTGTCGGCTGCAGAAATAGCCAGAAAGGTTTAAGGGCGTTGGAAAGCTTCAGCTGTTCAGAATGAGGCAACTAAGGCCTCTGTAAGTTATCCAGAGGATGACTACTGATTGCTGCATCCTGAGGATTTTTGAGTTAAGCAGAGCAGTGAGCTGAGAAAGACTTCTGAAGAGGTGAGGTGGTGTTGATTTTTCTGTGTGATAAAAATTAAAAAGACTATTGTTTTTCTGCTGTATGACCAGCAGTGTCTGCCCAGCAGTAAGCTGTGCCAGACTCCATAGATAGGTTCCTGTGTGGTGAAGGTAGACGCCCCAAGTGGCCAGGGTTTATTTCATGTTTTGTTTTGTTTATGCTGTTTGGATGCTTGCACTTGTTTCCAGCAATATGGAAGAATAAACCATAATCTTTGTTTTCAACCGTCCTCGGCTGCCTCTCTGTATAGTTCAGTGTGTAGTGAACCCACCCAGGGGGTCTGTCATGATCCATGTGATGGCTTTGGTCACCTGCTGGTGGCACTGTTTCTCCCAGCAACAGGGGTGCAGTTCTGGTGTCCACCAGCGGGTGTCTCCCATGGGATGGACTCCTCTCTAATTGGGATGAACTGCTACAAGTATATAAGCCCGCCCTGCACTACAATCCAGTGCTTCAGTATGTTGCCTGTCAGCCCTGGTCCTGTCTGTTCGGATACCTTTTACCAGTTTGTTTCCTGATTTGCTCCCATTGACCCAGGCTTGTACCTTTGGACTCTGCTGTTTTCTTCTATCCCTGATCCCGGCTTGAACCTTGGACTTGCTTGTCTCTCATCCCTGAATTACCTGCTATCTACGCTTGGATTTCATGTATATATTTGTTTATTAGTTTGGGTGGCTTGATGGTTGCTGTGTTTGTAGATTGCTGTTTGTTTTGTGGATTTTCTGTTTTGCATGTGTACCTTTAATTTAATTAAATACATATTGTTTATTTACCTCTGTACCTATTTTCCTTAGTGCAGCCCACTGACCTGTTAGCTAATATTGGATGCCTGTGTAGACATCCCCTGACAGGGTCACACACACCCGCTACCGAGCTATTGTGAGGGATTCGCTCGGTAGCGGGTGTGTGCGACCCCCTGGATGGGTTCACTACACGCTGAACTATACAGAAAGGCAGTTGAGGATGGTTGAAAACAAAGGATATGGTTTATTCTTCCATATTGCTGGATACAAGAGAAAGCATCAAAACAGCATAAACAAAACAAAAACATAAAATAAACCCTTAGGGCCTCTATCTTCACAACACAGGTACCTACCTATGGAGTCTGGGACAGCCTACTGCTGGGCAGACACTGCTGGTCAGACAGCAGAAAAACAATAGTCTTTTTGATTTTTATCACACAGAAAAATAAACAACCATCTCAGTTTTTCTGACTGCTCTCCTTCACTCAAAAAGCCTCAGGATGCAGCAATCAGTAGTCATCCTTTGGATGACTTATAGAGGCCTTAATTACCTCATTCTGAACAGCTGAAGTTTTCCAACGCCCTAAACCTTTCTGGCTATTTCTGCAGCCGACACCTGGTAGTAATTGGTGTATTGTCTAAACAAGGCAGAAATGTATCTCCCGTCTGTGACAACACAGATTTAACTGACTTCCTGTCACAATATATATAAGTCTCCTTGGGGTGGAGTCTCAGAGATGTGTGGGAAGAATTGGTCTCAAGTGATCATTACGTAGGCCAGGGGTTGCCAAACTTTTTTCAAAGACGGTCGACCATTTTTCTTTTAACGATGAAGTGAACATGCGTAAGGGCCGACCATTTTGCCTGACATTCTTTGAACCATTAAAATTAAATGCAAATTAACTAATACACTGCCCATCATGCAGCTCGGGAAGGAAACTGTAAGGACCTTGGATAATATATGAATTTGTGTGACAACAAGGAAACAGGTATCCAATTGGACACTGGCTTTCCATGTGACTCCATCAAACATCTTGGGTCAGGCAGAATCTATTTAAGACTCTAGCTCCCAGGGCTTGGCACACTTTATACAAGTGGCTAGTGGCAGGGATAGTGCTTAGAAGTGGAGAAAGGTTCTAAAGGAGTGCAAGGACTTTGTCTAACTGTCTTCACAAGCCTCACACTTTGGGTGTGGACCAGCCGGGCTGCTCTCTGCTCCTCGCTACAAATGCTATTGGAATTCTAAAATCTTTATACAGCTGTCACAGTTTGTAAGTGCCTTTGGTCATACCCTACCTGCCAGGCCTGAATATGTTGTGTTGAACTTTTGTACAATATAACTTTATTACTCGATTCTATGTGTTAACTGCCTGTTACACCACACTGCACCTTACTCTTGAAGTAGTATGGACAATCCTTCATTACAAAACATCCTCAGGTATATAGAGTGTAAGCTTCAGGCCAGGAGGATGGGAGCAATGGCTTCTTAATACAGGAATGTGTATACCTTGCCAAAGCCCTGTGGTTAGGAGAACATGGGAGATACCCATGGCCAGCTTAGTAGGAGATGGTGGCAAATCCAGGCCACTTACAGATATTCAGCAGACACAACCTTCTCCTAAATTTAAAGGTAAGTACAGGGCATAAAGAAAAAAGTCCCTGGTGGTAGGGATTAAGATACAAACCACCTACATCGCAGAGCTGGGCTTTGAATAAAGGCAAGGTAGTGCTGGTTCCACATTTGCACAGAGGGTAGTCGAGGCTTTGCACAGCAGTCCATATCAAACTACATTGATTATTCCCACCTTATTTCTAAATGTTAAGGTTGCAACATGTATATATGAAAATATATTGCGCTACTCCAAAATGAAAGTATATATAAAATTGTGACGTACAAAAGTATTATGTAAAATATGTGAAAACTAATAAAGAGGGTGAAGGCAGCCAACACAACAATGGAAAATATTGTATGTGGATATGTGAAAAAATTAAATTACCCATTTTTTGTTGGGCATTCCCATTGAGGGACTCCTGGTTTTATTTGGCGCTACACTTTTTTTCAAATATCCACATACAATATTTTCCATTGTTGTGTTGGCTGCCTTCACCCTCTTTATTCGTTTTCACGTATTTTACATAATACTTTTGTACGTCACAATTTTATATATACTTTCATTTTGGAGTAGCGCAATATATTTTCATATTAACATTTTCTTACAGGGATCAGTCTATATTGCAGCCATTCCACTATGGATGTGTTTGATTATCGAACTAGTCGGACTTTCAACACAGAAGGGATATTTTCTGTCCCTAACACAAATTCAGAAATTGGGGGCCTCTTCCTTAGACTCAAAAATGTGATGACCACAGAGTTACATCTGCAATGGGATATTGCATTTTTAGAGCAGTATGTAAAGGAACAGATGGTCCCCAGAGGACTAAGATGGGATGTACATCCCCAACAGGGGGACCCTGATTTAGAATCTTGGTATCAGTTTTTTAATTCTCAGGGAATATCCCTTTTAAGCTTTCTGATAGAAAGAAAAATGTCCAAAATGCCGGTTTTGGACAAAGAAATCAAGGAAATCAAAGAAAAATTGTTACCATCAAACACTACCACAGAATACACCACATTATCTTCCAATCTGAGAAACCATCTTGAAAAGGAGGAAAGGGAACAGAAAACAAAAAAACAAAAAAAATACGCCAGGGATGTTGGTGATTATAAGGCCGGCTCGGTCTTCAGTTGGCAGAATAAAGAAAATATTGGAAACAGGACACTTCCCTCAAATTCAGATATGGAGGTATCCCAGCCCTCCACAAGTGAGGCAAAAGTGTTATCTTTTTCTCAACCTATACCAATCCCAACATCTAATCATAGAGATATGGGACAAACAAATAATACAAGACCCCGGACCCCCAATTATCAACAAGGGCACCCACCGCCCCAAAATAGGGGGAGGGGTAAAGGTCATAGAGGAAGAGCACATAACTATAGGGATCCTTCACGGGATAGACACACCTATGAACAGTCCCCCTACAGAAGGGATGGATACAGTGATCATGCATCCAGGCCATATGGTACACCAGGAAGGGGTGGAGGTTCATATACACCAAAAAATGACTATCCCCCCAGATCATATGGACCTTCTTATGGATATATGGAAAGGGATGATGATCATTTTGAGAGACCCCCTTATACTTATAACCAAAGTCAACCTGGACCTGTCCAGGGGGGGGATTTTCACAGGGGACAGGGAAACTACCCCAGGGGGGGAGAACCAAACGGGGCTCGAGAGGGGGGAGACGGGCCAGGAAGAAAAAGGAGAAGAGTATAAAGGCTGGGGGAATCTTTAACCTCAGTACAGCCGAATTCTCTGAAGCAGAGAAGACGGTCCTTGACAAAAGATTGAAATATGTTCCATCAAAAGGACTGAACAAATTTAATACATTTGTGGATGTTCAGAAATTCGTTAGAAAAATGAACATCCAGAGATATTTCATCTCGAACCCTTGTAGACCCAACCTCCCAGAAGTAACCACTCAGGTGATACACACAGGTCTTTCAAATCCATCCCTCTTTAATCCCTCGTGCCCAATGGCATCTAACATAAAGGTTTTTAGGGATCTGGTCCTCAGGGACCTAGAGGAGCTTCCTTTGAAAAGGTCTCACTCAGATCCCAATATTAAGATTGGTCTGAAATCTTTATGTGAGAGGAAGGACCTTGTGATCCGCCCAGCGGACAAAGGGGGAGGCATTGTGGTTTTGGACAAGAAAGCCTACAGCAAAGAAATGTCCAGAATCTTGGGAGACAGGGCCACATATGTCAAGTTACCCTCCAATCCAACTTTAAAATTTAAGGCCTCTCTTAAAAAGTTGGTGGAGACTGGAGTGAAAAGAGGAATACTGGATAATAAAGAAAGAAGTTTTTTGATTCCCACAGTACCTCGTATTCCTGTGATGTACTACCTGCCGAAAATCCACAAGAATAGTGCATGTCCTCCAGGACGTCCCATTATTAGTGGAATTAATTCGGTTACTTCAAGATTGGGAAAATATATTGACTTTCACCTTCAGCCAATAGTTAGAAGCATCCCTTCATATTTGAAGGACACGAGACACACTATTGCCAGGCTACAAGAAGTAGAATACACTGAAGACATCCTACTGGTGACAGCGGATGTCACGTCCCTCTACACTAGTATAGCCCATCATTTGGGCTTTCAGGCTGTAGAATGTTTTTTGGATAGAGTAGTAGAACTCCCCATGGCACAGAAAATGTTTATTATGGATCTATTGAGATTTGCGACATCACATAACTATTTTTGGCATGAAGGGGAATTCTATCTCCAACAAAAAGGAGTGGCCATGGGGGCTAAATTTGCCCCCAGTCTGGCCAACATTTTCATGGCCAAATGGGAGGAGGATGTCGTCCGTGTCCCTGAACGCCCAGAGATAGCTCTCTGGGCTCGGTACATAGATGACATCCTCCTCTTATGGAAGGGAGATAGACAGTCACTGGACTCATTCATGGCTGACCTTAACCAGAACGAGGTGGGTATAGATCTCACATATGAAGCCAGTTTTTCCAATATTCATTTCCTTGATCTGGAAATCTTTGTACACAACAAACAATTGAAAACAAAGACTTTTTTCAAAAGCACCGATCGGAATGGTTTCATTCCGATCGATAGCTGCCACCATCCCTCGTGGTTGAGATCTGTACCCCGGAGCCAACTATTGAGGATCAGACGCAATTGTTCCAATTTAGAAGACTTTCAGATCCAGGCCAAAACCCTCAAAACCCGATTCGTGGATAAGGGTTATTGCAGTGTGACCATTGATGAGGAGATTGGGAAGATCTCAACTCTGGATAGATCTACTTTAACCTTAGAAAAACCCAAGACAGCCCATGACTCCAAATTTAGGAACTCATTTTTCACGACCTTCTCCACCCAACATAAACAAATTAAAAATATTATCCGAAAACATTGGAATATTTTGAAAAATGACCCCATCCTGGGTCCAGTCTTCCCTATACAAGCAGGTGTGATTTATAGGGGAGCGATGTCTCTGAAGAACCAAATCACACCGAATGTCCCTGACCCCCCGGTTAAGCCGTCCTTTTTTCCTTTATCCAAAGGGTACTACCCCTGTAGAAGGTGCAAGGTATGCTTGCACAACATCCATCGTAAGAGATTGACGAATTTTCGATCCTCTGTCACAGGAGTGGAATTTCCTATCAAGCATTTTTCCACTTGTGCAACTAAGTATGTGGTCTACCTCATTACCTGCCCTTGTGGGAAACAGTACGTGGGTCGTACCAAGCGTAGTTTTTCCACAAGGGTAGGGGAGCACATTGCTAAAATTAAGAAAGGGTGCACTAAACATACAGTACCAAGACACTTCCTGGAAAAACACAATAAAAAGGTAGAAGGAACAGCTTTCCAGATTATAGACCACTTTGTCCCCCATTGGAGAGGGGAACCATGCATTAGAGGTGTCTCCAGATTAGAAGTTTTCTGGATCTATCAGTTAAAAAGCTATGTGCCCTCGGGCCTCAATGTTAATTGAAATTTAAACGCCTTTATCAACCAATCCTGATTTAATTGGCTCTAGATATTTCAAGGTCTGTTTTGACGATTAAATGGGTTATCATTCTTGAAAGGTTCTATGTTTAAATCCCACTACTTCCATGAGACCGTTTTTTTCAGGTCCTCCCCTTCCTTTTTGTCCATAGCCAACCTGTGAACACATATAGAGTGGCTTGCATTTATGCTTGCCCATCTCTAGTCTGTGAGGTTCCCCCCCCTCCCTTTTTTAACATATACTGTTCCATCTTTATAGACCTTTTTTTTTGATCTTTGACCATGTTTGACCATGTTGAAATGCATTGGTGGAGTGTAGACACTAGGAGACGCCCCGCCACTCAGTGATACACGGAGATGATGGTGCGTTCTATAGTCACGCAGTGATATCCGTCATGTTGTTGGGTTGGAGATGGGCAGAGTACCTGAGGAGGTGCTTCCCCATCCTTCCACCCTATCGACGGCGTGATTGGTGGAGCACTGCGCAGCGTCACTTGTCTCCTCCCCCCAGATGTGAATCAGGACTTTTCATTGAGGTTGATCTTAGACCCCTCCTCTCAGTGACAGTGGGATCACTGATTGGAAGCGATATGGGAAATTATACCACCCCATCATGAGTGTTCACTTCCGCGCGCCTGGATGCGCTCCTATGTGTCACTTCCGGGCGCCTGGAACGCATAGGATCAGGAAATGGAAGGCCATGGAACGCACGCCGTCCTCTCACCGGATGGCAAGTATGGTCTTATGGGATTACTTCCACCCTACCATTAGCGGTCACTTCCGCGCGCCTTGATGCACTTGTATGTATCACTTCCTGGCGCCTGGAACGCATATGATCAGATTATGGAACGCACGCCGTCCTTTCACCAGGTGGCAAGTATGGTCTCATGGGATTAATTGGGATGACTACTTATAGCGCAAGGAGACTCACGATATCCAGTCCTACACCCCAGTTGATGTCTTGTTAGACGAAACCGGTCGGGTTACTACTGGAATTTACCTGAATTTCTTTGCGCTCCTTGGACTATTTATTCATTTGTTATTCCTAGATGTGAAAATTGCTGTGGTGTGTTAGGACATTTACACCTCGATTTTTATATACACCTTACAAGTTTTTTTCCTTCTTGTAAATAAGGAAGCCTGTTTGGATTGCCTTCCTGTTTTATTTTAAATGTGTTTCCATTTTTAAATACATTTTTTTACACTATGAGGAGACGATTTTCTCCCTTTTTTTCATATCTCCCATTCCTTGTTTGGATCAACCTTGTATGAGGATTCAACTTCAAAACCCTGGCTGTTTCCTTGCGAGGATTCCTGGATTATCCACAAGAAGATCTGCACTGTGATAGTGACCTGGGTATCCAGCCCATCCAAGCTCAAGGGACCCCCCACCGTATGGTGAGCTGTGGGTCTACATCAGTCGGTAAGCGTAGCCATTTCAACTGTACCTTACGCCTACTATACAGCAATGTGGAGTTTTGACAAGAATGTGGAGTTTTAGACAAATTGTATGATACCGACCAGTACTAAGAGCCCCCTTCTGGTTCCAATTGGAATAAGTTACACACAATCCCTAGATGCTGGAAAGTTATCTAATAGAGGACATTACCATTTGTATTTATTCATCAGTGTATCTGGACTGCTTAGAAGATTGTTTTCACAATTTAACACTGGATTATTTTATTTCACTATTAAGGATTGCACAATGTTTATAATATTGGCAGCATTGTTATTTTGACACATATCACTTCTTTTGAATAGTATTTTTTCGGTGGGGATTGACACTCTCACATAACCGGATTTTTATACTTTATTTGGGGTTATTACCCATTTTTTGTTGGGCATTCCCATTGAGGGACTGCTGGTTTTATTTGGCGCTACACTTTTTTTCACATAGCAACATGTATATAGACCTGAAAATGTAAATACAGTTCCCGAAGGTCAAGAGAATGTTTTAAGTGAACTTGTTTTCCACAATCTATCAAAAAATAAACAGTTTTGATTGGCTGACTATTTTACTTGAGGCATTAAGGAACAAATGAAGGAAAGTTAATTAAGGTGTGTCTAATCTTATAGTCTGTGTGTTGTCATTGTCACTGCTCCAAATTGCCCACTTGCCATGACTACATATATACAGTATATGTGTGTGTTTGTAATATTCTTCTGATGCATATGATTGTTTCTTGTAATCCAACACATATCATTAAAACAATGCACATGGTGGCTCATGGCCTTATCAAACATTTGCAGGGCCCTGTTTTGAATTGACTGGTGACACTGTATTAATAAAATAACCACAAATGGGATACATAATATTTTCAGTGAAGACATTTTGAAAAAAATAAAAAAATAATTAAGACTTTAATATGCGCTAATGAAACCTGCATTCAGTGAGTTTGCCAGTCTTAATTGCTTTCTAATTTGGTTGATGATTTATTCCCAATTACTGAACCGCTTACGTAAATCCAAGGCTTAATGCAGACATTTAGTGGGAAGCAGCGAGACCTACATAAACCTGTGTCCAATTTATGACCCCAGGTAACATGGGAAAAGATTAATTTCTGCTTTACCCAGGATGCATTTTCGTAGCTGAGATGTAATTGTTGTAAAAGTAATTAAAACTTGAAATCAACCAAAAAGATATTCTGTTCTTGGCTAGGGATTTAGAACTGATTTTTCAAAATGCACTTATATTCCAGAAGTTAAAGCTGAATTCCAGGTATGACAATTTTTACAAAGTTAGATTGATCTGAGTTGGATATAATATATGTGTGAACGTGCCATTCCTGTGGGATCCCCGTGGAAGCTGGAAATCATAGCAGCAGCACCACTATCAAAGTGATCTTCCGGATCCTGTGGCAAAGAGCTGCTCTGCTGTTTACTGAACACAGGGCGGCACCAACACCTTTCAGAGGACTGTTTGGTGGGAATTGTGACATCACCGCCTTGCTTCTTGACTTTGTTCAATCAGAGGAAGCTTTGTATTCACTGAGAGAATGCAAAGTAGTCTCTGAATGGCACCCGTAGGTTGACCCCTGACCAATGTAACTATGTGAACTATGTAAAAATTGTCATACCTGGAATTCAGTGTTAAAGATATGCTACAACGAATGGAAAGGAAGAAAGTCACGTACTTCCTGTCTTGTACTTAAAAGGGGGTTCAGTGTATTCTTTAGTAGATATGTGCGATTGATTTCATTACAAACTTCGGACTAAATTTGCATGAATCAGATGTGATTTGAATCTCTGAATCAAAATAGTAATGAATTTCAAAAAATCTGAAATAAGTTATAATGAAAACAACAAATTCATTCATATTAATTTGTTTCATTAGGCTGACACGATGTGATAGTTTGGACCTTTTGTTAAAGTGGTTGTAAACCCTTCACAATCACTTTTACCTACAGGTAAGCCTAGATTTAGGAGATATGTACAATAATAATGGGCACCGATGTCTTCGGCGCATGCGTCGTAGACAACGGCGCAGGCGCACTTTATAAACGTTGATTGTGCCGTCCCTAAAGGAGGCCATGCTGTGACTGGCGGCTCCCACGGCCAATCACAGCGCCGGAGCCACAATACCTAGAAGTAACCCTCGGGAGAGATGTTGGCCGCCCGAGCAGTGTACGAGGATGGCTGAGAGGGCTTTGATCTGAGGTGAGTATTACATAATGAGCTAGTATGCTATGCATATTAGCTCATTATGCCTTTGTCTTACAGGTGGTGTTTTTATTTTTTTTGAAAAGTGGGTTTACAACCACTTTAATGTTTGAGCATCCAAAAAAAATATGTAACAACATAACAAATGATCGCAGTTGGTTCAGATCCATTTGTTTTTATTCTAGTGAGCATAGCGTGAATATTCTAATAAGATTATTTTTGTATTGGGGTTGAGAGACCATTTGTTTAATTTGCATGTGTGCAGCTCAACACACAAAACCAGTTGGGAATAGGGAAATTGATTCAACTTAAAGGGTTAGTAAAGGAAAAAAAATGTGTTCCTTTAAAATAACAAACATGTCATACTTTCCTCCACTGTGCAGTTCGTTTTTCACAGAGTGGCCTCGAACATCCTCTTGTGGGGTCCCTCGGCGGCTGTCTCTGGTCCTCCCCGCAAGTACTAACCACAGTCATGCGAGAGAGCTCGCATGGTGGTAAGTAATATAGCCATAGCGACTCACTGTATCACTCTGCCCCGCCCCTCGGCGCGTCGCGTCACTGGATGTGATTGACAGCAGCACCAGCTAATGACAATGCTGCTCTCAATCCATCCGCTCTAGTCAATGAGCGGCCAGGCTGATCGGCGAAGAGGATCTCGGGACTGCGCGCGGGACTTTCGAGGGGTCAGGTAAGTATAACGGGGGCTTCGGGGGGGTGGGGGGGGCAGCAGCATCATATGTTTTTTCACCTTAATGCATAGATTTTTTACTTTACAACTCCTTTAATAACATAATGAATGAAAACGTATTATTTCAGATTCATTTGTTTTATTCGGATGAGAGTGGTGTATTATTCTTTGACTCACGGATAATCGACTGATTTTCTTTGCATTAATATTTTTCATCATTAGAAAAAATGGACTACATATGAAATGGAAACATATTGCAATGAATACAGTAAGGTATAACAGTGAAATAAGATGATGATTCCTTATTGTGTTTGGGTTGAATTGAGGTGGATCGATCAGAATCCCTAAATCATAACATAACAAATAAATCCTAAATACATTTTGTTCTATTCGTTACTTTTGATGCTTGCGACTCCAGATGATATTGGCTCATTCTTTTTCTCTTTGTAAAGATGGGTGGCCTTGCTCTCTGAACCCTAAAAATACAAAAGAAAGAACATGCAAAGATATATTCATAAGGTCTTAAGAAAGACAAAATCTCTGACAAGAATTCGGCAAGTAGACTTGACTATGCGCTTTCTGCACCACAGGAAAAACTTCAAACCAGATGGAGTAAAGTGGGTAGAAGTCTTTCAAATGGCATTATGTGCAGTAATATACTTCCAAGACCCAGTGTGTGTGGATAGTATGGACAATTGCTGAACTTCTAGAATTAACAGACAGCTTAACTCTTCAATTAGACAGATAAGTTGAATTTAAGAAAATTGTAATTCAGATAAGTGTAGTAGGACCAGTCTTTTAAAGCGTAAGAAGACAACTTTCTAAGCTCTTTCTATGCTTAGAATGTAAAAACTAAACTGAGCAGGAGAGTGGAAGGGAAAAAGTCTTTAACTATACTGTACTAACTACAGATGAAACACAAGGTGGGGGAACAAGAGAACATACCAACTAGACATGTGCACACTGAAATATTTTGTTTCCGAATTTTGGTTTAGTTTGAAAAATACATTTATTTAGTTACTCCCAAAATTGTTTTTTATTTATTTTGTTTAATTAAAAAATGCATTCGTCCAAAAATCTGAATTAAGGTCAAATGTGTCAATTGAAGGCTTAGGCCGCGTAATGGATTTGACGCATGTGTGGAAGTATTTTACTTCCTGGTTCGGTGATGTGGCGGCATCCGCGGGGATTTTGGATTGATCGTGTGTACACACATCAGACCAAAATCTCCAGGAGACATATCCGATGAAATCGGTCTGTCGGACCGTTTTCATCGGATAAATCTCCTCGTGTGTACGCGGGCTTATGGTGTCTGTCGGATGTTGTAAGAAGATTTGATGAAGCAGCTAAACTGAACGGCGCCCGCAATCGTAAATTTCCGGGCAAATGCTCTGCCCACATGCTATGGTAGAATTCTAATGTTGTATGAATAGTAATAATCATATTTATAAATTATTATTACCATATATACTCGAGTATAAGTCAAGTTTTTCAGCACATTTTTTGTGCTGAAAATGCCCCCCTCTGCTTATACTCGAATCACCTTTTTGCGCCTGATCTCCCGGATTTTGGGGACCCAGTACCAGCCGGCTGTAGGCCCCCTGGACCCAAAACTTGGCACACATGTAGCCCCACTCTTTCTCTACAAGCGTGCAACGTTTGTTGTCTGGAGGGACCTGCGGCCGGGGAGCACCCATATTAAACTGTCATTTCTCAGGTAACTTTGGGGACCCGGTACCGGCTGGTCGTAGGTCCCTTGGACCTGGAACTTCCATAGACTCCCATGTTAAACGTCAATCTAGTCATGGGCACAGTGAAGCATGGGCATAGTGAGGCATGAACACAGTGAGGCAAAGTGAGGCCCAGTGAGTCATGGACACAGTGAGGCATGCACATGGACACAGTGAGGCAAAGTGAGGAACAGTGAGGCATGCAGATGGACACCCTAGGTTTATACTCGAGTCAATAAGTGAGAGCTCCGCTCGAGGCATATCCTTTTTGATTGATCCTGGGGGATTTCTTCCAAAATTTCAGACAACCCGGGGCTCTAGCCAAACTGGCTCAATTCCGCCACGACGGGACTGACACGGAGGAGGAAGATGGCGTTGAGCAGCCTCGTGGGGACGGAACCCAGGCCTCGGGGGACACGGCCAAAGTGCTAGAGGCGATCGCTCTCTGCCAATCCACCCTCACATCCCAGATCGAGGAGGTAAAAATCGATATTTCCCTGATTCGCCAAGATGGAGCGCCGGGTCGACCATGTTGAAGAAGGCCTGCATCCCCTCCAGGTAACCGCGGAACAACTACAATACCAACTGAACGCCGTCCTCTCCAAACAAGACGACATGGAGAACCGTCTTAGAAGGTGTAATCTGCGCTTCGTGGGTCTCCCTGAGAGGGCGCCGACCCCCCTACATACCTCGAGAACCTGCTGATCAAATTGTTCAGAAGAGAGGCCTTCTCCTCAACCTTCGTGGTGGAACGTGCTCACCACCTTGCGGCAAAGCCCCCTCCCTCCGGAGCCACGCCACGTACCCTCATCGCAAAATTCCTCAACTACCGGGACCGCAATGCAATCCTTCGGCTCACCCGTGAGAGAGGAAACATCCCCATTGGTAACGTGCATGTGGCGGTTTTTCCGAGCTTCTCGGCAGAGGTCCAGAAAAGCGGCGCGCTTTGCTGAGGCTAAGCGGCAGCTCCGCGCACGCCATCTCCCTTATGCGATGCTCTTTCCTGCACGGCTCTGAGTGGTGTGTGAGAGCAAGGCTCAGTTTTTTGAAGACCCACAGGCTGTCCTATCCTGGCTGGAACACCGCGGTGCGGCCGACTAGGCCCCGACCTGGATCCTCACCACCCCACCCGCCGCCTCCACCTATTCATAGCAGCTGAAACCTCCTGCATCACGGGGACCCTGCACATCTGTACCCCTCTACGGCACAGTGAGTTGGCCGGTGGCACCTCTCACAGTATACATGCCCTTTCCCCTGTCCCCCACTGAGCCCCGGCGGGTGTCCTACTGTTTTCTTAAACCCCGGTGCGTGTCGATGCCTCCGTCCCCCTGGGGGACCTGTTCTTTGCCCTCTTTGCACAGTGGAACGGCCTGGATCCTTGCATTACCGCCCGCTGCTTCTGTCGGACCGCTGCAGTTGAGGACATCCGCCCCGTGGACACCTTGCACTCCTGGACTCCCCTACAGAACCGTGAGTTGACTCTTGGTGCCTCTATCCCTTGTGCATTATTTTCCCCATCCGGTCCCCGCAGGTGCCCCATCATACCCCTGGACTATGCTGCGAGGAGGTGGTCTCCCCCCCTTGGTTATCATCCCCCTTTTCCCCCTTATTTCTGTGTGTCTCGGGCGGCTCACCTGCGCCCACATCTAATGTGACTGGTTGCCCTCACTGCACCGTTGTGCGCTCTTCAGTTTGGTCGCCCCCTGACCCACACTGGTAACAAGGCACCTGCGCCATCCAGAAACACTGTTCTTCAATCCATATTTCCCTGGCCAGCCTCTGCCCACCCGTGCTCGGTGTACGGCAGTGTGTTATACCTGCAATGCTGGTCCAGAGCCCATGCAGACTACTTGGCTTCAGCCCTCATGTACATATGTTTTGTTTTTTGTTTTTTCTATTTTTTTTTACTCCATTTTGACATATAATTCACGCCGGGGTCCCCCCTGTGCGTTTATGGTGCTGGGAATTGCCTCGCTCTTATATGATTTGCTATATTAAGTGGTATGCCATTTTTATTGCCCTCTGTGTTATGTGTTCCTCCCTGGGCGTCCGACTGCTCACCTTGCCCCCTTCACCTTATCATGGCCTCCCTTAAGATCTTAACGTGGAATGTTCGGGGTCTCGGAGAGAGGGCGAAGCGCACTGCTTTTCTCTCCAACCTTAAATCCCTCCGTGCCGACATCTCTATCCTGGTCGAGACCCACCTTGCAGGCCAGAAACAACTGTGCCTTAAAAAGCCCTGGGTGGGCTGGCTATACCAAGCCCCACACACCTCCAACTCCCGTGGTATTGCAGTCCTTATAGCCAAGACGGCGCAATTTTGCTTACACTCCCTGCAGTCGGACCCCCAGGGTAGATCATTGTTTTTGCCTTCTACATCCCCCCCCTTCCAGTTTGAGGTGCTGCGGGAAGAGGCAGGAAGAGGTGGCCTTTATGCCCCAACACCCCTTGGTACCGGCTGTCTGGGCCATAGACTTTAACATGGTGATTTACCCCATCCTTGATAGGCTGAGCCCTACCACTTCCTCCCTCCCAACACCTGACATCACCAGATTCGGAAAGGTCCCTCCTGGCATTTACCCTCACGGACACCTGGCGTCACGTACACCAGACACAGTCGCATTTCTCATGCTTCACTCCCACACGCTCTGCGATGTCTCGCATTGACCTCATACTCCTTACCCCCTCTCTCCTCCCCCACCTCCTAGAGACAGAAATTGGTACCAGAGTACTTTCTGATCATTCCCCGTGTTGGATCAAACTGCGGCTCCCGACCGCTCCCACAGTCAGAATCTGGACACTGAATCCGTTCTGGCTCACTGTCCTGTCTGATCTGGACAGGCTTGAGTGGGACCAGAGCAGTGTCTTGATGCCCTTGAACAGGTCTTTCGGGACAACCCCACCGCAGCCAATGCTGCCCACGTTCGGGTACAGACCAGACTCACTGACCAATTGCATTTTGAAAAAGCCAAGCAGGGCATCTTCTTCAGTAAACAACGCGTCTACGAGTTTGGCGAACGTGCTGGTAAGCTTTTCGCCTACCTCGTCCACCTTGAGTACAATCCCCCGGTGGTGGTCTCCCTCCAGCTGGCTTCGGGGGCCAGGGTAACTGACCCTGACCAGGTGACCATGGAGTTTAGGCCCTTCTACTCCGAACTGTACTCCTCCACCGTTCAACACACCCCCGATGAACTATCGATCTTCCTTTGTGACATTGACTTCCCTACGCTCACGTCCCCCCAGGTGGCTCAATTAGAGTTACCCATCAGTGAAGACTGCGTTGCGGAGGCCCTGGCGTCGCTTCCCAGGTCCAAGACACCCGGCTCTTATGGACTTCCCCTTGAGTTCTACAAACACTTTGGCGACACTCTTATCCCACGACTCTGCCAACGAAGCCCTGATAGTCCTTATCCCCAAACCGGGTAAAGACCCACTACTCCCTGAATCCTATAGGCCAATTTCCCTCCTCCAGCTTGGCGTCAAAATCTTGGCCAAGATCCTAGCCCTGCGCCTCAACAAGGTTATCCTTAGCCTTATACAGCCCGACCAGTCCGGGTTGATGCCGGGCAAAAACACTGCTTTCAACCTCAGACGATTACATATGAACCTCGAGGCGCAGCACAAGGACATTGGTTTCAGGGTGGTAGTCAGTTTGGATGCCGCCAAGGCATTCGACTCTGTCGAATGGAGTTATTTGTGGAAATGCCTCCACAGATTTAGCTTTGGCCCTAAATTTATTAAATTTATTAAATGGCTCCAACTCCTGTACCAGTCCCCCTCGGCGCGCATCCGGGTCAACGGCAGGATCTCGGCCCCCTTCCCTCTCTCCCGTGGCACGTGCCAAGGCTGCCCCATCTCCCCCTTGCTCTATCCCCTGGCTGTGGAACCCTTGGCCATAGCCCTCAGGGCCCATCCCGGCATCAGGGGTCTCCGCCGTGGTCGGCTGACTGAGGTTATCAGCCTCTAAGCTGATGACATGCTCCTCTACCTCGCGGACGCGGGACCCTCGCTTCAGACGGCCCTCCAGGTTATCACGGATTTCGGGACATACTCGGGCTCCGGATAAACTGGACCAAATCTCAAATCTCAGGTGCCCCCTCCGCTGATCAGGCCCAGCTCCCCCTTGTTAAAGCTAGCACTAGTAAATATCTCGGTTTCACTGTCTCCAGGTCCCTCTTTGACTATGTCTCTCTTAATGTTGAACCTGTATTTGCACTCTTAAAACTGAAAACACAAATATGGTCTCGTCTCCCCCTCGGGGTGATGGGCCGAATCAATCTGGTTAAGATGATTCTTCTCCCTAAACTGCTTTATGTCTTTTGGCACGCCCCTCTATACCTTCCCCCACGCACCTTCAAGGCCATGGAGACCATTCTCAATAAGTTTGTCTAGGGCTCCTCCCGCCACAAGCTGTCCTGTCGGGTCCTGAAGTGCCCGACCGACTTGGGCAGTGCTGCGCTCTTCTACTTCATAGCCTCGCAACTCTCTAGTTTCTTTCACTACAACCAATCCCACAGAGACCGATACTCCGCCCTAGCTTGCTCACAAACCCCTGGCCCCCTGTTTCACCCTTTCCAGCTTTTGTTTCACGAACCACATGCCCCGTCCCGCACTGACATCGATGGACATATGCTTTTTCATCACTGTAAGGTGTGGCAGTTGGCCGTGCGCTTCGGTGTGGCCCCCTCCCCCCACTCCCACACGCCTCTCTGGAACAACCCCCTCCTGCCCGAGCTTGCCTCTGTCCCCGATCACGGCCTGTGGATTAACAGGGGTATCATTTACCTGTCACAGGTGGTGGCTCGGGGTTCGGTCACACCGTTTCAAACACTTAGAGACAACTTTGCATTACCCATTCACATGTTTTTCCGCTTCCTCCAGCTCCGACATGCCCTCAACGCAAAATTTGACGGTTCCATACCGGCCCTCGAGATCCCCCTCCTGGTTGACATCGTGTCAGGAACCGACCAGAAAAAATTTATCTCCCAACTCTACTGGTACCTCCTGCAGCCCTCTGTGACCACCACCTCCTACCGACTAAAGGATCGATGGGAACCTGACCTCGGCGCAGTGTCCGACGAGGACTGGGGTGAGGCCCTTACCAACTGCAGGACTGTTTCCCCTAAACTATCTGACCGCCTCACCCATTTGTTTATTCTCCACAGGTCATATCTGACACCCCACCGCATTTCCAAATTCAGGAGGGATCAAAACCCCAACTGTCCTGGCTGTGGCCACTCCTTTTTTCACCTGCTCTGGAACTGCCCTCCCGTACAGGGGTTCTGAACCCAGGTGGTCCTGTTTCTCCATGACCGAATGGACTCCCCTGTGTCCCTCTGCCCCCGCCAGTGTATACTGGGACTTCTCTCATGCCGCGTACACACGATCACTTTTTGTGATGAAAAAAAACGACGTTTTATGTGAAGAAACAAAACAACGTTTTTCAAACTTCATTTTCCAAAACGACGTTGCATACACACCATCGTTTTTCCAAAATGCTCTAGCAAAGCGTGGTGACGTACACCAAGTTCGACGGCACTTTGTTCCATCAAAGCTCCGTCTCATAACTTGCTTCTGAGTATGCGCGGGTTTAAAAACGTTGTTTTCAACGTCGTTTAGCCCACACACGATCACTTTTTATGACACAAAAAATGACATTTTGAAAAACGACACAAAAAATTCAAGCATGTTCAAATTTTTTTTTAGTCGTTTTTTTGAAGACATAAAACAACGTTTTGCCCACACACGATCATTTTAAATGACGTTTTTGAAAACGTTGTTTTTTTTCATCACAAAAAATGATCGTGTGTACGCGGCATCACTCCCCGAAGGCGAAAAATATCTTAACACATTTCTACAAGAAACGTTATTCCTTGCTAGGATGCAGGTCGCCAGGCGGTGGATGAGGGGAGCTCCGTCCACATTACAACAATGGATCAGGGCTGTCAATGTCAATCTCCCCTATAAAAAAGTTTTGTACACCAGTAGAGGCTGCCCACAGAAATACAACAAGGTCTGGGACAGGAGGCTGGGGGACTTCTCCACCTGCACTGTGGCGGACTAGATGTAGCCTCCACCCGATGTCTGCCTACTCCCCTTATAAAGCCTCCCCCCTCTTACTCCTCTCCTAACTGTTTGGCGCCCCTCAGCCTATGCCACGCCAACAATACCCCCCTTTGCTATTCCCCGACAACTTTACTCATGTATGTATTCTCGTGAATGTTGAATGGATTTATTTGTACTTGTAGTGCATGTTGCACTTATCACCCGTTTATTCTTCTGTTTTTTCCATATGCTCAATAAAAGTAGTTTTGATTTAAAAAAAAAAAAACCTTGGACTACTAGAGTTAGGTTAGGCACATTCAACCACAGGTTCGATAGACACAGATCGCTTTTGTCACCGTCATGTCGAATCTTCTATCCATATTGAACTGTTGTCGCAACTAAGCGAAAGTAAAGCATTTACTTTGCCCGCCTCACAGCCTGAACTGTTGTCGCAACTAAACGAAAGTAAAGCATTTTTTATTTCCGATTTCGGGTTCTGCGCGTTCATTATCGTTTGTTAAAATTAACGCGAAAATCCCAGAAATTCGGACGAAAATGCATTTGAACAAAAACGAATGTGCATGTCTAATACCAACCACAATAAATAAGGCAAAAGACAGACTGTTATGGCAGCATAATTACAGTTTGCTTGATATTTAATTTTCTTCATAAAACTGTTCAGATGTATTTTTTTACCAGACTCCGTGGTAAACAAGCTGAATTACAGAAAAGGTAATACTTTGTGTGAAGAAAATAGACTTTATTCTGGATTTTCTCATAGACACTGTTTGTCTTTTAAGAACCCCTGGACCGATCTGGGTGAAATTTGGATATGTTGGTCCCCCAGATCGGGGCTATCAGGAGATATGTAATTGCAGGTATACCTTGTGTGGAAGAGGGGTGTTCTAACATTGGGAAAATTAGGGTGCTCTCTACCTGGAGATAATTGGTTTATTCCTTAAACTGATCTCAATAGCTCAATGTGTCATGTAAATGATCTTTAGTCTGTCTTTCAAGAAGTGTTCATTGTGTGAAGTTCTATTGTTTAGCAGGTGAGAAGTTCTAAAACACCTTGTCTGGGCAAAGGACCAGTAATTAACTCATGTGGATTCTACCGGAGACAGCCGTCTGTCTCCTACAATAAGTCTCTTGAAAGGGGTCTCGTTAGTAACACCATTGTATGATGATGTGGGAGGAGGATGTAATTGTATATCTGATTACATCAAGTATTTCTTTTGCTGTATATAAGTAACCTGTCTCTCAATAAAGTCATTCTTTTACCTGGACACCTGCAAAGAAAAAATATCCAATCACAAAGTGAAAGAATGGCGGACTTTGAGGCAGTGCGGAAGTATGTTAAAAGATATATTTTAATACAAAAATAAAATAAAAATGAAGGATTATACAATTTTACAATATATAAAGAGTATACTTGACATAGGTAAAATGTAACCCTATAGGTTACAAGAGTATTGGAGCAAATCCCTTGAAGTCGCCTATGCGTTTCGCCGTTGGGCTTCTTCAGGGCGAGACAGAGAGGATTTTAGGGAAGGGGAAGAATGTAATACAGTCGTGTAATCTAGTGGAACACGATAAGTATATTCATCCACCGAATTCAGGCATCAAAGGTGCCAGGGTGTTCAAATATAGGTATTGTCATCTATTAAGGCGTCTTGAAGGGTCAGTGATCCATGTAGTGACGTGAATACTAACAAAGGTCCCCGAATATCAGGTACAGCACGCCATTTCAATAGGTACCAGAAACTATGTTATAACATCCAGTAAACAATAGTTCCTTGTCTGGAAAATCCTAAGATGGAACTAGAGCTGGGGCCGCTTCTTATGCACAATCAAGCATCCAAGCAAGTAAAAGCTCCAAAGTAAATTCTGGACAAACGCTTTTTATCAACAGTGTGATCTACAGCAACCTCAGTGGTGCATATAGATGTTTGGTCTGTGTGTGCCCCAGGGTCACAACAAGCCTTTGTAAGTATTCACGTCACTACATGGATCACTGACCCTTCAAGACGCCTTAATAGATGACAATACCTACATTTGAACACCCTGGCACCTTTGATGCCTGAATTCGGTGGATGAATATACTTATCGTGTTCCACTAGATTACACGACTGTATTACATTCTTCCCCTTCCCTAAAATCCTCTCTGTCTCGCCCTGAAGAAGCCCAACGGCGAAACGCGTAGGCGACTTCAAGGGATTTGCTCCAATACTCTTGTAACCTATAGGGTTACATTTTACCTATGTCAAGTATACTCTTTATATATTGTAAAATTGTATAATCCTTCATTTTTATTTTATTTTTGTATTAAAATATATCTTTTAACATACTTCCGCACTGCCTCAAAGTCCGCCATTCTTTCACTTTGTGATTGGATATTTTTTCTTTGCATATATACTATATACGGATGTGGTGAATGTGAGTGCTTTTCCTGTGTATCCTTTCCTTATATGTTTTTCACCCTTCTACCATCCCCCTTCTTCCCTTTTTATTTTTCCCCTTTTCCTATTTTTCTTTTCTTCCCCTTCCCCTTCCAAACCCCTTCCCAATTGTTTTGATTTACCTGGACACCCCTTCATGAAGTCTTGGCTCATGCTTGGGGAAGGGGGGGGGATACTCTATCCTTTTCGGAAGAATCATCTTGGAAACTGCATACATCTCCACTCTCCCGTCTACCTTCTATGGTAGCGATAATCCTTCATGCTCGGCGATTGGGAGGTGGAAAGAAGGCTGCAGTACCATACCCACTGCAGGTCTTAACAATTGGTGGCAAGCAGCGGGGTTGAATGGGACGCATAAAGACAACAAGTGAATGGCCCAGCATTACGAGAGACTAAAGAGGACTACGCTAAAGGATCTGCTGGAAGCCCGAGGCCAGGTGACAAGCAACAAAAAGAAAGCTACCCTCATAGCAGAACTAATGGAGGGCGACCAAACCAGCAGCATGGCGAATGTCAGCCAGGAGGAAGCCGAGTTCCAACAGAAGTTGATGTGGAGGCTAAACCTATATGGGCCAAATCCCACACCAGAGATGGTGACGCAAGTCCTGGAGCAGGTGAGCGCAGAACGCAGGAAACAACAGGCAAGCGTAAACCAAGGAGACACCGCTTACTCAGCCGGATCTATAAATGGAGGGCAGCGGAGAAAGATTAACTATGCTGCGTTTAAAAGTTTTTCGGATGGAGAAATGGAAATTGACTCATACCTACAAGACTTTGAGCGTCAATGTGCTTTGGATGGTCTGGAATCAGAGCAATGGGCCGCGATTCTAAGCAGCAAACTCACGGGCCGAGCAGCGGAGGCATACAGAGCAGTTCCTGACACAGCCATACACGACTACGCCAGTGTAAAGGACATTCTGCTAGCCAGGTATGCCGTGACCCCAGAGACTTACAGGAAAAAGTTTCGGGCATTACGTAAAGGGGGCCGAGACTCCTACACCGAATGGGCTTTTTAGGATGTATGGGGCGGCCCAAAACTGGATACAAGGCTGCCAAGCCGCGACGCTAGAGGAGGTGCTACAACTCTTCTTGCTAGAACAATTTTTTGACCACACACCTGCAGACACCAAGCACTGGGTCAGGGACTGGAAGCCGGCCAGAATCGAGGAAGCGGCCAAGCTGGCAGACGAGCATCACAAGGGAAGAAAAGGAGAGGCTAGTGGAAACCGCCCCCTGGTAAGGTCCAGCACCCCAACGCCTAGTCCTGTGACCCACCACCGACCGATCGCAGGACCACCCACTACACCACCTAATTTTAACCGGAAACCGCCATTGGTATGTCACCAGTGCAATCGGCCAGGGTACTACAAGATACATTGCCCTCAGCGTAGCAGAGGCAATTGGGAGCGGCCACCACCACCGAGGGCAGCCGCCCATCACTATCAGCATGAACCGCTGGAAGACCACAGCCCTGAGGCTGAGCAATGGACCGTACTACATGAGGTGAACCTAGCACAAACTGAGGGGGACAACCGGGTGCACCACAGACAATGGGTCACAGCAGACGGACGCAAAACAACTGCTGCAGGAACACGGTGGGATGTTCTCAGTCCGACCCAGGTACACCTCCGCCGCAGTACACCGGTTGGAGATGCAGGGGGAGACCCCATTACGTCAGCAGCTGTACCGTATTCCGGTAGCAGTATGGACCAGCATGTGGAAAGAAATCCAAGAAATGTTGGAGTTAGGAATTATTAAGCCTTCCCAAAGTCCCTGGGCGTCCCCGGTAGTTTTAGTACCGAAGCGAGATGGTACGACTCGTTTCTGTATTGATTACCGGAAACTGAACGACCGGACTATCACTGACGCATACCCCATGCCACGGATCGACTAATTGCTCGATCGCATGGCCAGCGGTCACTTCCTAACTACCCTGGACCTGTGCAAAGGGTATTGCCAAATTCCGCTAGACTCGGCCGGAATGCTGAAGTCGGCATTTGCCACCCCATTCGGGCTATACCAATTTTGGGTTATGCCTTTTGGGATGAAAAATGCCCCAGCTACATTTCAACGGATGGCGGACCAACTTCTGGAGGGAATGCAGGACTTCACATGTGCCTACCTAGATGATATTGCCATCTATAGCAGCACCTGGGAGGAGCACTTGACGCACTTGGCTTTGGTATTTGGGAGGTTACAAGAAGCCGGCCTCACCCTGAAACCTGAGAAATGCCATGTGGGCATGGCAGAGGTTCAATACCTAGGGCATAGAGTAGGGTCTGGGAAACAGCGCCCCTAACCCGCAAAAGTAGAGGCCATAGCCAATTGGCCCCAGCCCCGCACCAAGATGCAGGTATTGGCATTCCTAGGCACCGCGGGGTATTATAGAAAGTTTGTCCCGGAGTATAGCACCCTAGCAAAGCCCCTCACCGACCTGACCAAAAAGTCCCTACCCAAGCAGGTAGCCTGGTCCCCGGAGTGTGCAACAGCGTTCCAGAGACTTAAGACGGCTTTGAGCGAAGCTCCAGTATTGGCGGCCCCAGACCCTAACAAAACATTTCTCGTCCATACAGATGCTTCCATGTTTGGGCTGGGAGCCGTACTATACCAAGTGGGGGAAGACGGCATGGAGCACCCAGTGGCATACCTCAGCCGCAAGTTATTACCTCGGGAGGTCAGCTATGCCACCGTGGAAAAAGAATGCCTTGCTCTAGTTTGGGCCTTAAAGAAGCTACAACCATACCTTTATGGCCGTGCATTTACCCTACTCACTGACCACAACGCCCTCATCTGGCTCAACCGAGTCTCTGGAGACAATCCCCAGTTGCTGCGCTGGAGTCTAGCTTTGCAGCCTTACAATTTTACACTGCAATACCGCCCGGGCAAGCAGAACGGTAATGCGGATGGGCTTATCCGCCAAACCGACTTGGAAGTATAATTTTGACCCGGACATCCCCTAGCCAACCCGGCAGGGTCTAGGCGGGTACGCCGACCCATGGAACTAAGGGGGAGTATTGTGAAGAAAATAGACTTTATTATGGATTTTCTCATAGACTCTGTTTGTCTTTTAAGAACCCCTGGACCGATCTGGGTGAAATTTGGATATGTTGGTCCCCCAGATCGGGGCTATTAGGAGATATGTAATTGCAGGTATACCTTGTGTGGAAGAGGGGTGTTCTAACGTTGGGAAAATTAGGGTGCTCTCTACCTGGAGATAATTGGTTTATTCCTGAATGTGTCATGTAAATGATCTTTAGTCTTTCTTTCAAGAAGTGTTCATTGTGTGAAGTTCTATTGTTTAGCAGGTGAGAAGTTCTAAAACACCTTGTCTGGGCAAAGGACCAGTAATTAACTCATGTGGATTCTACCGGAGACAGCCGTCTGTCTCCTACAATAAGTCTCTTGAAAGGGGTCTCGTTAGTAACACCATTGTATGATGATGTGGGAGGAGGATGTAATTGTATATCTGATTACATCAAGTATTTATTTTGCTGTATATAAGTAACATGTCTCTCAATAAAGTCATTCTTTTACCTGGACACCCCTTCATGAAGTCTTGGCTCATGCTTGGGGAAGGGGGGGGATACTCTATCCTTTTCGGAAGAATCATCTTGGAAACTGCATACATCTCCACTCTCCCGTCTACCTCCTATGGTAGCGATAATCCTTCATGCTCGGCGATTGGGAGGTGGAAAGAAGGCTGCAGTACCATACCCACTGCAGGTCTTAACACTTTGGTATTTTTATAGAAAGATGAATCTCCTAATTTCTGATTGATGACATGATTTTGAAATCATTCAGGCGATTGACCTTTTTTCCATCCCTTCTTTTCTTGGGTCTGCATAATAAGGTCTTTTAGAATTATAAGGCCGCGTACACACGATCAAATCTGTCTGCTGGAAACGGTCTGCCAGACCGTCCCAGCAGACAGATTCGATCGTGTTTACGGGCGAGCCGACAGATTTGGCCACCCGACAGATTTCAAAGCATGCTTTCAAATCTGTCGGCTGGGAACCCGTCCGCCCGACATGTCTGCTGGTTAGTACGCTAACCAGCAGACATGTCTTCTCGCACACGCATCGAATGGTTTTGACGCATGCGCGGAAGTGTTTTACTTCCTGGTGCGGTGACGTGGCGGCGTCAACGTCACCGCCACATCAGCGCGCCGTCTGCCGGCGGGAATTTTGGTTTGATCGTGTGTACACGATCAAACCAATACGTCTTCAGCAGACAGATTTGTTCAAATCGGTCTGTCCGACCGATCTGAACAAATCTGTCTGCTCGTGTGTATGGGGCCTAAGAGTAATTTTCTAGGTCAACCATTTGTCAATATATTATTCCTTCCTCTTTTCTTAGTGCCTTTCCACTTACCACGTGTCTGTAGAGAACATAAAAAGTTTTGTCAATGTGAAAACTAGATGAGGATAAATGATTATTAGTAATCCTAATCTTCTGTTTCTAAATCACCAAATACCCTTGAAATCGTTAGTCTTAATTCAAGGTCAGCTGTCTTTTGTATGTATTTTTCCAGTAAGCCTCATGACAATGATAATGTTGGTCTAGAGGGATTGTTTCACCATGATCAGGCAAATCCGGGCTAAGCTTCACCCTTATCTTGGAACACAATTAAAAGTTAATAGGATACACTAAGAATATAATTAAAAGACTATTTGGAGGGTGAAGTGGCACCTTTCCACATAGAATATGAAAACTATTTACTAGACGAGAAATTTTTAAAGCCCCACTTCAGCTTCTAACTAGTTCTCGAATTCCATAATATCTTTTAAAATTAAGCTTTTGCTGCAATGCTTAAATTTTTCCTGGTGCTGTCCCTCACAGAAACCCTGCTTACTTCAACAGCTGCTCCAGCTGCTTCAGAAGCTCTGCTTGCGGGTTGAATGGCTCTGAGCCTCATTCATTCTGGATGTTAGCACACAGGATGTCATTGATGAACTCCCCAGTCCTCTGAACTACAGAAGGTGTATCTACCAGCAAAATTCACCAGTGTTAGCTATACATAGACTTCTTTGTCATTTGGTTATTGTACTTAAGCCCACCCACATAACACTGCTTGTTCAAGAACTGAGGGAATGCTACTATTAAGTATGTTTTGGGGCACCATTAATTATTTACCAGGTTTTGCCTCTAAGGCCGCGTACACACGATCAAATTTGTCCGCTGAAAACGGTCCGATGGACCGTTTCAGCAGGCAAATCCGATCGTGTGTACGGGCTAGCGGACAGGTTTGTCCATCGGACAAATTTCAAAGCATGCTTTGAAATTTGTCCGCTACAAACCTGTCCATCGGATATGTCCGCTGGTTAGTACGGCAAACCAGCGGACATATCTTCCCGCACATGCGTCGTATCCTGTGAATGGATCCGACGCATGCGCGCGGAAGTGTTTACTTCCTGGAGCGGTGACGTAGCGGTGACGTGGCGGCGTCAACGTCACCGCCGCGTCACCACGCCGTCTGCCGGCGGGGATTTTGATCCGATGGTGTGTACACGCCATCGGACCGAAATCCGATGAGACATGTCCGCTCTAAACTGTCCGTCGGACAAGTTTGAGCGGACATATCTCATCGTGTGTACGAGGCCTAAAAGCCCCAACTACAACCAAACCTTCTTATTAGTTTAGAAAAAATGGACAAGGGTATGAATCAAGTTTTAAATACTGTCTCTGAGATTTTTTTTTCTGTTCTGATTGACAATTACCACTTGGACAGGAGGTGAGGGTGGATATTACCTGTGGAGTTAGAGTTGGGCCAAACACCCCCAGGTTAAGTTTGCGACAGAACTCTCAAACATCCCAAAAGTTTGGACTCGAATTCCAAACCCTACTAAAGTCTATGGGACTTGAACTTGAAAAATCAAAAGTGCCTATTTTGAAGGTTTATATGCAAGTTATTGGCCATAAAAAAGGTATAGGGGCCCGAGTACTGCCCTGGAGGACATGTAGCAATGCAAATATTTTTTTAAATTGTTTTTTAAAGGAGCAGTGATTTTAATGATGCTTAAAATGAAATGATAACAATTAAAAATTCCTTTAACCACTTAAGCCCCAGAAGAATTTTCCCCCTTAATGACCTGCCCATTTTTTGCGATACGGCATTGTCATTTTAACTGACAATTACATGGTCATGCAACACTTTACCCAAGCAAAATGTACTTCCTTTTTTTTCCCACAAATAGAGCTTTCTTTTGGTGGTTTTTGATCACCTCTGTTTATTTTATGCGCTATAAACAAAAAAAAAGCTAAGATTTTGAAAAAAAGGCAATATTTTTACTTTTTGCTATAACTAATATCCACCCCAAAAATATAAAAAAAATATTTCTTCCTTACTTTAGGCCGATACATATTTTTCTACATATTTTTGGTAAAAAAAAAAAAATTGCAATAAGCATATATTGATTGGTTTGCGCAAAAGTTATAGCGTCTACAAAATGGCTAATAGATTTATGGGCATTTTTATTATTATTTGTTACTAGTAATGGCAGTGATCTGAGGTTTTTATCGGGACTGCGGCATTAATCGGAGACTTTTTCCACCTTTTTGGGACCATTGACATTTATACAGCGATCAGATCTAAAAAATGCCACTGATTACTGTATAAATGTCATTGGCAGGGAAGAAGTTAACACTAGGGGCAATAAAGGGGTTAAATATGTGTCCTAGGGAATGACTCTCACTGTGGGGGGGATGGGACTGCCTTAGTATGAACACCAGATCTGGCTCCTCTCCCCTGACAGAATGGAGATCTGTCTATTTACACTGGAGCGATCACGGGTGCCTAGCGGACAACGTGAGGGAATTCCTAGTTGTCACCAGAGTCACAACCCAAACATTAGGATTTTCTTTTACTTTTATTTTGATGATTAAGGTAAACAGGAGAAATAGAGAGGGTGACATAGACAGGGACACAGGCAGTAATAAAAACTGACAGGTGTTTTAAACCCTCTCCACTCTACCCAAAATAAAATGTTAAAAAAAAAATAGTTGTGCCTTTAGTTACAGTATCTAAGAAAAGCGAATACACTACTCACATTTTTGGAAATATTTCATTATATCTTTTCATGTGACAACACTTTGCTACAATGTAAAGTAGTTAATGTACAGCTTGTATAACAGTGTAAATTTGCTGTCCCCTCAAAATAACTCAACACACATTGGGCCCAAAGTCAAAATATTTTGTGTGCTCACCATTATTTTCCAGCACTGTCTTGGGCATGGAGTTCACCAGAAGCTTCTCAGGTTGCCACTGGAGTCCTCTTCCCCTCCTCCATGATGACATCACGGAGCTGATAGATGTTAGAGACCTTGTGCTCCTCCCCCTTCCAGTTGAGGATGCCCCACAGATGCTCAATAGGGTTTAAGTCCAGAGACATGCTTGGCCAGTCCATCAAAAACAAACACAATGATGGCGCAAAAGAGAAGTCAGAAACACATTACAAATGAAATAAAAATGTGTACACAATAATGAGGTGATGGTTATGGATAAAAATGGGTTAGTATAACAGACAATAATACTAAGAGTCCCATATATGTGAGAGGGAATGGAGTCCATATCTGTTAACAGATTCAAAATGACATATACACCATTGGCAGCACTTGAAGGGTAAAGCAGATCTCTGGAATATCGAAAAAGAAAAAGAAAATGCGGCTACTAAGTGCAGTATGTCAAGCAGTAGTAAAAATTGCGCTTGTAGAAAAAGGGAATGGAGTCACTGTGCACCGTCAACTGATAATCCGTGTGATGGTGTATCTTCTCCGGTATCAATGTATTCTGTACCGAGCTGGAGCTCAATAGACACGGTGATACCGAAAGTAACTTTACAACGTTGTGCGTTCCAGCCTGGAACGCACACGGCTCTCGGCGACAGGAAGTGACGTTGGGCTGGGCTCAGAATGATGACACGTTTCAATGCTTCCGCATTTTCTTCAGATCAGTCCATCACCTTTGCCCTCAGCTTCTTTCGTTATCATATTGCAATACGGCCCTGCCAAGTGCGTTGTGAACCTACGGGGTAAATGACCACGCAATATCAAGATGCCACTCAACTCAACTCAGTCTCCGAAGGGAGGATATCATGCTCTGCTTCAGTATGTCACAGTACATGTTGGCATTCATGGTTCCCTCAATGAACTGTAGCTCCCCAGTGCCGGCAGCACTCATGCAGCCCCAGACCATGATACTCCCCATGCTTGACTGTAGGCAAGACACACTTGTCTTTGTACTCCTCACCTGGTTGTCGCCACACACGCTTGACACCATTCGAACCAAATACGTTTATCTTGGTCTCATCAGACCACAGGACATGGTTCCTTCAGGGAACTGTTTGCAGGCTTTCTTGTGCATAATTTTTAGGAGAGGCTTTCCTCTGGGATGACAGCCATTCAGACCAGTTTGATGCAGGGTGCAGCGTACGGTCTAAGCACTGACAGGCTGACACCCCATCCCTTCAACCTCTGCAGCAATGCTGGCAGCACTTATATGTCTATTTCCCAAAGACAACCTCTGGATATGACGCTGAGCACGTGCACTCAACCTCTTTGGTCTACCATGGCGAGGTCTGTTCTGAGTGGAACCTGTCCTGTTAAATCGCTGTATGGTCTTGGCCATCGTGCTGCAGCTCAGTTTCAGGGTTTTGGCAATCTTTTTATACCCTAGGGCATCTTTATGTACAGCAACAATTCTGGAGTTCTGCTTTAAAGTGGAATTAAAGTATGCAGTGCATTTTAACACATTATAGCATAAACCTCCTGGATGTCCCTTTTAAAAAATATATATAGCGGAGTTTAATTCAGTTTTATGCAAACATTTCAGTGCTGTTGTTAGCACATTCGTTTTATTTGAAAGCAACTTGTTTTAAGCAGAACTCCCTTTTAATGTTTCAAACACAGTTACAAATTGAAACTAAAAACAAAACAAAAATTAAATAGAAAATCTAAGTTAATTTAAATTAAATTAGGATTCGTTCAATTAGTTTTTTTTTTAGTCAGACCAACTGTACATAATTAAACAGAAATCATTACAGCTCATTTATGTTTTTATTACTGTACATAAAGTCCCATTTATACCTCAGATCTAATAAGTAACATGGTATTTTTACTTTGTTGATTTGCAAATTAATCGTGCAGGATGTCTATATACCCCTATTAGCAATAACATCTGCATATGTTGCCAGCAAAGCTTGGCTAATGGATAATTCCCATGACCAGACGCAGCTGGCCCTGCCCCCTATCTGGGAAAATGAGATAGCTGTCTAATCACCATGCTGTGCGCACTAATTAAAGGTGAGACTCACACTGATTTCAGGGAAAACATTATGCGTTTCCCTATTGACAATGTAATGTTGCTCAGTGAGGATTGTTTTGCTCTTGGCAAGATGTAATGCCCAAACATTGTTTTATTTGATGTGATTTTTAACCATGTGTAGGCATCGGCTGTCCATCCCAAGTGAAGTGGAGGAGGACCTAGCGTCAGATTTATTTTAAACAGAAACTGAACTCTGAAATTATGTTTAAAAAAAGGCAGGCAGAGGACAAAGGACTAGTCACTAGTATTGGCTGTGGTCTCCCTGCAGCTGACCTGTCTCCATTACTGGCTAACTATGTCTTGTTCTCTATTGTATCTCTCTATGGAGGCAGCCATCTTGGTAGAGGTAGGGGATTGCTTCCTCATGTCAGAACCTCCAACAAGGAGAACAATGAAGAGCGCCGTAGTGAAATCATCAAATCTCACCCCAAATAGTATGAGACTAGTAATCAGATGCATCCTTCGATCTCATACTGCAGATATACTATACAGGTATGGGGCTTAGGTACAGATGTTCCTAGGTACAGTCACATGTCAGGAAGTACACTGCTATTTTGGGGAGGAATTCAAAACAGGTACATTTTCCAGGTTAATTCTAATGCCGCATACACACAACCATTTTTCATAATGAGAAAAATGCCATTTTTAAAATTGGTCATTGTGTAGGCTCCAGAGCATTTTTCTTAACGAAAAATGGACAATAAAAATTTAGAACCTGCTCTATTTTTTCTCGTCGTTTTTTGTTCTTGTTTTTCTCGTCGTGAAAAACGGTCGTGTGTAGGTCGTGTGGAAAAAAGCGCGCATGCTCAGAAGAAAGTTATGAGAAGGGAAATTTGCATAATCAGCGTCCCCTTTAAAGTGCCGTCGTACGTGTTGTACGTCACCGTGATTTGCTCGAGCATTTTTTTTTGTATGCAATGCAGGCTTGACAAGAATCACGTCGAGAAAAACTTTGTTTTTTTCCATGACATTAAAAAACGGTCATGTGTACGCGGCATAAGGCACAGTTAACATTTCTACATTGTCAAATATAACATAACAAATATTTACTTGATTTTAGTCCCACTTTAAAGTGTTACTAAACCCATGACCAAGCATTCACTATATCCAGTCCCCCACAGTACACAGAACATGGAAATGCAATTATTTTAGTAAATATAAACTTTTAAATACCTTTTCTCATCAGTCATATTTCTTGTTACTTCTATCAGTGTCATAGTTAGATAGATAGTCAGGTTGAAAAAAAGACACAAGTCCATCCAGTTCAACCATAAAAAATTAAAATAAAATATATAATATCTTACAATCCCATATACCCAATTCTATACCCACAGTTGATCCAGAGGAAGGCAAAAAACCCCAGCAGAGCATGATCCAATTTGCTAAATGTTATGCCGCGTACACACGGTCATTTTTGGCGATGAAAAAAAGCGTTGTTTTTTAAAACGTCATTTAAATTGATCGTGTGCTTGAATTTTTTGTGTCGTTTTTCAAAACGCCGTTTTTTGTGTCATAAAAAGTGATGGTGTGTGGGCAAAATGATGTTGAAAACAACGTTTTTAAAGCCGCGCATGCTCAGAGGCAAGTTATGAGACGGAGCTTCAATGGAACAGAGTGCCGTCGAACGTGTCTTACGTCACCACGCTTTGCTAGAGCATTTTGGAAAAACGATGGTGTGTATGCAACGTCGTTTTGGAAAATGAAGTTTGAAAAACTTCGTTTTGTTTCATCACAAAAAATGATCGTGTGTACGCGCCATTAGTACCCAGTTATATTATGTATTATGTGGTTAAAGCTTGTAGCAGGAATTTTCATTCCCCCTATTGTCCTATGTGGATGAAGGACCCCTGACTTTCTGTCTGTACAGTGCTGACTGGCCCTGTGCTGATTACATGCACCCTCCCAATAACCCTCCTAATAAAATAAAAAAACCTCTCTAGCAATACACACCAAACTGAGCATGTTCAGAGTTCCCCAAGGCTCTGTTCTATGGAGACAGTGGAAGAAGGGAGAGGATCAGAGATAACAGGATCAAACAGCCTTTTTACACAATGCAGAGGATTAACCCCTTAGTTCTACAGTTAGTATATCAAGCATGCTTTACTGCATATAAAGACTCACTTTACTGTTGTGGGTTTAGTAACACTTTAAGTGCATGAGAGCTTAGAAATGTGGAAATGTAACTCTTGTGTTTATTACCACACAAGGATTACAATATTACCCCTAATAATGTTTTCATCTACTTTTCTTAGATCTAACTTTGTTTGTGTTTCATGCAGGGTTTCAAATATTATTATTTTTTCTCAATGAATAGGCGCAGGTATGCCTCCATTTTGAGTCACCCCTCCTCTATGCCCCTACCCACCTTAGAGCACCTTCCTTTGGTTCCACCCCCTACCCACCTTCCAGTTCCTCTTTATTAATGATAGCTAGAAAAGCAATAAAATAGATCCCTTCCATATACAAAATATACCCTCAGTAACAATAGAAACTCCTGGCAACAATACAGTAGATCTAACAGAAGCCAGCAACAATAGACCCCAACAGTAGCGCTCTACCAGCAGCAATTGACCCCCTAGCCACATAAGACCCCATCCAGCAACAATAGATTCCCCACCAGCAACAACAGACTTTCCCAGCAACAGTAGACCCTCTGCAACAATGTATTCCCCCCCAGCATTAATAGACCCTCCAGCACACCTCAGAACCCCATTCAGTGCTGGAGGTGCTGGTACTGTGTTCCCCCATGTTCCTGCTGAAAAAAAAAGCCCTGAGTAGCATAATCCACAATGATTTCCTTGGACATGTGGGAGAGAATCTCCTGATACCCAGAGCACAGAGTGCCTGTACTTTTGCTTGAGTTGGATTTAAGGTCTTCCACATCAGAGCTAAGCCCCTTTGTTTAAAGCGGAGGCCAACACAAAAATGTAACCATCGCTTTTTGGATCCCTCCCCCCTCTGGTGTCACATTTGGCACCTTTCTGGGGGGAGAGGGGTGCAGATACCTATATAATACAGGTATTTGCACCCACTTCCGGGCATAGACTCCCGCGGGGGTCACTCCACTCCCCCCTGCTGTCTTCTGGGAAATACACAGGTTCCAGAAGACAGCAGGGACCAATTAGGATGCGTAGCATGACTTGTGAATGAGCAGTAGGGAACCGGGAAGTGAAGCTGCAAAGCTTCATTTCCTGATTCCCTCACCGAGGATGGTGGCAGGGCAGTCGAGAGCTGAGCGATTGAACGGCCTCGGCGGCCGACATCGCGGGCACCCTGGACAGGTAAGTGTCCAAATTATTAAAAGTAAGCAGCTGCAGTATTTTTAGCTGCTGGCTTTTAATATTTTTTTTTTAGTCGGACCCCCACTTTAATGGGCAAGAGCTGGTGGTCAGAATTTATTGGTGTCTCTTAGCATGATAGCCATCAGCAGGTGGGCTTACTGCCTGGAAATAGCCAAATGCTCTTCATTATTATCCTTTCAGAGGAAGCTCTAAAATGGTCATTATTGAAATGCCAGGGCTATAAGAAATCCCTACAGGACATAATAATTTTGTGTAAGGACAGGAGGATTTCAGCCACTCATGTGGAAGTCCTTGTCAATGAAGGTTTTGTGCAACAGATTATACATCAGGGATCAGTTGGGTTATCTGTCGCAATAAACTGTCAAGAGCAAGGACTTTCTGGTTTGCGTCTGCAATTTTTCTATTCCTACTGAGACTAGAAGGCTTGATGAGCAATGTAGCATACACCAAGGCAAGAAGGCTGCTGCTTTTTATCAGTCTTGAGAGCAATACAATTGTCTGGAAAGTTTATTCATTCTGTGGCTGAAGAATTCCCAAATTTGTGGTTTTAAAAACCACGGATGTTTTAAAAAACGGTCTGTAAAGCTAGTACAGCTGCCAGGAAAAGCGCGTTTTTGCATTGATTCCAATGCACGTTTCGCCGCACTAGCTTTCAGCTGCATTTTACTTTCTCTATTCAAAATCAGTGGTTCCCTATGGGAGCCCATTGATTTGAATAGTGGTCGCACCAGAAGTCGGAAAATGATGATCCGACTTGCGGGGCAACTTATGTGCTGAGAATCTTGAAGGGGAACCCAGTAAAAAAGAATTGCGTGAAGTTCCCCCCAGGAAGATACCAAACCCTTTGGTCTGGTATGGATCTTAAGGTGAACCCCACACCAAAAAAAATGGCGTGTGGGTTCTCCCAGGATCCATATCAGACCCTTATCAGAGCACACAGCCCGGCAGGTGAGGAAAGGGGGGCGAGCAAGCACCCCTCTCCTAGACCATACCAAGCCACATGCCGTCAACATGGGGGATTGGTGCTAGTGGCAAGGGGCACTGCGCTCCCTCACCCCCCTTCCTGACCCGCCGGGCTGCATGCTCGGATAAAGATCTTGTAGGGATCCTGGGGGAACCTCCACGCCATTTTTTTGGTGTGGGGGTTCCCCCTTAACATCCATACCAGACCAAAGGGTCTGGTTTCATCCTGGGGGGAACCTCACACAATTTATTTTGTGAACTCAAGCCTGTGGTTGGAGGGGAGACAATCATGCTCAGGCAAAGTAAAAGGAAACCATGCCTAGTCTGAGTATGCCTTTAGTTTCATCCGTCCTAGTTATCACTCTTTGTGTAACATTTTGGCCAATCCATTGGTGAGAGGCAACACCAGTGGGCAGGTGTGGAAGACAACATGCATACACATAGCCAAGATGAAAGGCCATTAATCCAAGAGACAGTTGCTGACTGAGAGTGCCCCTTTACATTCCTGACTTTCATATCGGCAGAGGTTTCTCCTACAGTCTAGTGGATAACCCCTTTACCATAAAACAAAATGGTGGGCATGCTGGGTCTGGCCAAAAATGTTGTTTCTCCAATTTGAATTTTCTTATACTGTACTATATATATATTTTTTTAATGTTATGTTGCATTTTTCAACCTTAGTGAGGCAACTAGTGTAATGTGAGGATGTGTATGGTATTATTTCAATAAATATAAATTCTACTTTCCTAATATGAGCAATGTCTTTTACATTATTCATATGCACTTGCATAGACCGTTCCTAATAACACGGCTCAGAGAGTGACACAGTTAGCAAGCAAAGCACTTTGGCTGAAGCCGAAAGGGAAATATGTCTATGAACAAAAATGTGAATCATACACAAACCTAGAGACATCGACCACCGTTTCATATCTGTTTTAGGCTGCAGTGCCTATTTCAGGAAACTCGCTATCCTGTTGGGTGAGATTGCTTCAAGCTACGCTGCTTTGCTGGTACATTTCTTATGAAAGGACTCAGTGGGGAGTATGTTAGTCCATGCCAGTATGAAAATTCTCTTTTTTTCCTGCTGGAACACGAATCAAAGCAAAATAATTTTAAAGCAATTTTAATATACAATTGAAGGCAAAGAAATACACTGGTAATATATAATAATATACAATAATATACAATATACTACTAGTACATAAACTGTAATATACTACTAATATACAGTACACTACTAAATATATAATATGATACATTACACCACTAATACATATGCTCTATACTACTAATTAATACAATACACTACCAATGTACAATAATATACATTATACTACTAATACGTATACTATAATATACTACTAATATATACAGTACAGTGCCAATATACAATAATATATATTATACTACTAATATACTACTAATACATACAGTATGCTATAATATACTACTAATATATGCAGTTCACTATTAATATATAGCTGTGGGCAGTTTACCATCCCACATATATGAGATTGTGGGACATCCTTATCAAAAACCATGGGCATTAGTATGAAGTTGCTCACCCTCCTCCCCACCCCTTCAACAGGAGTAGCCTAGGAAGTAGGTTAACCAATTGTCTACCTGAGTAATTTTAATTTTTTTCCATCCAAAAATCTGCATCTTTTGTTAGAAATTGCTTTTAATCCCCCAAAACTATATATTTTCTAAAAACAGAGACCACGGAAAATAAATTGGGGGTTGTAATTTGCAATGAAGCACATTATTTTCAGTTATTTATCAAAATCATATTTTCAGGAAAACATACACCAAAATGAATTTTAGTGCAAACAAAACACAAAATGATACCCAATTTTGGTAAACTATACAAGATGGGGTAAATAGATACCAAACACATCAAGACTTAAAACTGGGTCAATACAAACACCTTTCCCTACTCTCTGGCATTTTACCTCTTTACTTTCTGACTTTCCATCCTTACTTTACTACTTACCTTTCTCTTGAAACCTTTGAATTTCATCATGAAGCAGTGTAACGGGATGGCCTGTGATACTCAGAGACTTTTGAAGGATGCGGGGTACGCCTGTGACAGCTTTACCAATGACTCTTGGGTCTAGGGTCATCCTATGTCCGATAGGGGCATAGGATGACTGAGGAATGATATCATGAATTACATGAGATGGGACATTAATGATAATTCATGTATTGCAGGATATCTTGAAATATTACGAGTTGCTAGAGTCTGACTCCAACAGGTCAAGAAGTGTTTTCATTCAATGTGGGGACACAAGCTTTTGAGGTGTTAATTGAGTCTGCTCCTAGATATTTCATTGTGTATGCTAATGACACTGTTTGGTGTGAAGATACAATTGATGATAGATGTTTTGTGAGTTAGCAGTCCAAAGGTCAGACGTCTCTTTTCAGGTGTATTGGATTAGCATGTCAAGTATGTCTACAAAGGAATGTGCATTATGTAGCAGTGCATAGATTATCGCAGAGTCAGAACGTCTGTCTAAGATGTGGAATGTGACTTGTCAGCTGTAGTAATTAGTTCATGTTAATTATGTCAGACCGGTGACGAAAAGTCTGTGGGATGTGGATTGAAGGGGACTCGTTAAGCACACATTGTGTGATGTTTTGGGTGGAGTGTTGTCCCTGTAACTACTGCAGCATGCTTTGTAACTGTATATAACCAGCCTGAGTTTACCATTAAAGCATTCATTCATTTTGGAACCAGAACCAGAGCTTGTGTCTCGGTAATTCTGGGAAATGGAATTGGTCGTGTCTGCCGGATTGTGGAGTGCTAGATAAGCTGTCTTGGGTTGGTGGAATGGGAAATCTGTGGTGACCGTTACAAGCATCAACTGAAATTTCAAAAATAACCTCTATACCCGTTATGTCCTGTATAGGAATATTAGCGAAAGCAACATAAATTGCTCTCCTAAATCTACTAATGGCCAAAACCAATGCACACTATTCTGCACTCCTACTCTTGGACCTTTCTGCTGCCTTTGATATGGTTGACCACCTCCTCCAATAACTCCACGCTGTTGGTTTCTATGACAGTACTGTTCGCTAGTTCTCTTCCTACTTATCCAACCGCACCTTTAGCGTTGCTTACAACTCTACTTCCTTCACTTTTCTTCCTTTCTCTGTTGGGGTCCCACAAGGTTCTGTTCTTGGGCCTCTCCTATTTGTAATCTACACCTCTTCCATGAGTCAGCTGATAGCCTCTCACGGTTTCGAATACCATCTTTACGCTGACGACACCCAAATCTATTTCTCTACCCCTCAGTTTCCTCACGAATAACTAATTTACTAACAAATATATCAGTCTGGATGTCACACCACTTGCTCAAACTCAATCTATCCAAAACCAAACTTATAATTTTTCCACCCCCATGTGTACCTTCCCCTGATCTCTCTGTCAAAATCGATGGCACAGCTATCAGCCCATTCCTGCATGCCAAGGTCCTAGGTGTAATCCTGAACTCTGAACTCTCCTTTAAGCCCCACGTCCAACTACTGTCCAAATCTTGCCGCCTAAACTTTCGCAACATCTCCAAAATCTGCCCCTTTCTAACCAATAACACAACAAGCTCTTAATAAACTCCCTGGTCATCTCTCGCCTCAACTACTGCAACTCATTGGCTTACCTCTATATAGGCTATCCCTCTTCAATCCATCATAAATGCTGCTGCCAGACTCACCCACCTTTCCAATTGCTCTGTGTCTGCTACTCCTCTCTGTCAATCCCTCCACTGATTATCTCCTACTCTATTAGCTTTTAGACAATCCCTGAAAACCCTACTTTTCAGAGAAGCCTATCCTACCCACACCTAACAACTGCATTTTCATTTTCTCCATCAGTTCATCCTCCACAGTTATTACCGTTTTGTTTCACTTGACCCTCCCTTCTAGATTGTACGCTCTAAGGAGCAGGGCCCTCTGATTCCTCCTGTATTGAATTGTATTGTAACTGTACTGTCTGCCCTCATGTTGTAAAGTGCTGTGCAAACTCTCTAGCTACTGGCATCCATGACACATCTCTTGTCCGAACACGTGTTTCTTTAAAAAAGCTCCCCAAGCTCCTCCCACCAACTTCCTGCATACACCAACTTCCTCTGCTCAGCTCCAAAACCTATCCAACTTGTTTATTTACATATCAATGGAGGGGGAGCAGCCTCTGTAAACATATGCTCTTCCTAAACCTAACTCTATATTATTGCTATCAAGACAATACAAATGCCCAAAGCAACACAAGAAGGCTAGGCATTAGTGTTGAGCAGAATATGCCATATTCGATTTCGCGATATATCTCGAATATATAGTCGAATATTCGAGATATATTCGCTAAATACGAATATTCGTGATATTTTTTGGAAATGAAATGATTGCGAATTTTCGCTATTGCGATTTTTCGCTATTGCGATTTTTCGCTATTGCGAATATTCAAGAAATGCGGAATGGAGCACTCTGATTGGCTCAGAATATTTGTGATATTTTATAATACAAAATAATTGCGAATATTCGAGAAATGCGGAATGGAGCACTCTGATTGGCTCAGAATATTCGTGATATATTACAATACAAAATAATTGCAAATATTCGGCAAATGCGGAATGGAGCACTCTGATTGGCTCAGAATATTCGTGATATATTACAATACAAAATAATTGCGAATATTCGGCAAATGCGGAAGGAGCACTCTGATTGGCTCAGAATATTCGTGATATATTACAATACAAAATAATTGCGAATATTCGGCAAATGCGGAAGGAGCACTCTGATTGGCTCAGAATATTCTTGATATATTACAATACAAAATAATTGCGAATATTCGAGAAATGCGGAATGGAGCACTCTGATTGGCTCAGAATATTCTTGATATTTTATCTTTAATTTCGCAAAAATGCGAATGAGAAATTTATTGCGGAATTTCGACAGTAACACTCTGAAATCGAATATATGTGTTATTTTAGCTAAAAACAATATTGCGAATTTCTCGAAAATAATCGTGCGATATCGCTATTGCCGAATAATCGCATTGCGATTTTTCGGCAATATAAATTGATCGCTGCAGCTACTCGGCCCAAGGTCTCTAATCATACCAGCAATGCTTTTAGACGTCGATGGGGATCTCTAGGATGTGATCTGTTCTAAAAAAAAAATAAAAAAAATATGAATATTCGAAATAGCGAATATTCACCGCGAAATTCGCAATATATCGCGAATACTCGAATATGCCATATTCGAGACGAATATTCGCAATACGAATATTCGTGAGCAACACTACTAGGCATTGGACTTTAGTGATAAAAGAGACGGAGGAAGAATGTCACAAGTAATACATTGAATTCCTCCATGTTCCAAGCATCCTCCTGGCTCAGGTAAATACTGAAGCCAAATTCACACTGTCTCAACATCTGAATACATTTAATCACTAAGTTCATGCAGAACACAATATAAAATGCAGTCAGCAAAATGTGCTGTAGATATATTACCAGTCTCCACAGTGTTCCGAAAACTGTTATCCACTGCACATCTACCACCTGTTTGCCTGTGGCTTTTAATCTTTTAAAATATTTGGAGATGGCAGTATCCAGCTGGCATCAGCGCTAAAAAAACTTTTATTTTTTTTAAAAGAACATTAACAACAAAGCTTAACATTTTCCACAAAGGTGTGCTGGGTCATTTGTGTTTTGCTGAATTACAGAATTAGATTATGTTTACCGTACATAATATAACATTTCGCAGATGCATCGCCTTCATCACGCTGAGTGTAAAATCTTCTGCCCATCCATTTTATGGTTTACTGTAATTGCTGCATGATCGCAGATTTAAGAGCAGCTAATGGTGTCTTGTTAGTAACGCTTCTGCACGTTTTTTTTTTATTCCTTGAGCAGTTATTAAACTTGGTTGCTTAGCTAATTATCGCACTGGGTTGGAAGGGTCGACTTCTCTTTATGTAGAAACTGGTGCATAGGCAAAACTGTCATAAGTTTTTACACTGCTGCTTAAAACAAAAACACTCAGGAATGAGCATATCATAAAATATGAAAATTAAAGCGACTCTTTAATGAGAGATGTATGGGGGTTACCATTGCCAGTTCTCCTCTGAAAATGCAGGTCACCTGGCAGTGTTTCATTGTAGTATTTTTGAGCCACAGACCCAAAACAAGCATGCTGTAATTGAATGTTAAAAAAGTTATTCATCTCTATACTTATTCCAGGTTGCAGAATCAGACAGCATTGAAAACAAAGCATCAACAGCCAGTGAACTAGCTTTCTCAACAGGAGGCAATTTTGGCTCAAGATGGTCTCCTTCCTTGTCTCTGTAAGAGAGACTTAATGCCTACCTCCAAGTTTAAGGTTCCTTTAAAAAGTTAATTTGAGACATACTGGCTAGGGAGGGAGCCAGAATATCAACCCCCTTGCTATCGGAAGACCTGTCACCTTACCAGGTACTATGCCTAACAACTGGTTGCATAAAGCTTGTTCCTTTGGTTAACTATAGCAACTACACGCCTCTTCCTTGTCTTTGCTATGTTAAGCTTTTGTAGTAGTTTTACGTCATACCCCATAGTACCCCATAGTACGTTTACAGGCCCAAGTTCCTTGGAATATGCTAAAATCAACATGCACCCCTTTGAATAACTTCAGACCAGACTCGGAAAGGTTAATGTAACGTTACTGTAAAAATGGTGCAATATGAACAATGTCCTGTCCCTGATCCTAACTAAGATAATGTAGGGGCCTAGGCATACCTCCATGAAGTGAAAGTCCATGACGGCATTGTCCATGGCTTAGGTGTTCTCTGCTGATCCTGGTTCTTCAATAGAACACACCGCAACCCATCTTTTTGTATCTCAGCCATCCTCCTTTATAGCACAGGTGGGCTGGCCGGGACCAAAAGCATGGGAACTGAACTAGAAACATTTAACCCTATCCCCAGTCTAGGCCAGCTGCTGGCTAACATACTTAAACCTGCCTACAAGTATACAGAGCTGTATTCTGGTAGTGGGACTGAGACTACTTGTCCCATTTTTGAATCAGAATAAAAAAATCAAAGAAAGGAATTCATGGACAGCCGCACACCAAAATAAACCTAAAAAGGTAGCCTTTTTTGGTGTAAAAAGGATAAAAGCACTACAAAACACAGCACAGCAAGCAGTGGGGTAAAAGAGTTGACGCGTTTCACACAAACAATCAGTGCTTAGTCATAGCTAATCAGAATAGAGTCTGGCTACTCAGCTTCTATGAAAGAATACACAGCTTCTTCTAATTGGATGAGGCAGAGTTCTTGATGTCATCACAGATAACGAACAATTGTACTGCAAGTTTGAAAATTACTTGCTACCTCGGCTTTGCGGGATAAGTCAGAGGAACATAAGTCCAGATGGTTTTACTGAGACCTCTTCAGCTTCTCTGATAAATTTCCTCCAATACACATAATTAAGATTAATCAACAGTGGTTTCCACTGATTGACTGACACTGTTGATACCTTCTCCTGGGAGGTGATCTCTCCATCTTCCTACCACCCTCCTTAGCTTTCCTCTAACCCCCATTTCTAAATAACAAACATGTTATACTTGCCTCCTCTGTGCAAGGGTTTTGCACAGAGTTGCCCTGATCCTCCTTTTCTGGGGTCCTTCTGGCAGCACTCTTGGCTCCTCCCTGCATTCAAGGGGGCATTCGTACGGACATGCTTCCGAGTCCTGCTGCTGCGTCCATATCTCTGGATTTGATTGACAGTCCAATGAGGACCTGAGACAGTGGCTGGAGCTGCTGGGCCCATTTTCATTGCTGAAAAGATTAGATTCAGGTAAGTAAAAGGGGGGCTCTGGGGAAAAGTTAATGCTCTAATGCCAAGCAGAGGGGGGTTGATTATTCTCAGTCAGTAAAGCAGTGGCTCACTCTCTTTAGATCAATAACTGCCTCTCAAGCAACCCTCTTAGTTTGGCATGACATGAGAATAGGTGCCAAAAGTAGAATACAAAATAAAGAAAGTGAATATAACTTGTTTAAGTACAGTAATTATGCAGCATTGCAGATTTTTTCGACTTTGACCAATGGTCCACATTATTTAGCAGCAGGTGATAAGAGTCTGCTTTTGAATTATTTAACATCCCTAAATAATGTTTATAACAACTCCACAGCGCACAGGATCTGATATGTTCTGCTACTTGTAGCAGAATAGTAGATGACTGAAGAGATATATGAAAAAAGGACTTCTGCCCTAGTAATGTATTTTTCAGAGCTAAATATGATAGAATGATGAGAATGATGACACATTCTTAAAAGAAATACTGGCCTGCTATTTTACAGCTGTCAGAAATGTTAAAATATAAAACAGATGACTGCCTTCGGGGCCTTCAAGAACTTGTATACCATTTAAAAAGGAAAAGTTAAAGTTTAAAATGTTGAGACATATTATTCAATGTTCCAAAGAAGCTTAAAGGAGAAGTGTAAATCTAGCCAAAATATTTTGTTTGTTTTAAATACAGCAGGTAAGGGTTGGAACTCCAGTCCAAACTTCTTGTTGTCTGTGGCCCCTTGTTGATGATTTACCTTTTACAATGTTGGCCATGCACTATATGAAAAATCGGCTGAAATTCAGTCATTTGGCCAGTTCGTTTTTTTTTTTTTGGACAGTTGATGGGCAAAAAATCGATAATCGTTGGGAAGGTTTTGAGCCGAATAACTGACGGACAAGTTTGGAAATTTGCTGCCGAAATAACTCTATTTCTAGCACACTACACTGGAGGGTGCTTCAAGAGTATGGACTCCTGAAAGTGGTATTTATTCTTATCATTGGACTTGTACAAATAATTAGGGGCAAATATGCAATCCTACAAAATGTTTTTTTTTTTCCTTTCATAATTATACTTACCTAACTATACTCGCTACATCGTTTCAATAAACTTGAATGTTTTACTACTTTGTCATCTTTTTCTTTTTCCCTTCCAGAAGATAATTATAACACAGTTTAATTACTTATAAAACTAACTAGATAGAACTAACTTTACCATATATTCAACTTTTTTAACCTAATTGTGAATATATTTTGTTGCCACCCCTCCCTTTTATAACAAAACGATTGAATACAATTTTTTGTTTTCTTTGAAAAATATTTTTGATTAAGGGCTTACTTTCTTCTCTGATACTGATGCCTGTAGTCAAGAGATAATATGGCTTTAATGAACAAGGATATGACTGCTATTGAAAGGAAATAGAGAATTTAGGGAAAACAAAAATACATTTAGTAGACCTACATTCCGGGGGCAATTGCGGAATGCTTTCAAATTAAAGAGTGCTAAGAGGCATACAATTTAGGTCAGTTCTATTTTATTTTATTTGTGGAGCACTTTTGATTTAAAAATATATCAAGAATTAGGAGAGCTAGGTCAGTCCTGCTCTATTTTACTTTAACATGTTAGATTTGAAATTGGTTGGAAATAGTTGGGGAGTCATTGGAAGTCTATTGAGTCTGCTATGGGGCCCTGGGTGGAGAAGGGGCATTACAGACCAGAGTGGAATGATAGGTTTATTAATATTGTTGTTTAGTTAAGTTGTTTCATTTTGAATAGGGGGAGGAAGAATTATGGTTAGATAGGTTGTTAGCTACTGGAAGAGATACGGGGTAGCCATTTATTGTCTTTAGTGAGGTAAGGAACAATTTTAGGTGGTAGAAAAATGTGTGGAAGTCCTACCAAACCTCCCCTTAGGAAGTTGGGAATGTTTTCCTTGTTAGTTAGTACAAGTGTGGCATTGGTTAAGGGGTATACAATATGCCTTGGACATGCACACTGAAGTCAGCATTTTGAACATGGCTAATATATTTTTTTTTTATCAGGCAATCTTATCTGATGGACAGGTTCCTGGCAGTATTACGGTATATGTATTTTATGATAAAAATCTGTCTCTCCACAAAAGGAAAGGTGCAGAATGTTTAGAAGTTTAAATGGTCGGGCTACTGTTTTTATAGTTTTTTATTAGTGGAAAGAGTATTAAGAGTATTAGGAACAATTTATGGGAGTACGCACTTGGTCTAGATAAGGGGCAGCCTGGGGTCATGGTATACCCTACATAAGTAGGGAATAGTGTTTTTGCCACTGTAGGGGGACCTAGATGGCACTGATGTTAATAGCTATACTGTTGCACTATTACTGGAAATGATTTGGATAGTATAGGTTAGTGTACTGTATTTGTGAATGTTCTGTTTTTTTATCCAGCATGATGCACCGTTTTGCCGGCCTTTTCATTGAATGTTGATTCCAAAAACAAACAGAAAGTTAATGGGATTTTAAGTATGCCAATGAGAGCCCAGTAAGCACTAAATTGTTTTGTAAAAATAAAAAAAAAGTCTTCAAATTATACATTAAAAAGGTATCATAACATGTACCATACATCACACAATATTTTAATATAATATAATGCCTCGTACACACGTTTTCCTGTCTGCCATGACAGCTTTTGACTGGGAAAACCGTCCCTGTGTACTGTACGCTCCGTAGCAGTTTTCCCGACAGGAAAACCTCCGGCAATCCTGGGCGGGAAAAATGTCAACATGTTTTCTTTTTTTCCCCGCTGGCATTCCAGGCGGTTTTTAGGCCGGCAGTTTTCCTATAAGGAAAGCCTGCGATGGAGCATACACACGGCCGGGGTTCCCGACCAAAGCTCTCATGGCAGTTTTCCTGCCAGGAAAACCAGCCGTGTGTAGGGGGAAAGGGCTTCCGAGCAGGTTCTCAGTTTTCCCCTCAGTTTTCCCGACTGACTTTTTACCGCTGGTAAAACCGATCATGTGTACAAGGCATTAGGCTTATATTTCTGTATCAAATCTGTACCCTTTCATCTGTTATCAGTTAAGAATATTTTTCTTTTTAGCATTTGTCTTAATTGTGTGTGCTATTCACTGGTACTAAATCCTACACACACATATATATATATATATATATATATATATATATATGTAGCGCTACCCCCTTTGTAGCTCGTCTAGGGGTATGATGATGAATAGATGATGTGAGTAATGACGGAATGCCCAAACAGCAAAGTGTCGGTTCTGTGCTTTTATTTTCTTGCCCAACACAGCAAACAGGTAACTTCAGGTGAATAGAGAAAGGTGGTGAAGAGGAGAGAAGTTGCAGATTCAGGCCTTAACTATTTGTGGAAGCAGTCCTGCTTCAATGGTACCTTTGCTTCGTCGCCACTCCAGCCAGAGTGGGTGTAGTGTACCCAGACAGTCTCTCTCACAGAACTGGCAGCCGGAATATCACTGAGAACCTTGAGAAGGAAGACAAGCCTCTGCCACAGACTTGGCTCAAATGGAAATTAGGAGTGGTGCCTCTGCCACAGGCCCCTGCTCTGGGATGCAGTTCAATTGAGCAATTCCTTCTCAATAATTAAAGTTGCCTGAATTCCCCTCAGGTAGCGTCTCTGATTTTTGGAGTCGCCGACTGACAAGTTACAACATATAATTAGTCAGTGTCTGGCAACTCGGATCCCCGGTGGATTGTCTAAGCCCTATTGGATCACCTGCCTCCGCGCTCACCTCAGACCGACTTCCCCACCGAACAGCACAACTCGCTTGGAATCTTCTCATGGAAGTGAGGACCCAGTAAGTCACTGGGGCCCCTTTGCAGCTTTAGCTGCTCCGGGCCATGATGCCCAGAGTCAGGAACTCCATGTAGCACGTGCGCCCCGGCCTGGTAGGCCATATCGCCGGGGCCCGTGATGTGCGCACACCCTAAAGGTGGGTGCCGCACCCAGAATCAGGAACGGGTAGCCACAATAGAGAAGAAGGGAACTGCCGCTCCAGGTGAGTGCACTAAGCAATCTGTGTCCTCTCAGAAGCATGGGTGCAGGCAATGCATGGAACAAAACTTGAAAAGAAAAGGTTGGACAGGCGCACTTCCAAAAATCCTTAAAAGGGTCGCCTTTAATAGTAAAAAGAAACAGCACTACAAATCACAGCAGGCAGTGGAGTATAAGCTAGGAACAGGTAGAAGACCCCACAAAATGGCCTTTGCGCCCCTCTAATTGGCTGCTGGAGAAAAGGCATCTCTGTCTGGACCCCTCTGGCGCCACCTGTCACCCAGAGATGGAAAGGCATCTCTGGAACACAGAATGAAACCGCAGGCAGCCCAGCCCGGCAGAAACCTAATTTTCATAATTCACATGGATGAGAGCAAAGTAACTCTCTCATCCCCTTCTAAATTTAACATAGCACCTGGACTGAAAGTACACAGGCACAGGTTGGTTCACTTAGGGTAATTGCAGTCTATGCCCACGCACTACAGTATGTTAACCCTGGAAAATGTAAGGGAAGTAAATATTATATAAGATGACGAGGACTTTTAAAAGTCTCATAACCCTGCTGACTTGGTGTATATTCTTAATATGTCAGAAAAACATGTACTATTCTAGACAGAGTGTGGTGAGGTGGAAGAATTTTTGCTTAATTAAAAGATTGTAAAAAAAAAAAAAGTGATGATCCTCACAAAGGATTCTAATCCTTAAAGTGATTGTAAATGATGACCTTGTAAAACATAACATTTAAAATAAGAATAAAAGCTCCACTTCTCCGCCTCTGATACTCTCACCAATATGTTACTTCTCCCAATACGATCATCCTAACTTGTGACTTTAACATTAAGCTGGTCAAGGCATATACCTCTGGATGCCCCCCCCCCCCACTGCCCTCCTGATAACCCTATCCCGCAAGTGTTTACACGGCAGCCCTCATGCTCTTTTCCCACTGTTACCTGCCCTTTTCTGCTCTATCTTCTCTCTTTTCCACTTTCTCCCTTTCCACGACCTTCTTTTGGTCGCTCCCCTCTTCTCTTTTTCCTTTTTATTTACTTTGAATTTTCCATATGTTCCCTGATCGGAAACAATGACACTCTCTTGACGTCTTTAGCTCCTAAGGACGACGATGATGTTCATTATTTCTTATAAGGCACCATGAGTTATGCTATGGGCGATAGACATTGGGCTGACTCAAGTTACATGTTCGTTCACGATTGTCACTTTTATGTACCACTGATTATTGTTTCTTTTTGTATCTCAATAAATACATTTTCAACCCTAAAATAAGAATAAAAGGCAAAACATTTTTTTATAGCTATACAATTTTTTATAAATACCTTTTTTCCTTTTTTTTTATAAGTGATCATATTCCCTTTGTTCTCAGCTGCATAAGAACTGTAGTACACGGCTATACACCCTGGGAATGTGACAGGACTCTCTACAACCACACGATAACACAGTGGCCAAACTGGCGTTCAAGTTCAATATAGGAACTCTCACTAAGGTTGTTTAGGACAAACGAGAGGTCCCGAAAATGGCCATTTAAAGAAGGCCCCCTGTCCCAGTTGGCGGCTAAATTTTTCCTTAATTGAGTGGAGACTGTTTGCAATACGATGCCCGGTTCTACAGGAAATTTTTGTAAGCAGCCCTGATCTTTAGTAAAGATCTCCCGTATTTTTTATATTAATTGGAGGACCTTCTAAATACGTCCTTATCTATGTGCCTATAACCTACTTGTCGAATTGACCTTGGATGCACTCGATAAAACTACGTGTGCTTTGTTATATACTATTGCTACAAAGTCCTTACCAAACCGCCCTGAAGAAGCCCCACGGCGAAACGTGCGTCGGCGACTTTAAGGACCTTTTTGTGTACAGTGGTTAATCCATATACTTGTACCTCTTTTTTTGTAACTGTATTGTAATTTATGTTTTATTTTTTACCTGATGATATTAAAAATGTTTTGAATTTTTAAACAAAACTACTTCCTTGGCCTCAAAGTCCGACCATCAATACCTTTTCATAGTTATTGGTTTCCCCCCTTTTTTTCTATCATAAGGGTTAGTATGTGATGCATTGCCTTGCATGGAATTATTTTTTCTTGAATCACCTGCGCCTTACAACCGCTTTAAGACAAACTCACTCCTATAGCCAACTCTCCAAATCAATCATAACCCCAACAACCTCAAAAGTGTCTCGCCAAACTGTTTGCTTGTGAGCTGCACACCAAATAGAGTTCTATCTATCTATAAAATGATATTGCTTCTTGATGGACCCAGATTGTTAGCTATAAAGCTGTCTTAATGGGGTTATTAGTCTTTTGTTTTAAAATTCACCTTTAAAAGTTTTCTGTACTGTCTGGTCTTTCTCATTAATCTTGACATGCCGTTAGAGATAATTTTTAATAGTAAAGTGCTAAGCAGTATTTAATAAGCATAACACGGGTCAATTATTTGGTCCTTTTTTCCGCACACAGAATGTAGTGTATGACTGGGGCACATGGTAAATGGCACCATTCTGCATTTAGCAGGATTATTAATCTTTTCTTACTGTGCAGTGTGCACTATGGATCATATTAATTATTCAGAGACAAAATAGAGAGGATTAAGTCAATGTCATGTCATGATATTGCCCAGTAAAGGACAAAAGTGGAATAAACTCTCCGCTGTTGCTTGAAAATGGTGATTGTATTAAAATAGGCATGCAATCAAGCGTGGAAAAAAGCAGCATAGTTGGGGTTTGAGTATTAAAAACAACGATGAACCTATGTTCACCAATTAACATTGTTCACCAATTAACATTGGCATAATCATGAAGGGAATTCATCTTGAAGACTTATTTATTGGGAACCACTATCTTAAAATGGTAAGAGAAAAATGGTTAGGAATATACAGTACAACACAAATATGTGTGGATCTTTTTCCTACACTCTGAAAATATTTTTTTTCCGGCCTTCTCAATGAGTGCCACCATCTTGGCTTTACATGTCCATACTGCTGTGGAGGTTCGCTGTGTGCATTATGACCCTCTCCCCATGGCTAAGCGCCCCTTTCCTTTAACTGTCAACCAACGGGTTAGGGTTAGTGCATCAGGTCCAATAATAATATGTAAAGTTCAGTGATCTAATGCCCTGTACACATGATCGGTCTAACCGATGAGAATGGTCTGATGGATTTTTCCATCAGTTAACCGATGAAGCTGACTGATGGTCAGTCGTGCCTACACACCATCGGTTAAAAAAACGATTGTGTCAGAACGCGGTGACGTAAAACACGACGTGATGAAAAAAATTAAGTTCAATGCTTCCAAGCATGCGTCGACTTGATTCTGAGCATGCGTAGATTTTTAACCGATGGACGTGCCAACAGACGATCATTTTTTTTTCTATTGGTTAGGTATCCATCAGTTAAATTTAAAACAAGTTTGCCTTTTTTTAACCGATGGATTAATAACTGATGGCACCCACACGATCGGTTTGGTCTGATGAAGACCATTCTCATCGGTTTGACCGATCGTGTGTACGCGGCCTAACACATCCAATGCAGATTTCAGCTCACTCAGGACAGATCAAGGTCAAAAGATACAATTGACTGAAGTCCAGCTCAAGACACAAAAATTAGTGTGGAACAAAATGCTCCTACTTCAAAAGTTAGTTAAAGGGGGCTCAACTAATGCCGCGTACACACGGTCGTTTTTTGCGATGAAAAAAAAACCGACGTTTTCTGTGAAGTAAAAATCGACGTTTTTGAAACGTCACTTTTCAAAGACAATTTTGCATACACACCATCGTTTTTTCACAAAAAGCAAGGTTACGTTCACCACTCTTTTCCATTGAAGCTCGCTTCATAACTAGCTTCTGGGCATGCGCGGGTTGAAAAACGTCGTTTTGAACGACGTTTTTGCTACACACGGTGACTTTTTGTGAAACAAAAAACGACGTTTTGAAAAACGACACAAAAAATTCAAACATGTTGGAATTTTTTTTTGGTCGTTTTTTTGAAGACAAAAAACGACGTTTTGCCCACACACGATCAATTTAAATGACGTTTTAAAAAACGTTTTTTTTCATCGCAAAAAACGACCGTGTGTATGCGGCATAAGGGACTCATATCTGAAATATATACGCAAATAAATAGAAAGATCAACACAGGGGCACATCTGCTTAAAGCGGATCTCCACCCTAAAGTGAAGATCCGCTGATTGGAACCCTCCCCCCCTCCGGCGTCACATTTGACACCTTTCAGGGGGAGGGAGGTGCAGATACCTGTCTAAAGACAGGTATCTGCACCCACTTCCGGCCCGCAGTCTCGGGCAAAAGACGGGCTTTTCCCGTTGTATGCTGGGAACTCTCGGCTCCCAGCATACAGCGGGAGCCAATCGCCGGGCGCAGCGCGACTCGCGCATGCGCCATAGGGAACCGGGCAGTGAAGCCGGAGCGCTTCACTTCCTGGTTCCCTCACCGTGGATGGAGGGGGGAGCAGCAGGGAGACGAGCGATCGCTCGTCCTCTGCTGCGGACGCCGCTGGACTCCAGGACAGGTAAGTGTCCTAATATTAAAAGTCAGCAGCTGCAGTATTTGTTGCTGCTGGCTTTTAATATTTTTTTTGGGTGAACCATCCGCTTTAAAATAAAAGAACGTTGGGAGGAAGATATAGGGGAAATATCACAAGAACAGTGGAAGAGAATATTAGAGATGGGATCAAAGGTTTCAGTTTCACCTCCTCAGAAAATTCCCAATTGATGCTGATAAACATAGCCTATTATACGCCTAAGCGATTATTCAAATTCGGTAAAAGACCAGATGATAAGTGTCCTAGATGTCAGGGGCAGGGAGACCTAGTACACATGGTGTGGCGCTGCCCAAAGTTTGTTCGTTACTTGGAGGGTGTGCTCGACACCCTGAGAGATATATTTGGAATCCTGTTGGAGCTGGAGGCCACATTGTGTATACTGGGCTATAGGCAGGAACGGAAGGAAAAAAAGGAATACTAGAGTTGTAATATTAAGATGTCTATTTCAAGCCAGAAAATTAAGAGCTACGAGGTGACAGGCAACTTCACCACCGGCAGTAAGTGAATGGATTAGGGCAATAAATGAGTCCATCTGTAAAGAAAGAGCAGTTTATATAAAAAGAGGAAACCTTAGGGACTTCGAGGAAATGTAGAAACCATGGCTGGAGAAAAAGGGCGCTATCCCCGTTGAGATAAGAACGCTAGCTGAGAATGACTAAACGAAGAATGGCTAAAGAGCAAATATGATAAAAAAAATCAGAACTAACAGCCCGGGTGTCTTCATAATTAAGAGAGTACTTACCTCCCAGTATAGTAAAGTAAACTTTATTATAGTATATTGCATATCGATGTTTTAAATATGTGATTTATTTATAAGGAACAGTTTTTTCTCGATTCTTAACCACTTAAGACCCGGACCAAAATGCAGGTAAAGGACCAGGCCCCTTTTTGCGATTCGGCACTGTGTCGCTTTAACTGACAATTGTGCGGTCGTGCGACATGGCTCCCAAACAAAATTTGCATCCTTCCCTTCTCACAAATAGAGCTTTCTTTTGGTGGTATTTGATCGCCTCTGCGATTTAAATTTTTTTGCGCTATATACAGAAATAGAGCGACATTTTTGAAAAAAAAACAATATTTTTTACTTTTTGTTATAAGAAAAATCGAATAAACTAAATTTTAGTCAAACATTTAGGCCAAAATTTATTTAGCCACATGTCTTTAGTAAAAAAAAATCGCAATAAAAAAAAATGGCTACCTAGCGGGAACAGCGACACTAATACAGCGATCAGAAAAATGATCGCTTAGTGACGCTGGCAATAGGGAGTGAAAGGGTTAACTAGGGCGGTGATCAAGGGGTTAAATATTTATTGGGGGGGCTACGGGGGCTACCCTGAACCTAACACTAACTGACTGTCACACTGACACTAAATACAGTAATCATACATATATGATTACTGCATTCAGTCACAGTGTGACAGGGGGGAGGGGGGGTGATCGCAAGGGATTAAGTGTGCCTGCGTGTCCTGGTGTCAGTGCAGTGTTGTGCAGACTCACTGTGTGATGTGATCTCTCCTCAGCGGCGGTTGAAAATACCGCCGAGAGCAGAGATCACATCACTTCCCTCTTCCTGTGTTTACGGTGTGCGGATTGGCTGGGAGCGATCCGGAGGGGGTGGACAAAAACGAATAGCCGCCCCCTCATCCCGGATCGCTCACACAGCAAACCGGACCGCCGCATGTACCGGGGGAGCCCCGATCGGACCCCTGACCCACGTCAAGGCAGGCACGTATATATACGTATACGTATATATACGTGGATGTGCCTGCCTGTGCCATTCTGCCGATGTAAATGTACATGCGGCGGTCCTTAAGGGGTTAATGAACAATTGAAAATTTGTATGTTATTAAAATAAATAAAGAATGAATATGTAAAAAAGAAAAAAAAAAAAAGGTCAAAAGATACATTCTGATTGGTTGTTATGGTTTATTGACCTTTGAGCAAAAAAGTTGAATTCCAACCAAAAATGTTTTATTGTTGTTTTGCAGTGGAGAAGAGTTAAGGCCCATACACACAATCTGACTTTTTGACAATAGCGGTCCGACAGACGTGTTTTATCAGACAATCCGACCGTCTGTACGGACAATTGTTTTCGGTTTTTCAACGGACAAATTTTTGCTGTGAATGTACACAAGTCCATCGGACTAAAGTAAAAACACACATTCTCCGAACCAATGCTAAACATCAGACAACAGCAGAAGTGGCCCAAAGGGTGGTGGTAAAGAGCTGAAAAACCAAGTGATTCGGTGAATGTTGGCAGAAAAAGTTCTGCCGTGTGTATTCATACCAAGTTCACGGGCAACGCCCCTTCGGACCAAAATCGACAGAAAAGTCAGATGGAAGTCCGATCGTGTGTACAAGGCTTAAGAATTCCTTTGAGGTGTTTTATTGTTATACATGTATCTGTTGGGGAAAGATTCCCCTGACTGTGACTGCCCTTACTGGGCAGAAAGTAAGGAAATCTCGCCATCAAAAATATGGTTTTAACCTTTTTCCTCCATTCAAAAAGTGTTTGTCATTGCTGTCTGTTCCTGTTTAGGGAGGCTTAGGGTCCTTTGACATGGGCTTTCCAATTGGATCCACCTGCCGGGCTTACCTGATCGGAATCTCAATATGGGTCTATGGGCAGGCTGATATAAATGGACTTGTGTCTGTTTGCACCCACCTACAGTATCTCCAAGTCCATCCAGGTCTAGAAATAAAAAAGGAAAGGGTCTGCATCCTTTTTTGTTTTTCCAAACCTAAACATGACAGGTCTGAGTAAACACACACAAGTTCATTTACAATGCCACCTATAAAGCCATCAGATGTCTGCCCATGTCCACTGTGTAAATGCAGATACAAAATACATGGACAGAGATGTAAAAAACTGATGATCAGTTGTCCCGCAATCGTTTCACGGAGCGACAGAAGGGGGGAGGCTTGTGTAAACAAGGCATCTCCCTGTTCTGCCTTGTGACAGGACACTGATCTTCTGCTCCCTGTCATTGGGAGCAGCGATCAGTGTGGTGTTGCATGCAGCCCAGCCCCCACACAGTTAGAATCACTCCCTAGGACACACTTTACCCCTTCCTCGCCCCCTACTGGTTAACCCCTTCCTTGCCAGTGTCATTTACACAGTAATCAGTGCATTTTTATACTGTAGCACTGATCACTGTATAAATGACAACGGTCCCAAAATAGCATCAAAAGTGTCCGATGTGTCCGCCATAATGTCGCAGTTACGATAAAAATCGCAAATCGCCGCCATTTCTAACAAAAAAAAAATGCCATAAAACTATCCCCTATTTTGTAGACGCTATAACTTTTGTGCAAACCAATCAATTTACGCTTATTGTGATTTTTTTTTAACAAAAATATGTACAAGAATACATATCGGCCTAAACTGAGGAAAAATATGTTTTTTATATATATATATTTTTTGGGGGATATTTATATAGCAAAAAGTAAAACATTTTTGTTTTCAAAATGTACGCTCTTTTTTTGTTTATAGCGCAAAAAAACAAAAACCCACAGAGAAGATCAAATACTACCAAAAGAAAGCTCTATTTGTAGGAAAAGGACGTAAATTTTGTTTGGGAGCCACGTCGCACGACCGCGCAATTGTCAGTTGCGAATCGCAAAAAATGGCCCGGTCATTGGGCAGCCAAATCCTCCGGGGCTGAAGTGGTAAATAAACTCTATGGGCCAGATTCACGTACATTGGCGCAAATATTGACCGGCGTAGCGCACCTCCTTTACGTTAGACCGGCGCAATGTAGAGGTGCAAGTACCGTATCGTCGTAGTATTTGCGCACAAATTTGCGACGGTGTAACGTAAATTCCGAGGCGTAAGGCGGTGTAATTCAAATTGGGAAGGACGTGGGCATGTTCCATTGAAATGAGCCGTGACCCAATGCAAATAAAGGGCTGGCCGGATTGTGCATGAAGCAGACTATGGTCAGCACCTCTCTGCGCATGCTCAGAACTTGGCACGGCGCAATCAGTGAGATTGGAACTAGGCCCGGTCAACTTAGTGAGCTACGCACAGTGCTTAAATAGACCGAGAGAAACGCCCTTCCTTTGCAAAAGTACATCCATTTGTTTCCCTTCCTACAGCAAGGTGCTTTTGTTCTGTTGTTTGTTAGTGTTTGTTGGTTTGTGACGTGTCTTTGAGATTTTTGCAGAGTGTTTTGGAGAGTGTTTTGGTGAGTGTTTTGGAGAGTGATTTGGAGAGTGATTTTTGGTGAGTGTTTTGGAGAGTGATTTGGAGAGTGTTGTTTGAACATGAGTGAGAGGAAGAGGAAATTAAATTTTTCATTGCGGGAGAAGGAAATAATTATCAGGGCCATTACCCAACATGGGCGTTTCCTGCACAGCCCAGAGAGTGCCAACCCCCCCCCCCCGTCCAGGAAGAGTCAGATTTTGCAGGACATCGCCGACGAGGTAAATGCTTTGGGGGGTGAGACCCGGACACGCCGGGGGATCCAAAAGAAGATCAATGATCTCCGGTGCATGGCAGGGGCACATGGCAGGGGCACTGGAGGGGGCCCACCATGCACTGTTAGGCTGACTGAGGAGGAGCGTGCGGTGGCCCAGACCTTCAACAGGCAGCAAGTGGAGGGGCTTCCTGGGTTTGACTGCATTGTGGAGGCCGTGAGGACAGATACGTTTTTTTTTTCTATCTGTGTAGCATGTGTGTGGGGGGGGGGGGAATATGTGGCAAGTGTGTGGATCCTCCAACCTGTGAATGTTTTGTGTCATCCACAGATGTGCAGGAGGGTGCTGGGCCATCTGGCCTGTCTGCACCATCACCGGGACAACAGTCTGAGGAAGACCCCCAGACAAGGCCGGAGTCCTCTAAAGGGGGGTTGAGGAGGAGGTCAAGTCTGGGAATAAGTTCATGTTAATTTTGGAGGAGTCTTCCCCTATGGTTGGCAGCAGCCAGACCTCCATCAGGGGTAGCCCCTCCCACTTCTCCCCCAACAGGGCTCCCCCCCAAGGGGCTCTCCTTCTCCACGGCCACAAGCCTCATCTGGAGGCAGGAAGGCGACCCACAAGACCAGGGGGGTGGCCGAGGTTCTGCCTGCCAATCTGAGAAGGGACCAGGCCCTTCAGACCCGCCATCTGGGACAGGTCAGCCAGACTTTGGGGCGGATGGAGGAGAGCCTGTCCTCCATAAAGGTTTCAGTTGGGGACATGGCCTGCAACTCCGTGGCTCTGATCAATTGCCAAAATGAAATGCCGGCTACCACAGCAGGCGTTGGTCAGGATGTGCGGGCCCTCGGTCAGGATGTGCGGGCCCCCACCCAGGCTATCCAGGCCAATACGGCAACCCTCAATGCTGGCCTGACCAGAATTGCCGTGGCCTTGGAGGGCAGGCCGCCAGGTGGGCAGAGACCAGGGGATGCTCCTCCTTCCCCGCATTACCCCCCCCATGAGTCTCCCCTGAGGAGCCGGGCTGTGGCCGTGGCCACCCCAGGCGTGGGTCACGCCAGCGGCGGTAGTTTTTTTGTGCTTTTCTGTGTTTTCTTTGCTGTGCTTTTTTTGCTGGGCATTTTTTTTATTTTGGATTTTTTTTTTCTGTTTGTGAATGATTTTGGAATGTGGGGGTGACATTCCTGCCGGAAAAGGAGTGTCACCCTCATTTGTGGTGGAGAAGGGTTCCCTAGGACCAGGGAGAAGTGATCCCCAGGTCCGTGTGAATGGTGTATTAATGTACAGTGACATAATTGGAGCCGTGGCGTGGCGTTGCTGCTCACAAGTCCTGCATGGTGGGCTTGTGCTAATCCAATGCGATGAGGATGTGGTGTGTGTGATCTAGGGACCACAGTGGTGTGCATGCATGCATTCTCATTGTGCCATGATTAATGTGTGTGTTTAACGTGCAAAGATGCCTAATGTGAGCTGTCTCCTGGCTGCTCTTCCCTCAGAAGATGGAGTAGCCTCGGTTAGGGGGGGATTGTCTGGTTCGGGGGTCAGGTCATCACGTATGTCAATCTCCAGGCCCTTTCTCACTGCGAAGTTGTGCAGCATGCAACATGCACCGATGATCTGGCATACAAAGTTTGGGGAATACAACAGGGTACCCCCAGACTTATCCAGGCATCGGAAAGGTGACTTCAGGAGGCCAAAGGTGCGCTCCACCAGGAGTCATGAGATGGTAGCCCAGTGCATATGCAGAGTCACCTGGAAGGGAAAAGACAGGAGGATGTTAGTAGTGCATGTGCCCCTTGTGATTTCATGCCTGACTCCCATCTCACTCACCAACCAGCCAGCTGTCCCCATACATGTTCTGTTCGAATTACATTGGGATGGGGCTCTATGTATGTATATGCAGCTGTCATGGCTGGATCCGGGGTGTTTGGCACGGACGTGCAATATGAGGCATTTGGCATCGACTATCACCTGTACGTTGATGGAATGCCAATGCTTCCGATTGCGGTATATGTGCTCTGTCTCACGGGGGGGCTGGAGTCCCCCACGGTGTGTGGGAATCTGGCAATTCTGTATAAATCTGTCAATGCCTTCAGCCGCAGGTCCTCCTGGGTGGGTTTGATGATTTGGTTGGCCATGCGTCTGAGGATTGCAGGGATAACCTGGTGCACACATCTGCTCATGGAGGATTGTGCCATCCCAGCCACCACTCCACTTGTTCTTTGAAAAGAGCCACTGGCAAGGAAATGGAGTGTTGCCAGGACCTTGACCAGTGGCTGCACTGCAGGTGAGCGTTGTGTTGGGCTGGTGATGTCCTCCTGCAGGGTTGTGGTTAATTCCAGGATGGCGTGAGGGGTGAATCTGAAGATGTGATACACCTCAAAATCACTCATGCCAAACATGTCTATGCGTGTGCTGTATATCCTCTCCCGTGCCCTCCTCCTCTTTCCCCTCCTCCGTGCCCTCCTCCTTCTGCACTCATCTAAAGTCAGTAGTATAGCTATGAGCAAGGATGCCCCTGGCATGTTGGCATACAGATTGTTGTCCTGCAAGTGTGGCTGCTCAGCTCATCCCTAACGGTATTGCTTAAGCTGACATGTAGACGGATTGTCCAATTTTAAACCTGCTTTTATAAGGACTAACTTCAGACCGGACAAACAGCTGATGTGCACAGCGCGTAGCCTGCACCGCACAAACTTACTTTTGTGGATCGCCGTATCTTCCTCATTTGCATATTTGCATAGCAAATCAATGGTGTGTCTAGCGCATTTTTGCACGCACGATGCGCCGGTCTATCGAAATGACGTTGGTCGAAAAAAATACGCAGCCGCATATTTAGACTTACGCCGCGCATTGAGTGAAACGCCGGCTTAAGTGCTTTGTGGATCTGGCCCTGTATTGTCTCTTAACTTTTATTCTGGTTCGGCTGTTTTTTTTCCTGGACAGCATTGGTTTACCTTTGCCCCAAGAAGTCTCTTTAGATCTACGAGCTCCCAAATAGAGCCCTTGTACACCACAATACAGTTTACATCTTTACATTTGGATCCAGTGTCTCTTTACTCTAGCTCTAGCAATGGAAACCCGACAAAAATTCTAAACCCTTGCAGTTTTTTCCAAAAGCTTAAAACTTGAATGGCATTCTGGTTTATGTCCTTTAAAACAGCATGCTTACTGACTAATGGTACACTATAGAATTTGTGTCAGTCTGGGTACAAACAAAGCCTATACATTTTTTATTTACAATGACTCGAAGCATCAGGTAGCCACTTAGTGTACAGTAGGTGTACATTGTGTCAATAATTTTGCACTAAACAAATCTATTTTTACCTTTCCCAAGTTGATTGTTTTAAACACCACATTCACTGTTTCCAGCAGGGTAAACGGGTGTGTTGATATTAATAGTAAAACGGGCCAAAATGATGTTGCATTACAATTGGTTATACAACATGACTATTCAGGCCTCATCTCATCTTTGTCCAAAAGGTCACCATGTCTCTGAGTTCCTGCCTTTCTCTAAATATTGGAATCAAATAACATGCATTAAATGAGGTCTTCTTGTATTTGATTTGCTGGCTTTCATAAGCCATGGGACATTTTCATTCAAGTGGTTGAAAGACTGAAAGGCATAAATACTATACTCTAGGCCGCGTACACACGATCAAATTTATCTGCTGAAACTGGTCTGGTGGACCGTTTCAGCAGACAAATCCGATCGGGTGTACGGGCGAGCAGACAGGTTTGTCCGCTACAAACCTGTCCGTCAGATATGTCCGCTGGTTAGTACACTAACCAGCGGACAGAACTGTCCGTGCATGCGTCGAATGGATTCGACGCATGCTTGGAAGTATTTTACTTCCTGGAGTGGTGATGTGGCGGCGTCAACGTCACCGCCACGTCACCTCGTCCTCAGACCGAGGGGATTTTCGTCCGATGAGACATGTCCGCTGCAAACGGTCCGTCGGACATGTTTGAGCGAACATGTCTCATCGTGTGTACGCGGCCCTAGAGATCTAACTAGAAGGTACAAAGAAAAAGCTATTAAGGCACAAATATTCTTACACTGCAGAAATGCACAGTGAACGAATCAGAATACCCATATAACTCAGTGTAAGTTATTTTTCAAAATGGACTTGATTTTCCATGTCGTATTTGATGCACCTTCATGTTTTCGTATACACTATATTGTCAAAATTATTGTTACGCCTGCCTTTACACACACATGAACTTTAAAGAAGATGTAAAGCGCTGCCTTTTTTTTCTTTTCCTGACCTGCAAAGTAAAGGCATAGGGCCAGATTCAGGTAGGACAGTGGTTCTTTATTTCGGAGTAACGTAAGTCATTTACGTTACTCCGCCAAATCTTTAGGAGCAAGTACTGTTATTCACATAGCACTTGCTCCTAAAGTTGCGGCAGCGTAACGAAAATAAGCCGGCGGAATTCAAATTGGGCGGGTAGGGGGCGTGTATTATTTAAACTAGGCGCGATCCCACGACGAATGTACTGCACATGCGTCGACTTTTAATGCGCATGCTCCAAATTCTGTCAGTGAACGTCAATGAAGTCAATCCCCATTCACGGACGCTAAAAATTTTAAATTCAACGCGCTGACGACGGCCATACTTAACATAGGATACTCCACCTAGGGGGCATGTTTTTCTTTACGCCGCGTATCGCTTACGGAAACGTCGGAAAGTCACTGCATCGGGCCCGCGTACGATCGTGAATTTCCGTCTCTCGCTGATTAACATATTCTCTGCGTTAATCAGCGGGAACGCCCCGAGCGCCATTTTTAAAATTTGCTTTTCCGATACGACGGCGAAATACAATTACGCCGCTCATATAGGAACTCCAACCCGGCGTTTCTTGTTTTCTGCTTACAGAAAACAGAAACGCCAGCTCAAAGTGAGAGCTATGCTGGCGTATCACTGATACTCCAGCCTAACTCTACCTGAATCTGGCCCATAATGTGCTTGTATGCAATGAATACAAGCACATTATGTGAAACATACCTGCAAACGAAGCCCTCGTTGTCACCGCTGGAGGCCACATTAATCTTCAGCCATCTTCCTTCCAGGTCCGTGGACTCCGGTTGCGTGACTGGTGTAAAAAAGTGCAGCGCCAAATGAACCAGGGTATCCCTATTAACCACTTTCCCACCGCGCCATAAGCATTTTACTGCTACGGCGCGGCGGGGTTATCTTGGGACGACGTCCCTGGGACGTCGTCCTTCACTTTCGCGATTGCGCGTCCCAGCTCTGCAGTACCCCAATACCCTGCAATCCCCAGTACCCTGCAATCCCCCAGTACCCAACAATACCCCAGTACCCAACAATACCCCAGTACCCAACAATACCCCAATACTCAACAATACCCCAATACTCAACAATACCCCGATACTCGGCAATATCCCAATACTCGGCAATACCCCAATACTCGGCAATACCCCAATACTCGGCTATACCCCAGTACTCGGCAATACCCCAGTACTCGGCAATACCCCAATACTCGACAATACCCCAATACTCGGCAATACCCCAGTACTCGGCAATACCCCAGTACTCGGCAATACCCCAATACTCGGCAATACCCCAGTACTCGGCAATACCCCAGTACTCGGCAATACCCCAGTACTCGGCAATACCCAAGTACTCGGCAATACCCCAGTACTCGGCAATACCCCAATACTCGGCAATACCCCAGTACTCGGCAATACCCCAATACTCGGCAATACCCCAATACTCGACAATACCCCAATACTCGGTAATACCCCAATGCCCTGCATGATACTTTGCAATACCCCAATACTCTGCAATACCCTGCGCGATACTCTGCAATACCGCCTATGGGGATTTTTAAGTAGCGAAGTTTGGCGCCATTCCACGAGTGTGCGCAATTTTGAAGTGTGACATGTTGGGTATCTATTTACTCGGCGTAACTTCATCTTTCACATTATGAAAAAAAATTGGGCCAACTTTACTGTTTTGTTTTGAGCCATTGTATTCTCTAGGCTCTTTGCTAATAAAGCATATATAATGTTTTGGGGTTCTATGTAATTTTCTAGCAAATAAATGATGATTTTTCCATGTAGGAGAGAAATGTCAGAATTGTTCTTGGTGTTCCAGAACGCCTGATCGCGTTCCCTGCATGTTGGGCCTCTGTATGTGGCCATGCTGTGTAAAAGTCTCACACATGGGGTATCACAATACTCGGGAGGAATAGCAGAATGTGTTTTGGGGTGTAATTTGTGGTATGTATATGCTGTGTGTGAGAAATAACCTGCTAATATGACAGAAACAAGTTTTTTTTTTTTTTTTTTACAGAATTTTCATCCGTTTTTCTTTTATAGCGCAAAAAATAAAAAACACAGAGGTGATAAAATACCACCAAAAGAAAGCTCTATTTGTGTGAAAAAAAGGACAAAAATGTCAAATGGGTACAATGTTGTATGACTGAGTAATTGTCATTCAAATTGTGAGAGCACCGAAAGCTGAAAATTGGTCTGGTTAGGAAGGGGGTTTAAGTGCCCAGTGGTCAAGTGGTTAAGGGAGCCCCTAAATCGTGTAGGAAGGTTATAATCAACAAGAGACCTGGATAGCCTCCCTAGTGGTCAAACAGTGTAAATCTACACCAAAAAATGTGCAAAAGAACAAAGTAAGGTAACAACGATGAACCCCGAATATAATAAACAAACAGTGCTAAATATATTCAGTCCAGTGATATAAATATATAAACAAACATCAGTGTGAGCAGAAAAAAGGGACTAAACAGTCCAGAACCAGTCCATATACAATGGTAGGTAGTAATCTCATAGATCTATTGTAATGTCCTCTTTCAAGTGACATTCAGACACATCAGGGTTGCATATAAATTTCAATGTTTAGGACAAAGGAACCCCTTTATTTCTGGTCAGTGATGAACATTTCTTCTATACTCCACATTCCCAGGAAATTAGCATTGGGTAAAGGTGAATTCAATGCGCTTACCGACTGGTGTAGACCCACAGCTCACCTTACGGTGGGGGGTCCCTTGAGCTTAAATGGTCCGGTTGCCCTTCTCGATCCTTGTCACGGAATAGGTCCTTGTGTAAGAGATCCAGAGACGTTCCCAGAGGGTAGCCACAATTTCCACTGAAGTTGTATCCTCGCACAGGATCAAACAGGGAGGAGGTGGGAGATAAGAAGAAAAAAAGAGGGTCGTCTCCTCATAGCGTAAAAAAGTTTATTTAAAAAAAAAATATTATACTTAAAAAAACAATCCCCAAACGGGCAGAGAAAAATCACACACGGGTACCATCCAGAGTGAATAATAAAAATTGTAATTGAATGATCAAAACCACAGCAATATCCCACATCTAGGAAAAAAAACGCTGTAAAAAGAGTCCAAGAGCGCAATGGACACAAGTATAATCCAATAGAACTTGACTGGTTTCGTCTCATCAGACTTCAACTGGGGTGTGGGACTGGATCTTGTAAGATCCCTTGCACTATAAATAGTCATCCCGATTGCTATGAGACCCTGATTCCTTCCGCCTCAATGAATCACGGCGTGCGTTCCAAATATCGTCATATCCTTACTAGATGCGTTCCAGACGCCAGGAAATGACCTAACTCCTTATCATAGATGATAGGACTACATGTCGCCACTCAAAGAAACCTCCTCCAATGGTCTTCATCTCCATGTATGGGGGTGGAGACATAAGAGAAATGCACCAATCCCCCTCTTGCTTCCAAGGGGAGGAGACGTGACGCCTTCCTGTGCTCCATCCAACCACTCTTAACCAGTGCTACGAATAGAGATGTGCGCTGTCCCGCGCTCCACCCATCCCACAGATCGCACGGCGAATGGGGATGTGCGCTCAGAACGTGCAGCGTCATCAATCTGTGTGTCACCGCGCGACGTAGGAAGTACCTTGACGTCTGCGCTCAACCAGTGCATTTCTTTGGCATCCAAGAGAGGGGAATTCGTTATGTTGGGTGTCAATAAATTGTGAGCCTATAATGGGAAAAGCCTCACAGATTAGAGGTAGCGTGACTGCCATGCGTGCGGGAGCCAATGGTGACGGCACAGGGGTCTAAAGAAACGTCACGGGTGTCCAATGTTTATGATAATTTGCACATCTTTTTGTACTGGTGACTATTGTCACAGAGCATGAAAGTGAAGGAAAATACTACATTTTAGATTTGTTCCTAAAACAGGAGTTGAAGGGAATTATGCCAGTTGGGATACATTTTCTTGGGAAAAGCTGTCGAATGCCGTGTACACACAATCAGTTAAACCGATGAGAATGGTCTGATGGTCCGTTTTCATCAGTCAAAACCGATCGTGTGTGGGCGCCATCGGTTAAAAAAAGCCAACTTGTTTTAAATTTAACCGATGGATTAAAAATCCACGCATGCTCAGAATCAAGTCGACGCATGCTTGGAAGCATTGAACTTCATTTTTTTCAGCACGTCCTTGTGTTTTTGCGTTCTGACACGATCGGTTTTTTAACCGATGGTGTGTAGGCACGACGGACCATCAGTCAGCTTCATCGGTTAACCGATGAAAACGGTCAATCAGACCGTTCTCATCGGATGGACTGATCGTGTGTACGCGGCATAAGAGAGCAATCAACCTTACTTTGGGATACATACTCTAATTTTCTGTTGTGTTTCTGGGACAGGAAGTGAAGGGAAATCTCCCCAACGGTAAAAAAAAAAAAATGGATCATAAAAAATAAAAATAAATAACTGTAGGATGGTTGGGATACCTTCATCTCCATCTATGGAATGGTCAAATTTGTGATCTCATTTGTAGGAAAACACTTTAGAAAGCTTTCACTCAGTGGGTTAGAATAAAATGTGTTGTAGTTGTTTCCTCTCAACCTCCTTTGCCATATGAAAGTTCCAAAAGAGGTACTTTGGAATCCTTCCATTGCTAAAGTTATTTTACTTTTTGGAGGTATTGAAGGGGTTCTATCACAAAACATAGGAAGCTGATGGACAACAAAGGCTGTAAATTATCAACACAGGGCATCATGCATGGGAAACATAATATGGGACATGGAAGTGACTTGTAGACATGTGCACAGAAAAATCGTTTTTTTTTGTTCCGTTTCGTATGGTCCCGTCTGTTCGTTTCCGTTCGTTTTTCGTAAGACGCCCGTTTTCCCGTTCGTTCCCATTCGTTTGTCGTACGACGTGATTTTTTCGTATTCCGATCGTTTCGTATTTCCGTTACCGTTTTATTTTCGTACATGCGGGATGATTCGTTATTCTGTTTAATTCATGTTCGTTTCTTGTTAGACAATAATTATCGTGAATTTTCGTCAATTTGCATTCTGTGTATCTTGAATGCTTTTCTTTTGTTAGTGTCAGTTGTATGTTCATTGTTCAATGACATCTATAACAAAAGAATTTCATTATGTATATTGAATGAATTCCTGTCTGTTATAGGTGTCATATCAACATACGAAAATAACAAAAGAAACTTGTTCAAATGCAAATCTTTTGTTTATGGTTTTTTTAATGGCCAGAGAGTTAGGCTGGCCATACTGTACATGATACAATTTTCTGTGCAATTTTCTTTAGATTTACCTTCAACTATGTAGTGCAAGGGCCTGCCTGATTGCATACAATTAAAAATGGTTGTTTAGTTTGACCTCATATATGGTTTTTGGAAAATTGTACAAGAAAATTGAACATGTATGGCCAGCCTCAGTGACTGAAAGCAGCTTCTCTTTTGTGCTGAGTACTAGAGTAGTGAGTACACTTGTACAGTAAAGCCTAATAAACTTTTCTGTGGATTTTCATCTGAAGGGAGATCAGTTGGCCAGACTTCTGAACCCAAAAATGGTTTTCTGATGCAGTTTAAAAACGAACGAATTTTCTGAGAACGATCGGAAAACGATCGTTTTTATGTTTGTTGTTAAAATAGTCTGACCAAGTGTATGGGGCTTAACAATACATATATACATAATGAAATTCTTTTTGTTATAGATGTCATTGAACAATGAACATACAACTGAAAACGAACACAAAACGGATTCAAACAAAATACACAATGCAAACCTCTTGATACAGATTTAGATTTCGTTATTTTGCCATTTTCGTTTTGTCGTTTTTTCCCGTCGGATCGTTCGTAATTGCGGTCGTTCGTTATGCGGCTAATCCGTTATCCCGTCGTTTTCGTATTTTGGTGCTTTAATATTTTCGTATGTACACATTATCCCGCGGGTACGAAAATGAACATTTTCGTACGAAAATGACATTCGTACGAACGGGAATGCACATATCTAGTGACTTGTGTTTCCCCCATTGAGCTATTCAGCTCCAGTAAACCAGTAATGTCGCTTACACACGAATGGAAATTCCGACAAGAAAAATGTTGATTTTTATTCCGAATGAATTTTGGCTCAAACTTGTGTTGCATACACACTGTCACACAAATGTTGTCTGAAATTCTGACCATTAAGAACAGGGTGACGTACAACACTACAACAAGCCGAGAAAATAAAGTTCAATGATTTAAATTTGATTCAGAGCATGCGTGTTTTTTTGTGCGTCGGAATTGCATACAGGCGATCAGAATTTCCGACAAGAACTTTTCCCGTCGGAAAATTTGAGAACCAGCTCTCCAATTTTTGCTTTTGGAAATTCCGACAGAAAAATTTAGATGGGGTCTACACATGGTCAGAATTTTCGACATGGAAATTCTCTTGTTGGAAATTCCGATTGTGTGTACATAAGACTTTCCTCAGACGTTATTTTTTTTACACAATTTCAAGTTAAATCAAAGATTTTAAGCACACCTGAAAAATAATGAAAATTGTCACGGAAACCTAAGCCTTTTCAACTTAGCATAATGGGAGATAGGAGCTTAGTGAAAGGCTTATGACTTAATTAGACAAGCAAAGTGAAAGAAATAAAGTAAACTACTATTCATACTTAGAGTAATGTTAAATTAATTCTCACTGACTATTTTACAGAACACTTAAATGTAATACAGGCTATTCCTATCACAGCGATCATCAACAGTAAAGGTTAAGTGCACATAGGGAGAATGGCATTAGCTAAATTGTAAGTTCATTGCATAAGAAGTCATTGATAAGCCCATATTTCATGTAGATTCCAATTCCAGAAGCTGTAAAATCCATATGATTTGCTTGGCATTCAAAATGAAGGATAATTATAAGACAGATTAAAATAGGACCGTTGCCATAGCTATAGTTTCCAAATTAAGACATATGGAGCTCTTGAGATTCTCCTTAAACACATGAGTCATATCATGTAAACTCCCCTGTTGTGAGAGTAAAACTCCTAGCTAAGTCTATCCAGCTCCTGCTAAGAGGGAAAAGGATCTGATTTAATGAACGATAAATTTAAGCCATTATAGTTACTGTATTTAGTGGTAATAAAATAGAGAGAACTTTGTAGAAATAACATTGAAAATACACCTAAGAGCAATCAGCAGGAAGAGAACTCGAGGTATTGTGGGGGATGAGGAAATAAATTGACTCAAACTAGATAGTCTTTACCAGCCTTTTTTAACCTTCTTCGCCCAGAGGAACCCTTGAAATATTTTTTAGGTCTTAGAAATTCCTTACTCAAAACAATTCATAGGAGGACAGTGGAAAGAATGTCTTGTACATTTTTAGTAAGAAAAATGCACACACACCCTCCCCTTACAGTAGTGGTCATAATGCCACCTACAGACAGCTAAAATGATCACTGGTGTCATGCTGCTGGCTCTGCCAAGTGATGTCGGTGCCTGGAACTGTGCAGGCACCATTAAATGGGACATCAATGGGTCACAGATTAAGAAACCCCTGTCAACCACTTGAGGAACCCTGGTTGAGAATGACTGGTCTATACCAATGGCTGACTTTTATTAGTGAAAACTTGAAGGCTAGATTCACCTTTGAAACATGTCCTGCCCTGGTTCTTGTTCTTACACCCACTGTTCTTTAAAAACAGAAAGGCTGTGTGGGCAGAGCCCACAACTCATATATGGCATTAAGTTAACTAGAGGCGTAGCTTGTGGGCCCCCGATGCAGAAGTTGACCTGGCCCCAGGGCTGTTCTAACCCTGGGCTCCTCTCCATTCAGGAAATGGTTCTCAGCTTGTCCCCAGCCAATGAGAAAGGAGGGGTGTGGACCATGGAAGGCTAAGTGGAATCCCAGTACTAGAGCAAGACTATGGTGCCCGTGAGCAGATCGGAGCTGGACCCACCCCCTGGAGCTAGGGGTGGGGTTGCGATCGTGACCCCTGCAACCCCTTATGCTACGCCCATAATGTTAACTTTTTGGGCAGCTGCCATTCATCAGGGCTCATCATACAAAGTGTTATATACTCTGAGTTGTGAGAGACACAAGACTCTGGTCTGGAACAACTGATGTTTATTTCGCATCTTAGGACTTGTGTATCTTATTATGCTTCCTTACATGTGGTCTAAGATGGCTACTATACTCTTTGACCCCTGTCACCACTCCTGGGTGGAGCCAGCCTTAAGGTGACAGTACATGTGGAACCCTTAGGGTATAACACCTTCCATCCATCCCTTAAAAAACAAAAAACATCACAACAAAACTATAAAAGGCACAAAACATTAACTAATAGCTGTCCAATAACAGTCCTCCAAACACAGGAGATTCACAGGACTTCTCCCGCATTCAAATGGGAGACCAAGCATCCATTGACAGCTGCGGGGATAAAATGGCATTGGATTACTTCTGTTGGCCTGTCGAAAGTCTTGCAACTAAAAACCGGTTAGAGTCCCCCCAATCATCAGTCCCCTGTGCATCCTGATCCGCTGGGAGCAGATCCTTGAGGCACTGGTGGTTTAGCTGGCATCAGGGATTCGGGCAGTTGAGAATGAGGACGCAGTTGGTCCGAATACCGTCTGCAAATGGAACCATCTTCCAGGCAGACCCTATACATCTTGGGCCCCAAAGTCTCTGCAATAACAGCAGGAAGCCAACGGGGGTTGAAGCCCCATAAGATTCGTGTGCAATATTAAACAAGATATTGACAGCTGAGCTCCAGGATTGAATTGATGTAACAATCTGCACGACCATCACTGAGCTTCAGTCGTTGTTACGATCACTTTAAAATGTTTTTGGAATTTGTATCCAGACTTGTCTGCCATATTTAAGAGGTTTCTTCACTTAATGTGTCCCCTGCCATTTATTCTGTTTTATTGAATTTTGTTTAAAAAAATGATTTTAAGAATGTTTGTTTGAGTTAAAGGGGATTCAACAATCAGTTTTGACCAAAGCAAGCAAGCAAATAAATTTGAAGGAAAAAGATGGAAAATGTTTGGTAAATTTGCTCTTTTCCCAGCATGCACAGCAGCAAATATGATTGGCTGGGAAAGACAACAGCACCACCTACTGACAAAAGGGAGAAACCACAGATGAACAGGATTAGGAGGGAAGCCATTTGACCTCCAGACACTACAAATTAGCCAGACTGGCTACCACCCAACACTGAGAAACACCCTTATGACAACGGATACATTAAATGTGATGCAAAGGTATCTGACAATGTAGCTAAGTTCATTTCTGCAGTTTATACTCTATGAGCATGTTGCTTTTCTCCTTGTATTGCACTCTTATGACCTGGGGATATGCTGTGTGTACACCAAGTTAAGATAATTGTGCTCAAAGAATTTATTTTTTAATTCAGCAAGAAATACATTAGAGCCTGGGGGCACTACAAACAGTTTCCTGAAATTAACCTAATAGAGGCAGGGAGCTACAGTCATAAGCTCTCATAGGCTTCAAAAAAACTGCTAGGTTATGAGATTCCATTAATATTAACACATTTACATGGAGTATTTTACCACAGGGAACCTAAAGGCAGTTTATGGTGTTGTATGTAATGAAATAATAAATTCATTTATATAGGCATGTAGGGCTGCAGGGACCGTTCACATACTGTAAGTTAGGGAGCAATAAACCTGCATAGGTGCACTGCAAAGTCTAGAAAATGACTGCTGATAGCAGCTGGTCACAATGTAGCTTCCATTCCTCCAGGTTAGAAAAAATAAGAACTAACTTTGAATATAAATGCACACAAGTGTAAATACATTATTGTGCTGTGTGCCTAATATACAGTATAGATAATACACAAATACTAATATACAGGGCTGCTCTTAGAAACCACAGGGCCCCATACAGACAACCTGACAAGTTAATGCTTTAGTTACAAATGAACACAGTGAGTGATCAGTACCAATCACTCAGTGTGTTCCTTCTGAAAAGGAAGGGGCTGGTAAATTTGACATCCACTTGCAAACTTGAAGAATCATATTGGGTGCTTGCAGCTGCCGGCAGAAAGGATCTCATCAAACATAACAAAAAATAATAAATATGTTAAATGTGATAGCTTTTAGTTCTTTGATTTGTTACTAGGTATAAGCAAAACTGAAAATTTTCACTTTGATGAAATTTTACTAAAATTCCATACTCAGTCAGTCAATTGCAAAATGATGATGTTTTTACAGGTGCAATGAGCCTTAAAGGCCAACTCTGGTCTCTGACCTTCCCTACTCTCCAGAAGGGCCTGGTGTCTCCCTTTTAGGGTGCACTGAAAATTGGGAACGTGTTTACAGTGTTGCTGGATCCTCTTAAAGGGGAGTTCCAGCTGTTTTTTACATTTATTAAAAGTCAGCAGCTACAAAAAATTAAAATGTGGCATGTAAGGGGGTGAGGAGTGGATTAAGCGGAAGTTCCACTCTGCTTTACAGTTTCTGACCCAGCACAGCTGAACACTAATCTGGATCTGGAGGTTCTGCAACTGATCTGCTACGGTATCTAGGACATATAAAACAAACAAATGTAGCGCTATGGTGCAAAACTAGGACGGATGCACTAAAAGAAAAATATATATGAAAATAATATGAATAAATTGAGTTCATATGTGAATAATTAGTGCAAACACAGTCTCTTAGAAGTGAATGTGAATCCAAAACTTGTAACAGTAATGGTGCTCCAAACATGAAACGAAAAAGGAAAAGCCGTCACCAATTGAGGAAGGGCACCAGACAATGCACGAGGCTGTGAAACGCGTCGATACCCCACTGCTGCCACATTTTCTGTCTGATCACCCCCATTTTCTACGTACAACTGTAAGTGTTCTTACCTACATAAATACAGTTTGCTATACAGTATCACGCTATGTGCCTGTTTTTTCTTTCCTCTTCTGGCATTTCCATATTTGGCTTCACATTTTGACTCCCATTTGGCCACCCCATACACACAGTAAACATAAAAAACAAGCTGCGCAACTATGAGAAACTCTTAGGTGATAAAGAGCAATACCAAACAGTCAATGCATCTATAAAGTCCATCAAGCTATTAATACAAGTGGAAAAACATCTGATGGTATAAATCGGCAGTGAAATTCCTTGTGTTCAAGCAGATGGTGACATCACAAACAGGAACCTCAGAAAAGTGCAAACAGATAGGGAAAACACCTCCACCGATGGAAAACACTGTCCCTTACCGGAGGGGAAGATCCCAACTAGAGACCTTCTGACCACAGATGGCTTTCTCCCCAGCCAGGGGGTTCGATGACACGAAGTCCTGTGGTCAAAAACTCCTCCCGTAGTGGACAAGTGATCAATGTTGATTGATGCCAAATTATGAGAGAAAAAGGTACATAGTGTAAAACCATTTACCATTTGTTAAAAATAAATTAAAATTGCACTTACAAAAAAGTAGGTAAAATATGCATGTAAATGTAGCCGGCCGGCTAGCACAACTCGATATCTCCTGGACATGATTTGCGGTTATGGACGTCAGCACGCCGCCTCCCTACGCCGTTTCGTCTAATAAGACTTCGTCCTGGGGCACGAGCGACTGTCATGTCCCGGGGTGTATTCGAACCTGGGTCTTCCTGGTCTTAAACCATAGCCTTACCTGATGTGCCACAGAAGAGATCTAGGCCTTGGGAATATCCTTATTGTGTTCAACACACACCTCGGACTCACTAGCTCCACCTGCTGCCAGCTGTGGACAATTTTCATTCTGGACAGCCTTTAAATAGGAAGTGAGGTCATCACTCAGCGCCCGTTTATTTGGATTACTTCCTGGGTGTTTTGTCTTCAGTGATCTGCATTGTATTGAACTCCTGCCTGATATCCCGACTATTCTACAGCCTGCTGATTTTGTACTTTACCGCCAGATCGTGTATGACCTTTGCCTGCCTGACCCTTCTCCGGAATCCGATTGTGAACTATTTTGCCTGATCCGTTGCCAACCGTATCTGCCTGACGACGCTTTGCCTGGATCTCCAGCATACCTGTTCCACTTCGGACACTACCTTTTACAGGTACCTTACATAATAAACGGGCCACAATGGCAGTGGACCCTGCTGAGATTGTTAAGGCGATTACACGTCAGGGACAACTGATCGGAGCGCATGAACAGCATCTTTCTTCCCTGGACGCCAAGTTAGATGAACTTTGCACTATGCTTAAATCTTGTTTGCCTGGTTCCTCTGCAACGGTCCAGATGCCGGATCCTACTTCTGCTACGGTCCAACCCGCCTCTTCTGTACCACCAAAACTTCCCTTGCCTGACAAGTTTGGTGGTGATACTGAGGACTGCATAGGCTTTTTAAATGTTTGTCGTTTGCATTTCCGCAACAACCCTGTGACTTTTAGCACTTCATCTGCCAAAGTGACTTTTGTAATTTCCTTGTTAAAGGGGAAGGCCCTGGCCTGGGTCTCTCCTTATTTGGAACGAAACGATCCTATACTTCAAGATGCTGAGAAATTTCTGGCTTCTCTCCAGACTGTATTTGACAAGCCAGATAGAGCATCTGCAGCTGAGTACTCCCTCTTGGACATACAACAAGGCACCAGATCTGTGGCACAGTATGCTATTGAGTTCCGTACCCTTGCTGCTGAGACAGCCAAAGTCTGGTAGAATCCATCCAGTAGCTTTTTTCTCTAGAAAGTTTTCTCCTGCAGAGATGAATTATGATGTTGGGAATCGAGAACTACTGGCCATCAAATTGGCATTGTCTGAATGGCGACACCTTCTGGAAGGGGCTCCCAAGCCTTTTACTATCCTCACTGACCATAAAAACCTACTGTATCTTCAGACTGCTAGACGTCTGAACTCACGTCAGGCTCGATGGGCTCTGTTTTTCTCCCGTTTTAATTTTGTCCTTTCTTATGTTCCAGGGCATAGAAACAAAAAAGCCGATGCTCTTTCCAGACAGTTCGCTACCTCTGAAGAAGATCAACCAGGCGAGCAGTATATAATCCCACCTCACAAAATTGTTGCGCAGATCTCCACGGCTCTTTCCCAACAGCTACAAGAATCCCAGAATCGTGTTCCCCAGGGCTTGAAGATACCACCAGGTCGCCTGTACGTAGCCCCTAGTCTCAGAAAACCTGTACTCCTCTGGGCACATAATGGCGTGTTATCCGGTCACCCTGGTGTCACCATCACTCTTAAGACCTTGCAACGTCATGTATGGTGGCCTCATATGAAAAAGGATGTTACTGACTATGTGGCTGCCTGCCCAACTTGTGCTGCTAATAAAGTACCCCGCACATTGCCTGCTGGACTGTTACATCCACTTCCGGCACCTCGCCAGCCTTGGACCCATTTGACCATGGACTTCATTGTAGACTTACCCAAGTCCGAGGGCATGACTGCTATATGGGTCACAGTGGATCGCTTTTCCAAAATGTCTCATTTTGTGCCGCTCCCGGGATTACCTACAGCGAAAGCACTGTCCACTCTTTTCCTTTCCCATATTGTAAAACATCATGGCATACCTACCAATGTCGTCTCAGACCGCGGATCCCAGTTCGTTTCCCGATTCTGGAGAGCGTTCTGCAAGAAACTAGGAGTAACGCTCTCGCTCTCTACTTCACATCACCCGCAAACTGATGGTCAAACCGAACGCATGAACCAGACCCTAGAAACCTATCTTCGACATTATGTCAATGCCTTACACTCCAACTGGTCTGAGTACTTGCCTTTAGCTGAGTTCGCCCTAAATTCCCGTTGGCACAGTGCTCTTCATACCACACCATTCTACGCAGCCCTAGGCTATCACCCTCAGACTTTTCCTCTAATTCAGCCTTCTTCTGGTGTACCAGCAGCAGATCAGCGGGTAAAGAATATTCTACTACATTGGAAGAAGATTCGTTCATTACTACAAAAGTCAGCAGGCAAGTACAGACTTTTTTCCAACAGACGAAGACGCCATATACCTCCATATGTGGTGGGGGACAGAGTTTGGCTATCAACCAAGTATGTGAGACTGAAACAACCTTCTACCAAATTGGGCCCTCGATTCATTGGTCCTTACAGGATCATTGCTCGAGTTGGGCCAGTTTCCTATCGCTTAAAATTACCTTCCTCTCTCCGGATACATCCTGTGTTTCACGTTTCCCTCCTCAAAAAAGCTATTTTCAACCGCTACTCCAGATCACAACAGCTACCTCCTCCTGTTCTTGTTGATGGACAAAGTGAGTTTGAAGTCTCCAAGATTCTTGATTCCAGAAGACATGGCCGTGGCCTTCGGTATCTGGTTCATTGGAAGGGATATCCTGTCACAGACCGCTCCTGGGTTCCAGCCAAAGATCTGCATGCCCCTTCTCTTATACGAGACTTCCATGCCTCGTTCCCCACTAAACCCCGCTAGGCCCCCGGAGGGGTCCATTGGGGAGGGGGCCCTGTCATGTCCCGGGGTGTATTCGAACCTGGGTCTTCCTGGTCTTAAACCATAGCCTTACCTGATGTGCCACAGAAGAGATCTAGGCCTTGGGAATATCCTTATTGTGTTCAACACACACCTCGGACTCACTAGCTCCACCTGCTGCCAGCTGTGGACAATTTTCATTCTGGACAGCCTTTAAATAGGAAGTGAGGTCATCACTCAGCGCCCGTTTATTTGGATTACTTCCTGGGTGTTTTGTCTTCAGTGATCTGCATTGTATTGAACTCCTGCCTGATATCCCGACTATTCTACAGCCTGCTGATTTTGTACTTTACCGCCAGATCGTGTATGACCTTTGCCTGCCTGACCCTTCTCCGGAATCCGATTGTGAACTATTTTGCCTGATCCGTTGCCAACCGTATCTGCCTGACGACGCTTTGCCTGGATCTCCAGCATACCTGTTCCACTTCGGACACTACCTTTTACAGGTACCTTACAGCGACGTGCTGACTCACCTCAATTTATACCTCATATTCACAAATGGTACCGCCCCCATCTGAGCTCCCAGAATCCCCGAAGCTACAATGGCCATCTTGGATAAGGGAAATGTTTGTCTTATGAGAGTGGTCTGTCCACGGATTCATATATTTTTTTGCTAAAAAAATCTCTGCAGTAAATAAGTAAAAGGAAATAGGAAATAAAGAGGAGAAAAAGAAACCTTTTTTACTTTCCCCCAAAAGGGGTTCAATTACTTACATTGGACAGTAGATGGCTGATTAAAAAGACTCATTCTCAAGTATAAGAAACGTTCATTCAAAGTCAATGAAACTGGTAGATCCCTTTAAAGATCTATCTCGACTACAAGATGTCCTAGATTTCTTTAGAAATAGTTGCTTGTGTTGTTCAGATTGCTCCGCGTTCTGTTAGAAAACAAAATGCAATGGGCGGTTCAGCCTTTTCTTTGATGAGCGGCTATTGGCTTAAGGTCACCTGACCGGGGAGGCTTATCCCGGTCATGTGACTTTTTTGTTTTCTAACAGAACGCGGAGCAATCTGAACAACAAGCAACTATTTCTAAAGAAATCTAGGACATCTTGTAGTCGAGATAGATCTTTAAAGAGATCTACCAGTTTCATTGACTTTGAATGAACGTTTCTTATACTTGAGAATGAGTCTTTTTAATCAGCCATCTACTGTCCAATGTAAGTAATTTAACCCCTTTTGGGGGAAAGTAAAAAAGGTTTCTTTTTCTCCTCTTTATTTCCTATTTCCTGTTACTTATTTACTGCAGAGATTTTTTTAGCAAAAAAATATATGAATCAGTGGACAGACCACTCTCATAAGACAAACATTTCCCTTATCCAAGATGGCCATTGTAGCTTTGGGGATTCTGGGAGCTCAGATGGGGGCGATACCATTTGTGCATATGAGGTATAAATTGAGGTGAGTCAGCACGCCGCTCGTGCCCCAGGACGAAGTCTTATTAGACGAAATGGCGTAGGGAGGCGGCGTACTGACGTCCATAACCGCAAATCATGTCCAGGAGATATCGAGTTGTGCTAGCCGGCCGGCTACATTTACATGCATATTTTACCTACTTTTTTGTAAGTGCAATTTTAATTTATTTTTAACAAATGGTAAATGGTTTTACACTATGTACCTTTTTCTCTCATAATTTGGCATCAATCAACATTGATCACTTGTCCACTACGGGAGGAGTTTTTGACCACAGGACTTCGTGTCATCGAACCCCCTGGCTGGGGAGAAAGCCATCTGCGGTCAGAAGGTCTCTAGTTGGGATCTTCCCCTCCGGTAAGGGACAGTGTTTTCAATCGGTGGAGGTGTTTTCCCTATCTGTTTGCACTTTTCTGAGGTTCCTGTTTGTGATGTCACCATCTGCTTGAACACAAGGAATTTCACTGCCGATTTATACCATCAGATGTTTTTCCACTTGTATTAATAGCTTGATGAACTTTATAGATGCATTGACTGTTTGGTATTGCTCTTTATCACCTAAGAGTTTCTCATAGTTGCGCAGCTTGTTTTTTATTTTTACTGTTTTGGTTGTGAGTATCTCACTATTGTAAGCTGCTTGCAATTTCTTTTGTATTTGTATTTCATTCAGACAGCGCAGTATTACCCCTATTTTCCACCCCATACACACACCAATTATCTTCCTTTTGGATAACATCGTTTGGAGATTTGGAGGTCACCTGTGAACATTGTTTGGTCCAATCACATCTACACATGCTCGATTGACCCTCTCGAACATATGTTCAAAGGGTTCCATACGGTATCTAGGACCCCTTATCCTCACGCCCTTAACCTTTCTGCAATAAAACTTTGAAAATACAAAAGTGACCAGCGCCCAACATCCTTTCTCAATTCCCCTGTTTTATCAATGGACTCCGCATTGGGGTGAAAAATGTTAGCCCGCTTCTGCCACTGGAGGTGCTATCCTGCCTTTGGGCTGTAAGGGGTGCTACAAAAATTAGCCTGGCATTGATCTTTGAATAGCTCCTGAAGGTTGGGTAAGCCCAACTGAGCAAACAATTAGTAACAAAGCCATGAGCCATTTTTTTTTTAATTTAATTTAATTTTGCTTTGCAGTCCTGCATGTTGAAATTACAAGCTTATGCCGCGTACAGATGATCCGAATTTCCGACAAGAAAACCATGGATTTTTTTCTGACAGAATGTTGGTTCAAACTTGTCTTGCATACACACGGTCACACAAATGTTGTCGGAAATTCCGACCGTCAAGAAGGCGGTGACATACAACACTACGACGAGCCGAGAAAAATTAAGTTCTATGATTCCGAGCATGCGTAGGATTTTTGAGCGTCGGAATTGCATACAGACAGACAATCGGAATTTCCAACAAGAACTTTTGCCATCTAAAAATTTGAGAAACAGTTCACACATTATTGTTGTCGGAAATTCAGACAGAAAATGTCCGATGGGGCCTACACAGGGTCGGAAATTCCGATTCTGTGTCATTATGCATGCATTTTGCTAAAATGTACATTACTGAACATAATGCCGCGTACACACGATCATGAAAATAAAACGTTGTTTTTCAGCATGTCCAAAAAACGAAGTTTTTCCAACTTCATCATTAAAAACGACGTTGCCCACACACCATCGGTTTTCAAAAATGATGAACATAGCGCGATGACTTAAAACGCGTACAAGGGCACTCTAAGGCCTCGTACACACGAGGTCCGATGGACCGTTTCAGCAGACATCTCCGCTCGTGTGTATGGGCTAGCGGACAGATTTCTCCACCCGACAGATTTCAAAGCATGCTTTGAAATCTATCCGGTGGAATCTGTCCGCCCGACATGTCTGCTGGTTAGTACACTTACGAGCAGACATGTCGTCCCCCACCGCCGCCGTGCCGCCGCGAATGGATTCGGCGCATGCGCGGAAGTGTTTAACTTCCTGGTGCGGTGACGTGGCGGTGACGTGGTGGCGTCAACGTCACCGCCGCGTCACCGCGCCGTCCGGCGGCGGGGAATTTGATCCGATGGTGTGTACACGCCATCGGATCAAACTCCCGATCGGATATATCCGATGGAAATGGTCCGCGGACCGTTTTCATCGGATATGTCCAATTGTGTGTACGAGGCCTAAAGGGGAAGTTCTATTCGCCTTTGGGCTGCTTTAGCCAATTCCTTCTTAGTAAAAGACGATTTGTGATTTTCTATCAGTTACAACGTGATGAATGTGTTTACTCCATTATGAACGGTAGTTTTACCAGAACGAGCACTCCTGTCTCATAACTTGCTTCTGAGCATGCGCGGGTTTAAAACGTCATTTGAGCCCACACACGATCATTTTTTACAACCCGAAAAACGACATTGTTTAAAACGACGTTAAAAAATGCAGCATGTTCGGATTTTTTTTTGCATTTTTCAACCTGAAAACTTATGTGAAGCCCACACACTATCATTTTAAATGACGTTTTTGAAAAACAACGTTTTTTTCATGCCGAAAAATGATCGTGTGTACGCGGCATAAGAATCTATCATTCCAGAATCTAGATAGATCATTTATACATACAGTAATCTACAGAGAGATAGAATTCACTCAAGCAGTTAATATTATACACAGCGAAATTACAGACTCTGTGCAGAAATAAGGAGCTTCTTGGTCTCTGAATCATATAACAATGTTCCCTAAACATCTGGAAACCCTCATTTACCATAAAGCATATTTATGTAAGCTTCTCAGAAGCTTTTTTCCTGGATTTAATTTTATCTAGGCTCAATATAAAGCAGATCATAAATGTAAAGTAATGGCGGCAGTACATTCTTTTTTTGAAGGGTAGTTTGATTACATTAGGAGGTTAAAGGGCTTGTAACAGTGGATTTGGTTGATTTGAACTTGTGCTGTCTTTAATGGGGATGGACTGGAAAGAATTATCAGAATGAGGTGCGGACACGTTACAGTCACACATGACTGGTAGGTGTGGGATGGCCATGCCTGTGCCTTATAAATACATTCCAGCTTGTTATTAATGTTGGACGGTTAGTATAAGGAGCCTGGAGCCATTACTAGAGCAAGGAAGCATCAGGAAAAGGAAACTGTGTATGTTGTGCTGAGAGAGAGAGAAAGCATATGTCAAGTCAGCAATTGAATGGAATAATATTCACTTAAAGGGGTTGTAAATGTACATTTTTTTTTCTCTAAACAGATTCCTTTACCTTAGTGCAGTCCTCATTCACTTACCTCATCCTTTCATTTTACTTTTAAATGTCCTTATTTCTTCTGAGAAATCCTCACTTCCTGTTCTTCTGTCTGTAACTCACCACTGTAATGCAAAGATTTCTCCCTGGTGTGGAGTGTCATGCTCGCCCCCTCCCTTGGACTACAAAAGAGTCAGGACAACCACTAACACACAGCTCCTTTCTCTATCTGCAACGTAGAGAGTGTCCTGACTCTCCTCTAGTCCAATGGAGTAGGCGAGCATGACACTCAACACCAGGGAGAAAGCCTTGCATTACTGTGTGGAGTTACAGACAGGAGAACAGGAAGTGATGATTTCTCAGAAGAAATAAGGACATTTAAAAGCAAAATGGAAGGATGAGGTAAGTGAAGGAGGACTGCACTAAGGTAAAGGAAGCTATTTAGGAAATAAATTGTACCTTTACAACCCCTTTAACCACTTGCCTACTGTGCACCTACACCCCCTTCCTGCCCAGACAAAATTTTAGCTTTCGGCACTGCGTCGCTTTAACTGACAATCACGCGGTTGTGCGACGTAGCTCCCAAACAAAATTGACGTCCTTTTTTTCCCCACAAATAGAGCTTTCTTTTGGTGGTATTTAATCGCACGTGCGTTTTTTATTTTTTGCGCTATAAACAAAAAAAGAGCGACAATTTTGAAATAAGACACAATGGCCCAGATTCACAGAGCAATTACGCCTGTCTAACTGGTGTTAGACAGGAGTAATTTCAAATTTTGCGCGCCGTATCACTAGTTTGAATCCTCAAACCATGATACGGCGGCTTCGGGCTTCGATCCGAGAGGCTTACGTCCTCGTAAGACTTCGGATCTACACTGCGATATTTTTGCGGCCGCTGGGAGGAGTTTGCGTCGTTTTCATGCGTCGGGATATGCAAATGAGTTTTTACGGCGATCCACGAAGGTACGAGTGTCCCTCGCAATCGCCTACGTCATTTTTTGGCTACGTAATGTTAGAGGAGCTTTTTGCTGGTCTAACAGTGCGTAACCCATGTAAAGTATGGCCGTCGTTCCCGCGTCGATTTGAAAATATATATTTTTTTTTAACGTAACTCGTTCGGGAATAGGAATGTACGTAAACGACGCTACTACGACGTGACAACGTGTTTTCGCGCAATGCACGGCGGGAAATATGCGAACGGAGCATGCGCAGTTCGATCGCCGCGGGAACGCGCCTATTTTAAATGCTTCATGCCCTCTACTCGCGCAGATGGATTGCGACGGGAGAAATACACTACGCCGCCGTCGTTTACTGGACAAAATCTACCTGGATTCCACGTAGAGCCAGGTAAAAAACGGCGGAGTAGTGTATTTCTGATACTCTACGAGAATCTAATTCTCTGTGAATCTGCCCCAATATTTTTTGCTTTTTGCTATAATAAATATCCCATTTAAAAAAAAAAAAACATTTTTTATCTCAGTTTAGGCCGATATGTATTCTTCTACATATTTTTGGTAAAAAAATGTAAAAAATAAAATCGCAATAACCGTATAGTGACTGGTTTGCGCAAAAGTTATATTGCCTACAAAATACGGGACATAATTATTTTTGATTTTTTTTTTTTTTTTTTACTAGGAATGGCGGTGATCTGCGATTTTTTTCGGGACTGGGACATTATAGCGGACACATCGGACACTTTTGACACATTTCTGGGACCATTTACATTTATACAGTAAACAATGCTATAAATATGCATTGATAACTGTATAAATGTAACTGGCAGGGAAGGGGTTAACCACTAGGGGGCGGGGAAGGGGTTAAATGTGTATCCTAGGTGTGTTCTAACTGTGGGGGGAGGGGGGGTGACTGGGGGAGGTGACTGATTGTGTCCCTATGTACAAGGGACACAATCGGTCTCCTCTCTCCCTGAGGCGGCGTACAGACGATCGGATATATCCGATGAAAACGGTCCGCGGACCATTTCCATCGGATATGTCCGATCGGGAGTTTGATCCGATGGCGTGTACACACCATCGGATCAAATTCCCCGCCGCCGGACGGCGCGGTGACGTAGTGGTGACGCGGCGGTGACGTTGACGCCGCCGCGTCACCGCCACGTCACCGCACCAGGAAGTAAAACACTTCCGCGCATGCGCCGAATCCATTCGGCAGCGGCGCGGCGGCGGTGGGGGCCGACATGTCTGCTGGTAAGTGTACTAACCAGCAGACATGTCGGGCGGACAGATTCCCACCGGATAGATTTCAAAGCATGCTTTGAAATCTGTCGGGTGGAGAAATCTGTCCGCTAGCCCATACACACGAGCGGAGATGTCTGCTGAAACGGTCCATCGGACCGTTTTCAGCGGACATATCCCCTCGTGTGTACGCGGCCTGACAGGGACGTGCAGCTCTGTGTTAACACACAGAGCTCCACGTCCCAGCTCAGTTACTCGGCAATCGCGTGTGCCCGGCGGCCATCGCGGCCGTCGGGCACACGCACAGGGTTCTCAGTGATGCGACGGGTGCGCGTGTGCAACGCCGGTGGCGCGCGCGTGCACCCCTAGCAGCTTTCTATGACTGCACGTCATATGACGTGCAGTCAGGACAATGGAGTTACCCGCTCGCCGTCGTATGACGGTGGGCGGGTAACAAGTGGTTAAGCCCCTTCCTGGAGCCCTCTCTGCTTCAAAGATGGGTTTTTCTTTGTTACCTATGTATGTTTTAGTCATAATCAAATTGGTCCCTCTTCAGGTTATGCTTGGTTAAATTCAGGACTTTCCCCAGAGAATAGGTGCAGGTGTTCCCCCATTCTGAGACACCCAGACCAACAATGGATCCTGCAACAATAGAACCCCCAGTGACAATAGACTCCCCTGGCATCCAGTCTCAAGCACACCCCAAACCCCCTTTGCCATTACATACATTCAGTGCTGGAGGTGCCGGAACTGCATTCCCCCACGTTCCTGCAAAAAAAAAAAAAAGCCTTGGGTAAATATGTTGCCATTCTTCCCAACCTTCCCTCTGTAGTGTCACACGTCTTGTCTTTTTAGAGGTATTGAGTTGCAGTGCTAGTGGGCATTAGTTGACATTCTCCAAACATTGACCATCTTTTATAATGCAGATGAATGGCCATCGAAATTCCAGCAAATGTTTACAATAGTAATTTTATTAACAGGGGCATCATTTATTATGTGGTCAAAAACTTTGCTTGACTGCACTTCCAAGTGAATTTGCCTTTCGTAAATAACTCCCTATGTGTCATTAAATGTGTACATGTTTATTTATTTCTTTGTGTTCACTTTTCTAATCTATCTGCAAAGTAAATGGGTAAAGGGTCAAAAGACTAAATAAAATAATGAATCCAAAGAAAGCAGGTGGGCACCTACTTGCCCTCTTTTTGCCCTCTATGGCAATTCCTCAGTCTAGCCTTATACCATGGCATTTCAGATGTCCAAAGCCGATGGGGGCAAACACATATTTTGTTTATGATAAAATCTCTAAACACAGTTTTGCTACTTCGGACTTTGGGTCTCCATAGAAAATCATTGCAAGTTCACTAGAATAGGCAAACATATCCCACCTCAATAAATGAAACAAGGAAAATACTCTGTGTGGTTTGGCAGACATGCTGGAAATTTAACATTTGGCCTGTTATAAATATAAATGTAAAAAAATATTTTTGATCTAGCAAGGCGCCTTGGAAATAGGGATGCTGTGGATTTATGGTTAATGTGCTATAAATATGTTCCTAGGCGTGTTCTCATTTGACAAGGAAAATCATTATGAAATAAGAAAAGATTAAGAAAAGATTATTATGGGAAATCCAGAGCTTTTTTCAGGTGGAACTTGGTGGAACTCAGTTCCACCACCTCTGGCTCAGACCCTTTGGTGCCCGCTCACCGCAATCACTTGTAAACACAGAAGTCTGGTTTCTGTGTTTGCAAGTGACAGCTCTGCACTCTGTGTGTAACCCCCCTGAACTTTGCACTCTGTATGTATTTAATGTATGTATGTATTTAATGCCCCTTTAAGACCCTCCTACTGTTTGTGAAATCTGACCAAACCCACTATTTGATGTGATTTGGAGTTTGTGCTTGGGGAAGGGGTTTTGGGGGGTCATGGTTCAGTTCCAGCACCTATTGTTTGAGAAAAAAAAGCCCTGGGGAAATCATTATAGGATAAGAAGAGATAAAAACAATTCTAACAAGCCAGAGGTAACAGCAAGGCCTGTGATCAGGGCTGCCATTAGGGGGGTACAAGCATTACACCTGTAAGGGGCCAATGGTCTCCAGGGGCCTGGCTGGCCCCCCTCCCATTTTTTTATTTTATTTTATTTATTTATTTGCATTACACCTGTAAGGGGCTGGATGGTCCCCAGGGCCCGCCCCCTTCCATTTTTTGTAAAAACAAAATTCAATTTGTTTCAATTTTCAATTTTGCCCCCTCCCGTTTTTTTTTTGCATTGCACTTGTAAGGGGCCCGTTGTCAGAACCCCCCCCCCCCTTCTCTGCTCCAGGGGGCCCTGCCTAAAGCTGTTCAAGGAGCCCCAACATTTGTGATGGCTGCCCTGAATGTGATACACCTTGCAATAAAATGAATTAAAAAAGTGTAGAAGAAAGAAAGGGACAGTGCATCTTATCTGCTCAGCACTTCAGTTGTTTTTCAGGTATTACTCTACAGAACTAGGTTGCCCAAGTCACCCATGTTAGTAATCTTGTGATTTGGGAACCTCTTCTTGTGATGCATGGAAGCTATTCCCAAGCATAGCCACTGCATGCTCCTTATTGGCTATCACATTTAGAAAATGTCCACAGTTAGTTACCAATCAGATTCACGGACTTCAGGAAGTACATTCCCAATAACCTTCAGATGTTCTGTTTGAATTCTCAAAACATATACTGCAGACCGCTCTCCTTGCAAAAAATCACATTCAACCTGATCTTAGAAGTTTGACATAATTGGTAAAACAGAAAGCTAAGAGAAAGTAAGCCCGAGCACAGGGTTTGGAAAGACTATGAAGCAATTTCAGGTCCTGCTCTATGGAATTGCAAAATTTCCAGATCACAGTAAACTGGGTGAACTTTCTGTTTTATTATTGTTATTGTTTATTTGTAACACAGATTTGGTGTTGGAGCAGAACAGCACGTACTGTATTTACTAGGGTAGAACTCTGGATTTAAAATGCCATCTAAGCAAAGAAGCCCGCTGAGGCAGTAATATACTACAGAACAATAAATAGCTTCAGCCCATATTGCAAATATTCCATGGGACCCGATCGCCGTCGGTGTCCCGCGATCGGTCACAGGAGCTGAAGAACAGGGGCTTCTGTGTGGCAGTGTCACTAATCGTCTGTTCCATGTTATAGGGAAAGACGATCAGTGACATCACACCTACAGCCACGCCCCCCTACAGTAAGAATCACTTCCTTAGGGCACACTTAACCCCATAGCGGTTAACCCCTTCACTGCCATTGTTATTTTCACAGTAGTCAGTGCACTGTTTTTATAGCACTGATCACTGTAAAAATGACAATGGTCCCAAAAATGTGTCAAAAGTGTCCCATGCGTCCACCATAATGTCGCAGTCACAGAAAAAAACGCTGATCGCCGCCATTACTAGTAAAACAAAAAATTATTCAAAAAATGCCATAAAACTATCCCCTATTTTGTAAACAATATAACTTTTGCACAAACCAATTAAACGCTTATTGCATTTTTTTTTTTACCAAAAATAAGTAGAAAAATACGTATCGGCCTAAACTGAGGGAAAAAAAATAAACGTTTTTTTTATATATATTTTTTAGGGATATGTATTATAGCAAAGAGTAAAAAATATTGAATTTTTTTCTAAATTGTCGCTCTATTTTTGTTTATAGTGCAAAAAATAAAACCCCAGAGGTGATCAAATACCACAGAAAGAAAGTTCTATTTGTGGGAAAAAAAGGATGCCAATTTTGTTTGGGAGCCACGTCGCACAGCCGCGCAATTGCCAATTAAAGTGACGCAGTGCGGAATCGCAAAAAGGGGCAAGGTCCTTTACCTGCATAATGGTCCGGGTCTTAAGTGGATAAAGGAGACAACTTTTTTTTATTGATGTGTATATGTTGTGTCACCGGCACTCGTTAATGTTTAACAATTTTTTACCAATTTATGATCTGCTGCAGTTACAATGAGCACCTTCAAGAGGTGAAATAGTGAAGAAAATTTAGATTTGTATATGTATACACATAGGGCCAGATTCACGAACACTTGCGCTGGAGTATTTGGATATGCGCCGCGTAACTGTGATGATGCGCCGTCTTTTCTATGTGCCCGTACCCACCAAACTAGATGCGCCCAATAACGGGTCATTTGCGACCGGCGGAACGTTCCGACGCCAGAGTATCGTCAGCGCTTATTTTCGCTGGGCGCATCAGTCGCGCCTATTGATTTCCCCTGCAAATATGCAAATGAGGGATTTTTCCCAATTCACGATCGGATTAGCACCATACGCTGGCTACATGCGCCGCGCGTATCTGGTCCGTCCGGCGCAAAGTTATTTCTACAAAAGGCTGCTTTATCTTTACTCCAGACGGTCACAGGTCAGCAGGAGAGCAGCTACAGCAGCGTTACCGACGAAACTAGCAAGCTGAACAACAACACTAGCAAGGACAACACCTCTGTGTGCCAACATGCCAGGGGCACTCGTGGTCCTAAGACTAGTACTGGGTCCCTCGCTACGGAGGAGGCGGGCACGTGAGAGGATATACCGCACTCGTATGAACCTCTTTGGCATGGGGGATGAGGAGGTGTATCGCCTCTTCAGATTCAGCCCAGATGCAATACTTGAACTAACCACAACCCTGCAGGGTGACATCACCAGCAAGACACACCGATCACAAGCAGTGCAGCCACTGGTGAAGGTCCTGGCAACACTTCATTTCCTTGCCAGTGGATCATTCCAGCGTACAAGTGGAGTGGTGGCTGGGATGTCACAGTCCTCCATAAGCAGATGTGTGCACCAGGTTGTCCCTGCAATCCTCAGACGCATGTCCAACCAGTTCATCAGACCCACCACTGAGGAGCTGCGGCTGAAGGCAATGACAGATTTCTACAACATTGCCAGATTCCCACGCACCATCGGGGCCATTGATTGCACACATGTGGCCCTACAGCCCCCCAGTGCCACAGAGCACATATACCGCAATCGGAAGCATTGGCATTCCATCAACGTACAGGTGATAGCCGATGCCCAACGCCTCATATGGCACGTCCGTGCCAAACACCCCGGGTCCAGCCATGACAGCTTCATATACCGTCAGAGTCCCATCCCAGCAGAATTCGAACAGAACATGTATGGGGACAGCTGGCTGGTTGGTGAGTGACATGGGAGTCAGGCATGACTATCCCCTCCCGTGATGCACAACAGAAGTCGCACATGCATGACTAACATTCTCCTGTCTTTTACCTTACAGGTGACTCTGCATATGCACTGGGACCCCATCTAATGACTCCTTTCCGGAACCCCCAAACCAGAGGAGAGAGAAAATACAATGAAGCACACATCAAAACCCGTGCAGTGGTGGAGCAAACATTTGGGCTCCTGAAGTCCCGTTTCCGCTGCCTGGATAAGTCCGGGGGGACCCTATTGTATTCCCCTACCTTTGTGTGTCAGATCATCGCTGCATGTTGCATACTACATAACTTTGCTATGAAAAAAGGCCTAGAGATTGACATACGTGATGACCTGACCCCCGACCCACACAGTCCCCACCTGGCAGAGGACACCCAGTCTGCTGATGGAAGAGCAGTCAGGAGGGTCCTCGCCGTAGGCATCTTTGGACACTAACCCAAAACATTAATCACACATACAATGCACGCGTGTACACCACTGATGTCACTAGATCACACACACCACATGCACATCGCATTGGATTAGCCCAAGTCCAGCATGTAGGAGTTGGGAGCAGTAACGCCGCGTCAAGGCCCCAATGATGTCACTGTCCATTCACACACCTTTCACACGTCATTCATTCAGCCGTGGGGTTAACTTCACCACCACGGCCGAGGGTGACACCCCTTACTTTCAGGAGTGCCACCCTCTCACATTCACACACCATTCACACTGCAACGTGTGCAGTATCAAAAAATAAAAATAAAATCTCATAACCTGAGAACCAAAAAAATTAACAAAAACTCATGTCCTGAGTATAAACAATAATAATAAATAAAATAAATAAACTCATGTCCTGAGTATAAACAAAAATATATAACAACCAAAAAAACAAAAAACCCTCATCTGGGATGACGGGGGCTCCTCCTTGGGGGCACTCTCGGGCTCCTCATCTGCCTGGAGGGAGTGGGTGGTGGTGGTGGTGGGGGGGCATCAGGAGGAGGCTGATCCCCGGGTGGGCCACTCCTGGGAGCTGTTGGCTGCATGCCCTCCAATGCCACAGCGATACGGCTCAGATACAAATTTGTTTGGGCCTGCATCCTCAGCTGGCGGGTGATCTGATGCCGCTGGTCACGTTGCCGCTGCCTCCCCTCTTCCCGAATGGCAGCAGTGTTGTCTCGAACAGCTGCTGTCAAGTGCCGGATATCAGCCTGCACCTCCCCCAGGCTGGTCACAACGCCCTGCACGCGACTGGGCAGCTGTGACATAGAGCCCAGGCTGTCTGCGACCCTGTCTAGGTGGCCAGCCATCTCCCCCATTTGCTGGGTCTGTTTCGCGTGGTCCAAAAGCACCTGGTCTTCGACCAAATCACACACCCCCCTGGTCTTCCGGGTGGCCTTCCTGGGGGCAGAGGAAGGTTGTCCCCGTGGGGATGGAGTCGCCCTTGAGGGGCTACCTAGGATGGGGGAGGGGATCACAGAGGGCCCTGCAGAGGAGGAGGACTCCTCCAACATTAAAATGAACTCCTGTTCAGGGACAGGCTCCTCCACAACCACCTCTGCTGAAGTGGTGTGGGCACTCTCCTCCTCCACCTCGGTGTCTCCAGCACCCAGGGCCTCGTCTTCAGCATCCCGTTGGGGGGTTGGGGTGGACTGGCCGGCACGAGATGGCCCAGCACCGTCATCTGTGGATGACACAAAGCAGACACATGTTGGTGGTCCCACACACTTGGCACATGTACCCACCCCCGCCCCACATGCAACACACCAAAAAGGGGGTAAAAATCACTTACCTGTCCTGGAGCCTTCCTCTACGGAATCATAGCCTGGGACCCCCTCCAACTGCTCCCTGTCCAGGCAGCGGGCGACCACCTCCTCCTCCGCGGTCAGGGTGACAGGACATGGGGGACCACCACCTGTGCCCCTCTCATGGCTCCTAATGGTGGACACCTTGCCCCTCACCTTGCGCCGCAGGTCATTGATTTTTTTACCAATGTCTGAAGCACTCCGGGTGGAGTACCCCAGCACATTGACCCTGGCAGCTATGGTGTCCAGGATGGCCTGCTTTCTCTCCCGGCTGGTCTTCCTGCTTTTTTTACCATGGAGAAAATCATTAAATGCCTCCATAGCCGATATTATCACTGTGACCTCCTGGGCATTATAATTTAGGTTCCTCCTCTCTCTGGGGGCAGCGGGAGCAGCCATTACAGGGCAAAAGTATCTTCCCTGGGGTGGGGGGAAATGGAACTACTTTTGCGCCGGAATGGCGTTTCCGCCAGCGCTTTTAAGCGCCCAGCGGAACGCATTGCGCTGACGTTTCCCAGGAAGTGGTGCCGACGGAAGTTGTGAGCATGCGCACAAGGGGGCGAGTGGAGCCGCACTCACTGCGCATGCTCCGTGGATGATGCGCTGAACGTAAGCCTCTGCGCTGGGCTCCGCCCATCATTTACATATGATCACACCCAGTTCCACTTGCGTCGGGTTACGCCAGCGCATTATCGTTACTCTGGCGCAAGTTTACGCGCAACTGCTATGTGAATTACAGGACTTGCGCTGAAAGGGTCTTCAGAGTAACGTAAATGAGAAGCGTTACTCCAGAGGAAAGATACTCTCATCTACCTGAATCTGGCCCATAGACTACTGCGCTGATTCTATGCAAAATACTAATTTGAACAATATTAATCAATATAAATAGTACACCTACTGTCTCTAATTAGTGTCAAAAAATTATATATATAAATATGCATATATGTGAAGCGCCAATGTGCTCAAAACAGGATATTTCACCCCGCAATAAGCAGTCCCAAAGAGGTTATATAGAAATTATTATGTGTAAAACAAATTATAAAGTCCGATACTATTGCCAGAAGCGGATCAACTCAAAAATGTGTGACTTTTCACCCTTTTTTTATTTTTTTTTATTTTGTTTTATTAGTGTCACCACCACCTCTTATATGCTATGTGCTCACCAGACCGAGATAGGATTAATGCTTATAATGATATCCAGGTATGTATCTCCTCAATCTGCATCAATCGTCCCGTTCTCCCTCCAGGATGTGTGTCAGACCAACATGTGAAAAATGCCTTAAGTATACACCAGCCTCCAACTGCTCTCCTTGCTCCAAAAGAAAAAAGCCTCATATGGTGTAGTATGTATAAAAAGGTTTGCAGGTTTTATTCAAAAACATATAAAATGTACACTCACATTTAAATGTGCCTTCTCTGACCGGCAGCAGTCTGTCCAGCGTTACTATTTGTTCCCCCGCCGGCGTGCGTTCCACGCCTCGGTGTTATGCTGTTCAGCGTGCGAAAGTGCCGTGGAGGTGACGCGTGACATAGTTCCGCTTTCCCAGAAGCCTCTACGCGTTTCGCATGTACGCATGCGTCATCAGGAAGCTATGGGTGTTTACGTTTTGTGAATATTAATAGCGTGTGCTAAATTCATTAGCCAATTCCGTGCTTTGTTTATACCGGAAGTACTTACTCCGCCATTTTTATGTTACATATTGGTCCCGGATATTCCCCTTCCGCCATTTTAGTTGTGGGTTACTTTATTTTATGTCATTTTGTTTGGGTTAAACTGTAATGATGGACAGACTTTACAAATTAAAGGTTAAAAATTTAAAATTTAAAATCAAGAACCTATAAGGTTATGACATAAAAATACAAATATTAAAAATGCTAAAAATACTTTTGTATCTGGACATGTGTTCAAGGTTGCATTTTCTTACTTTGCCAACACTACACCATATGGGAAGAAAAATGAAAAAATGAATGAAAAAGATGAAAAAATTTAAAAAATTAAATATATATGAAAAAATATATGTAAATGAAAAAAGAAGTAAAAATAAAAATCATAATCAAAATCAAAATCAAAATAAAAATAGAAATAAAAATAAACAAATAAATAAATAAAATAAAAATAAAAATGAAAATAAACATTAAATAAAATTATGGTGTGGTTGTTTTTAACCACTTAAGGACCGCCTACTGCACATTTACGTCGGCAGAATGGCACGGCTGGGCACATCAACGTATATATACGTTGATTTTAGTACCCAGCCGTGGGTCACGGGTGCGCACCCCCGCGGGCGCGCGCCCGTGACCCGGTCCGAATCTCCAGGACCGGGACCGCGGGATGCGTGGACCCGATCGCCGCTGCAGTGCGGGGATCCGTCCCTGGAGCGGAAGAACGGGGAGAGCCGTGTGTAAACATGGCTTCCCCGTGCTTCTCTGTGGCCGTAGCATCGATCGCGTCATCCCTGTAATAGGGGGACGCGATCGATGATGTCACACCTACAGCCACACCCCCCTACAGTTGTAAACACACACATAGGTCACACATCCCCTACAGCACCACCTGTGGTTAACTCCCAAACTGCAACTGTCATTTCCACAGTAAACAATGCAATTTAAATGCATTTTTTTCTGTGAAAATGACAATTGTCCCAAAAATGTGTCAAAATTGTCTGAAGTGTCCGCCATAATGTCGCAGTCACGAAAGAAATCGCTGATCGCCGCTATTAGTAGTAAAAAAAAAAAAATAATAAAAATGCAATAAAACTATCCCTTATTTTGTAAACGCTGAGGGGTGGATTCACAAAACAATTACGCCTGTCTAACTGGGGTTAGACAGGAGTAATTTCAAATTTCCCGCGGCGTATCACTAGTTTGAATTCTCAAACCATGATACGCCGGCTTCGGGCTTCGATCCGAGAGGCTTACGTCTTCGTAAGCCTTCGGATCTACGCTGCCATCTATTTGCGGCCGCTGGGAGGAGTTCGCGTCGTTTTAATGCGTCGGGATATGCAAATGTGTTTTTACGGGGATTCACGAACAAACGAGCGAGCGTCGCAATCGTTTTCGTCTATTTTTTTATACGTAAAGTTAGAGCAGCTTTTTGCTGCTCTAACTTTACGTAGCCCATGTTAAGTATGGCCGCCGTTCCCGCTTCGAATTTATTTAATTTTTTATTTTGTTTACGTAACTCGTCGGGACGTGGATCGCCCGTAAAGTACGCTACATAAACAACGAATGACGTCACGACGTGATTTCGCGCAATGCACGGCGGGAAATTTGCGAACGGAGCATGCGCAGATCGATCGCCGCGGGAACGCGCCTACTTTAAATGTTTCACGCCCCCTACTCGCGCGGATGGATTACGACGGGAGAAATACACTACGCCGCCGTCGTTTACCGAAAAAAATCTACCTGAATTCCACGTAGATCAAGGTAAAAAACGGCGGCGTAGCGTATTTCTGATACGCTACGATAATCCATTTCTCTGTGAATCCACCCCTATAAATTTTGCGAAAACCAACCGATAAACGCTTATTGCGATTTTTTTTACCAAAAATACGTAGAAGAATAAGTATCGGCCTAAACTGAGGAAAAAAATGTTTTTTTATATATTTTTGGGGGATATTTATTATAGCAAAAAGTAAAAAATATTGCATTTTTTTTAAATTGTTGCTCTATTTTTGTTTATAGCGCAAAAAATAAAAACCGCAGAGGTGATCAAATACCACCAAAAGAAAGCTCTATTTGTGGGGAAAAAAGGACGCCAATTTTGTTTGGGAGCCACGTCGCACGACCGCGCAATTGTCAGTTAAAACGACGCAGTGCCGAATCGCAAAAAGGGGCAAGGTCCTTTACCTGCATTTTGGTCCGGGTCTTAAGTGGTTAACTACTCAGTAATTTTCCAGAAAACAGTTTATATCCAACTCTATGTTCATTCCATTAGGTTTTAGTGTATCTAGTTTAAAAATCCAGTATGTTTCATTCTTTGAAATTTCTCTTTTGAGGTTAATGTTTCTCCATTTTTAATGGCATACATTTTTAGTTTTGTTGGGTCTTTATTGTGCATTTTCTAAAGTACACTGAAACACTCAGTGGATAACACACCCGTTTCTCTCTTTCCCTGAGTGCCTCTAACTGGTAAATAGTCTACTTAATATTAATTATATTTTAGCCCGCCTGGTGATCCTTTTCTTGATATTGTCTTCATGATCGATTTGGTTACAGACATTCTCGGTATTGAATGATCAGACCTTATCGGTCCCATGTAATGTATTAATTTAATATATGCTTTGTGATTGACTAAACAATTGATACGTTATAATGCATGTTAACTATATGTACCCCATGAATGGTTTGAACTCTTTCTTTAGGGTGGTTATATCTAATAATTATCATTGAACTTTACCAAAGGTCTATGTACGATTGCGGAGGGGCTATCCCCCCACCGTAAAGGAATCAGTATGTGTGTTTACACCTCTGGCTCCAGTAACTTTAGATTTCTCCTCTATTCCCTATTGCTTTAGAAATTTCAACTTTATTGGGTTACACCTGCATTGATAACTTTGCCCATACACATATCATGTCCATTTCCAGCTATTTATTTAAATTATGTCATTCCTTTTCTTCTATTATATTGCAGGCAGTACTACTTTACATATAAACCCCCATATTTTCATCTTGGGTTCCACCAATGTCTTCATTTCATATTATTTCCTCCCTGTTTTGTTTTCTTTTCTTATTTATTCACCTTTCCTTATTCTCTGGCTACAATATACCGTAGCACCTTCATTATTATTTATTATTTAATATTTTCACGTCTTTTCATTTATAACCATTCATTTATTTTCCTCTTTGTCACCACCACTTATATGTGTCCTCTTATATGTTTAACTCTCTACCCTACTGTGTAGAATTCCTTATCCCTGCCTGCATTGTCCTGCCAAAATCAATAAGATGACAATATTCTAGGACACCACCATGAGCAGTCTAATTTGTGGGACTTACACCCCCACGCATTACCATTACAATCTCTTCATGATTATCATCATAAATAACTTTATCAATCCCCTTGTATTGAATCACCCCTTGAGTCTAATTGATACGGTCGCGGCTGCCTACATCTCCCACTCACGGCGGACTTGTGTCTCTCCTGGCTGGGGTTAAGCATTGCCCCGCCCCCTCTTGCTCTTTCTCGGCTCGGGGCTCCCCGCCCCTTGGCTGGAGTTGAGCGTACACGCATAGCTGCGCACACCATGCACTTGCGTTGTACGGAGAGACTGACCTGGTGACGTCATGGCGCTGCCGTCCGACGGCGTCCATGGCGTCTCCAAGTTGGGATGTGCTTATTTAATGGCCGACTGGCCCTTAGATAAGCAGCGTGTTTTTTCTACCTACGGTCCGACGGCAGGGCTTTTACAGTCCCTGGACATGGCTGTTAACACTATGGAGCTCTCCCTGGACGCAGCTCACGCTATTGTCCAGTCCATGCATTACCATGCAATTGTCACCCATTTGGATACCCTCCTTAATGACATTTCACTGGACATTCCACTCAAACCTGGGACCCTGGGATCGCCCCACTTTGCTGCCTTGTCCATGCCTCCGGCCCGATCTGTTGTGATACTATCAGGCCCCTTCTATTCCATCCTGAACCGGCTGTACCTCCCACTAATCTTTCCCATGGTAAGTTTCCACTCTCTCCCCATCCCCTCTTACCCCACCACCTAACTATAATTTCCTTTTCCTTTTCCCCTCCTCCCCCCCCCTTCTTTCTCTCCATCCCAGTTCTTTCCCCCCCCTTCCCCCCCCTTCCCCCCCCCTTCTCAGGCCCCTCTTTCCCTCCCCTTCCCCCCCCCTATCTTATCCACATACCTTCCCCACCCCCACCCCACCTACTTCATGGTAATCAATATAAATTATTGATTGTTATACTGATATATATATTGTACAACTTTTACAACGTTTATACTCAGATTTTTTCACGACCAACCATCCCCTTGTTCGCCGTGAAGGGAGTACCCTTTTGGGTCGCCTGGCTTCCGCATATTTTCAATTGATTCAATTGGTGAGCTTTTTTATCAATGTCTTTTTTATTTGTATACTGTATCGCTGGTATTTATTACATATTTGTATTGCATTACCCTGTAGATTGGCTGTCCTGACGAAGCGGCAAGCCCGCGAAACTAGTCGACGTTGACCAATCATGAATTGTACAATTGTTTGTTCTTTGCAATTTTTATACATTAATAAATTCTTTTTATATTAATTTCGTTTCTATGAATTTTCATCAGTACCGAGATAGTCCCTCCCAAACCATTGAATGGGCAGCCCCAGGTCTAACCTCAGCCACTAGTCCTTCGCCCCCATTCGCCCCCCTTTTCTACTATACCTGGGATGAAAAGGTACTATTTTTATTTATTTTACTCAATATACTTGAGGCAATACTCCCCACTTTGTACACTGAAACACTATGGTATTTAAAACCTTTCTGTATATTTATGTTATGTTCCCCAATTCTAATTGAGAGCTTTCTGGTGGTTCTGCCCACATATTGAAGTCCACACTCACACTCCAGGACATAGGTTACATGAGTGCTGCTACAAGTTATTAATTTGTTTATTTTAAATTCCTCTTTATTTTTGTTGGATTTAAATTGTGTAGTCTTCCTGGGGCCACTCACTGTGCGGCAAGATTTGCACTTTTTGCATCTAAAAAATCCCTTTTGGTCCAAGAAGGACATCATTATTTTGGGTGGATCCGGGACATTTTTTTACAATAGTGTCTCGGATTCTTTTTGCCCTTTCGAGGTATAATGCCCTTTAGTTGGGGGTCTTCAAGGATGATAGGCCAATACTTTTTTATAATGCCCTCAAACTTCTTATATTCCATGTTGAACCCTGTTACAAAGGTCAGGCCATTGTTTCCATCTTTTTCCCTTACTTTCTCTTTCAATATGTTATCTCGATTCATCATTCCGACTGTGTCCCTAATTTTTTCCAATTTTGTTTTCACATATGCTTTGTCCACAAACCTACCAATCAAGATATTGGTTTGTGCGACATAATCCAATATGGAACTGCAATTTCGTCTGATTCTGATAAATTGCCCTTTTGGTATGACCTGCTTCCATTGGGGGTGATGGTAACTACTGTATGGGATGTACCCGTTCCTATCTGTGTCTTTAAAGTGCGTTTTAGTGTGCAGTTTATTTCCCGCCTTGAAAATTTACAAATCTAAAAACTGTGGGCGGGTATTTTGTATATTGACCGTGAATGTGATTCCATATTGGTTATGGTTAATGTGTTCAATAAATACTTTGGGCCAGACTCAGGAAGCATTTACGCGGGCGTATCTCCAGATACGCCGCCGTAATTTCAAATGTGCGCCGTCGCATCTTTGCGCCGTTTTACAAAGCGAGATATGCCGAAAAACATGGCCTCAGCCGTCCAACGTAACTTGCCTATGCCGACGTATCGTGGGCGCATAGTTACGATGGCCGCATTCGGCATTCCTATTATAAATGCAAATGAGTATGATACGCCGATTCACAAACGTTGATGCGCCTGGCCGCTTCATATATGCGCTTTGCGTAAGGCTTACATCCGGCGTAAAGTTACCCCTGCTATATGAGGCGCAGCTAATGCAAAGGTATGGGCCAGGGAACGACGCCGTCAAGTTGTACGTAGTTTACGCTGTTTACGTAGTACGTGAATAGGGCTAGGCGTAGGTTACATTCACATGTCGTAGGCATTGCGCGACAACGTCACTTAGGCATTCTATCCGACGTGATTCTGAGCATGCGCACTGGGATACGTCCACGGACGTTGCATGCGCCATTCGTTCGGCCTATCATTTGCATGGGGTCACGGTTCATTACAATAAAACACGCCCACTACCTTGCTACTTTGAATTACGCGGGCTTACGCTGGCCCATTTACGAAAAAACAATGGGCCAGATTCACATACACTTAATATTGCACTGCGTAATTGAAATACTCTACGCTGCCGTATTTTACCAGGCTCTACACCGAATTCTGGTAGATGTTTGCCCGTACGCTACGGCGGCGTAGTCTATTTCTCGCCGTGTAATCAAAATACGAGATTAGGGGGCGTGAAGCATTTAAATTAAGCGCGTCCCCGCGGCGATCGAACTGCGCATGCTCCGTTCAGAAATTTCCCGCCGTGCATTGCGCGAAATCACGTCGTTACGTCATTCGTTGTTTGAGTAGTGTCGTTTACGAACATTCCTATTCCCGGACGACTTACGTCAAAAAAAATAAAAGACGGAGGGGCGTGGCGGCTGGACTCCAAGATGGACGTGTAATCCAGGAGCTCCGTTCGCCCGCCGGAGATAATCACCAGCCACAGCGATCACCGGCTCCATCCGCGGCTCCTGACACGCTTGTCGGATAGACGGAACACCACAGCACCGTCCGGGATGACGAGGAACCGCAAGCATCCCCAGCAGCCGCAGAAGATGGACGGTTTCCTCATCCCTCAGGGACGCGGATCTGCCCAAAATGGCGGCACACCACGAGCAGGGAACGGGACCGGAGCACAGCCTGACCTCCATGGGCTGCCTCCAGGCTCCCACCACCAACTTCTGGCTGCCAGCGGATCCTCCTCGGGGACGCCCAGCCCCACCACCCGCAGCCCTGTCAAATCAAAGCCGCGGAGGGACTCGCCGCATAGGCCGCAACAGGATGAAGGCATGGAGGTAAGCAGGCCCCATGTTCCCGCTGACGCCAGGCAAGCACGGGGGAGGGATCCCATAGCAGAATTCCCCACAGCCGACAGGCCTATCTCAGATACCACACTCAAGGAGATGCTGTTGTCCCTGAGGTCATCACTGCAGGCTGACATGATTTCTGGCCTAAACGAGTGCAGGAAAGAAGTACAGTCCCTAGGTACAAGGGTACAACAGGTGGAATCCAAAGTAGGGGCCTTCGCTACCTCATACAACACCATGGTAGAGGCACACTCTGGGCATGGAAGGGACATTGAATGGATAAAGGACAAGCTCTCGGATCTCGAGGACAGATCCAGGAGGAATAATATCAAATTGAGGGGCATTCCTGAATCTGTTCCTCCCTCACAGCTCCAGCAATATGCCCAAGCCCTCTTTTCTTCCATACTGCCAGAAGCCTCGGCTCAGGATCTTCTGATAGATAGGATCCACAGGATCCCCAAACCACAGTTCCTCCCCGACGATGTCCCCCGGGACACTCTACTAAGAATCCACTTCTTCCACATCAAAGACAGACTTTTACAGGCCTCTCGCAAACCAGGGGGTATGCCCCAGCAATACGCCTCAGTTAGAATGCTGCCGGATCTATCCAGACACACGCTACAGAAACGGCGCAACCTGCTGACCATCACCAAGGCACTACGTAACCACAACATCTTGCACAAATGGAAATACCCTGCCACTCTCACCATCACTCATGCTGAGACCACCGCCACGGTGACCACCCTGGACGAAGGGCTCTCGTTTTTACGTAAGTGGGGCATACTTCCGGACCACCCAGCCCACTTACCAGCTACAGCTGGACCACAACTGCTGCATGATGACTGGCAAGTGGTCTCCCACAAGCGCTCTTCCAAGAAAAAAGCCGGTGACAACGCAAACCCTTGACCCACATCCGCCACTTGTTATCTCCGGGGTCGAGATAGTGCAGTTAGCATATTCTCATTACCCCTCTTTCTCCAAGTAGCAGTTACGTCTGCACGAGGATCAGTTATGGATCCACTTATTAATATTGTTCAGTTGACATTTGCACTTTTCTTTTTTTTTTGTTCTGTTTCATTTTTTCAATTCTCTGTTCTGCACAGTATCGCCTGCAAGCCCCGGCCTACGGCTTCAGTGGATGTTCGCACCTACCTTCATAAACAAGCCTACTTGCCGCATGGTGGACGTCCCCCTCTGGTCACAGTGAGTAACAGCACACGATCATCACAAAACCTTCCACAACCTAGTCACAATGACTATTAAAATATTATCCATTAACGCCCGGGGGCTAAACCACCCGGCGAAATGGTTTTCTCTGTGGTCTGAGGCCCACCGGCAGGGAGCGGATATACTATGTGTGCAGGAAACGCATTTTCAGCTGCATAAGGCTCCCCACTGCTCACATAGGGACTTCCCTTTCGTGTACCTGGCATGCACGCCGGGCAGCAAAACTGGTGGAGTGTTGCTAGCCATTAGAGACTCATTAGCTTTTCAACTCAAGGAGGTCACTATAGATGACAAAGGAAGATACATAATCCTCACGGGAGACATTAACTCTAAGCCCTACACGATTGTTACAGTGTACGCGCCCAATACACACCAGCTACGCTTCTTGCGCAAGGTGATCGCTAAAGCCAAATCCATACAGTACGGGAACCTTGTGATTTGTGGAGACCTCAACATCACCTCTGACCCCGCAGTGGACACCTCTGGCGGAAAGTCCAAGGGCATTCCGGCATTACAACCCATTCTCCACGCCGAGGAGATGTTTGACGTCTGGCGCTGCCTGAACGCAAGCGAAAGAGACTATACCTTTTTCTCAGGCAGGCATGGCACATATTCGCGCATAGATATGTTCCTAACGGACAAATGGTTATTGCAATGTGTTGAGAAAGCATTAATTCATGACATCACTTGGTCCGACCATGCTGCTGTCTCTATGTCAATTGCTGAAAAGGGAGTCTTCCTCTCACCCCCCATCTGGCGCTGTAACACTAGACTACTTCAGGACCAAACTTGCCTACGTCACACGACCCAGCTCCTCAACAACTATTTTCTAGATAACTCAGGCTCAGTGGAGGACCCAAGTGTGCTCTGGAATGCGCACAAGGCCTTCATGCGAGGCGTCCTAATTCAACTAGGGGCTAGGGAAAAGAAAAGGAAAACACAACAGTACAACGAAGCTCTCTCTAAACTGAGGGAGTTAGAATCCCTAAATAAGAAATCACCCTCAGAGTCCGTTACTAAACAACTACAGAAACATAGAGAACACCTCAGGGACATAATGTCACAACAATACGATAAACACCTCAGCCGCCTTAAACTACACTATTACTCTAATGCCAACAGAGCAGGCAAATATCTAGCCAACAGACTTAAGGCTGCCCGCACCAAATCCAGGATAGCGTTTCTGAGGCATCCCACGTTAGCGCACAAAATTATTAATCCCCAAGACATTGTGAACCAATTTGCAGAGTACTATAGTTCCTTATACAACCTACACAAAGACCCTAGTACGCCTCAACCAACTGTTGATTCTATTCAATCGTTTCTGAATAAAGTACACCTACCATCCCTGACTGAGGAGCAGCTCGAGATACTTAATTCTCCCATCCAACCTCGCGAAATAGAAAATATAATTCGCTCCCTTCCCACAGGCAAATCCCCTGGCCCCGATGGCTTTTCTAATGAATACTTCAAACAGTTCAGTGGTATTCTAGCACCCCACTTAACTAGTGTTTTTAACGAAGCTGCGGACACTGCCACTTTGCCCCGCGAGATGCTTAAAGCACACATAGTCACGCTACCAAAACCAGGCAAGGACCCTAATACCCCAGCGAACTTTAGGCCCATATCCCTACTCAACACAGATACTAAAATATTTGCTAAGCTACTGGCCAAGAGGTTGTCCACTTTCATTCCTGCTCTTATACAACGCGACCAGATGGGTTTCGTTAGGGGAAGACAAACTTCCGATGCAACCCGTAGAATTATCAATGTGATTTACCAGGCCGAGAAAACTCGAACGCCTTCTCTGTTGCTCTCAATTGACGCAGAGAAGGCGTTCGACAGGGTCCATTGGACCTATATGAAAAGTGTTCTAGATAAGTTTGGGTTTGCTGGTAACATTCTCAATGCTGTTCTAGCCCTCTACTCTGCACCATCGGCACAAGTATTCTCTGGAGGCTTCTTGTCAAGCCCCTTTGACATCACGAATGGGACCAGACAGGGATGCCCCCTGTCCCCCACTATCTTTAACCTGATAATTGAGCCGCTGGCCGAGGCGGTCCGCACACATCCCTCGATCTCAGGCTTCCAGTTTGGCGATAGAACTCACACTATAAATTTGTTTGCAGACGATGTGATTCTGCTCCTAACCGACCCGCTAGTGTCACTAAGAGAAGCACATGCACTACTCACGTCTTTCGGAGAGGCTTCCTACTATAAAGTTAATTTTACTAAATCTCTCATTCTGGACCTGGGAGTAGCTTCTCATACTAAGAATGCCCTACAATCCCAACTGCCGTACACATGGAGCACAACAGGTATCACGTATCTGGGTATTGTGCTTACGGGTCAGGTATCTAATATTCCTAAAGCCAACATGCCCCCACTGATCGCCAAACTCGGGGCTCAGATTAGGGATATGGCAAAGAAGGAACTGTCATGGATGGGGAGGATATCGGCATATAAAATGCTGATACTACCCCAAATATTATATGTATTTCGCACTCTGCCAGTCCATATACCCTTTCATTATATCAAAACATTGGCGGACCTAGAGTGGAAATACATATGGAACGGCAAGAAGGCTAGGTGTTCTCGCAACAACCTTGTTTCACATAAACGAATAGGGGGGGCAGGCCTAGTTGACCTATACGACTACCTCTGGGCGGCGCGCTTGGACCAACTGAAAAACTGGGTCGCAACTACCGAAATACCGCTTTGGGTAGAAATTGAAGCGGACATAGCACCGACCTCTGACCTGGCACTACTGCTTTTGGGAGACAGGTGGGATAGATGGGATCTAACCATGCTTTCGCCTCCAATGCGGGCCTCCATGAAGGCCTGGAGATTCCTTCTAGACCGACAACACAACGCCGAGCATAACGTTGACCACAAACTCCCCTTAGTGCTTCTGGAATCTAAGATTCCAATGCTGAGAGTAGGAGATCTGACTGACAGGGGGATAACCTCTCTCTCTGACTTATATGGGGAAGCTGGCTATAAAACAGCCTACCAACTCATGTCCCAATATCACCTACCGAGAGATAAATTGTATAAATGCCTGCAGATAACCCACTGCCTGAAGTGCATGGCCCCACCCTATATCACCCTCCCGAGCACAGTCTCAAATTTTTACTTCACGGATAAAGGGGACAGGAAGGGTATCTCCTTCTTCTACAACACACTCCAAAACAAGTTAAAGTTTTCTAAAACCACCGCCATGACAAAATGGGAATCTGACCTTGGCGCTTCCTTCTCTGACGCTCAGTGGAAGTGCGCATTCAAAGAAATCCATAAAGCTTCACACTGTGTCAAACATTGGGAACTGGGGATCAAGTTAACTAACAGATGGCACTATACCCCCTTAAGACTAGCCTCGTATTTTGCAGAACTAACACCTAACTGCTGGAGAGGCTGTGGTCAGATAGGAAACTTACTACACATGCTCTGGCTCTGCCCAAATGTTAAAAGCCTTTGGAACAGGGTGTTCCAGCTTATCTCCTCTTTGACCGGGTTGATCACTGCCCCTGACCCTGCCTTAGCGATCCTTCACTTAAATATAGAAAGATTCCCGCATAATACTAGGCCAGTGGTAACGCACATACTCCTAGAATCCCGCTCATTGATCTTGAGACACTGGAAATCAAATAAGACTATAAACATCTCTGACGTTGAGACAGCGGTGCAGAGAAATTATACGTTCGAACGTCTGCTGGCTATTAATGCTTTTAATGTGATAAGTTTGACGATTGTTGGTCGATTTGGCCTAAACAAGTTTAAATGGGTAAATTATTATTACTATACATATGCTGTACCTTTGTTGTTGATACTGTGCACTTTCTCGCCTTTTGTTTTTATTTTCATTTTTTTTATTTCTGTTTTTCTTAATATGTTCCTGTTCCTTGTATACCTGAAAACTTTCAATAAAAAACTATTGATTAAAAAAAATAAAAAAAAAAATAAAAAAAATAAAAGACGTCGGAAAACGTAGAAATTCGACGTGGGAACGACGGCCATACTTAACATGGGCTGTCTAATATTAGAGCAGCAAAAAGCTGGTATAGTGTTACGCAAAAAAAAGATGACTAAAGGTGCCGTAAGAGATTGCGAATGAAGATCGTAATTTCGGGGATCGCCGGCAAAAGCTCATTTGCATACCCAGACGCGGAAAACGACGGGAAGTCCACCCAGTGGCCGCAATTTTATTGCAGCGTGGATCCGAAGGCGTATGAACACGTAATCCAATCGAATTGAAGCCCGCAGCCGTCTATTCATGGTTTGAGGTTTTCAACTAGCTAGAAAACGCGCGTAATTGGAAATTACTCCAGTCTAACACCAGTTAGACAGGCGTAATGGCTCTGTGAATCTGGGCCAATATTTGTTAGGTTGAAAATACCCTTTCCTAACCCATTCTTTTTCTTTTTGCTTCCCCCTCTGCACCCTCTCCTTCTTGGAGGTTGTAGTCCCACCCTCCTCTGCTTGTCTGAAAACCGGCATCGGTGGTATGTAGGGCTCCCTCCAATCCCTCCATTCCCCCTGCCACTGTGGGGGTTCATAGTTTTGTCTATAGTAACCTCTACCTTTTCTCTATGGCCTATAATATTGGCCCATTGGTGGTTGGTATGGTTGGGGTGCTGTTCCTTGCTCTGTTTTTTTAGGGGTAGGTCTGTTGTGTGTTCCATCCGTAGGTACAGGTATCTTTTTTTTTATTGAAGCTGTTTTTCTTTTTTGAAGCTTGGATTTAATAAATTAACCTATTTGTCTCCTCCAATGGAAACACCTTCACATCAAGTATGAGGTCACAGTGGCAGGTCTATTTGAGGGTTTGATTATTACTACTTTAAAAGCTAGTAAAAATTGGTGTTATTTAAGCCCTCTTCTTTTATTTAATATTACTTCACAGTGCATATTTAACCTTAATCTTAAACACGTTGCAATATTTTAATATTTAAACATGTCCTGTAGGTCAGCTTCTAAAGGCATTTACTAACTAAATAATGTAGGCTTTTATGAGATCCAATTACCACTTATGCAAAATGAGTCATTTGTCGTACATTTAAAAGCTTCAAAATTGACTTTAAAAGTAGAAAAAAGTGCTTCTTTATACATTTTTTGGTTATGTGTGTTTTATCTGTGAAAGTGCTATAGTCAAGGCTGAAAATAGCTTTTAAGGAATTTAGTGCAAATGTCTTTTATATATATTACATATATTATCTTAAAGTTACATACATTCAAAAAGAGCCAGCACTATCCAAAGATGATCTGTTGGCTAACACCAATGGGCTGAATTTGGCTTTTTATTGCTTGAAATTATTATCTTTTCCTTTTTTACTCTCTATTATTTATATTATTGAGAATTCATCATGGCAGCTTGACACCACAATGGAGCCTCAACATGTTATACAACTTGTCAGCAAACAAAGAAGTTTTAGGCAGAGTTGGCCTTTCTTTGAAGGATAAAAGGCTGTGTTGCCCATAGTGACCAATTGGGGGAGGTCATTCATGCAGCTGGAAACTTCTGTTGTAATTGGGTGATGTTAACATATCTTATTTAATTTCAAACACTTTTTTATTAAATAAACCCATGGCCATAACTCTTTGGTGAACATATTTCCTGGGATATCATGGCAACACAGAATGGATTACCATTCCACCCTCTTAACCCCATAGGACAGGATACATATAATGAATAGTGTTGAGCGGAATACGCCATATTCGATTTCGCGATATTGCGCGAATATATAGAAGAATATTCGCGAATATTCGCGAATATCGAATATTCGTGATATTTTATCCAAAAAAAAATTTGCTAATGTGAAAATGATTGCGAAATTCTCATAAACGGAGATCATTTCCTGTATTACTAAACTAATATGCACTAAACACTAACTCTACACTAACTCTACTTAAAAGAAAGGAGAATAAGGGGCAAAAGAAGGGCGGAGAAGATAATCGCGCAATATTCCTATTGCGCGATTATCTTCTCCGCCCTTCTTTTGCATCAGAGCCAATCAGAATAACTCGAATATTCGGCAAAAGGAATATCGTGCAATATTCCTTTTGCCGAATATTCGAGTTATTCTGATTGGCTCTGATGCAAAAGAAGGGCCGAGTAGCTGATGCGATTCTTTTATGTTGCCGAAAATTTGCAATGCGAATTTTCGGCAACATAAAAGAATCGCATCAGCTACTCGGCCCAGGGTCTCTCTCTAATCATACCAGCAATGCTTTTAGACGTCGATGGAGATCACTAGGATGTGATCTGTTTTAAAAATAAATCTGAAAAAATACGAATATTCGCCATAGCGAATATTCACCGCAATATTCGAGTTATTCGCGAATACTCGAATATGCAATATTCGTAGCGAATATTCGCAATGCGAATATTCGTGAGCAACACTAATAATGAATTTCCCTCACTGCCCATGGACATACATTGCCACACTATTCAAGTTATCAGCTGAAACCATTTGTAAGGGGGCAACTTGGTCTTCAGGAAGTACATTTATAAATCACAACAGAATTGATCCATTGGCTCTAATAACACTAGAGTTTGAAAGAACTATAATTTCTTCTAGTTACTCCAATTCTGATAAAATTGTATATTAGCAATACCATCCAACTCTGTGATCATTATATCATATTGTGCCATGATGCACCATGGATGAAAAATTGGAAAATGGAATGGAAAATTGTATACTTACCTGTCTCTTTAACTATCAAAGTGCAGTAAACAGCCAATTCTGTTTATACTCGTATGTTGGACTTTTACTAAAAACTGCTAACACAATCTACAAACAACTGAAAATTGTAAACTTACCATTCTGAAATTTTCCTTTCCTGGTGCATCTTCATGGCAGCACACAAATTCTTTCACGAGTCAAGGCTTGCTTATAATAATAGACGGTGAGGTCAATAAAATTATAGGTAGGTTTCCCAATGAGTTAAAGGGGCAAAGCTTTAACCCATTGTGTGCAGCTATAAACATGCACTAGGAAAGGAAAATTACAGAATGGTAAGTATACAATTTTCAGTTGTTTGTAAATTGTGTAGCAATGTGTAGCAGTTTTTAGTAAAAATCCAACATACAACTATTAACAGAGTTAGCTTTTTACTGCACCTTGATAGATAAAAAATGGGTCTCCCAAAACTGATATTTCAATGAAAGATGGAGTTTGGTGGACTTAGTAGCTTACAGACTTTTAATTTTTTCTCGTCCTTCTAAACTAGATCTATTGCTAATGTCATTGAATTATTTGGCATTCCTACCAACTTTTAAAGTTTTCCACTCTTCAAGAAACAGCCTGTGCCTCACACACAGTGTTGCATGGTTGAAAGCAGAGTTGGGGAGAGTTCTGTTTGCAATTTAGAATCCAGGCATTAGTAGTTTATATGTTGGCTGCTGTAAGGTTTAGGCAGGGACTTGCAACATGCAATTAAAAAAGTTTTCCCACCTGAAGTTACCAGGAACCAGAAGATTTGTGCATTGCTTCCTAAAAAAAAATGTAGACCACTCTCAGGATTTCTATACATTCTGCAGGTTTCCCACTGCTGAAGTAACATCGCCATAGCAACCAATGGACTTGTCAGCAAAACCTAGTGCGTCTTGAAAATCATATTTATTGCACCTTCAACCTCAAATCTCTTAAAGGAGGTGCATGGTGCAGGAACCCATGGCAAGCAATCAGATTTTTATTTACAAATATAAAAATCAAATCAGTAGTGGCCATCCTGACAAACCCTGCTTAGCAGTGAAAAAGAAACGGTGCTTTCATGATTAAAGGATCACTAAAGGATTATTTTTTTAAGCTAAATAGCTTCCTTTACCTTACTGCAGTCCTGGTTTGATGTCCTAATTGCTCGTTTTTGCTTTGAAGTTGCTGTAATTCTGCTCTGATCTCCATACTTCCTGCTTGTCTGGCTCCTTATGAAAAATCTCATGGTAGCTTTTCACTGTGGTCCAAGCTGTCATTACTGTGTGTCTAAAACTCCTCAGAACTAATCAGATTCATTTTAAAAACAAAACACTGCCCTGGATTTGTTTGTTTTTGTTCTGTGTGTCTCTTTACTTCACAGAAACATGAAACCAGTTTAAAAGTGAAACTAAACTGCAGGCACATTATATGATTGATTTCTATCTATTTTTAATCATTTTTAAAAGGAATCAGTTAACTTTTATGTCTCTTTACCATGTAAACAGTCATTTCAGCAAAAACATTTTTTTTCCTTTAGTGACCCTTTAAGGGTCTAGCAATGCTCTTGTAAAATGTCACTGGAAACAAAGTTTAAGTGCTGATGTCTGGGCACCAAATGTCCATGATCTCAGTGGCCACTTTATAACATGGAAATTTCATAAAACTTAGAGCAGAGGTCTCCAAATTTCTAAACAAAGGGCCCGTTTACTGTGCTTTAGACTTTAGGGGGGCTGAACCACAGCCAATGGGAGTAGAAAATGTCCCAATGTCCCACCAGTGGGAGTAAACAATGTCCTATCCTTGGTATTAGGGGAATTATTAGTGCCCATCATGGGTTTCAGTGGGAATAATAGTGCCCTATTATTGGTATCAGTGAGAGGAATAGCGGCATGCCATTGGTGTCAGTGGGAGGAATAGTGCCCCATCCTAGGTTTCAGTGGGAAGGAATAATACCCCATCATTGATGTCTGTGGAAAGGACTGTTGTTAGTACAGGATTTATTGCCATATTGTTGGTGTTATTGGAAGGAACAGTGAAATTTATCATTGGTAAAAATACTGCCCCAAGGGCCGGATGAAGGCAAGCAAAGGGCTGCATATGCCCCCAACCCCAGCATCAATCCCCCCCCCCCCGGGTCGGGTCGCATTTTGGAGACCACTGCCCTACAGGATAGCACTTTTTATTACTTCTTTCTTTTGCAGGTCCTAAACATTTGCCTTAAAGGGGTTGTAAAGGATTTTTTTCCCCTAAATAGCGTCCTTTACCTCAGTGCAGTCCTCCTTCACTTACCTCATCCTTCCATTTTGCTTTTAAATGTCCTTATTTCTTCTGAGAAATGCTCACTTCCTGTTCTTCTGTCTGTAACTCATCACCGTAATGCGAGTCTTTCTTTCTCATTTGGAGAAAGCCTTTTGAGGGGGCGAGCAGGCAAGTCAGGACACTCTCTACTTTGCAGATATAGAAAGGAGCTGTGTGTTAGTGGGTGTCCTGACACTCCTGCTCGCCCCCTTCTCCTCAAGAGGCTTTCTCCACACCAGGAAGAAAGCCTTGCATTATGGTGGTGAGTTACAGACAGAAGAATAGGAAGTGAGCATTTCTCAGAAGAAATAAGGACATTTAAAATAAAAATTGAAGGATGAGGTAAGTGAAGGGGGACTGCACTAAGGTAAAGGAAGCTATTTAAGGAAAAGAAAAATCCTTTACAACCCCTTTAACCACTGTGCTTTATCAGAAAATAGGGACTGCAGCCAAATCACGATAAAGCCCTTGATTTCAACTCATTGGAAAACCAAAGCATTAGTTAGCACCTGTGAGTAGGAACCCTACATACTTTTCAGACACCCACCTCTGCAGATTAATTTTGGCTGCTAAGCAATGCTTGCTGCACGTCCCATTGATTGTATGTCTGCATTTAGCTTTAGGTTCATTAAGCAGTTTTGACATTTGTTCCTTTTAAACCTTCAAGGAAAATAAAGGAAATATAAAGTTGCTCTTGAAAAGAAACAGTAGTCCTTGAAATCCAGCAGAGAAAAGCAGCACACCAGGATTTCTATACGGGTTTCCATCTCATGATTGTCAAGAATGTTAAGCAGAAACAGTTCTCAGAATTTAAAAAAGTCTCTTAAAGCAAACAGAAAATAATGCATTTTGCAATAATCAGTGGGAGGAATAGTGGACAATAATGCAGTCCATGAATTACAAGATTTTCTTTTTTTAATAGGTATTTCACATTGACATTCCACAAAGGCTTGTGTGTTTTCCTCTTGAGCCACAGACCATTCATCTATGCCAGTTCACAAAGAGAACACCCTTGAGTAGGAAAGGGGGAGTGGAAAGGTCTATTAAATTTATAAAGGACAGAAAACGGTCACAGTTATGGGAAAACTTGATTTATTCATTGTTAATGTGCCCATTTATGTCAACATACCTATGACTAGGAAAATGCCTATGCTCCCCCACCCACTTATTATCATCTCTTTGGAGATCTACCCCTGCCCCTTCCTTTGCTGCAGATTCTAATAAAATACCCAGTGTTGGCTAGTGTCAGAACCTAGAAGGAACATAAATGTTACCCAGTTCATCATGTGACAGAGCATTGCATTTGTCTATTAGGCCCAAGCAATGCATTGTGGGAGGTCACCTGCTCCCTTATAGCAGTAGGGCAATGGACAGTGTCGGTAGAGCAGTGGACGATTGGTGTCAGTAGCTTATTTTTATTTTTTTATGTTTTAATAATGACTTTTTTAATTTTTTGTATATTTTTTACAATAATTTTTAATTAATTTTAATATTTTAATTTTTTAGGAGCCCAATTGGGGGGCTTTGGTAAAATATCAGTGGTGATGTCTCACTTTTGAGACAAAGAAAGGAACTTGGAACAGGGATACCACAGTCCCTTTCTCTGTAGCCAAGAAGCAGGAGTGAACCTGTCCATCACAGGCACACCTGGCACACCCTGTGCGCATGCCTATGTTCACCAAGTATTTTGTACTAGCTGCAATAGCGGAAGGAGCAGAGGTGGAGCAGACAATCACTAGAGAGATGAGTATCAGTAGGATGAGGAGAGTGGTGGCTTCAAATAGGACATTATATTTTCCATGGATGGGCCAACTTATGCCATGTACACATGGTCTGACTTTTGACAGGCCAAAATTACATTGGAATTCCGACGGAAAATGTTTTCTATCTAAACTATGACGGAATTCCTCTGAATTTCCAATGAAACAAGTCAGATGGGGCATACACACAGTCGGATTTTCCGATGGAAAAAGTCCGTCTGACTTTTTCCATCGGAAATTTCGATCGTGTGTACAAGGCATTAGTTCCACTTTAAGACGTTCTCCATAGAAGACTCAATGGACCGCTTGCAGGTAAATGAAAAATAAAAGACGGAAAGATTTTCCATTCATTAGCCTTGTATCGTTTCTTATGTTTCAATTCTCCTGCACAGGTACCGTTGTGTACACTATAACTACTTTAGAGCTTATTTTGCCCAATTTATTGTTTCTTTTAAATTCCACATATCCTGAATTTTCTTTTCATCCCTGGAGATAGACTTTATACTCCTGATTAAGGCAAAATCGAAACCTTGAGAAATTGCTTTTCTTCCGTAACAGCAGCTGCATATTTTCAGTTTCTTTTCCTATGATATGCCATAAGAAACAAATTATTTGCTTTTATTTACCCCATTGTATTCAGTTGTTGGCTGGCTTCATTTGCTTAGTGCAAAAGTCATATTATGTTGCATATCTCTTGGTCCGTTTTTCTAGATGATTTATTTTTCTAGCGAGGATGATATTGAGGTTTATTTGTTAGTTTAGGTGTGCAATGTACCCTAACAGTCAGGCCAATATAGAGTTTACAATGCAGTAATGCCCTGTACACACGATTGGTTCGTCTGATGAAAATGGACTGATGGACCGTTTTCATCGGACGAACCGATCATGTGTGGGCCCTAAAATCGGACCGATGGTTAGTACGCAAAAGCATCGGTCCAAAAACCCGCGCATGCTCAGAATCAAGTCTGAATGCATGCATTGAAACATTGAACTTCATTTTTTTCAACACGTCGTTGTGTTTTACGTCACCGCGTACTGACGCAATCGGTTTTTGAACTGATGGTGTGTACGCACATCAGACCATCAGACCATCAGTCTGTGAACCGATGAAAACGTTCCGTCGTACCATTCTCATCGGGTTGGACCGATCGTGTACACGCGGCCTTAAACTTTGAATACAAAGTGAGGTTTTTTAAACCTTGCGCACAATCCACTATCAAGCTATTTATGAATGAATGAATGAATGAAAACTTATATAGCGCTGCACATGCGAACTGAATCGCCTCTGGGCGCTTGTTGTTCCTGTCTCCTTTGATATCAAAAGAGAAAAGTCTTGACCTTTTTCCTGAATGCTAGGTGGTTCTCCTCCAACCGAATGCTGGTTGGTAAAGCGTTCCATAGTCTGGGACCCTGGATCGCGAATCTTCTTTCTCCTTCGGACTTGAAGTTGGCTTTCGGAACCTGGAGCAGGTTTTGATTGGTGGATCGCAAAGCGCTATTGGGGTTATGAGCTTTTATTTTTTCGCATAAATAAAGGGGGGCATTCCCATGGACACATCTATGCGTAAGACAGAGTGCTTTGAAAGCAATTCTGTCTTTAACTGGTAACCAGTGGAGGGATCTCAGTGAAGGTGAGATGGATTCCCAGGGTTTTTTCCCAGTCACAAGTCTGGCGGCCGTATTCTGAACGACTTGCAGACGAGCGATTTGGTACTTGGGGAGTCCGAGGTAAAGGGCATTTGCATAATCCAGCCTGGAGTTTACAATTGCTCCCACCACGAATGCTATATCTTCTTTAGGGATGAACGGAGTGAGTCTGCGTAGTAGGCGCAGCAGATGGTGAGATCCGCTGACTACTGACCCTATTTGTGCATCCATTGTCATAAAGAAGTCAAAAATGACCCCTAGGCTTTTGACTTTGGCGCTAGGGGTGATGATTTTGCCCAGAATAGGCGGGGGGTGTCCATGCTGTTGAAGGTTGATTCCTGCGCTTGGCGTGAAACAGGAGAAGTTCTGTTTTCGCTCCGTTGAGTTTAAGATAACTCTTTGTCATCCAGTCCTCTATCAAAGAGAGGCATGTCTCTAGATTGAGGTGGTGATCCTTTCTGTTGCAGATGCGGAAATACAGTTGCGTGTCATCTGCATATGAGTGATACAGCAGTTTTTGGCTGCTGATAATCTCAAAAAGAGGACGAAGATAGATGTTAAACAGCACCGGTGACAGAGGCGATCCTTGAGGGACTCCGAATGATACTGTGCGTTTCTCAGACGTAAAAGGTCCTAACTTCACTGTTTGCGATCGGTTTTCCAGAAAAGAGGAGAACCAAGATAAATCGCCTTCTGCGACTCTGGCTACTTCAGCAAGCCGCGTCAGTAAGGCCTCGTACACACGAGCAGACAGATTTGTTCAAATCTGTCCGTCCGACAGATTTGAACAAATCTGTCTGCTGGGATTTTGGTTTGCTCGCGTGTACACACGAGCAAACCAAAATCCCCGCCAGCAGAGAGTGAGGTGTCGGTGACGTGGCGGTGACGTTGACGCCGCCACGTCACCGCACCAGGAAGTAAAACACTTCCGCGCATGCGCCGAATCCGTTCGGCGGCGGTACGACCAGCAGACATGTCGGGCGGACGGATTCCCACCCGATAGATTTCAAAGCATGCTTTGAAATCTGTCGGGTGGCCAAATCCGTCGGCTCGGCCGTACACACGATCGAATATGTCTGCTGAAACGGTCCAGCGGACCGTTTCCAGCGGACAGATTTGATCGTGTGTACGAGGCCTTACAGTTTGTGGTCTTTAAATTTAAAGTAATTTTTCCTTTTTTTCCCCTCTAATTTAAGCATCATTAAAATCACTGCTCCTCAGGAGCAGTGATTTTAATGACGCTTAAATAAAAAAAAAATAATAATTAAAAATTCCTTTAAATATTGTACCTGCTGGGTGTCTATAGTATGCCTGTGAAAACGTCTTTAAATAGCACAATCACCTGCCTGCCAGTAAATTAGGAAGAACTGATCTAGCTGAACTAAACAGTGTATAAATATATGTACAACACCTGGGATGTACAGTATATATATCCTCTACACACTGTACCATTAACTGACTAGCCTGCCTGCTCTATCTACCTGCAAAAAATGACACTCTCTCTGTCTCTCTCTATTCTCGCTAACCACCGCCGCAACACACTACACAAGGCCGACCTTCTTTAGTGTGGGGCGTGTACTAAAGCCCCTGGCTTTGGCCAATTATGGCTCTCCATTTTTTGCAAGCTGTGATTGGCCAAAAATGCGGGTCATAGTGCATGCTTGGCCAATCATCAGCCAGCGATACCGTTTTGTTCGTATTTCGACAAACGAAGCTCATCCCTAACCAGCACGGACCCCTGCTGTGAGCCACATGCGGGGACGGTGTGAACCCAGCCTAAAATGCTGTACCCAGAGAGATGCCCTTGTTTCTGTTCTTTTCATGGTACTTATATCAAATGAGAAGTGTCCCTTATGCCGGTGGCTGGTGTCTTTGGTTAAATCGTCACTCTTCTGCACAATCCTCTGAAGAACTGAAGAATGCCCACAGTGGTGTTCTTCCAGTGCTGTGGGGGGTAATTCGAGCTGATGGACCTTTCATGGACACTCATCAAGAGTGTCAGCTATTAGGGATGAGCCGAACATACCCGTGTTCGGTTCGCACCAGAACCGTCGAACTGTCCGAACCCCATTGAAGTCTATGGGATGTTCAAATTCAAAAACGATAATTTTAAAGACCAATTTTCAAGTTATTGTTGGAAAACGTCTTTCAGAACCCGGGTCTTGCCCCAGGGAACATGTTTTAATGGAAAAAAGTCTTTAAAACAGTAGTTTTTTCAGGATATATACATCCCAGGTGTTGCATTTCGAACAAAAGCGATCGTTCGAGTGAAACGAAACAACCGTTTTTAAAACTTTTTTTTCCATTGATATTAGTATCGATGGGAAAAAAGTTTTAAAAACGGTCGTTTCGTTTCACTCGAACGATCGCTTTTGTTCGAAATGCAACACCTGGGATGTATATATATCCTCTACACACTGTACCATTAACTGACTAGCCTGCCTGCTCTATCTACCTGCAAAAAATGACACTCTCTCTGTCTCTCTCTATTTCGAACACGAAGCTCATCCCTATCAGCTATGACCACCCTTTCCACTTTAGATCTTCATTCACAAAAGCTGTAATATAGCCTCCAGCAATTAAAAGTGCATTATGAATGGATGTCCTTCATTCGTAGAGTGTGCTTTCGTTTGCTGGAAGCAATAACTTTGAATGAAGGAGAGATACGGAAAGGGCGGGCATAGTTGGCACTCTTGAGGACTTTCGTTGTTCAGTTTAATAATTTATTAAGGACTGAGTTTAAATCACTGAGCATGAGCACTTTATTTTTATATATATATATATACAAGGGAACCTCGGATTATGAGCATAATTCGTTCCAGGAGAATGGTCATAATCCAAAGTACTCGCTTATCAGAATGAGTTTCCCTATTGATGCCAATGGAACCGAAAATAATTTGTTCCGTATTGACTTCAATGGCATGCAATACCGCATGTGGCCAGAGGTCGGGGGATAGCCTTGGAAACAGCCAGAAAGGCCTGAGGACAGCTCGGCTTGGATTGGTGCCGTTCGGCTGCTCTCGGCTCCGAGGTTCCTCTGTATATTCTTTTTTTAAATGATGTTATGTTTTATATATTGTTATATATCATATTTTCTTACTGGAAATCTGATCATCACTTATTTTAAGGGTTGAATATTAGCGCTGCACAGTGTGTTATATATATATATATATTGTATTATCACATCTTGGGGAAGTGTGGGCAGCTGATAATAGTTTAAGTTAATCAATTTTCATGCTAATTTAGGTTTAGTGTGGCAGCTCACGAGGTTTATCTATTTACAATCTTGAGGAGCACCTATGAAAGGTCCAGCAGCTCGTATTAACCCCTGCAGCACCAGACTTTTGGGGGCCAGATAACTAAAGCCTAAATCAAGACAGCAGCCATCAGTACAAGGGACACTTCTTATTGAATGTAAGTAATTTCCCTTGTGCTGATTTAAAGAAAAAATAAGTTAATGGAGAACCAACGCTTGTGATACTTAATGTACCTTTCCTTCAGTGGTGGGAAGTCCCTCCCTGGCACGGATATCTTCTGCCTGGCTTGATCTGGGTCCCCGGCTTCATTGACTGGCGCAGGATGGCATTGCGTATCTATTCTGCAATAAGGAGCCTGCCTGCTTGCAGTCTTTAAAATTGAGAATTAGTTCCTCTTTAAGCTTTAAAGTACATTAGAAAGTACATTAGAAGAATCTAGAATCTTACGCCACGTACACACAACCGTTTTTCATGACGAGAAAAATGCAAAATGATTTTTTTTTAAATTGGTCATTAAAAACGACCGTGTGTAGGCTCCAGACCATTTTTCTCAACGTGAAAAATGGCCATTAAAAGTTTAGAACATTCTCTAATTTTTCTCGTCGTTTTTGGTTGCGTACACACGATCAGACCAGTCCGATGAAACTGGCCTTAAGGCCAGTTTCATCGGACCAAATCGATCATATGTACGGCCCATCGGACTGTTGTCCATTGGTTTTAATACTTGCTTTGAAATCGGTCGGATGGACGCCTGACCATCGGACCAAAACGATGGTTAGTACGCAAAAGCATCGGACCAAAAACCCACACATGCTCAGAATCAAGTTGACGCATGCTTGAAAGCATTGAACTTCATTTTTTCAGCACGTCGTTGTGTTCTACGTCACCGCGTTATGACCCGATCTGATTTTGGACTGATGGTGTGTACGCACATCAGACCATCAGGCCACTTCAGCGGTGACCCGATGAAAAACGTCCGTCGGACCATTCTCATCGGACCGGTCCGATCGTGTGTACGAGGCCTTTCACTTCGTTGTTTTTTACGCCGTGAAAAACGGTCATGTGTAGGCTTTAACAACAAGAAAAAAACGCAGGTTATGAGACGGGAGCACTCGTTCTGGTAAAACTAACGTTTGTAATGGAGATAGCACATTTGTCACGCTGTAACAGACTGAAAAGCACGAAGACTGAAAAGGGCGAATCGTCTCTCACCAAACCTTTACTAACACGCAATCAGCAAAAGCAGCCCAAAGTGTGGAGCCATCCGAATAGAACTTCCTCTTTATAGTGCCGTCGTACGTGGTGTACGTCACTGCGCTTTGCTCAAGCATTTTTTTTCACGATCGTGTGTATGCAAGGCAGGCTTGACAAGAATCACCTCGAGAAAAACATAGTTTTTTCCATGACATTAAAAACGGTCGTGTGTACGCGGCATTAGGTTACGTTTTGTAATACAAATCATCAGAAAATTCCAAATCTAAGTCACACAATCTGCACACCAGATTCACAATCGTTCATTCATTTCTACAAAGAATAATAATAGCTGAACTTTCATGCACTCTTCAGAAAATAACTAACTCATCTATGGCTCACTTTAGTCCATCCAGTAGTGGTCCTGCTTCCATAATTAAGGGTCCCGATACTCTCTTCTCAGCCCCAGGCCGGTCTTTACAGAGCAATAAAAATACATAAAACATTTTTATACCAACCCCTTTGTTATAATATCCCTTTACTTGACGTGCAAGCTCCTTTTCATGAAGTGTTTCTAGCGTTAAGAATGACCTCTAAATCATTTATGACTTTAAAAATTAATTTAGTGTGGTAAACCGGAATTTCGTGTCTCAGTCACAGTTGCAGATGATCCTTTGAATGTTGAGAATGCCTTAGTGGCACTTAAGGTTTTCTTGCGATGAATCTGCACGCTCAGCAAAATCATCACATAAAATACACAGCCGCATTCTGCTCTATTTACCGATGAGTCACAATCTCTGCTGGTGGCTATAGATTTGATTAATATACAGAAGCCCAGAGAGAACTTTATGTATATCATATATTATCGTTATAGTTGGCATATTTCTTGTTGTTAGTTTTGTTTAAGTCCTTGGCTGACTTTTTAAGGCTGTTCTCGCTTAAAGCAACCCTTTCAGTAATTCAGTAAGCCTGCATGAATAAATTCCTGACATATTATAATGCACAATAAGATACAGTCCAAGATGCTGATGAACAACAGATCCCAGTAACAGCTTCACCGGTGAAGATATCTGTTTTCAATAATCCCTCTACCTCTGATCTTATATCTACGCTCACCTCCGAGCATGGACTCCTGAACTAGCAGGTAGCTGGGCTGTCTAAATGCATGGGCACCCCTGGGCACTGCCCAGGTGCATGGGGGCCCATGATAATCTTGCATTACCTTATACTTGCCAACTGTCCTGGCTTTGCTGGGATAGTCACGCTTTTAACTAAGCTGTACCAGGATGGCAGTGTCCCGGAACCTGCACTGTGCCCTCCCGACCTTCCCTGTACTGTGTCATTCTGCCTCCCCCTTGTACTGTGCCCTTTGTGTTGATTATCCTTTGGATTACGGCATGTTTTCTTATTGTTTAAAATAAATCTTATTGAAAGTACTAATAAATATATGTTTAATTCTTTAAACTATTTCTGCTTTAATTCTTCAGCGTAGATGCATAAATTGGGGCAGGCTGGTACAGACTCCATTGTACTACTTTGTCCAGGGGCCCATGATGCTATTAAGATGGCCCTGGCAGGTAGTCATGCAAAGCAGGTCCCACATGTGTGGAAGGAAAAACTTCTCCTCCAGAACGTTGATGTCAATGAGGGATATCAGAGCATATGTATATATAAAAAAAGGGAGATCTAAGGTCACTTTCACACTGGAGAGTTTTGCAAGCGCTATTGTGCTAAAAATAGCGCCAGCAAATGACTCTAAACAGTGGCTGCTGTTTCTCCAGTGTAAAAGCCTGAGGGCCAAAGGTGGGGGGGCGCTGGATAGCCCGAGGGCTTTCACACTGGAGCGGCGCGCTAGCAGGACCGCTCCAAAAGTCCCACTAGCGGCATCTTTGGAGAGGTAAGAGGAGCAGTGTGTTTACCACTCCTCCACCGCTCCTTCCCATTGAAAGCAATGCGAAACTGCGGCTATACTGCCGGCAATGTGCCTCTGCAGAGGAGCATTGCGGGCATCTCCCGCCCCAGTGTGAAAGGGGCCTTAATAAGACAAATACAGCCATATAGCACTGCCGTGTGCTGATAGATACGAAGGATGGTAACAGGGGCCCTAAGCAAAATGACATGTCGACAGTGACATGTCACATTAAAGTTGAGTAGCGGGGGGAGGGGATGTTCTGCTGTCGGAAATTACATCTTGTGTTAAAGTGAGAAGCAGGGGTGCTGACTACTTACCTCTTCTCCCATGCAGCCAGCGAGTTGAGAGGCGGGGTGAGGGGCCGAAAATGACTTCTCACCAGGCAGGCCTCTAGTAATTTGGGGGGCCCTCCGCAACTTCATCAGCAGGGCAGGGAGACAGCGTCACCCGGCAAATTACTTAGTGTATCGTTGTAATGCCGACAGGTGATACACAACGAGTGACGGTAAACAAAGCTCATAGAAACGGCTAAGAAACAAAAACCAATCCGTGCAACAGGCATCTGGAAAGGTACTATTGTATTAACAATTTTTCATGTAAAATACCCAAATTGCTAACTATAAAAGGGGAAAAAGTATATAATACTAAAAATACATGCAAAATGTGATTAATGCCCCCTAGAGGGTAGTCATGGTTATACACCAGAGACATACATTCTATTTAGATTTGCATTGATCATAAGTAATAAAACAAAAAACATGATCAAATAGATTAGGAAATCACCCAACACCATCCTTCATACACATTACAGAAAACAATCGATAACTACAATCAGAACATTTATAAAAATCATTACATAATTATATTTAAAATCCCAAAACAAAATCTATTTATCTGAAATGAAACAATTCAAATCAAAAAAACATTCATCCCTTCGGGCGTTAAAACCGTTGCCTCCACAATCCAAAAAGATTCTCTTTAGCTAATCTAGGGAAAGTAGTTGCCCCCCCCTCCAATGATGGTCAATGCTTTCAATGCCCCAAAACATTAGACATCTGGGGTCTCTGTTGTGACATTGTCTGAAGTGTCTGGACACATTATGGGACCTGAGGCCAAAAAATTTGAATTACCGCTATTTTATTCTCTAGGGTGTCTACTTTCAGAAAATACTGTATATAATGTTTGGGGTTTTGTGTAATCTTCAGGCCTAAAATGATGTTTTAAACATGTGTGCAAAACAGCTCTGACAACGAAACAGTTGAAGATTCTACCCGTTTTCTATGATTCTATGTGGCTTGATTCTTAACCACTTAAGGACCGCCTCCTGTATATACGTCAGCAGAATGGCACAGCTGGGCACAGGCACGTACCTGTACGTCGCCTTTAAGAATCGAGCTGTGGGTCGCGCGCGCGATCGGGTCACAGGACCTGAAGAACGGGGAGAGGTGTGTGTAAACACACATTCCCCGTTCTTCTGTGTGGCAGTGTCACTGATCATCTGTTCCCTGTTATAAGGAATGACGATCAGTGATGTCACACCTACAGCCACGCCCCCCTACAGTAAGAATCACTCCCTTAGGGCACACTTAACCCCTTAGCGCCTCCTAGTGGTTAACCTCTTCACTGCCATTGTCATTTTCACAGCAATCAGTGCATTTTAATAGCACTTTTAATAGCACTTTTCACTGTGAAAATGACAATGGTCCCAAAAATGTGTCAAAAGTGTCCGATGTGTCTGCCATAATGTCGCAGTTACGATAAATATCATTACAAGTAAAACATTTTTTAAAAATGCCATAAAAACTATCCCCTATTTTGTAAACGCTATAACTTTTGCGCAAACCAATCAATAAATGCTTATTGCGATTTTTTTTTATACCAAAAATAAGTAGAAGAATGCGTATCGGCCTACTGAGGATTTTTTTTTTTCAAAATTGTCGCTCTATTTTTGTTTATAGCGCAAAAAATAAAAAGGTGATCAAATACCACCAAAAGAAAGCTCTATTTGTGGGGGGAAAAAGGACGGCAATTTTGTTTGAGTGCCACGTTGCAAAAAAGTGCAATTGTCAGTTAAATTGACGCAGTGAGGAATCTAAAAAAGGGGCAAGGTCCTTAACCTGCATAATGGTCCGGGTCTTAAGTGGTTAAGGGACCTACAATGAAAATACATTGCTTGAGCAGGTGTAGTGACAAAAACTGGCAATAAAAACTATTAAATTTTTTTTGCCTATTACGGCTTACGGAAGCGCAGTGGGGAAAATGACAGTAGTCTAAAAATGTAAGAACAAATTCAGCAAACAGGATGCACATTTCTACCAGTGCTGACCACTTAAAAGCAAAAACAGAAAACCTCATAACACTAAGTGAAGTGCTCGCTTTGTAGGATCTCGCAGTGAATTTTCCATATTAGGGGAGCTGTTTGTTTAAATGTCCTCATGTTCAGCATGACCTGTACAATGCCAAGGAGAGTGCCAGGGAAGCTTCAGACGTGATCCTTGTGCTTGTGCAGCAAGCAGTGCATGACTTCATAGGTATTAGGCAATAGGAAATCTTTCTTCCAACAGTGAATGTTGGGCAGGTCTGCTCTGAAAAAGGCCTAGAAAAATATCAGAGCTTAATGGAAATCTGGCAAGCGACCCGGCCACAACCCGTAAAACATTACAGAACAGCTGATAAAGAGCAGAGGTAATGTGTCCTATTTCAGCAGCTAGTCAGAAAAAAAAAATGAGCTTGAGCAGAAAATAAAATGTACTTCGTGTACGTGAGATGTATGGTCTTTGGCCTTTGCATCTTTATATGCCTGTGGATTTTCTAGAGTGCCAATAAAAGGGGCATTTCCTTGAACCAGAATGTAACCCCTTTACTTATTTATCCATGGGGCAGCAAAAAGGTAGGCTTTAACATCATGACAGCTCCTAGATGCGTCGCTGGACGGTCAAAGTTTAAGTGCTTAGATCACTTAGATCGCGCTCATTGTGTGCTCCCAGCACAAATAGCAACAAATACAAAAATTTTGCGCTGCCTAAATGGTGAGCAGCTACAAAAAAACAGTAGACAAATGGTGACGATGCACCATGTTGTGAAACGCGTCAGTAATCTCCACTGTTGCCGTGTATACTTTGACAGGCGCTGTTTTAATCTTCTAATGTAAGTGTTTCTACCTACATTAAAATCATGAATTTTTACAGTATTACGCTATGTGCCCTTCTCTTTTTTCTTAAATATACCTCATTTGGTTCTACTACCCAGCATCTTTTGGGCCATTGCCCATAAGCACCCATTATCAACATACCCTTTGCTAAGTGGTTTGGTGTGCGAGACGTTGTGTGGGAACTGCAGCAGAGGTTTCGATCTTCATAGTGGTTCATACCATGTTCAGTTGACCCTTCGAACATATGTTCTTTAGGGTTCACTATTTCCGGTAAGCCTCTCCTATGTTGGTGGTGGCTGTCTTCACTTCACTTGGTTCATCTTGGATGTGGGAGCACAAGCAGTTTTATCTACATTGGACTGTATTCAACATTCACCATTTTTACATATCAGAGTTTTCTTTACATGTTTTTTTTTTTTTATATAGATATATGTTTATTGACACATTTATATATTGTTGGACACGGTGTCCATATTACTTGGTTTATTATTATTTGTTTAGCGCTACATTTACATGTTGTTTTGCTCCCAGCACAAAGACTGAGCTGTCAAAGATAGCCCTTGGTCTGCTCTAAAGATTGGCAGCCGGCGGAACCAGCTTCCGATTATATGACCACTGTTCCCAGTACATCTCCCCAGTACAGACTCAATTAGCATCTCAACAGCCTGTCACACAGAGGAATAAGTCACTATTGACCGGTAGGGTCAGAATAAACCAACAACTTGTAATATCTCAAGATATCCTGAAAACATGAATTATCATTTCTCAGTCACCCTATGCCCAAAAGGGGCATAGGGTGACCCTAGACCCAAGAGTCATTAGTGACGCTGGCACAGGAGTACCCCCCATCTTTCAAAAGTCTCTGGGTGTCACGGGCCATTCCGTTACACTGACCATAGCTTGCTTTTGACTATGCTCTGCCTGCTTCCTTGGTCCTGATCTCGAGCTGCTACTTGATGTGCTGCCTGCTTCCCTGATACTGACCTCAGCTAACTACTTGACTCCGCTTCCACCTGCCTAACAATGTATGACCCTGGCTTGCCTTTAACACGTCCATGGCCCTGGCAGTTACCTGCATCTCTCTATAGCATGTCCCCTTGCATCTGCTTGAGCAGCTCCAGCAGATGCAAGGGAACACGCTACAGAGAGATTGGTAACCCCTGGCACAGTGCCAGGGGTGACATCTAACGCCTTTTTTGTTGGATCATGATGCTCCTGGCCCACTAACCTCCCTGACAAAAGCATGGCAGTGATTGAAAACATTCCAAGCTGTGGAAAACCTGTCTACCCTACCACTGAAATGATGTCATAACCCTGTGCTCTCTTCCATAGCCACAGGATCTAGAGTTATGGCCATAGAGTGCACAGCCAGTACAGAGGATACATCTATATATGGATGTTGTTTTACCAGATTTGTATTTCTGACCATCCAGCAATAACAATTTTTCACAGCTCTTTCCATACAACACATCTCTGTTTGGCAGAGCAGGGAGCCTAATTGTTCTCTGCTGAAGTCATTACCACTTACTGACTGGTTGCTAGAGGTTACAGCACACACTACGGCTCACTGATTAGTTGATAGAGGTTACAGCACATGATTTATTGTGTAAATGTGACGGGCAGTGAAGGGGTTAACCTGTAGGGGGCGTTGAAGGGGTTATATGTGACCTAGTGATGTGTTCTAACTGTGTGGGGGAGCTACATGTGACACGACACTGATCACCACTCCCACGACACTGATCACCAGGGAGCTGTGATCAGTGTCCTGTCACTAGGCAGAACGAGGAAATGCTTGTTTACATGAGCATTTCCCTGTTCTTCCTCTCCGTGAGATGATGGCGGGACTCTTGGCAGACATCGAGTCCACGAGACCCCGGTCAGACTCAGGGAGCTTGTGGCGGGCACCCACAACCCCGGGCCTTAAAGGCGACGTAAATATACGTTGATCTGCCCAGCCGTGCCCTTCTGCCGACGTATATAGTCCTGCAGCGGTCGCCAAGGGGTTAAAGACAGCCCTGCTTCCACTTCACAATTATGTGCCACTTTGTGTTGGTCTATTACTTAAAATCCCAATAAAATACATTCACATTTTTGGTAGTAATGTAGCGGGGTCATGCCATCATTGACTATTGTTAGCGATGCAGACCTGAATCCCCACCAGTGCTCCAGTGGTATCGTACTTATGTGTTGTATTTCTTCACAGCAATGCATTGTGGGACTGAAAGTACCAGGAGAAACGGACTCCATTGACAATTTGTAGGAACAGATTACATTTCCCACAATGCTTTGCCTTCCTGGAGCACATGACACCTCCGCACAGCCTTATGGGGGAGGTTACTTAAAGGAGGGGAGGAGCTGTTTTCGCTCTCTTGGGATCTACGTTCTCCCCTCTGCGAAGCAGGGGAGAGCAACTACAGCCAAGCAGCTAGGCCTGAAGCCTGGAAGGGGATCCATCTGGAGACCAACCATCCGGAGCGGAACCAGACTGAGTGCCTGCAGCTCATGCTTTCAGAAGACCGGAGGAACTTACCAACTTACTAACGTTACAGTGTTAAGCTGTCGATCCGGAGATCGTGTGTTGCGGAGCTGTGACTGTTTGGCGCGTTTTCTTCCGTGAAGGCCTCAGACGAACTGAGTCTGTTCGGATGAGAGGGCACCTGCCCAACTTTCATAATACTTCAGTTTATAAAGTTAGCAGTACTCCATCAGACGGAGCTAGGTGTTGTGTGCTTTTTTAAGACAGAGGCCTAGTGTCGGACAGTCACACTAGCGGGATTGACTGACGCTGACTGGACGATCCGTCCACGAGCATTTGTGTTCTTCATACCCCTTTGACCATATTTAACTCCCCTCTTTGGATTACAATTTAAATATGGGCACCAACGTTATCAACAGAGACTTCCTCCTGTAGGAACATTCTGAAGCTATTTGAATCCTCCCCTGGCCAGGGTCTTTTGCACTTGTGTTTTAAAGGAGTGCCCACTAGGGGAAGCTCGCGGGCATAGACTGCCTATAGCAACTTCTATATTTAGGAATATTACCGGTTTAGTTTAAGTTCTGTCTTTATCTGCTGACTCTTGCAAAAGGCTTTTGCAGAGTCATTTATTATATAATTGTCTGTGTATGTTTAACCTGTTGTTCAGTCTTATTCTACCCCTTTACCATATATCAAGTAAAGTTACCCATTTGGTTTTAACTATATTTATTGTGTGAGGTGTGTTTACTCCTGGAGCCGCAAGTTAAGAAGGTAATCATATTATTGTGTTGCACTGCATATTTTATGTGTCATTGTGTCCCCAGCCGAATGGGGGACACAATACTATTGCATCTGCCCTGGTGTGCCAAGGGGGGGTTCGAGCCACTTTAAGGGGGTGTACAAATTAATGAGAGTAGATCCCAAATCTATACAGCAGCTCCTGAGGGGGTAGCGCTACAGTAACTTGACAAAATGTGGACATTTTTAAGAGGTATTAATACTTTTTCAAGGAATTGTACTTCCCCCAACCTCCGTATGGACCTGGAGCTTGGCGTAAAAATGCAAGAGGCTGTACATTTGACACACTGATTGTGGTTTTAATGCTTTGCAGGCTTGAATGAAAACATTTATTAAATGCATATTTTTTTATAAATGTTTTGTTAGTACATATAATTATCTATTTACAGTAATATAAAGGTGGACTATGCCTTTAAAACTGATTTGGCGGTTATATCCCCCCAGGTGCAGGAAATAGGAGATCGCCTTTTCAAGTTTTATTTTATTTATGTCTGTACGCTACAAATATTTCCTGTTTTCAATTTGAATATTACTACAGCAGATAATTAAAGAATAAATATAAAACAGAATTGGAACTGTCTTCCCGTGTAATGTTACAGTCCTGTGTATCATCTTTTTGATGATAAAAGGGGAAATGTTTTATTTTTAGTTCTGCACGGTATACTGACAATTTCACAGACGTTTCAAGCACTGTTTCCTTGCCCAATCAAGCCTAATATCTAATTTCAGTAGAAGGAACACAAGGAGACATCTTGACTTCATCAAGGTCACAGTAAGACAGTTTTCTGTAAGTTCAAGTTTCTGGATTTTAGCTAAATTATTTTCTGGGCTTCTTAGCCACTTGTTGACCGTTTATGAATGTCCATTACTGGGCAATTACAAAATTCACCAAAACATGCCTCTAAAAATTAGTTCTGGGTACATGATAGGTTATATTCTCCCCAACACCTAACACCTAAAATGGAGAAATATGTTTTTAGGTTCATGTATGCCAAGAAATGCGTAAGAGCAGGGATTTTTTTTTTGAGCTGGAGTGTTCTGTGAAACACTGAACCCTGCACCCTGTTTTTTAGCACACTCCTAAACTCTGCATCCTGTGGATAGCAGGTTTCAGGAGTTTGTGCATTTTCCTGAACCCTGCTCTCTGTACATAGAACACTCCTGTACACAGTGCACTCCTGAAACCTATGCATTGTATGTAGTGCACCCATGAACCCTGCACCATGTGTGTAGTCCACCTCTGAACCATTTAGCCTGAGTGTAGCGCACCCCTAAACCCTGCATTCTGTGTGTATTGCACCCATGAACCCTGCACCATGTGTGTAGTCCACCTCTGAACCCTTCACCCTGAGTGTAGCGCACCCCTGAACCCTGCATTCTGTGTGTAGTGCACCCATGAATCCTGCACCATGTGTGTAGTCCACCTCTGAACCCTTCACCCTGAGTGTAGCGCACCCCTGAACCCTGCATCCTGTGTATAGAGCACCCATGAACCCTGCACCATGTGTGTAGTCCACCTCTGAACCCTTCACCTTGAGTGTAGCGCACCACTGAACCCTGCATTCTGTGTGTAGTGCACCTCTGAACCCTGCACCCTGTGTGTGGCACACTCCTGAGCCCTGTACCTTTGAGCCCTATGCATAGGGCATGCCTGAACTCTGCACCCTGTGCGTTGCAGGCCCCTTTTTTATTTATTATTACATCTTTAATAACCTCCCACTGTTAGTGACCACTGGACATGGCAACATTGTTAATCTTGTGGGCAGTTGGGAGTTGAGTTCCTGAATCTTTTTTCTGATATACAAAAATTCCTGTGTAAGAGTAACAAATACAGTTATTTTAAACCTCTCAATCAGAGCTAAGTACTCCCCTTGATAATGTCTTCATTAGCTTTTCTCTCCAGAAGGGTGGTCCTATTTATCTATCGGTATTATAAAGAGTCAACACTTCCTGGACTTGGATGCTTGCTCAGAGGTAATATAGCCTTGCAAATCCTGATGCTAAGGCACTTTTTGTCCACAAATGTCTAATACATATTAACCCCTTGACCCAGCCTCTTACCAAGTTGCAAGCTTGCAGTCTAATCACTGGGGGAGACTAGATTTAAAAAAAAAAATGCTCCCTCCTCCCTGCAGCAGATGGATGATATTGTCTCTGCACAGAAAAGCTAATGGACCGAAGCTCAAAGATCATCTGTTGCCATGTACTTCATGGTGGAATGTCAGTCAGCATCATTCATCCTGTTCCTGTGAGCCCAGGCTGTCATTAAAGTGGATCTTCACCCTCCTCTACTTGAATAGAACTATACTACTTTGCACATTCATGTCACATATCCCAGGAGACATAGCCCTTCAGGCCCCGTACACACGGCAGAGAATCTCGACGGGCGGAACACATCGTTCCGCCTGTGCTGCCTTCACAGTATATATTATATGCATGGCACTCGGCAGTGTCTGTTCCTTTAAGACCCTCCATGTTCTTGAAGCCTAGAGGCGGGTTTTCCCTGTACTCCTATAGAGCATGCACATATCCTTTCTTTTCAGCTCCAGCTACAGAAGTGAGCACATCCTCAGGACTTCTTAGAAGCTATTACAGGTTGCAAAGCTGATGAACACCAAAGCCTGTAAGTAAAGGGGTTTGCTAGTTCAGCTTATATAGAGGGATGCTAAGCACAGCTAGTATAATGTGTGTTTCAGTCTGTAGCAAGCAAGCACATGTTAGGCCCAATCCTTTGTATTAGCTATGTAGAATGTATGTTGCTTGAATAGCCATGCTTACATTTGTCTTTTTATGTTTGTTTTACAGTTTTACCAAATCAAATCATATCACACATTTTCACATGCTATTGTACACATTCCTGTGAATGATATCTCAGTAAAGACTGCATCAGTTCATTAACAAGCGCATCTTTCATTGGGATTCGGTTATACTTGATGTTAAGCTGTGTCTCTAAACAGCAACACACACACAGCTGGGACATTACAGTAAAAAGGCTTTAAAACGTTGTCAGAAGCAACTAAACAGCTTTGAATCGTCCTCAACAATAAAAGGACAAATCCTTTCAGCCACATGCAAATGAAAGTGAAACTAATTTCTCTCACTCACTATAACACTGATATTGCCTGTGTCATTATCCACGCTGCCAGCTAAAACAAGATGGAGAACACAGAGACTAACTCTCTGACTGTTAACCCTCAATGCTACTATAAGGAGGAAGACACACACTGCTTGCCAAGAACCAAGTCTAGATGCGCAACACTGTCTAGAGCGTCCAGTCAAACAAATCTTACTTCAGCTAGCGCCAATTCAGCAAGATTTAAACGTACTAGTTCTAGACATTCAAGCATCACCAGTCTGTCATCGGTTAGCGACAAAGCGACTAAGGCAAGAGCAAAAGCAGAGGCAGCTTGTGCCATGGCTTCTTATGCAGAGCAGGAAGCTGAATTGATGAGAGAATTAGCAAGACGTGAATCTGAAACACTCACAAGAAAAGCAGAAGTGGAAGCATCTTTACACTTACTCAAACAGCAGAAAAACGCTGCAGCAGCCTTAGCCGAAGCAGAAGTTTTCGGAAGAGCTGCTGAAGCTCAATTCAATGGCATAGAAAACCAGATGTCATCCCACAGCGCAATCCAACGCACCCGTGAGTACGTACAGTCACAAGCAACCATGTACACTGACCAGCAGCCCAATGATACACCTAGGTCTTCATCGATTCCACCAGCAATAAACAACTTCAATATTACGCAACATTGCAAGACTGGATCAGAACCTCAGTGTAGGAAGTCAAATGGTCGCATGCGCAGAGACCAATCTGCCAACCCTCCAAGAGGACAAACGGATGCTTGCATACTCTCTCCTCAAGCAAATACAAGTCCGGACTATAACAGAAAGACTTACAACAGACGAGAACCACCACCTAAACAAAGTGTATTCTGTCAAGCGCCTTATCAGCCTTACCAACCTCATCCATACCCTGAGTGTACACCCAAGAAGTATTCGCCAGATGCAACAAGTGCTATAGAAGTGGTAAATCATCTGATGACCCGTGAGATAGTGAGCGCTGGTCTCATGAAATTCGATGACCGTCCGGAAAACTACTGGGCCTGGAAGTCATCTTTCCTGAGCGGTACCCAAGACTTAACGCTGACAGATAAAGGAAGGCTTGACCAGCTCGTCAAATGGCTAGGACCAGAGTCCACTGAACAAGCCCAAAGAATCAGATCAGTACATGTTCATGACCCAACTGCAGGACTTGCAATGGTGTGGCGGAGGTTAGAAAAATGCTATGGATCACCTGAAGTGATTGAAGATGCTCTTCTGAAAAGGATAGAAAACTATCCAAGAATAACAAACAAGGATTACCAAAAGCTGAGAGGTTTGGGAGACCTACTCTTAGAAATAGAAGTCGCTAAGTCTAGTGGATATCTGCCAGGTCTCTCATATCTGGATACAGCACGTGGAGTTGAGCCCATAATCGAGAAACTTCCTTACAACTTGCAAGAAAGGTGGGTAGCTCAAGCTTCAAGATACAAGAAAGATCATCGAGTTGCATTTCCACCGTTCGCTTTCTTCGCTGAATTCATAGAAGACCAAGCTGAAATACGCAATGACCCAAGCTTTGCTTTCCTGAACAAGAGAACAGCGAGCTTCCCAAAGGTAGAGCAGAAACCTCCAGGGCTTTACAAAGAACGCAGACCAACAGTTTCTGTAAGGAAGACAGAAGTTCCACCTGAATCTGCAGCCAATCAGGAAGACAACACAAGTAAGAAAGTTGAAGAGCCAGACAAAATATGTCCTATCCACAACAAGCCTCATCCACTAAGAAAATTTCGCAATTTCAGAAGTAAGACATTAGAAGAGCGCAAAGCTTATCTTAAAGACAATCGCATTTGTTTCAGATGCTGCGCTTCAATTCAGCATATTGCAAAAGACTGTACAAAAACAATACGATGCACAGAGTGTAACAGTGACAAACACTTGTCAACACTGCACCCGGGACCACCACCATGGAAACAAGAAGCTCCGGTAACTCAAGAAGATCATGGTGGGGAGCAAGGCGAAAGTTCAACGCCAGCAGTAACCTCAAAGTGCACTGAGATCTGTACAGAGCAGGGCCGCTCAAGATCATGCTCCAAGATATGCTTAGTCAAGGTGTATCCAGCAGGTTTCAGAGAAAAGGCAATCAAGATGTACACAGTCTTGGATGAACAGAGTAACAGATCGCTGGCAAAAACAGAATTCTTTGACCTCTTCGGTGACAAAGGAACTCCAACCCCATACACCTTGAAGACTTGCTCTGGAGTTGTAGAGACAATAGGAAGAAGAGCAAACAACTACATCATCGAGTCATTAGATGGAAAGACAAAGGTGACTCTTCCTACCCTCATAGAATGTGATGAGATACCAGACGACAGGTCAGAGATTCCCACACCTGAAGTTGCTCGTCATCACCTTCATCTGGTGCAAATAACAGACCAGATACCAGCACTAGATCCAGATGCTGCAATCACCCTTCTACTTGGGAGAGATATCCTCAGAGTGCACAAAGTCAGAGAACAGTACAATGGGCCACACAATGCACCATTTGCACAACGCCTTGATCTCGGATGGGTCATCGTTGGAGAAGTATGTCTAGACGGACTGCACAAGCCAGCAAAAGTAAATGTCTACAGAACACACCTGTTGCAGAATGGTCGTACCTCGTGTCTTTGCCCATGTACCAACAGTTTACACATTAAAGAGAAATTAGATAATCCAACACATCATCGGAGTATCCAGAGGTGCATGGAAGACTTAGCCTCAACTGGAAATACAGATGAACTGGGTTGTAAGGTGTTTGAAAGAACAAGAGACGACGACAAGCCAGCACCCTCGGTAGAAGATACCTTCTTCCTCGAGATCATGGACAGAGAAGTCTACAGAGACAAGTCAGGCAGCTGGGTAGCCCCTCTACCCTTCCGGTCACCACGCCATCGCCTTCCTAACAACAGGGTACAAGCAGAGAAACGCTTCAGTTTGTTGCAGCGCACTCTACAAAGAAAGCCAAATATGAAGAAACACTTCCAAGCCTTTATGCAAAAGATTTTTGACAACGAGCAGGCAGAAGAGGCGCCACCACTACAAGAAAACCAAGAACACTGGTACTTACCAATATTTGGGGTGTATCATCCTCAGAAACCAGGTCAGATACGTGTAGTATTTGACTCTAGTGCGAAGCACGAAGGCATCTCACTAAATGATGTCCTTCTCAGCGGACCTGACCTGAATAATACACTCCTTGGAGTACTCATCAGGTTCAGAAAAGAACTCGTAGCAGTAACAGCAGACGTACAACAGATGTTCTACTGTTTCTTCGTTCGAGAAGATCACAGAGACTACTTAAGGTTCCTGTGGTATGCAGACAATGACTTTAACAAAGACATCATAGAGTACAGGATGAAGGTACATGTGTTTGGAAACAGCCCTTCCCCAGCTGTAGCTATCTACAACCTGAAACGAGCAGCACAGCAAGGTGAAAGACATGGCCAAGAAGCCAAACAGTTCGTCATGAAGAACTTCTACGTGGACGATGGACTTGCCTCTTTCTCCAGTAACGAAGAAGCTATTAGCATCCTAAAAAGTACAAAAGAAATGTTGGCAGAATCCAACATAAGATTGAACAAGGTAGCTTCCAACAGCAACAGAGTCATGGAAGCATTTCCAATGGAAGACCGTGCTAAAGATCTTAAAGACTTAGATCTAGGGACAGAATCACCACCTTTGCAAAGAAGTCTTGGGCTTAGTTGGGACCTAAAGACCGATAGTTTCACCTTCAGGGTCTCCAGAGAAGAGAAACCATTCACGAAAAGAGGTATTCTATCTACAGTCAACAGTCTTTATGACCCCCTGGGATTCGTAGCACCCATCATCATGCAAGGCAAAGCTCTTTTGAGACAGATCACTACCGAGCAAGAACAAATTGACTGGGACGTACCTCTCCCTGAAGAGAAGCAAATGCAGTGGAAGTTATGGAAAGACTCATTGTTAGAGCTTGAACAACTCAACATCCCAAGACCATACGTACCTGTTTCTTTGTCTGCTACAAAGAGAAGAGAATTATGCACATTCTCTGACGCTTCCACTATAGCTATCGCAGCTGTAACTTACCTTAGAGTAATAGACACTGAGGGACAAAGCCATGTTGGGTTCATCATGGGAAAATCTAAACTAGCTCCCAGACCTGCTCACACTGTCCCACGTCTAGAACTTTGTGCTGCTGTCTTAGCGGTAGAGATAGCAGACATGATTACGACTGAACTAGACATTGAGATCCATGCAGTGAACTTTTATACGGACAGCAAGATTGTGTTAGGATATATTCACAATGCTTCAAAAAGATTTTACACATATGTGACCAACAGAGTGACACGTATCAGAAAATCTACAAGTCCAGATCAGTGGCATCACATCAGCACCGACAAGAACCCAGCAGATCATGGGACAAGATTGGTGTCAGCCGCTGTACTCAAGCAAACAAACTGGTTCGTAGGTCCATCGTTTCTTGGTAAGCCAGAAGCCAAAGAGACTACCCAGGTAGAGACCTTTCAGCTCATAGAACCAGATCAAGACAAAGAGGTAAGACCTCAAGTTATAGTTTGTAAGACTTTAGTTACCAGATACAGTTTGGGCACCCATAGATTTGAGAGGTTTTCCAATTGGAAGTCGCTGACACGTGCAATCGGAAAACTTATCTGTCTAGTCAGACACTCCTGCAGAGCTACTAATACTGATCAGCGTAGCAGCGACCATCTTGAACAAGCCAAGGTCGTGATCATCAAATGCGTACAGCAGGAAGTCTTTAAAGAAGAAATTCAAAGCCTTCTGAAAAAGGAAGAGATTTCTCGACAGAGTTCGCTCAAGAAGTTAAACCCTATCCTCGACGAAGAAGGAGTACTAAGAATAGGAGGTCGTTTGTCGGCAGCAGATATGACTATCCAAGAGAGACATCCCTTCATCATACCCAAGAATCATCACATCGCTCTTCTTCTGGTAAGACACTATCACGAGCAAGTGGCACATCAAGGACGACACTTCACTGAAGGAGCAGTACGGTCAGCAGGATTGTGGATCATAGGAGGTAAGAGACTAGTATCCAGCGTGATCAGCAAATGCGTTACCTGTAAGAAGATTAGAGGGAAACTTGAAGTTCAGAAGATGTCAAACTTACCTGCAGACAGACTTGCTTCAGATCCTCCGTTCACTCACGTAGGTCTAGACGTCTTTGGACCATGGAACATCTCTTCTCGCAAGACCAGAGGAGGCAGTGCCGAAAGTAAACGTTGGGCTGTTCTGTTCTCTTGTCAGAGTACTAGAGCAGTTCATATTGAAGTGATTGAATCCTTATCCACTTCAAGTTTCATCAATGCCTTGAGAAGATTCTTCTCCATCAGAGGACCAGCGAAATTGATTCGTTCAGACCGCGGCACAAACTTTATTGGGGCCCGCAAGGAATTGAAGATCATTTCTACAGACTCCGAAACAAGTTCCTATCTTCAAGATCAAGGATGCACTTGGACTTTTAATCCTCCACACGCATCTCATATGGGAGGAGCCTGGGAGAGGATGATTGGAGTAGCTCGTCGTATTCTGGACGCCATGCTCCTGAAGGTTGGGTCTACTCGCCTCACTCATGAAGCTTTGACTACACTAATGGCTGAAGTCGTGGCCATTATGAACGCCAGACCTTTAGTTCCAGTGTCTACAGATCCGGAGATGCCGTCAGTCTTGACACCCGCAATGCTGCTGACACAGAAGATGGAACCAATGACAGCTCCCACAGGAGACTTTGACCTCAAGGACTTGTACACCAAGCAATGGAGACAAGTTCAAAGTCTTGCGGACATTTTCTGGAAGAGGTGGAGACAGGAATACCTGGTGACACTCCAGCCACGCAAGAAATGGCAAGATGACAAGCCCAACTTACAAGTTGGAGACATTGTCTTATTAAAAGACACTCAGGCCCACAGGAACGAATGGCCCATTGGACTCATTGTGGGAACTGATCCTAGTAGTGATGCTAGAGTTAGAAAGGTAGAAGTTAGAATTGTTAGACAAGGCATTCCCAAGGTGTATGCTAGGCCAATTTCTGAAGTAGTTTTACTTCTGTCCAAAAGTTAGTGGCATAACAAAAAGTATGCCAGGTGGGGAGTGTGCTGCCTTCACAGTATATATTATATGCATGGCACTCGGCAGTGTCTGTTCCTTTAAGACCCTCCATGTTCTTGAAGCCTAGAGGCGGGTTTTCCCTGTACTCCTATAGAGCATGCACATATCCTTTCTTTTCAGCTCCAGCTACAGAAGTGAGCACATCCTCAGGACTTCTTAGAAGCTATTACAGGTTGCAAAGCTGATGAACACCAAAGCCTGTAAGTAAAGGGGTTTGCTAGTTCAGCTTATATAGAGGGATGCTAGGCACAGCTAGTATAATGTGTGTTTCAGTCTGTAGCAAGCAAGCACATGTTAGGCCCAATCCTTTGTATTAGCTATGTAGAATGTATGTTGCTTGAATAGCCATGCTTACATTTGTCTTTTTATGTTTGTTTTACAGTTTTACCAAATCAAATCATATCACACATTTTCACATGCTATTGTACACATTCCTGTGAATGATATCTCAGTAAAGACTGCATCAGTTCATTAACAAGCGCATCTTTCATTGGGATTCGGTTATACTTGATGTTAAGCTGTGTCTCTAAACAGCAACACACACACAGCTGGGACATTACACCGCCCGTCGAGGTTCTCGGCCGGCCGTCAGATTCGGCGACCAGCCCTTCGGGAAAGGCGACCAGCCATTCATCCCGACGGGCCGTCGAGCAAATAGAGAACCTGGGCTCACCGAATCCGTACACGCGGCCGAGGTTCTCGACAGAATTAGGCTCCCAGCGAGGTTCTCGCTGGTTTCTGCCGAGAACCTCGGCCGTGTGTATGGGGCTTCATTCACAATGTTTCAGGGAGACTTGCCTAGTGCCACTTTATTAGGAGGCACACTGGCTGAACCCAACAGTGCCAGTGGGGTCTCCTTGATGTCACAAATAACATGGAGGCCCCCGAATTAGTAATGGCAGAAGACAAGAGGATCTCAGTGGGACAACGGTGGATCCCCTCTTCGGGTGAAGTATCTGAAATGTGCACAACACACCACCTGGTAAGCAGGCGTAAAAAAAAAAAAGTGATCTAGTGAAGATCTGCTTAAGGCCCCTTCACACTACTGTGACTTCAAAACCGCGATTTTGCCACGATTTCAGGAAATGCCTGTGTAAGTGGCATCAAAATCATCGGACCAAAGTAGTGCAGGAACTACTTTGAAGTCGGAAGGACTTGAAGTCGTACTAATATGAATGGTTGACATTGAAAATCATGGGGAATGACTTGTCATGCTACTTTGCCCCCACAAATCGTGGGACAAGTCGTATAAGTGTGAAAGGGGCCTTAACATTTCCCTGGTGGGCAACATTATACTAGTCTGGGCTTACTGTAGTTCTGTACTGAACAGTGCTCACACCTCATCTCTTCGGTGCTGCAGTCAAAACAATACCATCAGACAAGAAGACAAAGGACCCAAGGTATCACTAGACCCTCAAGAAAACAGCTGGAATTGATGCATGTATTTGAGGAACCTTTAATAAATAGATGTGGAGGGTTCAAAGGAGGGAGGGTGAAAGGTCTAGGGGCTATAGATGTGTTTAGGCACAAGCCCATCACATCTTCACTTTGATGCTTTCTGTTCTGACTTGAATCTCAACAGGCAAATAAACCATTATAAATAAAGGATACTTTCAGTGGAGTGGGGATATACTAGACACAACCGAAAATAATTAGGAGGATTTCTCTGGGTCCTATTTTTGAATTATATACACTGAAGACAAACTTATACAACTGCAATATATGTATAGAGCATAGTACACACTAGCTAAGCACCTTGTATTCATGTTGATGAGGAAAATGTCTTCTATCCTACACATAGGCGTCCGCAGGTAGGGGCAGGGGGGGTCAAGCTAACTATGTCTGGTGTCACTTATGCTGAGAAATACAAAAACATACGGTACTTTAATATAAAAGTAGTACTAAAAGCTGAGACTTTTTTTTTCATTGATATAATCATTTTAAATATAATGCACAATACTGGTGACAGCTGGTGACAGTTGATGTATCACTCTCTATTGCCACCAGAGGTTCAATACAACTGAATACCCAATTTAGTTTGGCCATTTTCCAAACTACAGAACAAGCAAAGTTAGGTCCAAATATAGATCGCCTAGGATTAGGGTTGAGCGAACACGAACTGTAAAGTTCGGGTTCGTACCAGACTTTTGGATTTTTTGTACCCGGACCCGAACCCGAACAATTTACTGTAAGTTCGGGTTCGGTGTTCGGCAATGTAATGACGTGCTGCTGGGCAGCCAATCACCATTTGTTTTACTTGTGTGACCTAGAAGCCATCACAGCCATGCCTACTGATGGCATGGCTGTGATTGGCCAGTGCAGCATGTGACCCAGCATGTGACTCAGCCTCTATATAAGCTAGAGGCACATAGCACAGCTTGTCACTCTGCTTTAGATAGGGTAGGGAAAGGCTGCTGCTGCTGCTCTTCTGAGGGAGAGAATTAGATAGGAGTCAGACTGTCCTGCTTCAGAAATCACATTACTCAGCGATCTGCATAGCACAGCAAGTCACTCTGCTTTAGAAAGTTACTTTAGGGAAAGGTTCCTGCCTGCTTTTGCTTTTAGGGAGAGAATTAGGAGTCAGTCCTGCTTCCGAATTCAAATTATACCAGCACTGCATATGTTTCTGTGAGATACACCCTTTTTATACTTTAGGGAATGGTTCCTGCCTGCTTTTGCTTTTACGGAGAGAAATAGGAGTCACTCTTGCTTCTCTGAAATCAAATTATACCAGCACTGCATATGTTTCTGTGAGATACACCCTTTACATACTTTAGGGAAAGGTTCCTGCCTGCTTTTGCTTTTAGGGAGAGAAATAGGAGTCGCTCTTGCTTCAGAAATCAAATTATACCAGCACTGCATATGTTACAGTGAGATACACCATTTAGATACTTTTCTTCTATTGTGCTATTCAAAAAACATACATTTAGGGGAAAATAAAAAAAATTGCAGTGTTTCCTCCAGTGTTTGCAGTGTTATCTCCATATCTGTATGTGTGAGATAAACACTTTAACTCAGGGGTCTTCAAACTGCGGCCCTCCAGTTGTTCAAGAACTACAATTCCCATCATGCCTAGTCATGTCTGTGAATGTCAGAGCTTTACAATGCCTCATGGAATGTGTAGTTCTGCAACAGCTGGAGGGCCGTAGTTTGAGGATCCCTGCTTTAACTACTGTTCTTCTATTTTGCTATTCAAAAATCACCCATTTAGGGCAAAAAAAATTTTTGCAGTGTTTCCTCCAGTGTTTGCAGTGTTTCCTCCATATCTGTACATGTGAGATAAACACTTTAGCTACTGTTCTTCTATTGTTCTATTAAAAAAACACCCATTTAGGGCAAAAATATATATATTTTGCAGTGTTTCCTCCAGTGTTTGCAGTGTTTCCTCCAGTGTTTGCAGTGTTTCCTCTATATCTGTACGTGTGAGATAAACACTTTAGCTACTGTTCTTCTATTTTGCTATTCAAAAAACACCCATTTAGGGAAAAATAATATATTTTGCAGTGTTTCCTCCAGTATTTGCAGTGTTTCCTCCACCACCGCTTCCACCTACACTGCCACCTCAACCTCCTACTCCATATGGACCTCATTTTTTTTATGCTATTTTAAGTTATTTCCCTGTCCACATTTGTTTGCAGAGTATTTGCCCGTCTATTACCAACAATTTGCGGCCATTTGCAGCCCTCTAGCCCTTTCCATTCGTTTTTTAGAGACATTTTAGTACTGAAAAGTTTGGGTCCCCATAGACTTGGGGTTCGGGTTCGGGGTCAAGTTTGGGTCAAGTTCGGGTCCCGAACCTGGACTTTTTTCTGAAGTTCGGCCGAACCCTTCGAACCCGAACATCCAGGTGTCCGCTCAACTCTACCTAGGATGAACTGGCAACTCACACTTAGTTACCAACTAAATGTCTCAAAATTATAATACATCTACTACAACTTACAACCCAATATGGTTGTTATTTGGTGTTTTTGGGAGACATAGAGCGCAGTAAATCAGGAAAATCCTTCCAACGCCTCTTGTTTTTCTTTACCCGGAAAACTATAGTACTGAATTGAACATCAACTGTGGCCTTGGACATCAATTTATGGAAACGCCCAATTAACAAGGTGCTACCTTTTTTATTGGGTAACTTAAGATGCCAGGGATTGTTCCACTGAATTTGATAATATATGGGGTGTATGGGTCTCATGTCCAGCCTCCTGTGAATGCTTGATCTCTGTATGAAGCTCACATCTATACCAACACCTACATGCATGCACCAACCTTAAGCACAAGCCTAAGGGTCCTTTCACACTAGCGGACCGTTCGTCCGCTCATTACAAGTCCGTTTACAAACTTGTAATGGGCCCCTATGGTAGCGTCCGCTAGATCCGCATCCGTTTTTGCGGACGGAAGAATGTCCTATTTTTCTTCCGTCTGGCCAAACGGATCAGATGCAAACGGACAGACGGTCCGTTTCCATCCGACTCCCCATAGGGGAGAGCGGAGGAGAGACAGGGCGGTCCCTGCACAGTGTGCGGGGACCGCCCTGTCCGCCGACAGCTGAGCGGAGACCCCCCCGCTGAGCTGACGGGCACACGGAGCGGACCGAAAAATGGTCTGCTCCGTGTGAAAGGACCCTTAAGCACAAGGTTACTTGTGCTGTCAACTGTAGGAGCTTGGGTTTTAGTGGACAAGCCTGTAGCTGAATTGTAGCTTAAGTCAAGACTCTGTTGCAGGATCGTAGAATCAAAGTCTTTGGATCTTTCTTTAACCACTTGCGGACTGCTGATATACATCGGCAGAATGGCACGGCTGAGCAAAGCAACATACCTGTATGTTGCCTTTAAACCGCGACATAGTGTGCACACGCGTCGCGGGCTCCGGACCGTGCCAGTGGCTCCCGCAAACTCCATGTCCGCCTGGTGCCCGCGATCGAGTCACAGAGCAGCAGAACGTGGAGATACCTACGTAAACAAGGCAACAAGGCATTTCCCTGTTCTGCCTAGCAACATGACAGAGATTTACTGCTCCCTGATCTCTGTCATGCTGTAGTGAGCCTATCCCCCCACAGTTAGAATCACTCCCTAGGACACACTTAACCCTTTGCCCTTTGTGTTTTACCCCTTCTCTGCCAGTATCATTTACACGGTAATCAGTGCAATCAGTGCAATTGTATAGTAATGATCGCTGTATAAATGACAAGGGTCCCAAAATAGTGTCAAAAGTGTCTGATGTGTCTGCCATAATGTCGCAGTCACGATAAAAATCACAGATCAGACCAATTATTAATAAATCAAAAATAATAATAAAAACGCCATAAAACTTTCCCCTATTTCGTAGACCCTATAACTTTTGTGCAAACCAATCAATATACGCTTATTGCGATTTTTTTTTACCAAAAATATGTAGAAGAATACATAAACTGAGAAAAAAATTTTTTATAAATTTTTTGGGAAATATTTATTATAGCAAAAAGTAAAAAAATATTGCTTTTTTTCAAAATTGTCGCTCTTTTTTTGTTTATAGCACAAAAATAAAAACCGCAGAGGTGATCGAATACCACCAAAAGAAAGCTCTATTTGTGGGGAAAAAAGAACGTCAATTTTGTTTGGGCGCCACATTGCACGACCGTGCAATTGTCAGTTAAATTGACGCAGTGCCGAATCGCAAAAAGTGCTCTGGTCAGGAAGGGGTACATTCTTCCGAGGGGTAAAGTGGTTAAGAACCAAGTGGAAGTACCTTACTTTTCTGCAGTTCTTATTTGTAGTTTCATTGATGACTAGGGATGAGCCGAACACCCCCACGTTCGGTTTGCACCAGAACCTTCGAAACGGACTGAACATTCGCGCGAACATTTAGAACCACATTGACGTCAATAGGACTCGAACGTTTGAATTCAAAATGTATTTATTTAAAAGCCCCATATGCAAGTTATTGTCGGAAAACGTCTTTAACCACTTGATACCCACCCGCCGTCGCCGGGATACTCTATGGTCATATGACGTCCTGTCATTTAAAGCGGCTAGGGGCGCGCGCGTCACTGAGAACACCGTGTGTGTGCCCGGTGGCCGCATTGGCCGCTGGGCACACGCGATTGCCGACAATTGAGCTGGGATGTGGAGCTCTGTGTGTAAACACAGAGCTCCATGTCCCTGTCAGGGAGAGAGGAGACCGATGCTGTGTCCCTTGTACATAGGGACACAATCGGTCACCTCCCCCAGTCACCCCCCCTTCTCCCCCTACAGTTAGAACACAAACTAGGAGAAACATTTAACCCCTTCCCCACCCCCTAGTAGTAAACCCCTTCCCTGCCAGTTACATTTATACAGTAATCAATGTATATTTATAGCATATGTGTCTGCTATAATGTCCCAGTCGCAGATCGCCGCCATTTCTAGTAAAAAATAAATAAAAAATAAATCATAATTATGCCCCCTATTTTGTAGGCAATATAACTTTTGCGCAAACCAGTCAGATAAAAAATGTTTTTTTTTTATATGGGATATTTATTATAGCAAAAAGCAAAAAATATTGTGTATTTTTTCAAAATTCTCGCTCTTTTTTTGTTTATAGCGCAAAAAATAAAAACCGCACAGGCGATCAAATACCACCAAAAGAAAGCTCTATTTGTGGGGAAAAAAAGGACGTCAATTTTGTTTGGGAGCCACATCGCACGACCGCGCAATTGTCAGAAGCTAAAATTTTGTCTGGGCAGGAAGGGGGTGTAGGTGGACAGTAGGCAAGTGGTTAAGAACTCGGGTCTTGCCCCAGAGAACATGTATCAATGGAAAAAAGTTTTGAAAACGGTCGTTTTTTCTGGAGCAGTGATTTTAATGATGCAGCATCATTAAAATCACTGCTCCAGAAAAAACAACCATTTAAAAAAAAATTCCATTGATACATGTTCTCGAAGGCCACGTACACACGACCAAATGAATCTGTTCAAATCGGTCTGACAGACCGATTTGATCAGATTTGTCTGCTGGGCTGTTTTGGTTTGATCGCTGTACACACGATCAAACCAAAATCCCCGCCGGCAGACAGCGCGGTGACATGGCGATGACGTTGACGCCGCCACATCACCGCACCAGAAAGAAAAACACTTCCGCGCATGCGTCGAATTCATTCGACGCATGTGCGGGCAGATATGTCTGCAGGTTAGCGTACCGGATTCCCAGCAGACAGATATTAAAACATGCTTTAAAATCTGTCTGCTGGAAAAATCTGTCTGTCCGCCCGTACACACGATCGAATCTGTCTGCTGAAACGGTCTGGCAGACCGTTTCCAGCAGATAGATTCGATCGTGTGTACGCGGCCGAAGACGTTTGCACAGGCATACTATAGCCACCCAGCAGGTACAATATTTAAAGGAATTTTTCAATTTTTTTTATTATTTAAGCATCATAATGCTTAAATAAAAAGATAAAAAAATGAAAAATTCCTTTAACCACTTTAATACAGGGCTTTAAAACCTACCTCCTTCCCGGGCCTATTCTGGCACTTCTCTCCTACATGTACAAATCATCATTCTTTATTCTAAATTACTCAGAACCCCCAAACATTATATATGTTTTTTTAGCAGACACCCTAGGGAATAAAATGGCGGTCATTGCAACTTTTTATCTTGCACCGTATTTGCGCAATCATTTTTCAAAGGGCTTTTTTTGTAAAAAAGTAATGTTAGCCCAATTTTTTTGGTAAAATATCAATGATGATGTTCCGCCGAGTAACTAGATACCTAACATGTCATGCTTTAATTTCAAGAGAGCAAATTTTCAAAGCATGAGGACTGCTCTCCAGGGCTTGGACTGGGAGGGAATATTGGCACAGATGAACACAGAACAGAAATGGGAATTCTTCAAAAAGACTCTTTGGAACCTCACTGCAAAGTATATTCCCATGGGCAATAAGTTTAAAAGGCTAAAGATAAAACCTATGTGGCTCACGGTCAAAGTTAAAAAAGCTATAAACAATAAGAAAATAGCTTTTAAAAAATATAAAAATGAAGGAACACTAGTGTTGTTTAAATGTTATAAAGAATATAATAGAATATGTAAAAAGGAAATCAAGGATGCAAAAATTCAAAATGAACGACAGACTGCAAAAGATAGTAGGACAAACCGCAAAAAATTCTTTAAATATATTAATAGTAAAAAGGTCAAGTCTGAGCATGTAGGCCCTTTACAAAATAATCTAGAGTGGGTGACTGAGGACATAGAGAAGGCAAATTTATTAAATGCTTTCTTCAGCTCTGTGTATACAATGGAGTATGGGGGAGCTCATGTCCATAATGGGGGTGGGAGTGACACAGCCCCAAATCCACAATGGCTCAAAAGTGATATGGTCCAGAAATATTTAGACAGAATAAAGGTGGATAAAGCACCTGGACCAGATGGCATCCACCCACGGATCCTAAAAGAATTGAGCTCTGAAATTTCAAAGCCACTGTATCTAATATTTAGGGACTCATTAATGACAGGAATAGTACCACTGGATTGGCGTAGAGCCAATGTCGTGCCTATATTTAAAAAGGGAACAAAGTCTTTACCAAGTAACTATAGACCTGTTAGTTTAACTTCTATAGTTGGGAAGATACGTTTAATAAAAGACCACATGGATGAGTTCTTGCTGGAAACAAACTATTTAAGCAGCAGACAGCATGGATTCATGAAAGACAGAAGTTGTCAGACAAACCTGATTTCCTTTTATGAAGAGGTAGGTAAAACCCTGGACAGAGGCATGGCAGTGGACGTGGTATACTTGGATTTTGCAAAAGCGTTCGATACAGTTCCCCACACACGGCTCATGTGTAAGGTAAGGTCTACAAGATTAGATATATCAGTTTGTAAATGGATAGAAAACTGGCTGAAAGACAGGATTCAGAGAGTTGTGGTTAACGATTCATACTCTGAATGGTCCAAGGTTATCAGCGGTGTACCCCAAGGTTCAGTGTTGGGTCCCTTACTTTTCAATATATTTATAAATGGGTCTGAGATCAAAAGTAACATTTCTGTTTTTGCAGATGACACCAAGCTATGCAGTGGAATAACGTCCTTGCAGGATGTCTCCAATTTACAAGCCGACCTCAATGCTCTGTCTAATTGGGCGACTATGTGGCAGATGAGGTTTAATGTTGATAAATGTAAAGTTATGCACTTGGGGGCTAAGAATATGCATGCTAGGGGGAGTTCAACTGGGGGGATCTGTAGTGGAGAAGGATCTGGGGGTTTTAGTTGATCATAAGCTCAATAATGGCATGCAATGCCAAGCTGCGGTTTCCAAAGCGAGCAAAGTCCTTTCTTGTATTAAGAGAGGTATGGACTCCAGAGATAGAGATATAATTTTGCCCCTGTACAAATCATTAGTAAGACCTCATCTGGAATATGCAGTCCAGTTTTGGGCACCAGTTCTCAAAAAGGATATCGGAGAACTAGAGAAAGTGCAGAGAAGGGCAACTAAACTGATAAGAGGCATGGAGGAGCTCAGCTATGAGGAAAGATTAGAAAAACTGAATTTATTCACTCTTGAGAAGAGGAGAATAAGGGGGGATATGATCAACATGTACAAATATATAAGAGGTCCATATAGTGAACTTGGTGTTGAGTTATTCACTTTAAGGTCAACGCTGAGGACAAGGGGGCACTCTTTACATCTGGAGGAAAAGAGATTTCACCTCCAAATACGGAAAAGTTTCTTCACAGTAAGAGCTGTGAAAATGTGGAACAGACTCCCTCCAGAGGTGGTTCTGGCCAGCTCAGTAGATAGCTTTAAGAAGGGCCTGGATTCTTTCCTAATTACACATAATATAACTGAGTACTAAGTTCTGTAGGTAAAGTTGATCCGGGGTAAATCCGATTGCCTCTCGGGGGATCAGGAAGGAATTTTTTCCCCTCCGGTAGCAAATTGGATCATGCTCTGCTGTTTTTTTTTGCCTTCCTCTGGATCAACTGTGGGTATGGAGTTGGGTGTATGGGATGTACTCTGTTTTATTTTGTTTGTTTATTTTTTTTTATGGTTGAACTGGATGGACTTGTGTCTTTTTTCAACCTGACTTACTATGTAACTATGTAACTATGTAACCTGCTGGGTGTCTATAGTATGCCTGTGTAGCTTTATGGTGCACAATGCAGAGGACACAGGCAATACCCCACGTGAGAATACTGCAGCTAGCACAATCAACTACTTGCCAGTAAATTAGGAAGAACTGATCTAGCTAAACTATACAGTTTATAAATATATGTACAACACCTGGGATTTATATATATTCTCTACACACTGTAAATTTAACTGACTAGTAGTGTTGAGCGGAATACGCCATATTCGATTTTGCGATATTTCACGAATATATAGAAGAATATTCGTGAAATATTCGCTAATATCGAATATTCGTGATATTTTATCAAAAAAACAATATTGCGAAATTTCGCTAATGCGATTGCGAATTGATTGCCAAATTCTCGTCCGCGCATGCGCATGCGCGAGAACAACACGCGAAAACGGAGATCATTTCCTGGATCTTTGCCAGTCTATTTTCGGATCGCTTTTTTGTGCTGCCCTGCGAAGCGAAGATGGTGGGGAGTAACTTTACATCCAGTGAGGAAAACCTGCTGATTAGTGTAAGTAATTTCACCACTGTTATTTCATTATCTTTAACTGCATTTTAGACTATTTTAAAAGTTAGCATATAAGATCAGATATTAGTATTTCCCAAAAAGTGTGTCTCCAGCTGTTGCAAAACTACAACTCCCAGCATGCCTGGACAGATGCAGACACCCTGGTTGGTAAATGTGTATTTAGGCACTTTTCTTGCTATTTAGCATAATCAACATGTTGTGGACATAGGACGTATGCGAACGTTCTGACTTCAGGGTCCTTAAGGCCCAAGGACGTTCGAATACATATTGCCCTTTAGATGTTGCAGAACTACAACTTCCAGCATGCCTGGGCATGCTGGGACTTCTAGTTTTGCAAGTTCTGCAGGCCCACATTTTTCAGACCACTATACACGGGTCTCTAAACTGTGGCACTCTAGATGCAGCAAAAGTAAAATTCTTAGCATGCACTGACAGACCATGCCTGATGGGAGTAGTAGTTTTGCAACAGCTGGAGGCGCACTGGTCTTGAAACCCTGAGTTAGGTAACAAACTTGCAGTGTTTTGCAACCATTGTGCCTCCAGCTGTTGCAAAACTACAACTCCCTGCATGCAACTGGCTGCAATAACCCCCCCCCCTCTCCCCCAATGTGATTGTACAGGATACATTCACATGGGCTGGGGCTTACAGTGTGCTTCTAGCTGAAGCAAATTTGGCGCTGCAGCTCAAACCCTCAGCGGGAAACTACTGTGAACCCCACGCCCCTCTGACTGTACCATAAAATCACTACACCACACAAAATAAAAATTAAAAAACACAACATATACACATACCCCTACATAGCCACCCTCCCCTCCACAATAAAAAAGAAAAACGTCTGGTACGGCACTGTTTCCTAAACGGAGCCTACAGCTGTTGCAAAACAACTCCCCAGTATTACCGGACAGCCATTGACTGTCCAGGCATGCTGGGAGTTAAAGTATAATTGTGGTACAGCTGGTGACGTTGAGCTACATGGTGTATCAGAGCATGCTGGTAGTTGTATTTTTTAAATAACATCAACTCCATTATTTATTCAAAATTAATTCATCAAAAAGTCAAAAGAAACAAACATATTATTGTTCATATATAAAGATAGGGATGGAAAAAAAAAATCTATTGTACAGGCCCAGTATAAGGGTCAAAAAATAATTATAGCGGTCAGATGAATAGCAACTAATTTCTCCCCTATACGTGTATCCTGTGATGTTACTCATATATACATAATTATGCAAATGATAATGGCTGCTATATTTATGCAAAAAAGGTGGCGACCAAAATGGCAAGATATAAAATCTGTCATGTTACCCCTGTCAGTGATTAATAAGGCGAGAATGCTTCCAATTGTTGAATACCATACATTTACGTCATATATCCATAAGGGTTTAAACAAAAGTATTATAATATACTTTGTTCTTCATCTTGCAGAGGTTCCTGCAACAGGGATATGACCAAATTCGTAGCCAGCAGGAAAAAAAAATTGTCCGCTCCCTATTGGGGGAGTTACGGAAGGTGCATGGCCGCACACATGACCACATGGCCATCTTAAAAAAGTGGTCTGACCTAAAGAGGCGCCACATGGCCCGGGTCACACAGTTCCGTGATGAATTTCATCCAGGTAAGTTATTGGTGACAGTTATGTAAGGTCATATGTAATTAACCTTAGGGCAGATGTTGTTAACCCAGACGCCATGTTGTGGTAACATATATCACCACCCAAGGTATTCATAGTACTGTTGAAAAAATACATGGGACAGCAGACAGGAACACTTATTAACTATAATTAAACTAAATAAACAAGACACACCAATAATGTACTAATACTGTCCGAGGCTGCTTTATTATTGGATTTCAGACATATATTTTAAATAAATACTTTAATAACTTAAAAAACAGCCTAGTCACTACGGCTCGGGCTGTACATACATATATTCCAACTTTAAAATGTATCCAACAACAACTAAACTAAACAGATTTGTCCCCCCTAGTATAATTATTATTATTTTTTTTTTAAACAAAGGTGACCATCCCACATAATTAGCAGCCGCGACAAAAAGAAAAAAAAAAAGGGGGGGGGGTTGGGGAACACCACAGTCCTGTCTACTGAGGCGACTGAGAGCAAGGCTGACGGAACCCTACTTATATACCCCTAACTAACACTGGATTTTTCCAGAACCAACTGGTACCAGGCCCACAGGCCTAAAAAGTGCGGGAAAAGCACGTGTAGGCCGCGTGATCACCTCGTGCTCACCAAAAAAACGGGAAAGAGGTGCCATGAACAGCAGCAGCAGTAGTGGTAATAGTAGTAAATAGTGGCAAATAACTCGTGACATAGGTGTCTGAGCAGCAGCAGTAGTAGTAATAGTAGACAATATAGTGTTTTATCACTCGGGAAAGAGGTGCCATGAACAGCAGCAGCAGCAGTGGTAATAGTAGTATATAGTGGCAAATAACTCGTGACATAGGTGTCTGAGCAGTGAGCAGCAGCAGTAGTAGTAATAGTAGACAATATAGTGTTTTATCACTCGGGAAAGAGGTGCCATGAACAGCAGCAGCAGTAGTGGTAATAGTAGTATATAGTGGCAAATAACTCGTGACATAGGTGTCTGAGCAGCAGCAGTAGTAGTAATAGAAGACAATATAGTGTTTTATCACTCGGGAAAGAGGTGCCATGAACAGCAGCAGCAGCAGTGGTAATAGTAGTATATAGTGGCAAATAACTTGTGTGACATAGGTGTCTGAGCAGCAGCAGTAGTAGTAATAGTAGACAATAAAGTGTTTTATCACTCGGGAAAGAGGTGCCATGAACAGCAGCAGCAGCAGTGGTAATAGTAGTATATAGTGGCAAATAACTCGTGACATAGGTGTCTGAGCAGCAGCAGTAGTAGTAATAGTAGACAATAAAGGGCCAGATTCAGGTAGATGCGCGCATCTTTTCGCCAGCGTAGCGCAACGCATATACGCTGCGCTGACGCAAACTAGCGAGTGAAGTACAGTATTCACCAAGCGCATGGCCGTTACTTTGCAACGAAGTAACGAAGATGCGTTGGCGCAACCCGACGCAAGTGGAAGTGGGTGTGATCATATGTAAATGATGGGCGGAGCCCAGCGCAGAGGCTTACGTTCAGCGCATCATCCGCGGAGCATGCGCAGTGAGTGAGGCTTCACTCGGCCCCCTGTGCGCATGCTCACAACTTCCGTCAGCACCACTTAACGGGAAACGTCAGCACAATGTGTTCCGTTGCCTGTATAAAAGCGCCAGCGGAAACGCCAAATCCTGGCGCAAAAGTATTTACGTTTCCCCCCACCCCAGGGAAGTTACTTTTGCACAGAGATGGCTGCTCCCGCTACCCCCAAAGAGAGGAGGAACTTGAATTTCAATGCCCAGGAGCTCTCTGTGGTAATCTCCGCTATGGAGACTTATAATGACTTTCTCCACGGAAAGAAAAGTCGGAAGACCAGCCGGGAGAGGAAGCAGGCCATCCTGGAGACCATTGCTGGCAGGGTGAATGTGTTGGGGTACTCCACCCGGACTGCTGGTGATATCCAGAAGAAAATAAACGACCTGCGGCGCAAGGTCCGTGGCAAGGTGGCCACCATTCGGACCCATGAGAGGGGCACAGGTGGTGGACCCCATGTGCGGTCAGCCTGACCACAGAGGAGGAGGTGGTCGCCCGCTGCCTGAAGAGGGAGCAGTTGGAGGGGGTACCAGGCTATGATTCTATGGAGGAAGGCTCCAGGACAGGTAAGTGTTTTTTATCCCCTATTTGGTGTGTTGCATGTGGGGGGGGAGGGTACATGTGCCAAGTGTGTGGGACCACCAACATGTGTCTGCTTTGTGTCATCCACAGATGACGGAGCTGGGCCATCATCTGTTGCCGGCCATTCCACCCCAACCCCCCAACGGGATCCTGAGGACGAGCCCCTGGGTGCTGAAGACACCGAGGTGGAGGAGAGTGCCCACACCACTTCTGCAGAGATGGTTGAGGAGGAGCCCGTTCCTCAGAAGGAGTTTATTTTGGTTTTATCAGAGTCCTCCCCTTCTGCAGGGCCCTCTGTCATCCCCTCACCCATCCTCGGTAGCCCCTCAAGGGCGACTCCATCCCCACGGGGACAACCTTCTCCTGGCCCCAGGAAGGCGACCCGTAAGACCAGGGGGGTGTCTGATCTGGTCCAGGACCAGGTGGCGATGGACCACGCCAGGCAAACCCAGCAGATGGGGGAGATTGCTGGCCACTTGGACCGGCTCGCTGACAGCCTGGGCTCCGTATCGCAGCTGCCCAGTGGTGTGCAGGACGTTGTGACTAGCCTGGGGGAGGTGCAGGCTGATGTACGGCACCTCACAGCAGCCGTCCACGCCAACACAGCTGCCATCTGGGAAGAGGGGAGGCAGCGGCAGCGTGCCCAGCAGCATAATGTCACCCGCCAGCTGAGAATGCAGGCCCAGACCAACCTCTATCTGAGCCGGATTGCCGTGGCCTTGGAGGGCATGCAGCCAACAGCTGCCAGGAGTGGCCCACCCGGGGATCAGCCTCCTCCAGATGCCCCCCCACCCCCACCCACTCCCTCCAGGCAGCTGAGGAGCCCGAGAGTGCCCACAAGGAGGAGCCCCCGTCATCCCAGATGAGGGTGTTTTTTTTGGGGTTAATTTTTCTTTTTTTTTTCTTGCTCAGGTTATGAGTTTATATTTTATTTTATTACTCAGGTTATGAGATATTTATTTTATTTTTAACTGCACATGGTCAGGAGTGCAGGGGACAGTGTGAATGGTGTGTGAATGTGAGGGGGTGGCACTCCTGCCAGTAAGGGGTGTCACCCTCGGCCGTGGTGGAGAAGTTATCCCCACGGCTGTATGAATGACGTGTGAAAGGTGTATGAATGGACAGCGACATCATTGGGGCCTTGACGCTGGCGTTGCTGCTCCCAAGTCCTACATGCTGGACTTGGGCTAATCCAATGTGATGTGGATGTGGTGTGTGTGATCTAGGGACATCAGTGGTGTGCATGCATGCATTGTCTGTGTGATTCATGTTTTGGTTTAGTGTCCAAAGATGCCTACGGCAAAGACCCTCCTGACTGCTCTTCCATCAGCAGACTGGGTCTCCTCTGGCAGGTGGGGACTATGTGGGTCGGGGGTCAGGTCATCACGCATGTCAATCTGCAGGCCTTTTCTCATAGCAAAGTTGTGCAGAATGCAACATGCACCGATGATCTGACACACGAAGGTAGGGGAATACAATAGGGTCCCCCCGGACTTATCCAGGCAGCGGAAACGGGACTTCAGGAGCCCAAATGTTTGCTCCACCACTGCACAGGTTTTGATGTGCGCTTCATTGTATTTTCTCTCTCCTCTGGTTTGGGGGTTCCGGAAAGGAGTCATTAGATGGGGTCCCAGTGCATATGCAGAGTCACCTGGAAGGGAAAAGACAGGAGGATGTTAGTAGTGCATGTGCCACTTGTGATGTGTGCATCATGGGAGGGGATAGTCATGCCTGCCACCCATGTCACTCACCAACCAGCCAGCTGTCCCCATACATGGTCTGCTCAAATTCTGCTGGGATGGGGCTCTGACGGTATATGAAGCTTTCATGGCTGGACCCTGGGTGTTTGGCACGGACGAGCCATATGAGGCGTTGGGCATCGGCTATCACCTGTACGTTGATGGAGTGCCAATGCTTCCGATTGCGGTATATGTGCTCTGTGGCACTGGGGGGCTGGAGTGCCACATGTGTGCAATCAATGGCCCCCACTGTGCGTGGGAATCTGGCAATGCTGTAGAAATCTGTCATTGTCTTCAGCCGCAGCTCCTCAGTGGTTGGTCTGATGAACTGGTTGGACATGCGTCTGAGGATTGCAGGGACAACCTGGTGCACACATATGCTCATGGAGGACTGTGACATCCCAGCCACCACTCCACTTGTACGCTGGAATGATCCACTTGCAAGGAAATGAAGTGTTGCCAGTACCTTCACTAGTGGCTGCACTGCTTGTAAGCGGTGTGTCTTGCTGGTGATGTCATCCTGCAGGGTTGTGGTTAGTTCAAGTATTGCATCAGGGCTGAATCTGAAGAGGCGATACACCTCCTCATCCCCCATGCCAAAGAGGCTCATGCGCGTGCGGTATATCCTCTCACGTGCCCGCCTCCTTCGTTCCGGGTGACCCAGTACTAGTGCTTGGACCGCGACTGCCCCTGGCATGTTGGCACACAGAGGTGTTGTCCTTGCACGTGTGGTTGTTCAGCTTGCTAGTTTTGTCGGTAACGCTGCTGCTGTAGCTGCTCTCCTGCTGACCTGTGGCCGTCTGGAGTAAAGATAAAGCAGCTATTTGTAGAAATAACTTTGCGCCGGACGGACGAGATACGTGCGGCGCATGTAGCCAGTGTATGGTGCTAATCCGTTCGCAAATCGGGAAATCTCCCTCATTTGCATATTTGCAGGGGAAATCAATAGGCGCGACTGATGTGCCAAGCGAAATTATGCGCTGACGATACTCTGGCGTCGGAAAGTTAAGCCGGTCGGGGAAAGCCTGTTTTCTGTCGCATCTAGTTTGGTGGGTACGGCCGCATAGATACTACGGCGCATCTTCACAGTTACGCGGCGCATATCGAAATACTCCAGCGCAAGTCTTGCTGAATCTGGCCCATAGTGTTTTATCACTCGGGAAAGAGGTGCCATGAACAGCAGCAGCAGCAGTGGTAATAGTAGTATATAGTGGCAAATAACTTGTGACATAGGTGTCTGAGCAGCAGCAGTAGTAGTAATATTAGACAATATAGGGCCAGATTCAGGTAGTCCAGAGCATCTTTGCTCTGGAGTAACGCTTCTCATTTGCGTTGCGCTGCAGAATTTTTAGGAGCAAGTGCTGTCATTCACGAAGCACTTGCTCCTAAAGTTGCGGCAGCGCATCGCAAATGAGCCGGCGGAATTCAAATTTGGCGGGTACGGGGCGTGTAGTATGCTAACTACGCGCGATCCCGCCGCCAACGTACTGCGCATGCGTCGAGTGTCAAAACATCCCCGTGCGCATGCTCCAAAATCTGTGAATGAACGTCAATGACGTCACATTCCCATTCATGACCGTTTTACGCAAGCGACGTTTTTTTTTTTTTTTCCCGACGCGATGACGACGCCTATACCTAACATAGGATACTCCAACCCCATGTAGGTATATCTATGCGCCGCGTATCCCGTCCGGAAACGTCGTATCGTCATTGCGTCGCGCCGGATTTCGATCGTGAATTGCCGATTTCCGCTCATTAACATATTTTTTGAGCGTAAATCGGCGGGAACGCCCCCGGCGCCATTTTTAAGTTGAAGTAACGATGCGATGGCGAAACTCAGTTACGCTGCTCGCATCGGAACTTCAACCCGGCGTTTCTTGTTTTCTGGTTACAGAAAACAGAAACGCCGGCTCAAAGTCACAGTTAGGCTGGCGGATCACTCGATCCGCCAGCGTAACTGTTCCTGAATCTGGCCCATAGTGTTTTATCACTCGGGAAAGAGGTGCCATTAACAGCAGCAGCAGCAGTGGTAATAGTAGTATATAGTGGCAAATAACTTGTGACATAGGTGTCTGAGTATTGAGCAGCAGCAGTAGTAGTAATAGTAGACAATATAGTGTTTTATCACTCGGGAAAGAGGTGCCATGAAAAGCAGCAGCAGCAGTGGTAATAGTAGTATATAGTGGCAAAGAACTCTTGACATAGGTGTCGTGAGCAGCAGCAGTAGTAGTAATAGTAGACAATATAGTGTCAAATCACTCGGGAAAGAGGTGCCATCAACACTCAACAGCAGCAGTGGTAAGAGTAATAAAAATGGCAAATCACTCGGGCAAGAGGTGCCATCAGCAGCAGCAGCAGCAGCAGCGGTAAGAGTAATAAAAATGGCAAATCACTCGGGCAAGAGGTGCCATCAGCAGCAGCAGCAGCGGTAAGAGTAATAAAAATGGCAAAACACTCGGGCAAGAGGTGCCATCAGCAGCAGCAGCGGTAAGAGTAAAAAAAATGGCAAATAGCTCGGGCAAGAGGTGCCATCAGCAGCAGCAGTAGTAATAGAAAGTGGCAAATCTCTCGGACAAAAGGTGACAGCAGCAGTATGAGTAATATATCGGTACATAATCACTCAGCCTTTTGGCATTAGCAGTAGGATCCCATATCGTGGCAAAATTACAAAAGCTTGAAGTTGCAGTAGCATGGTGATTAAATTTGAAAAGCAGAATGACACAGGCCTTAAGTAGCTGTAGCCTGACTATACCATAGTGCCTCATAATTTAAAAGTTTGTTTAATGTTATTTCTATGCTATACGTGACTTTTTAAATTCATGATGAGCATTCAGCAATTACATTTCAAAATAATGTGGCAGCAGCATCATTACTCCTTATAGTGGCTTAATGACACAGCATGGAAATATTTTTGCCCTTAACACTACCTGCCCACTATGAGTTTCAAAGGTATAAAAACTTCAAAGAGGTAATGAATGACAAGGCACCATTTAGCGCCCTGAACCGACGGCGGGTGCCAGAAAGTCACCGCCGATCCAGGACTCATTCATCTTGATGAATGTGAGTCTGTCCACGGAGTCTGTGGACAGACGGGTCCTCTTGTCCGTGACCACCCCACCTGCCGCGCTGAATGTCCGCTCAGATAGTACGCTGGAGGGGGGGCAAGACAATAACTCCAGCGCATACTGAGCGAGCTCGCGGCAGGTGTCCAATCTGACAACCCAGTACTCGCTGCTCATACTGTCAGAAGCACCGACGGACCCCATGTAGTCTGCCACCATGTGGGCCAGCCGCTGGTGGCGACTGCTGCTGCTGCTGCTGGTACTGGGTCACTCAGATTGGAAGAACATCCTCATCTCACCCATTAGGTCCCCTGCTCGGCTGCTGCTGCTGCTGCTGGGTGCAGCCACCTGCTGGGTGAGATGAGGGGGGACAACTGGAGGCCGGGGAGTTGCCTGCTCCAACCGGCAGACTATGCGTGCCTGCAGTTCCTCCATCCGGTGCTGCCTCCGGCTGGCTGGAAGGAACTGCTCCAGTTTCCCCTTGCATCTTGGATCTAAAAGGGTGGCCATCCAAAATGTATCCCTCTCCTTGATAGTCTGAACCCGGGGGTCCCTGAGGCATCTCAGCATGTGGGCAGCCATGGGGAAGAGCACAGCCCGCTGTGACTCCTCATGGCTGCCCGGGTCCATGACGTCCGACTCTTCATGCTGGAGGCGCTGCTGCTCGTGCTCAGAGATGCCCAACCCCCAGACTATCAGTGCCCCCAACACCGGCTCTCCATCCTGACAAAGCCCTGACTCCAGGACGTCACCAGTAACCTCCTCATCATCATCATCTTCCTCCTCCTCGTCCTGGGCCTGGTCTTGGTGGAGCAGTGTTGCCTCCTCCTGCTCCACCAAGGCACTCTCCCCAGCTTCAAGCAGGCGATCTAGTGCCCTGTCCAGCAGGAACACTATAGGGAGCACCTCGTTGAGGCCGACATGCTCCCTGCTCACCATCTTGGTCGCCTGCTCGAAAGGGGCCAACACATGGCAGACCTGGTGTATCAGCCCCCACTCCGAACTGGTGATGTACGGGAGTGTTTGTGATGGCCCGCCAGTGCCTTGCTCCAGCAGGTATTCCTTCACCGCCCTTCGCTGCTCCCACAACCTCTCCAGCATGTGGAGGGTGGAGTTCCACCGCTTCACACTGTCCACAATCAGCCTGTGAAGGGGCAGGCTGTTGTCCCGCTGCAACTTGGACAGGGACGCGGTAGCGGTTAGGGAGCGCCTGAAGTGGCTGGCAATCCTACGTACCCTTAGCACAATGTCACTCAACCCGGGATAGGTGCGCAGGAACTTCTGCACCACGAGGTTGAGGACATGTGCCAGACAGGGCACGTGGGTCAGACTGCCAGCCTGGAGGGCGGAGAGCAGGTTGCTGCCGTTGTCACAGACAACCATACCTGCCTGGAGCCTTCGGGGTGTCAGCCACTTCTGGACCTGAGCCTGTAGTGCGGTCAGCACTTCTTTTCCAGTGTGTCTCCGGTCCCCTAAACTAACAAGCTGGAGCACGGCCTGACAGCGCATGTGCCCCACACTTGAGTAGCTACGGGGGCGCTTGCTGGGAGGCTCAGCAGCTGCGGAGACAGTGGCTTGAGGGAGACCAGCAGTTCTCCCCTGGACACCCCGGGGCGGCACCACAAAATCTGATGCCGCCAATCCCTCCCTGGCGCCTTGGAGGGAAACCCAATGGGCCGTGAAGCTGATGTACCGGCCCTGCCCATGCCTGCTGGTCCAGCCATCCATTGTGAGATGCACCCTGTCGCTGACAGCGTGATCCAGCGACAGGGTTACATTCTGCACAATGTGCTGGTGTAGGCCAGGGACACCAGTCCTGGCAAAGAAATGGTGGCTGGGGACACGCCATTGGGGTTGGGCATGCTCCAACATCTGCCTGAAGGGGTTGCAGTCCACAATGTTGAAGGGAAGCAGATGTTGGGCAATAACCCTTGCCAGGAGCCCATTGAGGGAACGCACACGTCGGTCTCCAGGGGGGAAGGGAGTGGTGCGTTCGAAGGCGTCGTAAAGCGACGCCTGGCGCCGGACGGCAGTGCAGGACACCGAAGAGGAGGGTGCTGTGGAAGTAGAGGTCTGGCTGCCGGTACCAGTACCTCTACTAGAGGGAGCGGGGGGGCATCACCTGCTAGGAACATATGAAGCTGTGGCAGGGGCTACTGTACCCTGCACACTTGTGGTGGTGGCGTTGCTACCACCACCATGCTTCATCTGGTCATACTCCCGCCAGTGGTTAATTCTCAGGTGCTGGTTCAGAGCTGTGTTACCCACCCGAGCCAAGCACTTCCCTCTCTTCACCCTGGCACGACAGATATGGCAGATGGCTACGGTCTGGTTATCTGCTACCAGGGTGAAGTAGGCCCAGACAGGTGACTTCAGCGCCGCCCTCCTGTGACGCTGACTTGCACCTGCTGGGACTCGGTGCGCACAGGTGGAGCTGCCTGCTGCTGCTGCTGCTGCTGCTGCTGCTGCTGCTGCTGACACCTCCTGACGCTGGTCTCCCTGGTGACCTGGCGCACCGTTTCCCCAGGGTGCCTACCTTCCTCGTCGTCACTGCTGCTGTGAACCGACAAGTTAGGTGGCACCCATGTTGGGTCACCCTCCTCTTCGCCCCCAGATATGTCAGACCCAGGGCTGAAATGTGGTGGTCTGCGGGAAACAGCTGACATGGACCCGCTAGCCTGGCTCCGCTGTCCCCTCACCGACACCTGGGTCTGACTAGGTGCGGGTGTTCCCTGCACAAAAACACCAGCACCACTTTGAAGGGATGTCTCTGGGATACTGACAGCAGGTACCCCATCCTCCTCCTCCATCAACCCTTCAAAAAGGTCCTGACCATCAGGACAGAACTGGATGTCTGCCTGATGCAGGGCCTCCCCAACTATCCCTCTCACTGTCGCTGTCATCAAACAGTAAGAGGCTGGACCCTTGGGGGCTGGGGGCGGGTCCTAAAGGCACCGGTGTACTGGTGGTGCTACTGGGAGTCGGGACTGACGACTCAGTGGCACTGCTGTGCCCCATATACTCCACCACTACTGGAGCCTGAGAAGGCAATATCGGGCGGCTGCCCGAGGAAAAAAACTCACGGATGAGGCGGACTCCCCTTCCACCTGATCCTCTACCACTAGTAGGGGCGCGAGAGGTACCCCGTGCTGGCAGCGACCCAGCACTGGGAGTAACTCCCCTACCCCTGCTGCCACGGCCACGGCCACATATGCTGCTCATACTTGCTGATGTGGGGGGGGGGGTAAACTTTATTGGGGGGGGGGGGAAATGTGAGAAAGGAGTGTTTGTTTTTTTAGCAAGACAGGCACGCAGACAAAGACGCAGACAAAGACGCAGACAAAGACGTAGACAGCTACTAAACTAGAATAAAACTACTACACCTACAAGTTTTTTTTTTTTTTTAGACTGAAGGACGCAGACAAGGACAAGGACTACAAATACTAAAGTAATATGCAACACTAACTCTACTTACACAAACTTATATGACTAAACTAAAGCTAAAAAAAAATTTTTTTACACTGACTGACAAGGACAAAGACGAGGACTACAAATACTAAAGTAATATGCAACACTAACTCTGCTTACACAAACTTATATGACTAAACTAAAGCTAATTTTTTTTTTTTTTTTTTTAAACACAAAAAAAAGACACTAAACACACACTAAACTAAAACTAAGCTACCTTAAAGAAATGTACACTTACACAAACTACACAGAAATATATCTAACACTAAGCTAAACTAACCTGGACAAAACAACACAAATCTGAGCTTTTAGAAAAGCTGTTGGGTCTTTTGCTTTGAAAAAAGCAGTTTAGAAGCAGGAACCACAGAACTGAAAGCACTATAGAAAGCACAATGCTGATGCTCTAAGCTCTAAGATCGCACAGAAACACTCCACACTCTCTAGCCAGCCACCTTGTGAATCTGCACTGAAATACAGCTGGGAGTGATCTTATATAATGGTCGTGCAGGCAGGTTCCTATTGGTTGCTATGGAGGTTGCTAACCTCTGACAACTGTGGTAGGAAAACTCTGATTGGCTCTGATGCAAAAGAAGGGCAGAGAAAATAATCGCGCAATATTCCTTTTGCCGAATATTCGCATTGCGAATATTCGGCAGCATAAAAGGATCGCATCAGCTACTCGGCCCAGTGTCTCTAATCATACCAGCAATGCTTTTAGACGTCGATGGAGATCACTAGCATGTCATCTGTTTTAAAAATAAATTTGAAAAAATACGAATATTCTTAATAGCGAATATTCACCGCGATATTCGATTTATTCGCGAATATTCGAATATGCAATATTCGAAACGAATATTCGCAATGCGAATATTCGTGAGCAACACTACTGACTAGTCTGCCTGCTCTATCTAGCTATAAAAAAAGACACACAGTCTCTCTCTCTCTCTCTCTCTTTGTGACTGATATCTAACCAGCGCCACAACACACTACACGAGGCCACCCTGCAGGCGGCCTTTTATAGTGTGGGGCATGTACTAAAGCCCTGAGCCATAATTGGCCAAAGCCACTCTGGCTTTGGCCAATTATGGCTCTCTGTACTGACAGCGCTGGGATTGGCCAAGCATGCGGTTCATAGTGTATGCTTGGCCAATCATCAGCACGCAATGCCGCAGTGAATTATGGGCCGTGGCGCGTCACTCGAATTTGGCGCGAACGACCCGTTTTGTTCGTATTTCGACGAATGACCGAACATACGATGTTCGAGTCGAACATACGTTCAACTCGAACACAAAGCTTATTCCTATTGATGACATGGCTAGCCTGAGTTTGCAACTAGTCCTCTGTGAGCAACTCTGAAGTATCTACTGAATAATGCTCTGTACACACAATCAGGCTTTTGCCCAGCCAAATCTCATCAGAGAAAAATAGAACATGACACGTTCTATATATAAACTCAGATGGAATTCATCTGAATTTCCGATGAAAAAATAGGGCTACACATGATCGGAATATCCGATGGAAAAAGTCCATCTGACTTTTTCCATCGGAACTTCCGATCGTGTGTACGCGGCATTAGATTGCGATTAGTGATTTAAAGTCAATAGTTACACAGTCCATGAACTGATGAACATCAGTATTGTTGTACAGGACCTTGGTATTTGTAGATTCTTGATCACTGGTTTAATAGGTTTTGTTTTTATGAACAAAACAACATAAAAAATTGTGATGAGCCTTCTTTATTGTATGAATATTTTGATGATTCAACAGTTTCATGGAATCTGCACAGAGCCATTGTTTCTATTTTGTATTCTCTGTTCTTTTTTCTATTTGGTTAAAAAAACAAATCACAAACTATACTGTATTCTTTACAAAGTGCTTTCCTTGTATCTAGACTTTTCAGGCTCCTTTTTATAGTTTATGGGCCAGATTCAGGTAGATCAGAGCATCTTTGCTCTGGAGTAACGCATCTCATTTACGTTACGCTGCAGAAATTTTAGGAGCAAGTGCTGTTATTCATGAAGCACTTGCTCCTAAAGTTGCGGCAGAGTATCGCAAATGAGCCGGCGGAATTCAAATTGGGCGGGTACGGGGCGCGTATTATTTAAAATAAGCGCGATCCCGCGGCGAACGTACTGCGCATGCGTCGAGTGTCAATGCATCCCAGTGCGCATGCTCCAAGTTCTGTCAATGAACGTCAATGACGTCATGTCCCCATTCATGAATGTTTTACGCAAACGACGCAATTTGTTTTTTTTCCGACGCGATGACGACGCCTATACCTAACATAGGATATTCCACTAGGGGGCTGCTTTATCTATACGCCGCGTATCGCTTCCGGAAACGTCGTAAAGTCACTGCGTCGCGCCCGAAAAAGATCGTGAATTGCCGATTTCCGCTCATTAACATATTTTTTGAGCGTAAATTGGCGGGAACGCCCCCGGCGCTATTTTTAAGTTGAAGTAACTATGCGATGGCGAAATTCAATTACGCCGATCGCATCGGAACTCCAACCTGGCGTTTCTTGTTTTCTGGTTACAGAAAACAAAAACGCCGGCTTAAAGTGACAGTTAGGCTGGCCCTATGTTGGCAATGAATAATGTGTAAATGTGCCTTATAATTTATATGATACATTTTATTATATAAAAAAACAGGAGTGGAAACGGGATCATACAAAGTGCACAAAAATATACAGACTAATGATACCACTTTCTATTATGCCGCGTACACACGATCACTTTTTGTGATGAAAAAAAACGACGTTTTCAAAAACGTCATTTAAAATGACCGTGTGTGGGCAAAACGTTGTTTTATGTCTTCAAAAAAACGACCGAAAAAAAAATTCGAACATGCTTGAATTTTTTGTGTCGTTTTTCAAAACTTTGTTTTTTGTGTCATAAAAAGTGATGGTGTGTGGGCAAAACGATGTTGAAAACGACGTTTTTAAACCCACGCATGCTCAGAAGCAAGTTATGAGACGGAGCTTCAATGGAACAGAGTGCCGTCGAACGTGGTGTACGTCACCACGCTTTGCTAGAGCAGTTTGGAAAAACAATGGTGTGTATGCAACGTAGTTTTGGAAAATGAAGTTTGAAAAACTAAGTTTTGTTTCATCACATAAAACGTCGTTTTTTTTATCACAAAAAGTGATCGTGTGTACGCGGCATCAGTAGATACCGCCAGGGCTTTTTTTCTCAGAGAATAGGTGCAGGAACTCCCTCCTTCTAAATCACCTTTTGTGTCCACCCCTACCCACCTCCAAGCACAATTCCTTGGTTCCACCCCCTCCCCACCTCCGAGCACCATTCATTTTCTTCACCCCCTACCCACTTCCGAGCACCATTCCTTGGTTCCACCCCCTACCCACCTTCAAGCACCATTCATTTGTTTCATTCCCTACCCACCTCTGAGCACTTTTCCTTGTGCCACCCCCTACCCACCTCCGAGCACCATTTCTTGGTTCCACCCCCTACCCACCTCAGAGCACAATTACAATTCAGAGCTTCTTGACACGTCCATCCTTAAAAGGCTTTACTTCCAGTGTGTGACGTGAAGAGCATTCTTGAATGATGATTAGTGTAAAAGGTGCCAATGGGTTTATTGTACCTTTTACTGTTCCTAGTTGGAAAGATTACTTGTGCTATCAACTGTAGGAGCTGATAGCTGATATAATCTAATTAAGGTGTTATGGGTTAAGTGTCTTTCTCTACATTGTTAATTAAGTTAATTGAGTCACCTATTGTTTCTGTCTGTCTGCTAGTATTCACTTCACCTTGTTAATAAACTATTGTCAGATGTTATACACTTGTTGATTTAACTTACTGGTTAATTAGATTACTGTTTAATTTAATCACTGTTGTTAGCTGTTAATTAGATTGGTGTTTGAAGTTTGCATTGTCATGCTACTATCCTCAAGAGAAGAATGTCATCCTGTGGGTTATAAAGTATGGCCCGGATTCACATACATCGGTGCATATTTATGAAGTCCGTAGCATATCTCTTTTAAGCTACGCCGGCGCAGCTCGGAGAGGCAAGCATGGAATTCACAAAGCAAATGCTCCCAACTCTGCGCCAGCGTAGCGTATATTTCATTGGCATAAGCCGACGTAAGTGGAAGTAGGTGGAAGTGGCTGGAAGTGGACGTGATCCATGTTATTGAAGCGTGACCCCATGCAAATGATGGGCCGGGCGCCAGACAAGTACTTAAAATTAACTGCGCATGTGTCGGGACATGGATGTATCCCCGTGCGCATGCGTACAACCACGTCGGAACAACTGCCTAAGATACGCCGGATCACTGTGTACGCCGTGAACGTAACCTACGCCCAGCCAGACCCACGTCGGCCCATATTTACAGACATCCAACGTGAAATACGTAGGCTTGTGTTCCCTAGTACATACCTTTGCATGGGTTGCGCCTCATCTATGGGGAATAACTTTACGCCGAACGTAAAACTTATGCAAACTGCTTAAATCATGCACCGGGCGCAAGTACGTTCGTGAATCGGCGTATCTCCCTCATTTGTATATTTGAATAGAAAATCAATGGGAAAGCCACATGCGTCCAGCATAAATATGCGCCCACTCTATGCCAGCGTAGGCAAGTTACATCGGTGGGATGAAGTCTGTTTTTAGGCGTATCTTGGTTTGTTTGTCCGGCGCACAGATACGACGGCGCATATTTGTACATACGCGGCATATCTGGAGAAACGTCAGCGTAAGTGCTTTGTGAATCCGGGCCAATGTGTCTGAGTTTTAAAAAACAGTCATTCTTTTGGTTATATCCCAACATCTTGTCTGTGTATGTTTGGGGTAAAAAGGGTTGGTATTAGCTCTCGGTCTGCTCGGAACGGTTTGGAGGGCAGAGGGCACTGTTCTGGAGGGTAGGAGCACCTGAACCGGGTGCCAAAGCGGTTCCGTCGCAAAGGTCCTTAGATGTGGTAGCTGCTTTTTTATTTTTGATAGAACAAAGTACTATGAATATAATTTTTATTTTTTAAGAAGGCAGTATTGTATTCTTTAGTGATGGTTTCTTTCTATTCTTCTACCTGCTCGGCATAACCTGACTAGTTACTGTTTGTTCTGTATGCCTAGTTTTGAAATTAAATGCACTACGTTTTATGTTCCCAACAGATTGCAGTTATAGCTCTTATAAGAAGATCCATATGGTGCACTGTACAGTTAAGCTGGTGTTTATGGTCCTGTACGTCAGTCCTGATAGTTTCCTCCACCTACCAGGACCTTAGAGGCTTTCACCCTTTTTTTTCGCTGCTGTGTTATGAAAGAATATTTGCTTAGCACATGGAACTTTCCATATAGAGAAATGAGAAGCACACCAGGCTTTTCTCTCTGTAATAATGCAGTCTCAGCAGAGCTGGCATACACTGTGTTTAAGTGAGAATACCATTAACATCTGGGGTTGTTAGAAGATTTGAAAAGATGACAGAACTGGGGCATGTGCTTACCAACAGCAGCTAATAATGGAAGAGGGAGCTGTTATATAATGTACATCCCTGCGTTCGACACACTCTGAAATACACATATCAAAAGGCCTTTTCTATGCATAATCGCTCCATTCATGTGTTTGGTGTCAAATCTGTTGTTGCTGTATATTTTCGTTTAGAATTTTAAAATATTTCTAAGATTTTATGCCTAGTTCAAAGCAAATCTCTTGTGAATTTTAACTCTTGAGAAACTCTGAACTGTATGCATAATGAAAAGAGGTGTGAGAATGAAATATACTGGTTTAATAATAGTTACCCTAGTGAATGCTCTCTAGATGACATAGTAGACTACATTGACCTGTGCCAGTCCGTGAACTTTGCTGTAATTTCTACGCAAACACCTTAACGACTTGCCTACTGTGCACCTACACCCCCTTCCTGCCCAGACAAAATTTAAGCTTCCGACACTGCGTCGCTTTAACTGACAATTGCGCGGTCGTGCGACGTGGCTCCCAAACAAAATTGGCGTCCTTTTTTTCCCACAGATAGAGCTTTCTTTTGGTGGTATTTGATCACCTCTGCGGTTTTTATTTTTTGCGCTATAAACAAAAATAGAGCGTCAATTTTGAAAAAAATGAAATATTTTTTACTTTTTGCTATAATAAATAACCCAAAAAATATATAAAAAAATTATGTTTTCCTCAGTTTAGGCCGATACGTATTCTTCTACATATTTTTGGTAAAAAAAAATGCAATAAGCGTTTATCGATTGGTTTGCGCAAAATGTATAGTGTTTACAAAATAGGGGATAGTTTATGGCATTTTTTTTTTTTACTATTAATGGTGGCGATCTGCGATTGTTTTATTGGGACTGTGACGTTATGGCGGACACTTCGGACACTTTTCTGACATTTTTGGGACCATTTACATTTATAAAGTGAACAATGCTATAAATATGCATTGATTACTGTATAAATGTGACTGGCAGTGAAGGGGTTAACCACTAGGGGGCGGGGAAGGGGTTAAATGTGTGTTCTATGAGTGTTCTAACTGTAGGGGGAGGGGGGGTGACTGGGGGAGGTGACCGATTGTGTCCCTATGTACAAGGGACACAGCAACGGTCTCCTCTCTCCCTGACAGGACGTGGAGCTCTGTGTTTACATACAGAGCGCCACGTCCCCGCTCAGTTACTGGGCAATCGCGTGTGCCCGGCGGCGATCGTTGCCGCTGGGCACTCGCACCGGGATCCCAGCAGAGTGGCGGGTGCGCGCGCGCGCGCCCAAGGCTTTAAAAGCACATCACGTCATATGACGTGATGTCAGGACAATGGAGTCCTCCGCCCGCCGTCATTTGACGGTGGGAGGAGGACAAGTGGTTAAAGGGGTTGTAAAGGTTCGTCTTTTATTTTCTAAATTTCTCACTTCCTGTTTCTACTCAGTAAGCTTTCCACCATCATCCGAGCGGTGGAAAGTCATTTAGAACAGCTTACTGAACACCTTACTGAGGAGGAATAAGAAGTGAGAAATTCAGACAAAGAAAACAAAGAAAAAAGGGAAATGGAAGGAAAAGGTAAGTGAACCAACAATGCACTAGCTTAAAGGAACGTATTTAGAAAATAAATAATGAACCTTTACAACCCCTTTAAGGATGTTTTTTTCCAGAGTAGTAGTGATAAACTCAGGGTATTCCAAACATATACTGTCTCAGATTTTTTTTCAAAAAATATTTTTGTTTATGGTAATAATCTTTTTAACATGCTCATGATATTAGTTACCCCTTGTTTTGATACTGAGGGAATCAACATGTGGTTCCTAGGCTTACAAGTAGACATGTGCATTTGTTTTCACCCCAATGCATTTTTGTCCGAATTTCAGGTATTTTCGTTATAGCTTTAACAAAGAAAACAAACGTGCAGTATCCAAAATCCAAAAGATCAGACTTAAAAAAATGCTTTATTTTCGTTTTCATTGCTACAACAGTTTGATATACAGTAGATAGGAGATTTGACATGACGCTGACAATAACAATCTGTGTCTATTGAACCTGTGGTCGAGTGTGCCTAACCTTAACTCTATTAGTCCAAGATTATTCTACATAGAGAGGAAAGTTTCGACATAGAGTGAAAAAATTCGACATTATAGAGACAGTTTTGGGTAGACCATTCGACATGAACAACAAAGATTCGACGAAGCAGAGAAAAACATACAAACGTTGAATCTGTCTTTGAAGGCTTGCGGTGTCTGTCAAAAGTTTTAAGAAGATTTGACAAGCAGCTAAACTGTACGACGCTGCAATCATGAAGCTGCTATAGAAGAATTTGAATGTTTGTTGACTAGTAATAATGATTTATAAATATAATTATTACTAGTGTCATACAACATTAGAATTCTTCTGTAGCTTGTAGCCTGAACATTCAACCGGAAATGTACGATTGCGACGTAAAATCTTTTAGCTGCTCTGTCGAATGTTCTTAGAACCTTCGACAGACACCATAAGCCTTCAATGACAGATTTGACTATATATTAATTCGGATTTTCGGACGAATGCATTTTTTAACAAAAAAATAAAATAAAAACGAATTTCAGGAGTAACTAAATAAATGTATTTTTCAGACGAAAATGAAATTCCGAAACAAAATATTTCAGTGTGCTCATGTCTACTTACAAGATGGCATCTAATGTACTATCAGGATTTAGAGGGCCCCACAAGCAAAAAGTTTCATGCTTGTGCATTTGGGACAAGGATCTCAGGGTCTGTAAAGGAGGTGCTCCCTGGTAAAATGTTGTTAATGATAGATTGGGTCCATATCGGTTTTGAGTGGCCTTTCCAAATGAACATTACTTTTGTAATGTGGTAGTGGTTACTACTAGGCAGTATCTGGGATACATTGGTGGTAAACTGCCCACATGGCAGTGTTGTAGCAGTTGGGGGCCTTGACATGAAATTTTGTGGCAGATACAGCCATTTTAATTATATGTGCCTTCAAAGACCTTAGACCTATAAGAAGGTCAGTTGTATATTTTCCTTGTTCTGTTTGATAATTAGTTTGTGCACCTAATTTTTACTTAATTTTTAATACGTGGCTGCTATAAGCATTTGACTGAAAAAGGGACCGCAGTTGTCTGGTCTTTTGTTTGAGTTGAAATCCATTGTTTTTTTAGATTGAAGTTAAATTGAAAGCCAAAGTATCCACAATCCCTTAAGCTGGGAAGACACTAGTAGAATTCTGTTCAATATTTCTCATTGTAAAAAAGTTTGTTCATCTAATTATTAACAGGGTCAAATCGACATTTGTTTTCGACAGCAGTGATGAGAAATTTTTAAAGAGCAGGAAGGAAAATTTTTCTTGAATGTACAAATTTCTAACAGTGTATGTGGTTTTCATTTGGTAACATCCATTCATTCCAAAATTGAATGTTAAAGCGGATGTCCCATTAAAAAAAGTATATTAAAAGCCAGCAGCTACAGATACTGCAGCTGCTGACTTTTAATATTAGGACACTTACCTGTCCTGGAGTCCAGCGGCGTCCACAGCAGAGGATGAGCGTTCGCTCGTCTCTCTGCTGTTCCCCCCTCCATCCACGGTGAGGGAACCATGAAGTGAAGCGCTCCGGCTTCACTGCCCGGTTCCCTACGGCGCATGCGCGAGTCGCGCTGCGCCCGCTGATTGCCCGACTTTTGCTCGAGACTGCGGGCCGGAAGTGGGTGCAAATACCTGTCTTTAGACAGGTATCTGCACCCCCCTCCCCCCTGAAAGGTGTCAATTGTGACACCGGAGGGGGGGAGGGTTCCAATCAGCGGATCTTCACTTTAGGGTGGAGATCCGCTTTAACAGCAAAACAAACATTTGGAACTACAGCACTTTTAAATGACCTTTGAATGTACACAGAATTTTCATACAGATTTTCTTTTGAACTTATGCTAGTGTTTAGCCAGCTTTAGTAATGTCAAACAAAAGGCTATAGTCACACTGTATGGGCTGGATTCAGGTAGCCCGTCTTATCTTTGTGCGGGCGTAACGTATGTCATTTATGTTACGCCGCCGCAACTTTTTCAGGCAAGTGCTTTATTCACAAAGCACTTGCCTGTAAAGTTGAGGTGGCGTAGCGTAAATGACCCGGAGGAATTCAAATTGGGCGGGTAGGGGGCGTGTATTATTTAAATAACGCACGATCCCGCGCCGAATGTACTGCGCATGCGCCGGCCGTGAATTTACCCCAGTGTGCATGCTCCAAAGCACAACGCCAATACGCAATAAAAACTACATGAACGTCACTTACGCAAAGCCCTATTCGCGAACGTTTTACGTAAACGACGGGAAAAAATACACTGGCACGCCGTCCATACTTAACATTGGCTGCGCCTCATACAGCAGGGGTAACATTACGCCGGACCTACGCTAACGCAAACGACGTAAAAAATGCGCCAGCCGGGCGTACGTTCGGGAATCGGCGTAGAGGCTCATTTGCATATTTTAGACGGGAACGCCACCTAGCGTCCAGCCTAAATATGAAAATAAGATACGACGGCATAAGAGACTTACGCAAGTCGGATCTAATGGAAATCTATGCGTAACTGATTCTATGAATCAGTCGCATAGATAGGAGGGCTCAGACGCAGAGATACGACGGCTTATCTGGAGATAAGCCGTCGTATCTCTTTCCTGAATCTGGCCCTATGTGTTTATTCTACAATATGGAGGCAGTGCTTATACACGGGAAAACAAGCTGCCTTTCTGCTCTAAATCCTACTTGTAAAATCAAATTTTTTCTTACAATAGAAGCACTTCAGTTTCTCAGATACCAATTTTTAAATATAGATCTGTGTAAGATCTCTGTAAATTAACCAGAGGCTATAACACATTTTTATCACAGCTGTTGGCAGGTCAAGTGCTTCTAACATCTTCAAACTTGAATAAGCTTGCAAAACACATTAGCTAGAATTGACTCAATGATGCATAGTAAAGAAGGCAAAAGAAAATACAAGAAGTGTCAAGTACACACCATACCAGACTGCAAGAAAATACAATGCCTTTAAAAGTTGGCATTAATAAGATGACCTCCATAATGATGGAGAAGGTGATTATTATGATATTCACGATTTAGATTCTTGGTGTAGTACCCCCAGTGTACAGAAGGTACATTTAGTGGGATCATTCTGTAGCCAGAGGAGCCAGGGTTAATTTTTTTAAAGCTAGTCTCTATCACTTCCCCTTGACTTTTAGAAGCTCCCGAAGAGCTCTAGAACTAATGTCGTGTACACAAGATTGGAAATTCCGACAAAGAAAACCGTGGATTTTTTTCCAACGGAATGTTGGCTCAAACTTGTGTTGCATACACATGCTCACACAAAATTCCGACTGTCAAGAACGCGGTGACGTACAAAACTACAATGAGCTGAGAAAAATAAAGTTCACTGATTCCGAGCATGCGTCCTATTGATTCTGAGCATGCGTGGGGTTTTTTTTGCGTGTCGGAATTGCATACAGACAGAAAAAGTCAGATGCAGGCAACACACGGTCGGAATTTCCGATCAAATGCTCACATCAAACTTTTCTTGTCGGAAATTCCGTGTACGCGGCATTAGAGGGCGAAAGAGCAGAGATGAGGCCTGAATTTTTATGGTGTCTCTTCCAATCCCCGGGTGTGGAAAACCCAGTCAGCCCTTATGTATTCTGGAGTCTGGCCATGTGGGAGCAGAGTCCAGGATCCAGAGGCCTGGAGGGGACCCCTGTATTGAGGGGCTCTGCCTCCAGGCAGAAGGTGCTAGAGAGGAAGAGTGCTGGGAGAGAGAGAGAGAGAGAAAGCAGCAGAGGTATCCTCACACCCCAGCCTCAGTTAGGCTTAGCTGAGCCACTCTGGGAGTCCTTGGGACCTGTCCAGCAGGAGGCCAGTTCATAATTAACCATATGTGCCACAGGAACTCTACAAAAAGATAGAAACCTCAAATTTTCCACACCTCAAATCTTTTAGAGGAGAAGCAGCCAGATGCAATACCAAACTAGCTATCTGGAAGGGACAGCTCAAAGCTACTTAGCCTACTACAGCTATCATACACCTTTACTTGGGGATCCTAAGTTGGAGCCAGGTGCTTTGGCATTTTAAAGATAGAGTTGATCTTAGCCAGTCCGGCTGTATGACTTTTCCTATGAGAACACAGCCTTGTGAGCTTTGCAAGAAGTCAGGGACAGTTACTCTGTGTCCTTTTTTCTACTTTACCACAGTTCTGGGCATCCCATAACACCCTAACCCCATCCAAGTTGATTGTCCTAATAAACTAAAACAAAACAAATCCATTGGATTCTTTTTCTGAATACAGTGTGTTGCCTGGCTGTGCATGCAAAGGGGGACCCACAATCCAGTGGCCCCCTAAGGGGGTAGCGCTATATATATAAAAACTGAGGGACAGATTACAACTAAAGAAAAAAGTATGTGATCAGGACCATACTACAGTATGTCTCTTCTGAGTGCTGGAGTACTGGGAATTACTGTGAGCATTGACCCATAAACATCACCTTTCCTGATGAGACTTGGAGGCCTCTAAAATCTATTGTAGTAGAAGGGCTCTTCCCTACTGCAGGTATTATTGCCCATTGCTAGTTGGGCGAGAAAGCCAGATCCCCTTATTTTACATACTGTAAATATGCATTTATGTGAATTTATTGCATTTATTTATCCACCTTACCAACTGCTCAGTGTCTGCCAACCCTCTACTCCAATCCCTACACTGGCTCCCGATCACCCAGCAAATTAAATTCAAAATACTAACCACAACTTACAAAGCCATCCACAACTCTACCCTGAGCTACATCACCAATCTTGTCTCCAAACATATCCCAAACCGTCCTCTCCGCTCTTTTTAAGACCTCCTACTGTCAAACTCTCTTGTCTCCTCCTCCCATGCTCGTCTCAAGAATTTCTCCAGAGCCTCTCCCATCCTTTGGAACTCGCACCTCAACCTGTCCGGCTATCCCCTACTCTTGCTACCTTCAGGTGATCCCTGAAAACTCATCTCTTCAGGGAAGCTTATCACGTCTCCAATCTTTTACCACTTTCATCAGCTCATTCCCCACAGTTACAACATTTTGCACCACCTGCCCCACCCTATTAGATTGTAAGCTCTTCTGAGCAGGACCCTCCTAACCTTCTTGTATTTTATTGTATTATAACTGCATTGTCTCCCTTTTATATTGTAAAGCGTTGTGTAAACTGTTCGTGCTATATGAATCCTTTCTAATAATAATAATAATCAAAGTCTATGCATATGGTGTCTATGGTGGGATCATGTATCCCTGAAGAACTGCAGGTGCATTATTTAGAACAGTCAGATCCCCTGTTGATAGTAGCAATGGTTTTCTCATCCCTGGATTCTATTTGTCTGTTCCCAGGTGTCCATCAAAATTAAGGGTTTCACATTAACCACTTAAGACCCGGAGACATATGCTGCTAAATGACCCAAGGTGTTTTTACAATTCGGCGCTGCGTCGCTTTAACAGACAATTGCGCGGTCGTGCAACGTGGCTCCCAAACAAAATTTGCGTCCTTTTCTTCCCACAAATAGAGCTTTCTTTTGATGGTATTTGATCGCCTCTGCGATTTTTACTTTTTGTTATAAAAAAAATCAAATAAACAAAATTTTAGTAAAACATTTAGGCCAAAATTAATTCAGCCACATGTCTTTAGTAAAAAAAAAAAAATCGCAATAAAAAAAAAATATCTACCTAGCGGGAACAGCGACACTAATACAGCGATCAGAAAAATGATCGCTTAGTGACGCTGGCAATAGGGAGTGAAAGGGTTAACTAGGGCAGTGATCAGGGGGTTAAAACTTTATTAGGGGGGGGGGGGTACAGGGGCTATCCTGTACCTAACACTAACTAACTTTCACACTGCCTGTCACACTGACACTAAATGTAGTGATTAGATCACTGCATTCAGTGACACTGTGACAGGGGGGTGGGGGTGATCACAAGGGGTTAATGTGCCTATGTGTGTGTGTGTCAGTGTTGTGTTGGTGCACACTTAGGCCGTGTACACACGGCAGAGAACCTCGACGGGCAGAACACATCGTTCCGCCCATCGAGGTTCCCTGCCGGCCGTCGAAATCGGCGACCCGCCCGTCGGGAATGGCAACCAGCCATTCTTCCAGGCGGGCCGTCGAGCAAATAGAGAACATGCTCTCTATTTCTGCTCGACGGGCTTCCCCGACGGGAAGCTCGCCGAGAGCGTACACACGGCCGAGGTCCTCGCTGGAATGCAGCTTCCAGCGAGGTTCTCGCTGGTTTCCAGCGAGAACCTCGGTCGTGTGTACACGGCCTCACTGTGGATGTCTTCTCTCATCAGCAGCAGTGGGAAACACCGCTGCGATGAGAGATGACATAATTTCCTCCTCCTGTGTAAACATTGGCTGGGAGCGATCGCGGGGGGCGAAAAAAACGGACATCCGCCCGCTCTTCAGCGATCGCTCCCAGAGCCAGGGGGACCGCCGCACGCCGCGGAGGGGGTCCCGATCGGACCTCCGAACCGCACAAAGGCGAGGACGTAAAAATAAACGCCCTTGTGCCTGTACGAGCCATGTTGTGGACGTACATAGGCGTGCGGCAGTCCTTAAGTGGTTAAATGGGTCACATGTGGGCTGCCAAGAAATGGAGGACCTATTCATAAATTGCAGCCCTTTTAGTGCAGGAGATAGGTGTCAGGGATAAGAGCGTACAAGTGGACAGTTGGTAGCAGGTACAAATACAGTAAAGCCCTGTACACCCGATCGGTTTGTCCGATGAAAACAGACCGATGAACTGTTTTCATCAGTCAAACCGATCATGTGTGGGCCCCATTGTTATGTTTTCCATCAGTGAAAAGAAAATAGAACATGTTTTAAATTGTTCCTATGGATAAAAAACAGATAGGAAAAAATGATCGTCTGTGTGGAAGTCCATTGGTTAAAAATCCATGTATGCTCAGAATCAAGTCGACGCATGCTCGGAAGCATTGAACTTAATTTTTCTCAGCATGTCATAGTGTTTTACGTCACCGCGTTTGGACACGGTAGGATTTTTGACCGATGGTATGTAGGCAGGACTGATGAAAGTCAGCTTCATCGGATATCTGATGAAAAAAATCCATCGGATTAGATTCCATCAGATATCCGATCGTGTGTACAGGGCTTAAAGGAACACTAAAGGTTAGTTTCTTATTAGATCAATTGATTGCTGTAAGCTAGAGCATTTAAATGTCACTTACCTCGTTTTTCCTTTTGACTTCCAAAATACAGTAATCCAGGTTTGAAAATGCCATTTCCTGTCTCTCCTCTTCTTGCTTTTCACCATCATCTGCATGGTGGAAAGCAGAATGTGCTCACCCCCTCCCTATGACTACAGCCCTGCGTGAAGATGCTCTCTTAACCCTCATAGGCATGGAGGCTAAGCCTAATGGGAACTGTAGTTCCCATTAGGCCGTGATGTAGCAAGAATGAATGCACACTGCAAACCAGAAAGTCAGTGAAAATAAGGATTCAGGAGTGACGGAGGTGAAAAAAACAGCTTGATTTCAACAGGTATCAAACTAGTCATAATGCAAAACATTACTTTTTTCTTTATCAGCTACTGTCAGACTTTAATTTAAGAGGAAAATATTTTTGTCTTTACAACCCCTTTAACTCTCCAGCCCAATTTCCCTTACAGACTTGGGGGCCCTGGGCAATAGCCCCTCCAAAATACCAAGCCTTGATTAAATAACAACTGAACTTTCTGAGTGTTAGCCCTCTCCTTGTCAGTGACATTTCCATCATAATGTCTGTAATGTCTCTTTAACCCAGAGGCTATGAAAGTATTTTGCATGAAGGTACAAAGTAAAGTAATTTCATATGCTAAGTAAGATTTACACACTATGGGGCAGATTCACGTAGATCGGCGCATTATCATTCCGGCGTAGCGCACCACTTTTCCGTTAGACTTGCGCAATCTAGCCGCGTAATCCGGCGATTCACGTAGCTTTTACGCAAGAGCTTGCGCAAACGTAAGGTTTTTTCCGTAGGCGTAAGGAGGAGTAATACAAATTGGGAGGGACGTGGGCGTGTTACATTGAAATGAGCCGTGACCCCATGCAAATGAAGGGCCGGCCGACTCGCGCATGCGCGCGTGAAGGAAACCATGTCAGCTCCGTTGTGCGCATGCTCACAACTCGGGAGCGGCGCAATCATTGAAATTGGAAATGGACTAGGGCAATGTTGTGAACTACGCAGACAGCATAAATAGACACACACAAACGCCCTTCCATTGCAAAAGTACATCCCTTTGTGTCCCTTCCCATTGAATCAAGTGCTTTTGCTCTGTTGTTCGTTAGAGTGTGTTTTGTAGTTGTCAGATTAGTGTTCTGTGTGATCTTGTGCTTGTTGGTAGTTTTGTGAAAGTGTATTTTGATAAGTGTTTGAGACTGTTTGTTTGATTGATAGATTTCTGAGCGTTTGTTTTCTTGCTTTTTTTTTTCATCTGATTTTTTTGTGTGTGTTTCTTGCTGAGTGCTAGTGTGATTTTTGGCTGTTCTTTTTCTCTTTGTGTGTGTTCTTGTCTGATTGGTTGTGCTTGTATTTGTGACAGATTTTTGGTGACTGCTAGTGAGTTTGTTTGGAAGTATGACTGAGAGAAAAAGAAAGCTCAATTTTACTGTGGGGGAAAAAAGAATTCTTGCCCGGGCCATTACCGACTATGGGCGTTTTCTCCACGGCCCGCAGAGTGCCACCACCACCCCGGCCAGGAGGAGGGAGATCTTGGATATGATCACAGAGCAGGTCAATTCATCGGGGGAGGGGGAGACACGGACCCGCTCTGGGATAGAAAAGAAAATAAATGACCTCCGGCGTGAGGTGAAAAAAAAACTGGCCGCAATAAATGCCCATGCCAGGGGCACAGGAGGGGGCCCACCATGCCGGGTTAGATTTTCAGAGACGGAGCGTGTGGTGGCCCTGACCTTTCACCGGCATGAAGTGGAGGGCCTGCCAGGCTTTGACACAAGTCCGGTCCCCGCGGTGCCAGGTAAGGTTTTTATTTCTCTCAGGTGTGTAGCATGTGTGGGGGAGGGGGTGAAAGGGAATATGTGGCAAGTGTGTGGATCCTCCAACCTGTGAATGTTTTGTGTCATCCACAGCTGTGCAGGAGGGTGCAGGGCCATCTGGACTGACCGCTCCAACCCCAGGACAGCAGCCTAATGAGGCCCCCCCAACAAGGCCAGAGTCCGCAGAGGAGGAACAAGAGGAGGGGGAGGATCATGCGGAGGACGATCATGAGGAGGAGCAGAATCATGAGGAGGAGGAGTCCATGGAAGGCACTGGCCCTTTGGTTTCTGCGGACTCTTCCCCTCTGGCTGCAAGAAGCCTGCCCTCCCTAAGAGTCAGCCCCCCCCCCTCCTCCCCCAACATGGCTCCCCTCACAAGGGCCTCCCCTTCTCCCCGGCCACAACCATCAGCAAGAGCCAGGAGGTCATCCCCAAGCACCAGGGGGGCGCCCAATCTCATGCCCGCCTGTCTGAGAAGGAACCTGGCCACCCAGACCCGCCTTCTGAGACAGCTCTGCCAGACTATGGGGCGGGTGGATCAGAGCCTGTCCTCCATTAATGATAGCCTGGGTAACCTGGACTCCCACTCCCGGGCCTCCACAACCTGCCTAAATGACCTGCAAACTACAGCAGCAGGCGTTGGGCAGGATGTGAGGGCCCTTACCCAGGCTATCCAGGGCAACACGGCAACACTTGGTGCTGCCCTGGACAGAATAGCCGTGGCCTTGGAGGGCAGGCCGCCAGGTGGGCAGATCTCAGGGGCTGCTCCTCCTTCCCCGGCTTTTCCCCTCCCCCATGCGTCTCCCCTGAGGGTCCGGGGCCGTGGCCGGGGGCGCCCCAGGCGTGGCTCAGGCAGAGGGCAATAATTTTTTTTTCCCCCTTTTGTTTGTTTTGAAAGCTTTTTTATTTTTGTTCTCTGCTTTTTTTTGTTTTTTCTAAGCATTTTTTTTTTCAATGCATTTTTGTTTGTTTGACTTTTTTGGCATATTTTGGGTTGTGAATGATGTTTGAATGTGGGGGTGACATTCCTGCTGGAAAAGGGGTGTCACCCTCAATTTTGGTGGAGAAGGGTTCCCCAGGACCAGGGAGAAGTGATTCCCAGGTCCGTGTGAATGGTGTATGAATGTACAGTGACATAATTGGAGCCTTGACGTGGCGTTACTGCTCACCAGTCTTGCATGGTGGACTGGTGCCAATCCAATTTGATGAGGATGTGGGGTGTGTGTGCTAGGGACCATAGTGGTGTGCATGCATGCATTCTCATTGTGCCATGATTAATGTGTGTGTTTAACGTGCAAAGATGCCCAATATGAGCTGCCTCCTGACTGCTCTTCCCTCAGAAGACGGGGTATCCTCGGTTAGGGGTTGATTTTCTGGTTGGGGGGTCAGATCATCACGTAGCTCAACCTGCAGGCCCTTCCTCACTGCGAGATTGTGTAGCATGCAACATGCAGCGATGATATGGCACACGAAGTTTGGGGAATACAACAGTGTACCCCCAGACTTATCCAGGCATCGGAAACGTGACTTCAGGAGGCCAAAGGTGCGCTCCACCACTGCACGGGTTTTGATGTGTGCTTCATTGTATCGTTCCTCTCCTGGGGTTTGGGGGTTCCGGATAGGAGTCATGAGATGGGGTCCCAGTGCATATGCAGAGTCACCTGTAAAGGAAAAGACAGGAGAATGTTAGTCATGCATGTGCCACTTCTGTTGTGCATGACGGGAGGGGATAGTCATGCCTGACTCCCATGTCACTCACCAACCAGCCAGGTGTTCCCATACACGTTCTGTTCGAATTCTGTTCGGATGTGGCTTTGATTGTAGATGTAGCTGTCATGGCTGGACCCTGGGTGTTTGGCACGGACGTGCCATATGAGGCCTTGGGCATCAACTATCACCTGTACGTTGATGGAGTGCCAATTCTTCCGATTGCGGTACATGTGCTCGGTCTCATGGGGGGGCTGGAGTGCCACATGTGTGCAATCTATGGCCCCGATGGTGCGTGGGAATCTGGCAATTCGGTAGAAATCTGCCATTGCCTTGATTCGAAGCTCCTCAGTGGTGGGTTTGATGATTTGGTTGGCCAAGCGTGTGAGGATTGCAGGGACAACCTGGTGCACACATCTGCTCATGGAGGATTGTGACATCCCAGCCACCACTCCACTTGTACGCTGAAAAGAGCCACTGGCAAGGACATGGAGTGTTGCCAGGACCTTGACCAGTGGCTGCACTGCATGTGAGCGTTGTGTTGGGCTGGTGATGTCCTCCTGCAAGGTTGTGGTTAATTCCAGGATGGCATGAGGGGGGAATCTGAAGATGCGAAAGACCTCTGAATCATTCATGCCAAACAGGTGTATGCGGGTGCGGTATACCCTCTCCCGTGCCATCCTCCGTGCCCTCCTCCTTCTTTGGTCATCTATATTCACTAGTGCAGCTATGAGCGACGATGCCCCTAGCATGTTGGCAGTCAAATTGTAGTGCAACACGTGTGTGTGGTCTGCTCCTCAGTAACGGTGTTGCTTTATCTGACAATTAGACTTTTTTTCAAAAGTTAGATCAGCTTTTATGGGCTCTAACTTTAGACAGGACATTTTGCAGTTGCGCACATCGCGTAGCCTGCGCAGCAACTGCGTTTTTTTGTGGATCCCCGTAACTCCCTCATTAGCATATTTGACTAGCAAATCAATGGTGTGTCTAGCGCAGTTTTGCGCGAAGGGAAGCGAATGTCTAACTCAATTACGCCGGACCAAAAAACGTAGATTTCTGGCGTATATTGTTTTGTGAATCGCGTCCAACTATACGCACGCGCACATTTAGACTTACGCACGCGCAACAGCAGTTGCGCAGGCGTAATCGCTCTGTGAATCTGGCCCAATTTCTCCTATTTTGACAGCCGCTACTGGAAAGAAAGAATTCTCAATGAAGTTTTATCGAAGCAGTGCTCAACATCTGCTGTGAAGCAGAACCATTAGATCTAATATAACCATAGAGAATTATTTATTAGATCGCCAGAAACACGACTTGCCATTTTCCTTCATAATATCATATTTTAGGAGCAGGGAATTACAATGCAGAAAGTGATAGGCAACTTGTAACTGAAGCACGAAATAAAAATGAAACTTATTATCCAATAATGTGCAGACTTTAGTGCAATAATAGTGTACAGTACAGTATTTTATAGCAGCAAGGGCAAACTAAAAATACTGACCATACACAGACAAAAAGCAATATAGTACACATTTCTCTGGTGATGAGCAATAACACATAACGACCAATAAGAAATCAATTTTTATTAGTTTTCAAGTCACCTAAAGGTGACTTTTGCTTGGATGTACTGTGGTTTCCATTACATTCCTAATGAAGATCTTAAAATGTATGTATAGCCCAAACTTTTTTTTTTTTCATTTTAGTTTTGGATAGTGTGGGGATGGGTTATAACCTCCGTCAAATTTTAATTGCAGTTTAGGTCCCTTTCTAAGCACTGTAGGTTCACTCTCTGTATTTTAATTGGTTCCCATTGTCACGAGACAGAAAGTGATAAGGCATCCACAATTTTAGTTGTCATCTGAAATATAGACGATGGAAAATCCTCCAATAGGGACTTGTGATGAGCGGAATACGCCATATTCGATTTCGCGATATTTCACTAATATGCACTAAACACTAACTCTACTTACACAAACTTATATGACTAAACTAAAGCTAATTTTTTTTTATTTTTTTTTATACACAAAACACAGAAGGGCAGAGAAAGTATTCGCGAATATTCGTAATAGGAATATGCGCATTGCGAATATTCGGCAACATAAAAGGATCGCCTCAGCTACTCGGCCCAGGGTCTCTAATCATACCAGCAATGCTTTTAGACGTCGATGGAGATCACTAGGATGTGATCTGTTTTAAAAATAAATTTGAAAAAATACGAATATTCGCAATAGCGAATATTCACCGCGATATTCGATTTATTCGCGAATACTCGAATATGCAATATTCATAACGAATATTCGCAATGCGAATATTCGTGAGCAACACTAATAGGGACACCTGTGCCAATGTCTCAGAGAGCAATTCCCCTCACTTTGATGGATTTCCTTTTCTTTCCTGTTTTATCTCCAGGGTAGGAACTGAAGATATTTTCTTAACAAGGCACACAAACAAAATTAGGTGTTTTAAACGTCCTCTTATTTAACCACTAGCCGACCAGCCGCCGTGGTTCTACGGCGGCAGGTCGGCTCTCCTGGGCGAGAGCCCGTAGCTCTACGTCGGGAATTTTGCGGCCGCTAGGGGGCGCGTGCGCGCCGCCGGCGGCCCACGCGCGTCCCCCACTCGCCCCCGAGTCCCGCGCGCATGCCCGGCGGGCGCGATCGCCGCCGGGCAAGCGCGCTCATTTGTTACAGAGCGGGGAACGAGAGCTGTGAGTGTAAACACACAGCGCTCGTTCCTGTCAGCGGGGGAAACGCTGATCTTCCGTTCAGACAATGTATGAACGGAAGATCAGTGATTCCCCCTAGTGAGTCCACCCCCCCATACAGTTAGAACACAAATAGGAACACACTTAACCCCTTCCCCGCCCCCTAGTGTTAACCCCTTCACTGCCAATGGCATTTTTATAGTAATCCAATGCATTTTTATAGCATTGATCGCTATAAAAATGCCAATGGTCGCAAAAATGTGTCAAAAGTGTCTGATGTGTCCGCCATAATATCGCAGTACCGAAAAAAAACGCTGATCGCCGACATTACTAGTAAAAAAAAAATATTAATAAAAATGCCATAAAACTACCCCCTTTTTTGTAAACGCTATAAATTTTGCGCAAACCAATCAATAAACGCTAATTGCGATTTTTTTTTACGAAAAATATGTAGAAGAATACGTATCGGCCTAAACTGATGGAAAAAAAAAAATTTTTATATCTTTTTTGGGGATATTTATTATAGCAAAATGTAAAAAATATTGCATTTTTTTCAAAACTGTCACTCTATTTTTGTTTATAGCGCAAAAAATTAAAACCGCAGAGATGACCAAATACCACCAAAAGAAAGCTATATTTGTGGGGAAAAAAGGACGCCAATTTTGTTTGGGAGCCACGTTGCACGACCATGCAATTGTCAGTTAAAGCGACGCAGTGCCGAATCACAAAAAGTGCTCTGGTCTTTGGACAGCAATATGGTCCGGGGCTAAAGTGGTTAAACACAACAATACCCTAAAAATCCTATGATCCTTCCACCTCAGCTGCTTATGGGTTCTAGGAATAGGATATTAGGACTCATGCTTGACCCAAAACTGTTGAATGAACTGACCATGATCAGCCAGTTTGAGTGCCCAAATTCCTACTGCTGGAATGTAAATAGTCAATGACTAGGGATGAGCCGAACACACCCCTGTTCGGTTCGCAAAAGAATTTGCGAACACACCAAATGTTTGTGTGAACTTTAGAACCCCGTTAAAGTCTATGGGACTCGAACATTTTAAATCTAAAGTGCTAGTTTTAAAGGCTAATTTGCAAGTTATTGTCCTAAAAAGTGTTTGGGGACCTAGGTGCTGCCCCAGGGGACATGTATCAATGCAAAAAAAAGTTTTAAAAAACAGATGTTTTTTCGGGAGCAGTGAATTTAATAATGCTAAAAGTGAAACAATAAAAGTGAAATATTACTTTCAATTTCGTTCCTAGGGGGGTGTAAAGTTAGCATGTAAAATATCGCATGTTTCCCGTACTTAGAACTGTCCCTGCACAAAGTGTCATTTCTGAAAGGAAAAAAAGTCATTTAAAACCGGACTTGCGGCTATAATGAATTGTTGGCTCCGGCAATTCAGAGAGAATTCATTCATAAAACAAAAAAAAAAAAAAGCGTGGAGGTCCCCCCAAATTCAATTACCAGGCCCTTCAGGTCTGGTATGGATATTAAGGGGAACCCTGCTGGTCTGGTGTGGATTTTAAGGGAAACTCCACCCCAAATGTTAAAAAAAATTGTCGTGGAGTTCCCCCAAAAGCGTGCGCCCCCCCTCTCCTGAACCGTACCAGGCCGCATGCCCTCAACATGGGGAGGATGTCCCCATGTTGGTGGGGACAAGGGCCTCATCCCCACAACCCTTGCCCGGTGGTTGTGGGGGTCTGTGGGTGGGGTGCCATTCTGCCGACGTAAATGTACAGGCGACGGTCCATAAGGGGTTAATCTAGGCTTACCTGTAGGTTAACGTGGTTGTAAAGTTGTGCTAATGAATGCCTGTTAGACTGCCAAACTTCAGATTTTAGGTACTGATGCACTTTAACCTAACCATACAAGTACAGCCTATTTGCACAATCTTTGTTGAAGTTTCTTTAGATTTACCAAAACCATGTAATGTAGTTCATTAAATCTGTGTACAGACAGACAAGACCTTGCACTAGTTGATAGCAGATTGAAACAATGTACAATTGTAAAATCAGATAGTCAACTATATGATTGGTTACAGAACTCCAATACAATTGCACAGTGCTGTCTGCAGTCTTATCATCACTTCGCTGTCATACTTATTGATAGTATTATAAGTTCTATGTCTGCTAAGAAGACAGATATTCTGTATTAAAAAAAGGTGAACCTGATTTCCTTGCCAATAACGAACACAATCTTAAAATATGTGACCTTTCCCAAAAAAACAAACAAAAAAAACAGAAGTTCAAGACTACAAATTGATTTTTCACCATTACAAAAAAAAAATACAAAAACGGTTTGCTTTGTTCTGCCACATAAGAGTAAAGAACAAAGGCATTGTTAATAAAAGGCAGGCAAATGAGAGAGCAGAAAGTAGCAGATTCTATGGATAATAACATACACATCGATAAGCTTTTCATCAAAAGAATTGCTCTTTGGTCAAGAAAATTAAGACTTTACAGAAAAAGGAAAATTTATTATCAAATACTTACCGTAATTTTCCTTTCCTGATAGGCTCCATGGCAGCATACGTGTGGGTAGGCCCCGCCTCCTTAACTAAGTTGAGTGTGCAGACACTGCCTCTGGAGGAGCCATGCCCTTGGCTTTGTATGCCCTCTGGATGGTTTGAACTATCCATGCTGCAATGGATCTGATTGAAGCCTGTTTCCCTTTGTTCTTTACATGAAGAATGAAAAGAAAGTCTGTTTTCCTAAAAGATTCTGTCATTTCCAGATATTGACATAATGTGTGACCTACATCAAGGGGATGAACAGTTTGATCTTCAGACAATCCAAAAGTGGGCAGCACAATTTCATGATTTTCATGGAAAAGGGATGTAACTTTAGGATTTGAGCCCAGCATAGGAATTAATACTGCTCTATCTGGAAAGAAGGTCAAGAATGGTTCCTTTGAACCCAGATTTCTGATGTCAGAGACTCTTTTAGCTGAAGTGACCGCTACTAAAAAGGCAGTTTTGAGTGTAAGATCTTTAGCTGATAGTGGTTTATCCGGATCAGAGCTGATCGTGGTAAGATAGTCCAGGACAAGAGGTAGATCCCATTTAGGGAACCTCGGCATTCTTCGGGGTCTAAGCCAGATGGCGCCCTTGAAGAACTGGCAGACCAAAGGATGATTGGCCCAAGAGATTCCAGAAAATGCAGAGATGGCTGAGATTTGTACTCAGAGAGAACTAACTGCTAACGGTAAGTCCAAACCCGTTTGTAAAAAACTGAGTATGTCTTGGACCTCTGGGGTACTGCAAGGTTTTTCCTCTGGAAGACATGTGATCTGTAAATTTTGACCAGATACGCTCATAAACATTGTTGGTACTATTTCTTCTAGCGTTAAGAAGAGTTGAAATGGCTTCTTCTGGACATTCTAACGCTTTAAGCCTTCCCCTCTCAAGAACCACACCCTGAGATGCAGATGAGCTAAACATGGGTGCAACGTTGAGCCCTGAAAGAGGAGATCCGGTCTGAGGGGAAGAGGGATCGAGTCCCGGTAACTGAGAAGCGTTAGTAGTGAAAACCATGGCCTGTTGGGCCAAAATGGGATCACTGCCAGGATTTCTGCATCCTCTGATCTGAGACGGCAAAGAAATTGAAGGATCACAGGCACTGGTGGAAAGGCATATGCTTTGCTGAATTTCCATCGATCTGTGAGAGCATCTATCCCATAGGCTTGGGGATCTCAGAACCTAGCATAGTACTTTGTCAACTTGTGGTTGCATGGGGATGCAAACAGATCCACCTCTGGGGACACTCCCAGAGTCAGAAGCCAATTAAACACTTCTATGTGTAGAGACCATTCGTTGTTGTTTAATTGGACGCGTGATAGAAAGTCCGCTTGAACCTTCTGGACCCCCGGAATGTACACTGCCGAGATGTTGGCTAGGTTCTTCTAAACCCAATTCATGATTGGAGTAAGGACCAGCTGTGGGTTGCACCCTGCTTCCTTATGTAAGCAACAGCGGTTGTGTTGTCCAGTCTGGGCATCACAGAGGAGTCTGACAATAGATGACGAAAGGACTTGAGTGCCTGGAGTGCTCGCAGCTCCAGAATATTGGAAACAGTTCCTTGTGAAGGTATGTTCCACCTGCCTTGGGCTATTTCTGTCAAGCAATGAGTGCCCCAGCCCTGATTGCTGGCATCTGAGGTTATTGTAATCCAAATGATAGGATGGATCGAATGACAGTTGCGGAGATTCTTCCCCTGAAGCCACCACAGAAGAGATTCTATCATGAGTTGAGTGAGCATGATGCGTTGACTCTTTCAGGGAGAGTCCCATTGCTGGAGAAACCCTTTTTGGAATGGGGAGTGTGCCACTGAGCCCACTTCACCATAGGAATGGTGGCTGCCATGGTGTCAATTACCTTCAAACATTGAAGAGCAGATAGGTGAGGAGCAGCAAGTGTTTTGCGGATCCTGTCCCGGACTATAGTAACCTTTTCTTTGGGCAATGAAATGGTGCCTTCTACTGTGTTGAAGAGGGCACCTAGAAACACCAGAGATTGTGTTGGAACAAGATGACTCTTTACCAAATTCAATAGCCATTCGAATTCTTGGGGAGTGGCAACTACTATGTCCCTGTGTTCCAGGAGTTAACATCTGTCTTGAGGTAGAAGTAAGAGATCGTCCAGTAAAGAAGACAAACTCCCTTCACTTGGAGGAAAGCCACCACGGCTAACAGAACTTGGGAGTACACCTGAGGTGACATCGTGAGACCAAATGGTAGGCAGGTGAACTGTAAGTGTTGATTGCCTACCGCAAAGCGCAGATACATTTGATAGTCTGCCTGCCACTGGAACGTGGAAGTATGAGTCTTACAGGTCCATTGACACTAACCAATCTCCTGGATGGACTGACTGCTGGATTGTCAATAGTGACTCCATTTTGAATTTCTTTCCGAATAATCGGTTGAGATGAGAAAAGTCTATTACTGGTCTCCAGGTACTGTTCTTTTTCTGTACCCTAAACAAAGGGGAGTACATGTCTTTCGCCTCGTTCGCCTTCTGGAACAGTAATGGCTGCTCCTTGAGTTACTAAAGAGCTTGCATAAGCCAATAGGATTTGTTTATTTTCTTCTGTACATACAAGATTTGTAGGCTTCAATCTGAACCTGGGGTTGCTGTTGAAGACCCAGGTGTGGCCTGAAGAGACCGTCTTGACGGTCCAAAAATCTCAAATTGAGGCCACCCAATTTTAGATAGACTTTTCAGTAGACTCCTGATTACTAGAAGGAGTACTCTTAGTTTGCTTCTAGAAAGAAGACTGTCTGGATTTCCAGGGCCTTGAAGATTCATGACCAGGCCTGTACCTGCGTGCTTCCCTTGCACGGTTTGTATTTTGTGCTCTGAAAAAAGAAGTGCGTTTTTGATTTTGTAAACGCCTATCCTGAAGGAGGAACCCCGACTTACCACCTGTGGCTAGGGAAATGGCACTATCGAGTTTATTGCCAAAGAGAGAAAAGCCCTTAAAGGGAATGAGGCACCAAGCTTGCTTTGAAGCTGGATCCGCCGACCAGGGATGAAGCCATATGGCACAACAGGTAGTGACTGCTGACAACATTACTTGAGCCACTAGGTGAATAACATTAATAGAGGCCTCCCCAAGAAAGGCCGATGCTAGACTGATTTGCTAGATAGGAGAGCTCTTGGACATTTCTTCAGAGATACTTCTGAGGGAATCATTCACATTGTCTGACCATGCCTCTAAGGCTTTTGAGATGGCTGCTAAAGCCAGAAATGTTTTACAGACTGATCCTGCTGTCAGGTAGATTCTCTTCAGGTCTGAATCAATCCGTCTCTCTAGAGGATCTTTAAAAGAAACCGTATCTCCCAGGGGGAAGGGTTACATATCGCACCAAACGCATCAAAGCTGCATCAACTAATGGAGCAGAGTCGAGATGTTTCACGTCTTCCTCTTAAAAGGATATAATTTTGCAATTTTTGAATGCATAGAGCTTTTTTTATCAGGTTTACCCCATTCTTCTGAGATAATTGCACCTATTTTTGTGACAAATGGAAAATAATGTCGCTCCTTATTGAGCTGTTTAAAAGTTTTCTTTGTCTGAGAGGAGAGATAATTGGATCTTCCAATTTTAAAACTTCCTTGACTGCTTTCACTAAAGCAGGAACTAGGGCATAATCAGAGCCTATTCCTGGATCATCCACTTCTGACCCACTCTCTGAGGGATGGCTGGTTTGAGCGACTTCAAAAGTCTCATGCATTTGTCCCTGATCCAACAAGGGAATCATTGGGTCTGGAGGAGAATCATGCTGCACTCTGGCATCTCTCTCCTGTAGCGACTTGTCCACGACCCGCTTAACCAATGCTTCTAGGTGTTTGTCTGCACCTTCCCTTTCATTGGCTGCCTTTGAAAAACAACAGTCGCAAAGGGACTTGCTAGCAGGAACCGGAGCCTTGCATCCCCAACAAAATCTCTCTGAACTCGTGCTGTGAGATGAGGGGGTGTGAGGAGTATCCCTACTGGGATGTCCGGATTTTAAACAAATTATGGTGTCTAGAAGATGAGTGCCGGTGGTGCGATTTGGAGGACCCGCTGCATCTGCGGGACTCGCTGTGATGTTGGTCAGACCTAGAAGGGCTGGAAAAAAAAGAATAGAGAGAGAGAGACAAGCATAGTCATGGCAATGCCCTACACTCCACTCTCTTCCCCCCCAACAGAAAAAGAAAAACATAGTTTTTCAATTTTTTTTATCTGCTGAGAGAGGGCTGACCACTAGGGGGCAGAAAAGCATCCATTATAGCAGAAACACATTGCAGGTGGGAAAATCAAACACCAGATACAAACGACTAAAACACATGCTACATCCGACTGTTCTGAACGAGCACATACCTAAGGTAGTCTCTTTAAATGTACCAGGAAACCGTCGTTTTGAACGATCGATCCCAAGCTTCACAGATTTCCCGACTTTTTTTTTATTTTTTTATTAAAGATAGGGATACTCGCGCGCATGCGCGAACCAAGCCTCGCTGTCATTCCCGGGTCCGTCTGATCGTAGAACGCAGACGGGAGTCCCGGAAGTAAGAGGGAGCGGCGGCTGGAACGCACAGGAACCAGACGCTCACTGGGCATGCAATCATGAAAAAAACAGCATATGGAAAGCAGAAAAAACAAACAACAAACATAAACACTGCTGCCATGAAGGCGATACTGCTTACCACCACCTACGATCGATTCGGCCAGGGACACCGCATCCATACACACACCGGGCTTTCAGCAGATAATGGCCACCTGCACATTGCTAGGTATTCAGGCCTGTGCGCGCTCGTCTCTCCAGTGGAAGACATAATCCAGCTCTTCAGCGCTACTCTGCAATACACTCCATACGCTGCTTAACAGTCAAGGCTTATCGGAGGGATGAGACACCATCACCATCATCATCATCAGCCGATCTTGATCGTAGGAACAATCGTCTTCAGGTAGGAGAACCAAACACATGGTCCTACGGAGGAGGACAAAAAAGCAACACGGCTGAGAGCCCACAGCTGAAATTTATAGGGAGGGGTCCTAATGGGTAGTTAAGGAGGCGGGCCTACCCACACGTATGCTGCCATGGAGCCAGTCAGGAAAGTAGTTTTTTTCACACTGTATAAAAAGAGAGATGACATTTTGTTTTTCCAGAAACTCAAACATTGAATAATGCATTCTGCTCTTATTAACTAATATGATATCCAATATTCTAATGAACCTTTTGATAATTCAAAGCCTATGAATGTAATTTATAAAATGATTTATGTAAAAAAGGTGTTTAGGTGTTTCCCTGCTGCCCCAGTTTCCCACTGAAATCTGGGATGACGCTTACACAGGGCAAAGAACCATCCCTCCCATCTGCATCTGCATCCATCCAATTGGTCACTCAGTTACCCAGCACTTCAATTTGATTGGAAGGGATGAGAGTAGTTTACTTCTCCATATGTGGAAGTACCATGTATTTTTTAGGGCTCTGGCAAATGAAAAGACGGGGGATAAGCAAAGGATGGGAGGCATATCTAGTGAACCTGTTACTTTGCTCTGAATACGCAAACTTTAGATCTATCTTAATGATAAAATATGTATGAACAAAATAAAAGATTCAGTGGAAGATGATAGGTGGCACTGAAAAAAAAAACCCCACACCATAATCACCAAATGATTTGGACCAGTAGACGAAACCTTCCCGGAAGAGTTGAAGTTGTTATAGCTGCAAAGGGTGAGACCTCATTTAGAATACTGTGTCCAGTTCTGAAGACCTCACTCGCACAAAGATATTAATAAAATAGAACGAGGTAACAAAATGGTAAAAGGTTTGGGGGATAAAACATATCAAGAGAGACTACGGGAACTTAATATGGACAGTTTGGAGAGAATGGGAAAGAGAAGACATGATTGAAACCTTTAAATACATCAAGGGGGCGAATAAGGTTCAGGGGGGCAGTTTTTTCCATATGAAAACCAAAATCAAGAACACGAGGACATGGGCTGAAAAGGATATCTCCTACTTGGGTATTAAGTTAACCAGGTCTACTAAACTATTGTTCTCATCCAACTTCCTCCCACTACTCCTAAAAATACGGCAAGAATCCTTGCAGATAGCTAAACACAAACTCTCCTGGTCAGGCAGGTTAGCGGCCTTTAAGATGATGTGTCTCCCACAGATTCTCTACCTATTTAGAACGCTACCTATCCCGATCCCTCTATCGTACTTTAAATCCCTACAAACAATCCTTAATGCCCTGCTGTGGAAAGGCAAAAAACCCAGATGTGCACATTCTAACCTTGTTAAAAATAAATTGGCAGGTGGGGTTGGTTCTATTGAATTTGGTGACTATTACCTAGCTTCCATTCTCGCCCAGATGGCGGATTGGTTTCGCACCCACCCTGAGACCCTTTGGGCACAAATCAAACTCTCCTTCCTTTACCACAAGAACTTACAAGCTTGGGTGTTTAGTATCCCGTTAAATCCGAAGATCCCCTCCTCCCTTCCTCCAACCATGAAAGCGACAGCGCTAGCCTGGAGAAAATTCACCGCCCGTACAGTGGGGGACTCCTCCTCCACTACCCCCCAAATACCCTTAGAATCCCTTCATTTTATATCTCCTGACTTATCCGTCTCCAGGTGGACATCTAGAGGGATTTCCTCTTTGCAGAACATCCTTTAGGGAGAGAACCTCAAATCTTTTCCACAACTCCAGATAGAATTTCACCTCCCAAAATCTGAGCTTTTTACATAGTTGAGAATCTCCCATTACCTGAAGACAATCCCTCTCCCTCTGTATGTAGTCCCGACTCAAACGTTAGAGTTCCTGTCAGCTGAGAAACCCAAACTCAAAGGTATATCACATTTCTATAATGCCTTCCAAAACAAACTACGCTTCACCAAATTGCCTGCCCACGCCCGCTGGGAATCCAAACTATCTCGCTCTTTCTCCGCGGACCAATGGGCCTCCGCCCTAAGCGCCTCATATAAATTCACTAAATGCTCCACCCTGTGGGAACTCACACAAAAAATCACGCTTCGTTGGTACATGACTCCAGCCAGAATTGCCACCTTTGACCCCAAAACCTCCAATCTCTGCTGGCGTTGCACTTCCGCCACAGGTGACCTTCTCCATATTTTATGGTCCTGCCAAAAGATCCAATCGTTCTGGATGGATGTGTTTCGCCTCCTATCCTCTACTATTGGAACAGTACTTGCTCCTACCCCTGAGTTGGCTCTACTAAGTTTAACGATAGACAACGTACCACCACCTTTCAGATGTGTTACTTCCCATATCTTATTAGCATCCAGACTATGTATTGCCCGGAGATGGAGATCGGAGGAGACCCCAGTGGTGGCCCAGGTAGTAGACCTAGTTAACCTCCACTTTTCGCACGAGTACATTATGGCTACTACTACAGGCCAGACTACCAAAGTCAAGAAGGCTTGGCTTCCTTGGTCGTCCAGTCCCAAAGCTGCCCCCTTACTGTGAATCATCTTATTCTCTGTTTTTCATATGTTTTTTTCAGATGTGTACTTGATATCGTGCCTATCTCGTAGCTGACATACTGCCTACTTTGTGGTACTTGGGCACTAAGTGCTTTCCCCGGGTGGGCCACAAAAGTGTTCCCGATAGGGGTGGCCCTCCGGAATGAAGCACACTGACGGTTTGAGTTACTGTAAACACCCAGTACTGCAAGAAATACTCGCCATTGGGTTCATCTACATCTTTTTTTTCTTTCTCTCTTTTGTTGTTTTTTTATTTTTTATTTGACTTTACCAACTGTATTACACATTGTTACACTAGTGTCATGTTTGATTGGTATATACCTTAAACGTTGTTTACTCCTTGTACGGTATTGTAACCTGTATGCTTTTGTAAAACTCAATAAAAATAATTGAAGAAAAAAAAAGAACACGAGGACATGACTTCAAATTAACGGGAGGAAAATTCGAAACTAATTTAAGAAAATATTATTTTACTGAAAGGGTAGCTAATGCTTGGAATAAACTTCCAGCAGAGGTAGTGAGACAGTCAACAGTGAATGTCTTCAACCATAGTTACATCGTAGGTGAGGTTGAAAAAAGTCCATCAAGTCCAACCTATGTGTGTGATTTTATGTCAGTATTGCATTGTATAACCCTGTATGTTGTGGTCATTCAAATGCTTATCTAATAGTTTTTTGAAAATATCGATGGTCCCTGCTGAAACCAATGTCTGTGGAAGAGAATTCCACATTCATACCACTCTAAGGCCTCGTACACACGATCGGACATATCCGATGAAAACGGTCCGCGGACCATTTCCATCGGATATGTCCGATCGGGAGTTTGATCCGATGGCGTGTACACACCATCGGATCAAATTCCCCGCCGCCGGACAGCGCGGTGACGCGGCGGTGACGTTGACGCTGCCATGTCACCGCCACGTCACCGCACCAGGAAGTTAAACACTTCCGCGCATGCGCCTAATCCATTCGGCGGCGTCGCGGCGGCGGTGGGGGACGACATGTCTGCTGGTAAGTGTACTAACCAGCAGACATGTCGGGCGGACAGATTCCACCGGATGGATTTCAAAGCATGCTTTGAAATCTGTCGGGTGGAGAAATCTGTCCGCTAGCCCATACACACGAGCGGAGATGTCTGCTGAAACGGTCCATCGGACCGTTTTCAGCGGACATATCCCCTCGTGTGTACGAGGCCTAACAGTAACTACGCAGTTTAAGGTTAAACCACTTTTCTTCTAATTTTAGTGAATGGCTACATGTCTTATTAAATTCCCTTTCACAGAGAAATTGTATCCCTATTGTGGGGTCACCAGTAGGGATGAGCCGAACACCCCTGCGTTCAGTTCGCAGTAGAACCGTCGAACAGACCGACCTTTCGCGCGAACATTTAGAACCCCATTGAGGTCTATGGGACTCAAACGTTTGAATTCAAAAACGATAATTTTAAAGGCCAATATTCAAGTTATTGTTGGAAAACGTCTTTGAGAACCCGGGTCTTGCCCCAGGAAACATGTATCAATGGAAAAAAGTTTAAAAAACGGTTGTTTTTTCAGGAGCAGGACTCCTGAAAAAATTACCGTTTTTAAAACTTTTTTTTCCATTGATACATGTTACCTCGGGCAAGACCCGGGTTCTCAAAGACGTTTTCACAGGTAAACTATAGACACCCAGCAGGTACAATATTTAAAGGAATTTTTCATTTTTTAAGTTAAGCATCATTAAAATCATTTTATTCATGCTTAAATAAAATAAAAAATATTCCTTTAAATATTGTACCTGCTGGGTGTCTATACCTGTGATAACGTCTTTAAATAGCACAATTACCTGCCTGCCAGTAAATTAGGAAGAACTGATCTATCTAAGCTATACAGTGTATAAATATATGTACAACTCCTAGGGATGTATATATATCCTCTACACACTGTAAATTAAGCTAAACTGACTAGCCTGCCTGCCTGCTCTATCTAGCTATCTAAAAAGACAATCTCTCTGTCTCTCTGACTGCTTTCATTAACCACTTAAGGACCCCCGCACGCACATTTTCGGCCACAACATGGCTCGTACAGGCACAAGGGCGTAAATTTACGGCGTGCGGGGGTCCCCCTGGCTCTGGGAGCGATCGACGACGAGCGGGCGGATGTCCGTGTTTTCTGCCCCCCCGCGATCGCTCCCAGCCAATGGGAGCGCTCCCCCTTCGTTTGAGTTCCTCCTCCTGTGTTTACACAGGAAGGAGGAAATGATGTCACCTCTCATCGCAGCGGTGTTTCCCACCGCTGCTGATGAGAGAAGACATCCACAGTAAGTGTGCACCAACACAACACTGACACACACTCACATAGGCACATTAACCCCTTGTGATCGCCCCCCCCCCCCCACCCCCCTTTCACAGTGTCACTGAATGCAGTGATCTAATCACTGCATTTAGTGTCAGTGTGACAGGCAGTGTAAAATCAGTTAGTGTTAGGTCCAGGATAGCCCCCCCACCCCCCCTAATAAAGTTTTAACCCCCTGATCACTGCCCTAGTTAACACTTTCACTCCCTATTGCCAGCATCACTAAGCGATCATTTTTCTGATCGCTGTATTAGTGTCGCTGTTCCCGCTAGGTAGCTTTTTTTTTTATTGCGATTTTTTTTTTTTACTAAAGACACGTGGCTGAATTAATTTTGGCCTAAATGTTTTACTAAAATTTAGTTTATTTGATTTTTTTTATAACAAAAATTAAAAAAATTGTGATTTTTTTCAAAATTGTCGCTCTATTTTAGTTCATAGCGCAAAAAATAAAAATCGCAGAGGCGATCAAATACCACCGAAAGAAAGCTCTATTTGTGGGAAGAAAAGGACGCAAATTTTGTTTGGGAGCCACGTCGCACGACCGCGCAATTGTCTGTTAAAGCGACGCAGCGCCGAATTGTAAAAACACCTTGGGTCATTTAGCAGCGTATGTGTCCGGGTCTTAAGTGGTTAACAAGCAGGAACACACTACACGAGGCCGCCCAGCAGGCGGCCTTATATAGTGTGGGGTGTGTGCTAAAGCCCTGAGCCATAATTGGCCAAAGCCACCCAGGCTTTGGCCAAATATGGCTCTTCGTTTTTCTTTCTCGTACATCACGGGACACAGAGCGGCATATTCATTACTATATGGGTTATATGGAGTACCTTCAGGTGTGGACACTGGCAATCTCAAACAAACAGGAAGTCCCTCCCTATATAACCCCCTCCCCTAGAGGGAGTCCCTCAGTTTTTTCGCCAGTGTCTTAGGTGTTGGTCACGGAATAGCTTTGCTCCACATCCTTGGGATTAAGGGCGGGCTAACCGGATCTGTCCAAGGAGCCTCAGTGCCAAAGTGGACAGTACCCGGGCCCCAAACCGTGGGGTTTTGCCTATAATGCTCCTCTTTGGAGGGCTGGACCCTGGGCCCAGGACTTGGAGTTTGTAAAGACCATAAGTTCCTGTTTGCCAGGGTGCTATATAGGTCCAGGACAGTGGGTACCTTCATAGGACCCCAGGGCCTGAAGGTCTACTACGCTACCCACGGAGATGGGAGAAGATTGGACCGTTTTGCAAAACGTCCTGCGGCATGGAGCAGGTAAGAGGGGAGCCTGCGGGACTTGGTTCGACAGCAGGCCCTCCAGGGGAGATCTTAAGGGGGGTAGCCTGAGTATGCTCTGCATTGGCACCATGGTCACTATGTCTGATAGACAGGATGCCCTGAAATGTTTCCCCCCATAACTTGATCCCCCTACCTATCTATGTATGTTTGCTAGCTACCTGCTGCTCGCTGGTTGAAGATCTTTTAAAAAAAAAAAAAAAAAAGATCTGTCTCTAGGCTAAAGGGACTCCTTAGGGGCCTGTGTTAGCCTTACCTTGCCGGGATTCAAATCTGCCGCCTGATGCGTCCTCCAACCTGCATTCCTGGGCTCCAGAGTGCATCTCCTCCTGGGCTCTCCTCCCCCGACAGTCGCGCGCGCGCGTGCACGCGCGCATGCATATAGAAAATTTTCGCGCCGGTCGGGAGGGGGGGGGGGGGGGGGGGTAGTGTGACTGCAGTGTAGAGTGGGCGTGCCTTTAATTGCTGTTATACACAGCAGGCGCGTTCTTAGCTCAGTTCAGAGCTGAGCTGGAGAGAGAGGACGTAGAGCTGGCAGCACAGTGACTCCCGGTGGCGAGAAGGGGTACTACATGCTGGAGTCAGCTCCAATACTTTTTGTTAAGCCAAAATCCCCTTGGCAACAGGTTGAATGCTGGCAAACATGTTGGGGGTGGGGCTGTATGTGGTGAATAATATATAAAAGAAAACATACTGAGCCCCACCGGTTTTGGGGCATTAGTGATCCTATTGTCCCCTAAACCTTATTTTTTTGTACTCCTGGCTATAACAGTCTGTTGTTGTAAGCGGAGTCCTTCGGTTTTGTATTATGGCTTCCAAGGGTTCAGGATCAAAACACAAAAAAAATAAAAAATAAAGAGAAAAGGGCAAAGACAAAGGGGTTCCTCCTCTGGTTCTGATAATATGCCAATACTTTCCCCACAGGTTATTCCTATAGGGGTCACCCTGGATAAGCCATTAAGGGGGTCTGGTGCTGAGGCTGGCCCAGGTCGGCCCAACCCTGTGTTATCACAGAGGAGATGCTAGCCGTCACCCTAGGGGGGCTAGAGAAAAGAGGTTAACAGCTATGATCGCTGGCTCTTTTTCTGGCAAGAAGCGGACTAGATCCCCATCGCCAAAAGGGACAGAACCTAGAGGATCTACCACTGTAGAATCGTTTTCAGCCTCCCAGGCGGAGAGTCTGTGGGTCCAGTCTTTGACAGACATGGTCCGCTTGGCATTCAATTTGCCATTTCCAGAGCCTCAGGTTCCTGCGGTATCCTCTTTGGGTTCTTTTAAAAGCGCCTTTAAGCAACGCAGCTTTTCTGGCCCATCCTCTGTTAGAGGAATTGGTTTTTCCAGGATTGGGACGACCGGACAGAATTTTTTCTGCCGCCTAAAGCTGACGAGAGGGTAGTCTTTATGCACGTCTGCCAGGAAATATTTGTGCTTGCAGGCACTCTTTCCCCTGACCAAGTGCTCTTTAAAAGGGGCCCGGATGGCTCAGTTGGTAGAGCATCGGACTTTTGATCTGAGGGTCCAGGGTTCAGGTCCCGGTTCGGGCACTGCTTTTCAACTACCCGTGAGGTCCTTGAGGCCGCATCTCCCGGAAAGCGCCCGATCTCGTCTGATCTCGGAGGCTAAGCAGGGTAGGGCCTGGTTAGTGCCTGGATGGGAGACCACCTGGAAGGTTTTCTGTTATTTACCCTATGGAAAAGACATTTTTCTAAAGAAAGGGGGCGCTCCCAACGGTGGACGCAGCCATCTCATGGGTGAATAAATCATTAACTGGCCTAAGGGGAAACATACAAATGTTTAAGGTCCCGGTCGATAAACGTTTAGAGACACTTTTTCCAGCATCCCTGGCTACAGCCAGCAGTGGCTACAATTGGAGTTTTTTTTCAGGCATTAAGGAACCAGACAAAACAGATGCTTAGACATCCCTGCCCGATAGGCAGAGGAGTTATTGGATATTCCCAGAGCTCTGTGCTTTGCGGTAGAAGCTATAAAAAGACTCCATCCAGCAGGCGTCTCGTTGTCACTATTTTTAGTGCATATGAGAAGGCTCTTTTGGTTGAAGAACTGGGCGGCCGAGCCCCATGTAAAAGACTGCTGGCAGGTTTTCCCTTCCATGGAAAGATCTGGATAAATACATTCAGACTGTTTCAAGTGGCAAAAGTACCCTTTTACCAGTCAAAGGAAGTTCCGGGGTCCTGCGTTTAAAAGGGCAGCTCCCCCCGGTTCCAGGGCCCTCAAATTTCAGGCAGTACGGTCCTCCTGCGCGATCAAACTTTTAACAATGGATCGCAAGGACAGGCCTCTGGGGATCGGTCCCCGACAGAGGGGGTCCGATCATCTGTGGCCGCAGGCTACAGATTAGAATTTCTAAAATTTCCTCCACAAGGAAGGCCTCAATGCGGGCAGCATTGGATCACCTGCTTTACCAGGGCATAATGGTAGAGGTACCAGCCCAGGAACAGGGGCTAGGTTTCTATTCCAATCTGTTTGTCATACCAAGGCTCATCGGCAATGTCAGACCAAATTTGGACCTAAAAGGTTTAAATGCTTACCTAAGGGTTCGCTCTTTCCGGATAGAATCCGTTTGGCCAGCAGCCGCCACACTCCAGAAGGATCGGGCTTTTATAGACATAAAGGAGGGTTACCTTCATGTACCAGGTCTTTCAGCCACATCAAATATTTTTGTTTTTACGCTTTGCAGTGATACAGCGTCACTTCCAATTTGTGGCACCCCCCTTCGGGCTGGCTACGGCCCCCGGGTATTCACGAAGGTCCTAGCTCCTATTCTAGTCAGTCCAAAGGATCCAAGGGATCTCGGTCCTAGCATACCTGGACGACCTCTTAATCATAAGATCACTCGCTTCCTTGGTGGAATGCGTAGTAGCCCTCATGGTTCAGTACCTCGAGAGGTTCGGCTGAGTCCTAAACCGGGGAAAGATCAGCATTTCAACCTACAAGGCAGTTGGAATATCTCGGCACGAGATTAGACACAGAACAGAAGATGGATGTTCCTGCCCCTGGTAAAGGTCGAGGCTATCAAGAGATTGATTCAGTTGGTTCTAAGCAAAAAAGAGCCAACTATTCGCCTATGTATGCGATGGCCATGTTCGAGGCAATACCACACGCTTCCACGCTCGTGTCCTACAGGCAGCAATTCTAGCAGCTTGGTTCTGCCCAGTGGTCTGGAAGGCTGGAGAGCGGTCTTGAACAAGTTCACTCGCCAAGGAACTTGGGCAGAGGCGGAGAGGCAGCTGCCCATCAAGGTCTGGGAGTTCTGAGCGGCTCAGCTAGCCCTCCTGGCGTAGACATCCAGATTACAGGGGTCCTCGGTGAGAAGTCATTCAGACAAGGCCACAGCGGTGGCATATAGGTGAACCACCAAGGGGGAACCAAGAGTCAAGCCACTCAGAGTGAGAGGAGCTTGGTTTTTCGGTGGGCAGAGGTTTATGTACCCTGCATATCGGCGACATTCATTCCCGAGGTGGACAACCTGCAGGCGTACTTCCTAAGTCGCCAAACCCTGTCGCCGGGGGAGTGGTCTCTGCATCCACAAGTTTTTTTTTCAGACAATCTGCCAGAAGTGGGGAGTGCCAGACGTGGAGGTCATGGCATCAGGATTCAACAAGAAGCTAGACAGGTTCATGTCTCGAACGAGGGACCCTATGGCCTGCGGAACCGATGTGTTGGTTTGCCCTTGGCATCAATCATAACTTCTATATGCATTTCCCCCACTGCAGTTACTACCCCGCCTGTGGCGCAGGATCATACCACAGGCTGGTTATCCTGGTAGCCCCAGCTTGGTACCGGAGGGCATGGTACTCACTAGTCCTGAAATTGGCAGCGGAAGGCCCTTGGACTCTTCCTCTAGGGCCAGACCTACTCTCACAAGGCCCGATCCTCCACCCTGCATTACGGCGTCTAAATTTGACGGCCTGGCGGCTGAATCCCTGATTCTCAGGGGTAGAGGTCTGTCTAGGCAGGTAATCCCTACCCTCATTGAGGCTAGAAAGCCGGCCTCCAGGGTAATTTTGTTACAGGGTTTGGAGGGCCTACGTAGGCTGGTGTGAGGCTAAGAGATGAGTTTCCCGCAAGTATACCATTGATAGAGTATTACGTTTCCTCCAGCTAGGAGTGGATAAAGTCCTGGCATTAAGCACGATCTAGGGACAGATTTCAGCCTTATCAGTGTGATTTCAGAGGCCGCTGGCCGCCCACTCGCTGGTTAAGATCTTCGTACAGGGAGTCTTACGTGTTAATCCTCCGGTCAAATCACCACTTTGTCCATGGGACTTAAATCTTGTTCTGTCAACTCTACAGAAACAACCCCTTGAGCCGTTGGCTGAGGTACCTTGGTTTTACTGACTAGAAAGTCGGTATTTCTGATCACCATAGTTTCGGCCAGGAGAGTATCGGAATTGGCAGCCTTATCTTGTAAGGAACCATATCTCATTTTACATAAGGATAGGGCGGGGTTCCGTCCTCATTCTTCCTTTCTACCAAAGGTTATATCCAGTTTCCACCTGAACAAGGATGTGGTACTTCCATCCTTCTTCCAAAACCCACCTCTAGAAAGGAGGGGTTGCTGCATACGTTGGATATTGTCAGGGCCATAAAGGCCTATCTTAAAGCTACAGAAAAGGTTCGGAAAACAGATGTGGTGTTCGTTTTACCGGAAGGGCCCAAGATGGGTCAGGCAGCTGCTTGATCCACCATCGCAAGATGGATTAAACAATTAATCGTTCAGGCCTGCGGTTTGAAGAGGTTGCCTCCTCCTTTGTCGGCAAAGGCCCATTCTACCAGGGCCATGGGCACCTCCTGGGCAGCACATCATCATCAGATCTCTATGGCTCGAATATGCAAGGCAGCAACGTGGTCGTCAGTCCACATGTTTACAAAATTTTATCAAATGGACGTAAGAAGGAATGCGGATACAGCCTTTGGGCAGTCAGTACTACAGGCCGCGATTCAAGCTCCTCAGGATCTGAGGGGGCTCCCTTGATTTGATTTGAGATTTACATTTCTCGTTTAAGTTGGATTTACTAGTATTTGAGTATACCTCTAAATTAAATCCTTCTTTGGAAGATGTCTCCCTCCCCTCATTAAAGCATTGCTTTCGGACATCCCATATAGTAATGAATATGCCGCTCTGTGTCCCGTGATGTACGAGAAAGAAAAAGGGATTTTTAAATACAGCTTACCTGTAAAATCCTTTTCTTGGAGTACATCACGGGACACAGAGCTCCCACCCCTCTTTTTGGGAACATTTTGGGAGGCATACTGCTTGCTACAAAACTGAGGGACTCCCTCTAGGGGAGGGGGTTATATAGGGAGGGACTTCCTGTTTGTTTGAGATGGCCAGTGTCCACACCTGAAGGTACTCCATATAACCCATATAGTAATGAATATGCCGCTCTGTGTCCCGTGATGTACTCCAAGAAAAGCATTTTACAGGTAAGCTGTATTTAAAAATCCCTTTTTTGCGCACTGTGATTGGCCAAGCATGCGGGACAGTTAAGGGTTAACTATCTAGTCACTCCATTGAGACTGGTATCTATATTTTTATATCCCGTACAGACTTTCCAATAGTTCTTTATCTATCCCTCAATGAACTCCAGGGATCCGTTATCTGTGTATGGTGAATTACATATGCTGTCACACTTCACTGTTACCAGACTTGTGGGTTATAGAATCGGTTTACACACAAATGAAGGCGATTCATAGAGTGGAGCGCACGGCGTACGTCGCCACTCCCACTTGGGCGGAGCAATTCACCCTCACGTCAGAGTTTAGCAGGAGGATGTGACGAGCGATGTTCAGCTTATGTGGATCGCAAGGTGGAACGCATGGCGCTGGGCGTCATGACGTCCGCCTTGTCCACTCCCCCTGAATCACCGGTACCAGATATTCTGATCCCCTCGTTTGAGTACGAGGACGGGAGAGGGACTACCCAGCTATTAAACTTTTGGATATTGGCACACTTTATATGTTTATTTGGCCACTATCCCCATATCGATATTTCCGTTAGCGGGGACGCATTTCCGGCAGTTGGAACGCAGACACCCGGAAGTGAAAGACCAGTGACACGCACGCTAACAGGGAGATGGCGGAGGAGGTGAAAGACACATCCAGGTGGGTACAGGCTATTTAAGTGCAGTCAGAAGCTGGGGTTCAGCTATACACCCCTGTTGATGTCTTTTTTAGACGAAACCGGTCGGGTACGCTGACCTTATCATCACTTACTGCACATTGGATTTTTTGGACTTTATTTTTATTTCATATCTTCACTCATGGGACATTGCTGTGAATTTTATTTTATTTTACCAATTTTTTCACTCATGTGTTATTACTGTGAAGTGCATTAAATTTTTTACACTATGAGGAGTTTTTTCTTTTTTCTTCCTCAATACAACAATAATTGAGTACTATCACGGAACTCACTCTTCTCACCGGAAAACCTCAGTGGAAAACCTCAGCGAATCCTTGGACACAACATACCGCAAAGCTAACAACTGGAGGTGACCAGAGAGGACAACCGGTCCATACAGGCCTGAAAGACTCCCCTACCGTATGGTGTAGTGTGAGTCCATCTTGTCCGGTAAGGGTGTCCATTCTTACCATACTATCATTGAGGATTCCACTGTTGATATTTTGTATCTCCACTCAAGAGGAATTTTTGTGTTTCTACACCTATTGGTGCATGGACTGTCTATATGCATGTTGAACAGTATTATTTATTGATTTTTTGCACCTATATATACATATTTGTGCTGTGCACCTTACCCTTGCACGGGAGGTATAGCTTATTATGTTACACGCACAACTCACTGTAGACACATGCTAATTCATTATGCCAACCAAGGCCAAGATTGGAATTTGATTCGAAAGTTCCCTTCTCCACAGTGTTCTTTTCCTTAGCTCATCTTGATAAGGAGTGCACTTATTACTGGAATTATCACTAGTTATTGGTGATTTAATGATCTAGTATAGTGTTTTGTAAGATTACACTTTTTTTCCACGTAACTTTTATTATACAGGGTTCTCCCTCTAGTGAGGCCCTTTTGGTTTGGGCGCTGCATTTTATTCTTACACTGTTTTCACAATTATCTTTTGTTGTGCTGGCTGCCCAGAAGCTCACTTGGTTTGGCGCAATATATACACTTTATATATATTTACTGTACAGCATGCTTGGCCAATCATCAGCGCGCAATGCCGCAGTGAATTATGGGCCGTTTTGCGTCACTCGAATTTGGTGCGAACGACCGATTTTGTTCGAATTTCGTCAAACGTACGAACAGACAACATACGTTCGTATCGAACGCGAAGCTCATCCCTAGTCACCAGTATGGTATTTGTACATCTAAATCATATCTCCTCTCAAGCGTCTCTTCTCTAGAGAGAATAAGTTCAGTGCTCGTAACCTTTCCTCATATCTAATGTCCTCCAGTCCCTTTATTAGTTGTGTTGCCCTTCTCTGGACTCTCTTCAGTTCCAGCACATCCTTCCTGAGGACGGGTGCCCAGAACTGCATGCATACTCCAGGTGCAGCTGGACCAGAGTCTTGTAGAGTGGGAGCATTAATCCCCTTTTTAATGCATGCCAATATTCAGTTTGCTTTGTTAGCAGCAGCTTGGCATTGCATGCCATTGCTGAGCCCTTCATCTACTAGGACCCTCAGGTCCTTTTTCATCCTAGATTCCCCCAGAGGTTCTCCCCCCAGTAAGTAGATTGCATTCATATTTTTGCTACCCAAGTGCATTATTTTAAATTTTTCTACATTAAACCTCATTTGCCATGTAGTTGCCCACCCCATTAATTTGTTCATATCTTCTTGCAAGTTTTCCACATCCTGCAGAAAAGTTATTGTCCTGCTTAGCTTAGTATCATCTGCAAATACAAAGATTGAGCTGTTTATGTTATCCTCCACGTCATTTATGAATACATTAAAGCAGATCTCCATCCTAAAGTGAAGATCCGCTGATCGGAACCCTCCCCCCCTCCGGCGTCACATTTGACACCTTTCAGGGGGGAGGGGGGTGCAGATACCTGTCTAAAGACAGGTATCTGCACCCACTTCCGGCCCGCAGTCTCAGGCAAAAGACGGGCTTTTCCCGTTGTGTGCTGGGAACTCTCGGCTCCCAGCACACAACGGGAGCCAATCGCCGGGCGCAGCGCGACTCGCGCATGCGCCGTAGGGAACCGGGCAGTGAACCCGGAGCGCTTCACTTCCTGGTTCCCTCACCGTGGATGAAGGGGGTTGCAGCAGGGAGATGAGCGATCGCTCGTCCTCTGCTGCGGACGCCGCTGGACTCCAGGACAGGTAAGTGTCCTAATATTAAAAGTCAGCAGCTGCAGTATTTGTTGCTGCTGGCTTTTAATAGTTTTGCAGTTTGCAATCCATGTACTCACCCTATGGTCCATACCAATGGACCTTACTTTGTACAGTAAATGTTTATGGGGAACTGTATCATTTGCTTTTTCAAAATCCAGAAACACCACATCTACGGGCCTTCTTTTATTCTAGATGGCAGCTCACCTCTTCATAGAAGATTAATAGATCAGTTTGCCAAGAACGATTCTTCATGAATCCATGCTGATTACTGCTAATAATACCATTGTCATTACTAAACTCTTATATATAGTCCCTTATCATCCCCTCCAAGAGCTTCAATACATTTAATGTCAGGCTAACTGGTCTGTAATTTCCAGGTATGTATCTTGGCCCTTTTTTAAATATTGGTGCTACATTGTCTTTTTCTCCAATCAGCTGATAAATTCATACAGTAGACTATTCATAAACATTAGGAACAGTCTGGCAATTACTTGACTGAGTTTTTTAAGGACCCTCGGGTGCCAACCATCTGGTCCTGGTGACTTATAAATGTTAAGTTTTTCTAATTCTGCCCTCTGTTAACCATGAGGGTGCTTCCTGTGACGTGTCATGAGGATCAATATTGCAGTTTTTGTTACTGAGGCCCCCCGATTCCCTCACGAAGACCGCGGAGAAGAATACATTAAATACCATTGCCATCTCTCCATCCTTAGTAACCAGATTCCATTCATCATTCTTTATGGGACCAATATGATCTGACCTCCCTTTCTTACTATTTATGTATCCCATTCCATGGGATCTTTTTTACTCTCCTTCGTTATGTGCCTTTCGTGTTCTATCTTGGCCACCCTGATTGCGTCCTTACATTTCTTGTTGCATTCATTGTAAAGTTAGAAATGCTGATGATGATCCCTCAGCCTTGTATTTTTTGAAGGCCTTCTTCTTTGCTTTTAAATGCATTTTTACGTTGGAGTTAAGCCAACCAGTACTTTTATTAGATTCTTTTATATCTATTTCCCATTGGGATGCACTACCCAATACCCTTATTTAATATGTTCTTCAAGCATACCCATTTTTCCTCTGTGTTCTTTGTTACTAAGATTTTATCCCATTTAGTATCTTCTAGCAGGATCGTAGTTTAAGGAAGTTGGCTCTTATGAAATTTAGTGTCTTTGTATTCCCCTTATGTTTCCTATTTGTGTGATTTATACTGAAACTAATTGACATGTGATCACTGTTTCCTAAATTGCCCCGTATTTCCACATCCGTGATTAGGTATGTATTGTTGGAAATTCGTTGGTCTAGTAACACTTTGTTTAGTGCATTTACCATCTGACTCATTAAATTGTCCTGCAAGACATTTAGGAACTGGCAAGCCTTAGATGAATACGTGGTTCCTTCCACAGAGCCTGTGCCAGATTCAGTAAGAACTTACGTCGGTGTATCAATACGCCGCGTAAGTTCTCGGATGCGCTGGCGTATCTTTTTTCTGTATTCAGAAAGCAAGATACGCCGGAATTTTGCTAAGATACGAGCGGTGTAAGTCTCTTACGCCGTCGTATCTTAGTTGCATATTTACGCTGGCCGCTAGGTGGCGCTTCCGTCGATTTACGCATCAAATATGCAAATTAGGTAGATACGCCGATTCACGAACGTAGTTGCGCCCGGCGTATCTATTTGCGTCGTTTACGTAAGGCGTCGGACCCACGTAAAGTTACCCCTGCTATATGAGGCGCAGCCAATGTTAAGTATGGACGTCGGAACAGCCGTCGAATTTCACATCGTTTACGTCGTTTGCGTGAGCCAATTCAGAATGGGAAGACATTCACGTTGAAAGCATTGACTATTTGCGACGTGACTTTGAGCATGTGCACTGGGATACGTCCACGGGCGAAGCATGCGCCGTTTGTTTGCCACATAATTTACATGGGGTCACGGTTAATTTTAATACAACACACCCCCTACCTGCCTACTTTGAATTACGCACACTTACGCCGGCACATTTACACTACGCCGCCATAACTTAGGACGCAAGTGCTTTGTGAATACAGCACTTGCCTCTCTAAGTTGCGGCGGCGTAGCGTAAAGAAGATACGATACGCCCGCACAAAGTTACGCCGGGCTTTCTGAATCTGGCTCTCTATATCTGTATAATTATTATCCCCTATTATAATGATACGTCCCATCCTTGCCGCTAATCCAAATCCAAACATGCTTGGGGACAAACATAGATCTATAGTAAGACAATAAAGTTAATGAAAATAAATATATATATATATATATATATAAAAACAAAAGAAATACTAAAAACAAAAAAAGGGCAGACTTGATGGACTACTCCTTTTTCTGCCGTCACTTTTCTATGTTTCTATGTAACTGGCCATGTTCAAGATATCTCACGAGTCATCCAAGCAGCTTCTTTGGGTCTGACGAGTGTCAGAGACATACCCCAGCATTATTTCAATTTTTTTGCAGATTTCTGGGAAGTGTGAGGCGCCGTACACACGGCAGAGAACCTCGACGGGCAGAACACATCGTTCCGCCCGTCGAGGTTCTCTCCCGGCCGTCGAAATCGGCGACCCGCCCGTCGGGAATGGCAACCAGCCATTCTTCCAGGCGGGTCGTCGAGGAAATAGAGAGCGTGCTCTCTATTTCTGCTCGACGGACTTCCCGACGGGAAGCTCGCCGAGACCGTACACACGGCCGAGGTCCTCGCTGGAATGCACATTCCAGCGAGGTTCTCGCTGGTTTTCAGCGAGAACCTCTGCCGTGTGTACGGCGCCTGAGAGTCAGTATGGACTTGGATGTGCCAGTATTGGCTTCTTAAAATTGACTAAATAAACACTGAGCAGATGAGGCACAGGTGCAGGAAAATAGAACCATAGACTGAAAGGAAAGCCCCGACATCTTGGAAAACCATACTAATTACCCCTCAGGATCCATCCGATGTTATCATTCCAGTACTCACTTCATTTAACAGTACCAAGCCCTGATGAAGGGGACATTTTGGACCCCCAAAATGCATTAGTGATTTTTAGAGATTTAGGCCGCGTACACACGACCAAATATATCTGTTCAAATCGGTCTGACAGACCGATTTGAACAGATATGTCTGCTGGCTGTTTTGGTTTGATCGCTGTACACACGATCAAACCAAAATCCCCACCGGCAGACAGCACGGTGACGTGGCGGTGACGTTGACGCTGCCACATCACCGCACCAGGAAGTAAAACACTTCCACGCATGCGACGAATCCATTCAACGCATGTGCGGGCAGATATGTCTGCTGGTTAGCTTACTAACCAGCAGACATATCGGTCCGACGGGTTCCCAGCAGACAGATTTTAAAGCAGGCTTTAAAATCTGTCTGCTGGACAAATCCGTCTGCTCGCCCGTACACACGATTGAATCTGTCTGCTGAGACGGTCTGTCAGACCGTTTCCAGCAGATAGATTTGATCGTGTGTACGTGGCCTTGGAGATTTCTCCTCTGTTACTGTTCTGATGTCAACCCAGAATTTGGGATTTTCTTTTACATTCACTTTCAATGATAATGTTAATCAGAATGAACCAAGAGGATGACAGCAATACCATCAGGTGTTCTAATCCCTCCCGTCTCTAGCCCAAACTAAAAGTGACACATTAAAACTGCTTATTAACATGTAAAACTTAATATGGTGTAGCTTGAAGTACTTAGCAAAACAATGGGGTTGATTTAGCTTCCAGGTTTTTTGAACAAGCTGAAGTTAGAAGATGATTGGCTACCATGCAGAGAGGGACCAGATTTTGCATGCTCTAGTTTTAGGAAATCAACCCTAATGTCACCATAGGTGTATAAGTGAAATTTTCAAGAACAGTCACAATTTATTTTTGACAGATAGAAATCACTTTTCCTTGTAATTAGGAAACAAGTGAAACCCATCTATCAGATAATGATACCGGAATTTTCATAATGAGTCATCTGCAAGTACGCTCTGCACAGGAGACTCTGTCAATGATCACCCACAATACAATATGATGTGTCTTAAAGAGATAGGTGATTAGGTCAGGAAGGAAGAGTATGCCACAAAAGGAAGCTCGGTTTTCAGAGTGCTTTGTTTTCTCTTGCACTTCTTCCGTTCTCAATGGCAGTTAACCCCTCCATTTTTGTATGATGGACATTTAGCTAAGATATGATGGATTAGCTAAGCAGCGCTTGATGTTCTAGCACAACCTCCTAACAGTACCCAACAACCCTTATTAGGAGCTACAATATATTGCCAAAATTACTTGGACGCCTGCCTTTACATACACATGATCTTTAATGTCTTCCCACTCTTAATTTGTAGGGCTCAATATTAAGTTTGCCCACCCTTTGCAGATATAACAACTTCAACTCTTCTGGGAAGGCTGTCCACAAGTTTTAGGAGTATGTCTATGGGAATGTTTGACCATTCTATAAGAAGCACATTTGTGAGGTCAGGCACTGAGCTTGCACAGGAATGCCTGGCTTGTAGTCTTTGCTTTAATTTATGTCAAAGGTGTTCTATCAGGTTGAGTTCAGGATTCTGTGCAGGCTAGTCAAGCTCCTCACCCCAAACGCGCTCATCCATATCTTAATGGACATTGCTTTTTGCATTGGTGTGCAGTCATGTTGGAACAGAAGGGGCCATCCCCAAACTGTTGTCACAAAGTTGGGAGCATGAAATTGTCCAAAATGTCTTGGTATGCTGATGCCTTTAGAGTTCCAACCACTGGAACTAAGGGGCCAAGCCCAACCCCTGAAAAACAAACCCACATCATAATCCCTCCTCCACCAAATGATTTGGACCAGTGCACAAATCAAGGTCTCTAAAGACATGGATGAGCGATTTTGGGGTGGAGGAACCTGACTGGCCTGCACAGGGTCCTGACCTCAACCGGATGTAAAACCTTTAGGATGAATTAGAGCAGAGACTGCGAGCCAGGCCTTCTTGTCCACATCAGTGCTTTACCTCACAAATAAGCTTCTGTATTCTGTAAGAATAGTCGAACATTCCTATAGACACACTACTAAACCTTGTGGACAGCCTTGCCAAAAGAGTTGAAGCTTGTATAGCTGCAAAGGGTGGGCCAACTCAATATTGAACCCTACGGAACCCTGTTTAGATGTCATTAAAGTTTATGTGCATGTAGAGGCAGGCATCCCAATACTTTTGACAATATAGTGTATATCCAACACAGCCTGCTAAAAAAAATATCTATAATCTACTACCCTTATGATGAGGATTGAATTAAATTAATATATTATTGTTGTATAAGACATTTTCATCTAGCTATGGAATATATTTAGCTTCGAGGAGGAACTGTTTCACTGTAAATAAAAGTCACCCCAATCCTTGCATGCCAAGTGTTGAAGAAATGTCTTAGTGAGTGTACAGTTTGCATTACTGCCATAGAACAGTGGGCTCTATACTAATTCTACAATCTCATTTTAAAGGACAAGTTCATGATAATGCCAAAACCCATCAGCCCACCCTCCCTAGTATCTTAATCTAATGTAACCCAACTCCTAGCATCCCTTGTGTAGGGATACAACCCCATTCTATGTAAGTGGAGCATGTTTTTTCCATTGTACCATTAAAGCGTATGTAAACCCTAATAATGAACTTCTCTTATTTCCTCCCTTTGATCAGTTAAATATACTATTAAAACTAATTTGTCATATCTGTTTAATAAGTTTTACCATTGTTCCATTAAGAGAATAATAAGAGTTCTCATTTTCCAGAGAAATGAATTAGCTTGAGCAGAATTATTTTAATTATTTTTCCTTTATGCAGAAAAACAAGAGTTATGTGTTTTATGATTTAACCACTTGCTTACTGGGCACTTATACCCCCCTCCTGCCCAGGTGATATTTCAGCTTCCGGCACTGCATCGCTTTAACTGACAATTGCGCGGTCGTGCGACGTGGCTCCCAAACAAAATTGACGTCCTTTTTTCCCCACAAGTAGAGCTTTCTTTTGGTGGTATTTGATCACCTCTGCGGTTTTTATTTTTTGCGCTATAAACAAAAAAGAGCGACAATTTTGAAAAAAATACAATATTTTTTACTTGTTGCTATAATAAATATCCCAGTTTAGGGCGATGCGTATTCTTCTACATATTTTTGGTAAAAAAAAAAAAAAAAAAAATCGCAATAAGCATCTGGTTTGCGCAAAATTTATAGTGGCTACAAAATAGGGGACAGATTTTTATTGGGACTGCGACGTTATGGCGGACACATCGGACACTTTTGACACATTTTTGGCGTCATTCACATTTATACTGCGATCGGTGCTATAAAAATGCACTAATTACTGTATAAATGTGACTGGCATTGAAGGGGTTAACACTAGGGGGTGAGGAAGGGGTTAAATGTATTCCCTGCATAGTGTTCTAACTGTGGGGGGAGGGGGGGTGACTGGGGAGGTGACCGATCTGTGTCTCTATGTACAAGAGACACAGATCCGTCTCCTGCTCTCCAGAGACAGAACGCTGTCTCTATGTAAAACGGCAATGAGAGATGATCTATGAGATCATCTCTCATTGGCCGCACAGATCGCATCGCAAACGGCCACTCTGATTGGCCGTTCGCGGCGATCTGTGATTGGCTGTATCCAAGGGACACGGGCAACACAGTGTTTCCCCGCAGCGCGCTCTGGAGCGCGCGCCAGGAAGCAGCTAGTGAAAAGCCGTCAATTGACGGCTTGTTGACAATTTAGACCTGCGATAGAGCCGTCATTCGGCTGTAGCGCGGATCTCAAGTAGTTAAAGGGGTTGTAAAGGATTTTTTTTTTTCATAATAAGCATCCTTTACCTGCAGACATTCCTCTTTTCACTTCCTCATTGTTCATTTTTGCTCAGAAGTTGCTCTATTTCTTCTCTGTTCTGTTCTCTTCCTGCTTGTCTGATTTTACTGACCACCGTGAAGGCAGACTTTACTGCGGTGGTCAGTGACCTGCCCGCCCCCTCTTGGGAACTACATCTGTGCGGCAGGACGCTCTCTACGTGTTAGAGACTTTAAGGAGGTGTGAATTACTGGGCGTGCCGCAATTCATACTGGGAAATGTAGTTCTTACATGAACAAATTATGCAAACCAGTAAGTAAATGAGAGAACAGAAACTAGAACGCCAGAGGTGATATAGATGAAGGAATTGAATAGGTATTTACTCGTTTGTTAACAGAATCATTACACTATTCTGTCTGTCTACCTTGCAGACATTAATTTTAGGCATTTTTTTTTTCCTTTACAACTCCTTTAATGCTAGTTGATTGCTGAGACTGTGAATAAACTGAACCTACAGAGAATACATTTATTGAGCAATAGCCATTGGGATCAAAGAAAGGCTAAAGCCGACCATAGACGGAGCAGTTTTCTTTCCTGCAACCAATCGCTCCATTTCCCCTTTTCCCCTTCAACACAGCCAGTGATGATGGAGGATTCCCTCCAATTGAGCCATCATGTTCTCCCAGCGGTGTGGGGGAGGACTGGGGGTCTGTAATTGCATGTGAAAAAGGAAGGTATTTCAACGCCAAAATTTCCTCAGAAAAACAGTGATGAACTGTGTGTAGTGATATAAAGTGGAGTGAGAAGGCGCTAAAGTTCCTATGGGAACTAAAGAAAATCACAATAGTACCGTATATAAATGAAACTGCGATCAGCTACAAAAGAGACCACATTATACAATTGACTATAATGACACCCAACTGAGTGGATGAAATATGTGCATTAAAGTCCCAATACTAGATAGAAACTATAAAGTCCAGCAATACACTCAACGTGCAAACGTGAAACACAACAAAACTTGAACTGAAAGTAATATTAACCACTTGACCACTGGGCACTTAAACCCCCTTCCTGACCAGACCAATTTTCAGCTTTCGGTGCTCTCACAATTTGAATGACAATTACTCAGTCATACAACATTGTACCCATTTGAATTTTTTGTCCTTTTTTTCACACAAATAGAGCTTTCTTTTGGTGGTATTTGATCGCCTCTGGGTTTTTTATTTTTTTGCGCTATAAAAGAAAAACGACTGAAAATTCTGTAAAAAAAAAAATCTTGTTTCTGTCATATTAGCAGGTTATTTCTCACACACAGCATATGCATACCACATTCTGCTATTCCTCCCGAGTATGGCGATACCCCATGTTTGGGACTTTTACACAGCGTGGCCACATACAGAGGCCCAACATGCAGGGAGCACCATCAGGCGTTCTGGAACACCCAGACCAATTCTGACATTTCTCTCCTACATGTAAAAATCATCATTTATTTGCTAGAAAATTACATAGAAACCCAAAACATTATATATGCTTTTTTTTTAGCAAAGACCCTAGAGAATACAATGGCGGCCGTTACAACTTTTTATCTCGCATTGTATTTTCGCAGAAATTTTTTGAACGTGTGTTTTTAAAAAAAAACTGTTTGTGCTTAAAAAAAAAAAGAAAACAGTAAAGTTAGCCCAATTTTTTTCAAAATGTGAAAGATGAAGTTACGCCGAGTAAATAGATACCCAACATGTCACACTTCAAAATTGCGCACACTCATGGAATGGCGCCAAACTTCGCTACTTAAAAATCCCCATAGGTGATGCTTTAATTACTTTTATTGGTTACATGTTTTTAGTTACAGAGGAGGTCTAGGGCCAAGATGATTGCTCTCGCTCTAACGTTCGCAGAGATACCTAACATGTGTAGCTTGAACACCGTTTTCATATGTGGGCGGGACTTACGTTTGCGTTCACTTCTGCATGCGAGCACACGTGGACAGGGGTGCTTTAAAAAAATGGGTATTTGGGTATTGCAGAGTATTGGGGTATTGCAGAGTATTGGGGTATTGCAGAGTATCGCGCAGGGTATTGCAGAGTATTGGGGTATTGCAGAGTATCGCGCAGGGTATTGCAGAGTATTGGGGTATTGCAGAGTATTGGGGTTTTGCAGAGTATTAGGGTATTGCAGAGTATTGGGGTATTGGGGTATTGCAGAGTATCGCGCAGGGTATTGCAGAGTATTGGGGTATTTCAGAGTATCGCGCAGGGTATTGATGAGTACTGGGGTATTGCAGAGTGTCGCGCAGGGTATTGGGGTATTGCAGAGTATCGCGCAGGGTATTGGATTATTGCAGAGTATTGGGTTATTGCAGAGTATTGCACAGGGTATTGCAGAGTATTGGGGTATTGCAGACTATTGGGGTATTGTAGAGTATTGCGCAGGGATAGCTGAGCTGGGAGGGATGGATGGCTGAATCTGTGACTGCATTTGTCACAGATCCAGCCACAGTGCTGCTGCTGCTGCCACCCACTCCCCCCCCCTCTCCTCTCACACTGTACCGAACGGTACAGAGAGGAGAGGGAGGAACCGGCGTCATCAAATGATGACGGTTTGTTTACAAGTGATCGCTCCGTTTGACGGAGCGATCACGTGGTAAATGGCCGCTATCAGCGGCAATTTACCGCTATCCGTGATGCGCTGGGTCTTCTAGACCCGGCGCTCACGGATGATTCCAGGAGCGCGCCCCAGGGGGCGCGCGAGTGAAGGATTGTGGGAGGACGTCCCAGGGACGTCGTCCCAAAGTAGCTCCACCGCGCTGTAGCAGTAAAATGTCTATGGCGCGGTGGGCAAGTGGTTAATAATTCATCCAGAGCTGGTCATGCAATGTGACTTGAAAGTGACAATTTTCTAATCCTTCACCAAAACCACAGCTTCATCCGAAGTTCTCTGAATGATTTATGCGCTTACCACAGCACATGGACTCCTTTAATGAAAAAGTGAGTCATGCACGCTGGACAGGATCAGTGCCTGTACACTCTGCGGATTGGACTGGAAAACAGCTCCAAATTCAAAGACATATAAAAACATACAGCCGATTGGCACCTTACTCGGTAAGTGCTTGCCCAACACTGGAACTGATAGCCTGTCAGCTCCTATATGGTGACCTCGCTCTGGCAACGTGAGACTTTCAGCAGCGTGTCCTGTGACTTGGCTGGTTCCTTTGTACCTGGGATCAGCTGGAGTATAAAAAAGACCAGGTCTGTAGCCACCTGGTTGGCAACCAATGATCTAAACCATATAATTATTCTTCAAAGATCGGTCATACACATCCTCTACTTAATGGTCCTTGGTAATAGTATTTTTAATGAAATAATTTATTACTAGTTTTCTGCAACCTTTTATCATCCTATATGAGTTCTTTAACCTCTCCTTTCCCCCTCTCTTCCATTTTTTATATTTTTGCTGCTGTGATCTGACTTCCTCTTCAAAGGTGGCTACATTCTCTTCATTCAGTGCACATAACCGCAACTAATAGGGACTGCTTGTGCCTATTAGTTGTGGTTATGTGCACTGAATAAAGAGAATAAATGTTGCCATCTTTGAAGAGGAAGTCAGATCACAGCAGCAGCAAAAAAAAAATAAAAAATTAAGAAATTGGAGATTGGGAATGGTCAAACGGTTTGGCCCGATCATCAGTTCAGGCCGAACATTTGCCCATTCGGCCATTCACCAATTTGCAGGAGGTTCACCCCGATGGATGGCTCTGACCCCTATCCCAAAGCACCTTGTCCCCTTGTTGATGGAGGACAAGGACCTCTTCCTGACAACCCTGGGCTGTGGTTTTTGGGGTCTGCAGGTGGTGTCTTATCAGAATCTAAAAAGTCCCTTTAACACATAAAGTTACATGCCCAGCATGCACCAGTCCATGATGTCAGAAGGGGGCAGTGCCACTGGGTGACGTAGCTAGGTTGCCCCACCCTTTACCTATATTAGCAGGGCCAATCCGCCTTACAAGCCGCTTAGGGCCCCGCAAAGCTAAAATACTAGAGACCCCGTCTGGTGAATAGTCATTTGTCCCCTCACCCCGCTTCTCAACTTGCTAGCTGCATGGGAGAAGAGGTAAGAAGTCAGCACCCCCCGCTTCTCAACTTTCATGTGACATGTCATTTTCTGCAGCCACTCTGCTTTTCAACTTTAATGTGACATGTCATTTTGCTTAGGGCCCCAGGGAGGTCAGGATCGGCACTGTATATTATAAAAATCAAAGTGCAGAGCAGACGTTTAGCGGGAGGCCTCCCAGGAGGCAGAGCATTTTTGGGGGGTTTCGGAGTTCGGGTCAGCGGGCAGCGTGATTGACAATGGATTTATATTGAGGGACACTATTTTTAGATTTTTTAATAAAGGATTTGTCAAGAACTGTCACTTGTGTGTAGCACTCCCTTACTTTCAGTATGGGCACTACGCTAAAGTTAGGGGGGAATAGGAGAGTTATTTTGCTCCCATTCACAATTATGTTAAAGTTTGGGCTGCTGTCGATTTGGAACTGTCCTGTGGGTTGGTCTGCGCTCCAGGGGTGTTGGTCTCACCCCCGGACGACAGGTGGTGCCAGAGGGGTTCTAACAGAGCAGCTCTCCCCCAGCAGCCAATTGGAGGAGCTTTTCACTTGCAGGGCATGCTGGGGAAGGGTATATCTGAGTCAGACGACATTTTTCTTGGTTCTTTGCGGGTTCCAGGTTCCAGGTGCGGCACCCACCTTCAGGGTGTGCGCATCCAACGGGCCCCGACGACCTACCAGGCCGGGCCACATGCTACGCGAAGTTCCATGCGGATGCTGAAAGGGGCCCCAGTGACTTACTGGGTCCTCATATTAACTAAAGATCCCAGGCTGGGTGCCGTTCGGTGGGGGATCGGCTTGAGGAGAACCCGGAGGCAGGTGATCCAAAAGGGCTTGAACGAACCATCAGGGATCTGGTGACCAGAAAACATTGACAGGTGCACTTCAACTGTAAAACCGGTGACCCTGACTGAATTTACTGGGAGGATTTGCTCAATCCATTTAGCTCATCTAAGTACTGGGCCTGTGGCAGAGGTCCCTGAGTCAGGCCTGTGGCAGAGGTCTGTTCCTCCCAGCAATCTACAAAAGTGACACTTCGGCTGCCAGGCTTGTGGCAGGAGTCTGTCCGGAGGCACTTCACCCACTCTGGCTAGAGTGGCGACGAACTGCACTACTTCAGAAAGCAGGCTTGCTTTCTTCTCTATCCAAGGCCTGATACTGCGAATGTTCTTCTGCTTCATCAACCTTTCCTATCCTATCTCATGTTGATGTTGGTCATGATGGGCCTTGAAATAAAGCATTCAGAAAACCTACTCACTGATTGGACATTCGCTCACTACTTTTACTCACTACCATCACCCCTGGAAAATTCTACAAGGTAACTTAATACGCCGATCCCAAATCAACCAGCGGCTCCCGAGGTAGTATCGCTACAAGTGTTTATTACTTTAGACTTGTTTTGGTGAATTGGTAGGGGTACTGTGTATCTGATACTCATTTACATGGGGGGGTGGATCTGGGGGCCCCACCTGCAGACCCCGACAACCACAGCCCAGGGTTGTCAGGAAAAGTCCCTTGTCCCTATACAGTAAACATGAGTTAAGGGCATGTGGCCTGGTATGGTCCTTTCCTGACCAGCCAGGCTGCATGCCCGGATAAGGGTTTGGTATGGTTTTGGTATGGATTTTGGGGGAGAGCCCATGCATTTTTTGTGTGTGGGGTTCCCCGCAATTGTAACCAGGTAAGTCATTTTAAATGGGATTTGACTCATTTTTTCTCTTTAGAAATTGAATTTTTGCTGCAGCATGTTACATATGCTCAACTTTACAGACACATTAAGGGACCCCCTCCCCCTCCCCCTCCACTGTATTAATAAATTAAATTCACTGCAAAAACAATTATTTACAATTTTATTTTGTTATTGATACATGTCCCCCAGGGCAGTACCCAGACCTCCATGGCCCTTTTTTCTGGCCAGTTACATTGCCGGCACTGTGTATTTACATCCAGTGTGTTCATATTCACATTGCAACCTGTTGTGCAACGTTAATACATGAATGCAACCTGTTGTATAAACATTCTTTGTAATTTTTTTAATAAAAATATATATTTTTTTTTTGCGTTTTTTTTAATTATGTGTCACTTTAGGTGGAATGGCCTAATGTATCTGTAGGAAATCGAGTAGCTCTGAGCAGGTAGAATGTGTCCCCTGCATGCATTCAAGCCTTCATTTTCAATTTTATCCAACACATTTATAGAAATGTATTTCCTTTTTCACAAATTGGTTTATTTATTCATTTTTTTTTCTGTCTTTCAACTCCTTCATGTTATGTTAACTATTCAGAACAGGTAGTGTAAAGTGAAGAACAAAGACTTTCTGTGCTGTCTAAACTTTGCTTATGCATCACAAGTCAGTGCCTTGGTCAGTTTCTGAGCTAAAGCAATTATTGTATTTGTGATGCCATCAGGAACAATATTATGGAGAAATGTGCAATGACACTCCATTCCATTGGCTTTCAGATTGGTGGAGGAAAAAAAAAATCAATTTTACTAAAAGCTCTATAATTCCACTTTCTTTTCAGAGAGTAATGCTCCAAGACTCGAAAAATATTGACATGGCATTAGCTTTCTCACAGTCCTTTGTAAAGTGAATACATTTTCACAGACGTGGCCATGTTATTAAATCGGTTTCCTTGTTATGAATTAATCTCAACATGCTTGAAAAAAAAGGGGGGGGGGGGAGGTTAAACAAAGGTTATGCAATACTGTAAACAGAAAAATATCCAGTTTTCATAAATTATTTATCATTTTTAAATAGAAAATCATAAAATATTAATGGCTGAATAGTACATATACAGTATAATGTACTGTGCAAAAAGGTTTAGGTAGGTGTGAAGAAATGATGTAAAGTAAGAATGTTTTCAAAAATATATATTTACATTTTTTTTTTTATTATTAATTTACAAAGTTCAAAGTGAGCGAACAGAAGAAAAAAATCTAAAGAAAATTAATATTTGGTGTGACTAATCTTTGGCTTCAATCGCAAGGGCCCTTTCCCGTGAGGATTCGTACCTAACCTTTCTTATCCGCTCAGCGGGGATCAATGGAGCGATGCCCGCTGAGCCAGCAGATGACAGGGTGGTCCCTGCACACTGTGGGGGATCGGATGAACACGGACCGCCTGTTCATGTTCACCCGATCCGATCCGCAGACAGATGGAAAAATAGTATTTCCTCCGTCTAAAGAATCGGACCATATCGGGGACCAATGAGATCGGGTGTCAGCGGAAATTCATTACGTGTATGTCCGTATTGCATCCAAAAACGGATGGATGAAATACGGACATTCTGTCCGTACGTGTGAAAGGGCCCTTACACTTGCACATGCACAAAGACAGGGATTTTGTTGAAGTCAGGTGTATGATTAACTAATTATACTAAGCAGGTGTTAATCACCATCAATTTCATATGTAGGTTGAAACTAGGGATAAGCCTGATGTTTGAGTCGAATGTAAGTTTGACTCGAACATCGGGTGTTCGCCTGTTCGCCAAAACAATTTGCAGTGTTCGCGGCAAATTCGAAAGCCTCGGAACACCCTTAAAAAGTCTATGGGAGAAATCAAAAGTGCTAATTTTAAATGCTTATTATTGTTTATTGTTTGTTTCTTATACAAGGCGCATAGTTCACAAAACATATTTGCATCGATGCTTATATGCATGGTATTGTCATAAAAAGTGTTTGGGGACACGGGTCCTGTCCCAGAGGACATGTATCAATGCAAAAGTAATTTAAAACTGCTCACGGCTGTAATACGGCTGTAATGAATTGTTGGGTCTTGGCAATACACAAAAAAGTAATTGAAAAAAAGGCTGAGCCCTCCCCCCCCCTGTCCATTACCAGGCCCTTTGGGTCTGGTATGAATTTTAAAGTGGAGGTTCACCCTGAAAAACAACTATATGCCATTACATCCAGCATACTGCTGACATCTGCAGTATGCTGGGTTTTTTTTTGCTGTATTTACCGTCTTATCGTTCTTTTCATTCGTCTCCGAGCGTTGACTCCCACAGGGAATAGGCGTTCCTATGAAGAGGCGTAGATGATTGACGTGCGGGTAAAGCCAGTCACGCCTTCCGAAAATACACAAAGTGGGACTCAGCTCTTTACGGCGCTATACGGCGCCTGCGCCTGCCGTGTAGAGCTGACTTTGCAGGCGCCGTAAAGAGCCGAGTCCCACTTTGTGTATTTTCAGAAGGCGTGACGCGCTTTTCCTGCATGTCAATAATCGACACCTCGTCTTAGAAACACCTACTCCCCGGGGGAGCGAGAACCCTGAAGCCGGGTGAAAACAACGATAAGGTGGTAAGTACAGCGGAAAAAAAATCCAGCATACTGTCGATGTCAGCAGTATGCTGGATGTAACGGTATATAGATGTTTTAGGGTGAATCCCCGCTTTAAGGGGAACTCATGTACTCATTAAATATAGTAATTATTAGCAAAGGTTTCCTGAGATTTGAAAGTTATTTCAAGGGTTCCTCTGTGGTAAAAAGGTTAAGAAAAGCTGCTTTAGCAGTTTGTCATTCTTTCTTTAGAAGAGCTTATACAAAATCTGTGCTCAAATCCTACAACTCCCCTGATCCAGGGGATTTTGATCTACTGCAGTCCAGAAAGAAAGAAGTGAACAACATGACGGATGTCAAACAAAGCCTAGATTTTATAGAAACCGTTTCTTTTAGAGATATGTGACTAAGGCCAATTTGCCTAAAATTCTAGCTTGCTTTACGTATCCGCTTGCTGATTATATTGATTTTAAACAACAAAAAAACATGCCACACATCAATGGCTAATCACTACAAAGGGTACAGTACAGGGGGAAAGCAGAAGAGCACAGTACAGGGGGGTCAGAAGGTCACAGTACAAGGAGGATCAGGAGGACAGGTGGATGCTTCCCAGGACACAGCCATCCTGGGACAGTTCAGTAAAATGTATGATTGTCCTGTTAAATCCGGGAAAGCTGGTAAGTATTATGCAATGCAAGATTATTATGGGGCCCCCATGCACCTAAGGCCCCCAGGCACTGCCCAGGAGTGCCCCTGCATTAGGACAGCCCTGTCCCTCTGTAGTTTTTTTTATTGAACAAGGTCACAGCTATTCTCTAGATGAAAAAATGTATGCTTCCTAAAATAATTTAGCAGCTCAATACTTCAGGAAATGCTTAAAGTGGATATCCGCCTGGGTAAACAAACATTTTAAGTCAGCAGTTACAAATACCCCAAATACAAATATGTCCCTTTGGCTCCAGGTGCAGGTGCCGCCATCCTTATGGCTTCATAGCCTGTTTCCTACTGCTTAATGTGTGCGCCACACTGCGCTTTCTGAATGGACTCCCAGAAGGCAGCAAGGGGGGTGAATTAAATTTAAATTAAAGGGACTTGCACCTGACTGTGGATAAAGGTGTACTCCACTACAGTGGCAAGTGAGGATGATGAGTGATGCTCATCATCTGAGTGTACTGAACGAGGATATCAAGTGTGAGGGATGAGTAAGGACAAAAAATCAAGTTCAGGAGGACAACTGAATAGGGTGAATGAAATTTGGTGGGAAACCGATTAGAAAAGGACTGATAAATAATTAAGATTTGGAGGTTGGCAAGTTGGACAAGTGACTACTGTAACTAGGGTTTGATGCATCAAGGTTCAAAAGATTAATGAGGGGGACGTGTAAAGCCCCGTGTACACGGCCGAGGTTCTCGGCAGAAACCAGCGAGAACCTCGCTGGGAGCCGCATTCTGCCGAGAACCTCGGCCGTGTGTACGCTCTCGGCGAGCCCCGCCCGTCGGGAAACCCGTCGAGCAAATAGAGAACAGGTTCTCTATTTGCTCGACGGCCCGTCGGGATGAATGGCTGGTTGCCTTTCCAGACGGGCGGGTCGCCAATTCTGATGGCCGGCAGAGAACCTCGACGAGCGGAACGATTTGTTCCGCCCGTCGAGGTTCTCTGCTGTGTGTACGGGGCTTCAGGGTTTGACCAAATTATTGAGTTATGAATGTGTGGCTGAAATTTAGAGGAAGGATGATTAACAACCTCCTGTAGTTTGGAGCAGGTGTGACTGAAGATCCAAGAATGACTGGTTAGGTTTTGGATATTAGGCACTGATGTTTAAAGACAGGGTGACCAGACTTTTAAAGAAAAGCTGTGTTTAGCAAAGTACAAAGTGTAAAAATACAGCCAGTGGCATATTGAATTCAGTTATTGATGGATTTAAATAGAGGCAATGAGTGTCTCTAAGGGAAAAGGCAAGCTCTCTTTAACAATCCTGGATCTTTTCTAGGGCCAAAAAACAACCTTTCATTAGCTCGGAAACATGATGCTTGACACTGAGATCTTAGATATTAATATTTTAAATTTTTGATTTAACTTGTATTATTTTTTGGCATGGGTGCTTTTTTTTCAGTGTATTTATTTTTTGTGTTGCTGATGTGACAGTTCTCAGTGTCACATATTTATTTATTAACAGAGCTAATAATTACAAGGTTAGTGCTAGCAAAATGATCTGCATGGTTTTGTTAGCAAACAAAGCAATATGATAATTTCTAAGAAAATGTTGGCTTTTTTTGTCAACATATAGTAAGGCCCGGAGTGAGAGAAAATTAAATGAAAGTGCAGGGTCGGCATTACAGTGTGAGAAGGGGAATCAACTATGGGGTTAAGGATTGCAGGTGTAGAATGGGGGAGAGGTGGATTGGTTGGAGCAACAGGATGAGGAGGGGTTTGTGGTAGTTAGTTACAGGATAGCTGGGGTCTCCTGGACAGCAGAGAAGGGACAGATGACAAGCAGGCAGTTTTCCACCCACCCTCCCTGTGTTTTGTTTTGTTTGGTTGGTTTGCTTTATATCTTTGCAGGTGCAATATGAGCAAAGGACATCATGGCAGCTGATCGTGTGGCGGTGGTTGGTCTTTTGACGGTGGAAGAAAATATGGTTGAGATGGAAGTGTGGGGGGCTCATTTGTGGTATGTGCCCCTCTGGTGTATTCCAATTACTAAGGTTAGCTGGAATGCGGTAATGGTTGCACTGTGGGTGTGGGTTGTCTCCGAGCTGGTGTGTCACGGCTGGAGGCCTGGTATGGTAAAAGATCCCACAGTGTTACAAGTGGAACAAGTTGGAATTCTGGGTGGTGTCATAAAACCAACAGGCTGATAAGTTGTTTTTGTTAAAAAAAAATGCTGCTATGGCCATTTGTACTCCAATTCATGTGTGGTCTCATTAATTTAGTTAATAGCAAGGGGATGGTGAGTACTCATGTTCGGGCAGACACAAAACAAGGTGGGACATCTTATCTACACTGGTCAAGTAAAGGCAAAATAGGTAACTTAAATATGCTGAAATTACGTAATTTATCTACAGCTCTGACCATTATGGAGCTGGTAGAAAAGAATCTTCAAACCTGTATGTAAAATATGAATTTATGGCACAGAAAGCATATACAATCATAAAAACAAAGTCAAAAAATGACTTTCAGGTAAACAATATCAAATGAAGGTCTTGTACAAACTCAACAAAAAAAATCGCTGAATTCTGGATATTCAGAGACTCTTAGCTCCATTAGGCCAGAACATTACATTATTTAGATTATGAGCGACAGCAAGTACACCTTGTCCTGCATTTCATAACCTAGTACATTGAGGGCTGTGTTGTATTTCCCCTGCCTTACCGGCTATCGAAGTGATTTGCTAATTTTCATTATATGGGTCTATTTCTGCCTTGTGAAACAGGATGGTAACTTGAGCGTACAAATACAGCTCGTTCCTGCAGTCAGAATGGAACTGGTTGGAAATAACTGATTTTATGCTTGGCTGAGCCCCGTCTTGCTTGACTTCATGAGAACATTATCTTAGAACTTGCAATGGTAAGGATGAATTGCTCTGTGACTGCTGTGTAAACTGTTGCAGTAATATTAAGCAGATGCATTTTTAATATAGTGCGACGCAAGATCATTGTTTTATATAATAAGGTGAATGAGTCACATTCCTCCTCTTAGAAATTGACTAATGCTGCAGTAATATACAACACAAGCAGGCTTATTCAGTCAAGCTAAGAAAAGAACACGGATGATATGTAAAGTTCAGTAACCTTCAGCAGCCAGCTGTTCAGTTTTTCAGTTTACTGCATTCAGCTTAAAGTAAGTCATTTTTTTAGTCCTGACCATAATAAATCAAATCATTTATTATGCCGCTATACAAATCATCTAAAGTGACCTAGTCTAGTCAGTAGACAATAATAATAATAATAATAATAATAAAAGGCCCCTGAAATGGAAGAGGTCTGTAGTTCTCCAGTGGCCTATGTCTCCAACCTTTAGCTCATTCCAACATCCTGTATAGTCTTTAACCACGTCAGCTCCGGAAGATTTACACCCCTTCAGGACCAGGCCACTTTTTGTGATACGGCACTACGTTACTTTAACTGACCATTGTGCAGTCGTGCAAAGCTGTACCCAAATACATTTGTCCTTTTTTCCCCCACAAATAGAACTTTGTTTTGGTTGTATTTGATCACCTCTGCATTTTTTTTGAAAACACCAATTTTGAAAAAAAAATATTTCTTACTTTCTGCTATAAAACAAATCCAATAATTTTTTTAAAAAAATAACAATTTCTTTATCAATTTAGGCCAATATGTATTCTGCTACATACTTTAGGTTTAAAAAGAAACAATAAGCGTATATTGATTGATTTGTGCAAAAGTTATAGGGCCAGATTCAGGTAGAGTTACGCCGGCGTATCAGTGATACACCAGCATAACTCACACTTTGAGCCGGCTTATCTGTTTTCTGTATGCAGAAAACAAGATACGCCGGTTTGTTGCAAAGATCCGACAGGCGTAATTGTATTACACCGTCGGATCTTAAAGGCAGTTTTAAAATGGCCACCGGGGGCGTTCCCGCTGATTTACGCCAAGAATATGTAAATCAGCGAGATACGACAATTCGCAAACGTACGCGGGCCAGACGCAGTCACTTTACAACGTTTCCGTAAGGGGTTTCCCGGCGTAAAGATAAAGCAACAAAAAGCAGGCGCATCCTATGTTAAGTATGGCCGTCGTGACCGCGTCGAATTGAAAAAGTTTAACGTCGTTTGCGTAACTTGTCCGTGAATGGGGATTGACGTCATTGACGTTCACTTCGAAAACACCGTCATAATTTGGAGCATGCGCACTGGGATACATTGACGGCCGGCGCATGCGCAGTACGTTCGCCGCGGGATCGTGCCTATTTTAAATACTGCACGCCCCCTACCCGCCCAATTTTAATTCCGCCGGCCCATTTTCGCTACGCCGCCGCAACTTTAGGAGCAAGTGCTTTGTGAATACAGTACTTTCTCGTAAAGTTTCAGCGGAGTAACGTAAATGAGCAACGTTACGCCAGAATAAAGATTCGCCCACCTACCTGAATCTGTCCCATAGAGTCTACAAACTATGGGCCAGATTCAGGTAGGAGAGCGGATCTTTTTGGTGGAGTAACGTTTCTCATTTACGTTACTCCGCCGAAACTTTAGAAGCAAGTACTGTTATTCACATAGCACTTGCTCCTAAAGTTGCGGAGGCGTTGCGAAAATGAGCCGGCGTTATTCAAATTGGGCGGATAGGGGGCGTGTATTATGTAAACTATGCGCGATCCCGTGGCGAACGTACTGCGCATGCGTCGACTGTCAGTGCGCATGCTCCAAATTCTGTCAGGGAACGTCAATGACGTCAATCCCCATTCACGGACGTTTTACGCAAACGACGTGAACATTTTTAAATTCAACGCGATGACGACGGCCATACTTAACATAGGATACTCCACCTAGGGGTCATGTTTTTCTTTGCGCCGCGTATCGCCGCGTATCGCTTACGGAACCTTTGGAAAATCATTGCGTCGGGCCCGACTACGATCGTGAATTTCCGATTCTCGCTGATTAACATATTCTCGGCGTTAATCAGCGGGAACGCCCCGAGTGCCATTTTTAAAATTGCAGTTCCGATACGACGGCGAAATACAATTACGCCGCTCGTATAGGAACTCCAACCCGGCGTTTCATGTTTTCTGCTTACAGAAAACAGAAACGCCAGCTCAAAGTGAGAGTTATGCCGCGTACACACGGTCGTTTTTTGTGATGAAACAAAACGACATTTTAAAAAACGTCATTTAAAATGATTGTGTGTGGGCAAAACGTTGTTTTATGTCTTCAAAAAAACGACCAAAAAAAAATTCGAACATGCTTGAATTTTTTATGTTGTTTTTTCAGAATGTCGTCTTTTGTTTCACAAAAAATGATCGTGTGTGGGCAAAACGACGTTTAAAACAACGTTTTTAAACCCGCGCATGCCCAGAAGCAAGTTATGAGACGGGAGCTTCAATGGAACAGAGTGCCGTCGAAAGTGTCTTACGTAACCGCACTTTGCAAGAGCATTTTCAGAAAACGATGGTGTGTATGCAACATCGTTTTTTAAAATTAAGTTTGAAAAACGTTGTTTTGTTTCATGAGATAAAACAACGTTTTTTTACATCACAAAAAGTGATCGTGTGTACGCGGCATTAGGCTGGAGTATCACTGATACTCCAGCCTAACTCTACCTGAATCTGGCCCTATGGGTTCATTTTACAAAATTTTTACTTCTTTATTTTTACTAGTAATAGTGGTGATCAGCGATTTATAGCAGGAACTGCGACATTGTGGCAGACAAATCGATCACTAAGTGAAATTTTTTACACTTTTTTTGAGAACCAGTGACACCAATACAGTGATCAGTGCTATAAATATGCACTGTCACTGTACTAATGTCACTAGCAGGGAAGGGGTTAACATCAGGGACGGTCAAAGGGAGAAATGTGTCCCTAGAGAGTGATTACTACTTATGGGGGGGTGTTTTTGCTGTGAGAAGACAGAGATTGTGTTTTTGCTAAGCAGAAGCACAGGATATCTACCACCCCCTCTAACAGAACAGCGATCTACCTTGTTTACATATGCAAAAAGAGAAAGAGAAGAAGGCGCCTCCAGGTTAACGACGGCATGCCAAAAGTTTCCAGTGATGTCACAGCGACTCACACTGCGCTCCACACCTCGCTCCCGATGGTCTCACTGTTGCAGGTGGATTTCCTGCAACACGGACGGTCTGACACAGAGAGGCACCAGAGCACTATTCCAGCCAACATCTAGTGCGGAAGTACGCTACACTTGGGAACTATCAACAAAGGATTCACATGCCGGATCTCCATTACTTTTGATGTAAGTGGATGCTGTCACTTATTATTTATTAAAGCTATTGTGTCGTTAACCTGGAGGCGCCTTCTTCTCTTTCTCTTTTTGCATATGTTGGAGTTCTGCTCTCATCTCCACAGCTTTGGAAGGCTTGCCCCGGATCATAGACTCGGATCATCAGCTTTTTATAGGACAGTATCCCCCCCCCCTTTTTTTTCCTCATTGTCCCCCTCCATTTCCACAGTTTTAAACATTTATTTTAAATACCCTAAGGACATTTTACGTCTATTTAACCTCATTTTCCACTGATCTTCAGCGCCACTACCCCAATCTTTTTACCTTGTTTACATAAGCAGACCGCTGTTTTATACCTCTCCTGAACGATTGCTGGGTACCGGCGGACATCCAGTCCACCAGACCCACTGATTGCCGCCTGCTGTGTCCAATCAAAGCAGGAATGGGTCGCGGTGGCGCGTGTGTGCGCCCCAGACCTGGAAGTGTAGAATCACTTCCACTTCCTGTAATGTTGTAGCTTCTAAAATTGGGGCAAATAATAGATAATGAGTTGGGGTAATAGAGAGCTGAGCACCGGTTAACATGGAGGCAAAAGTGATCAGCTTTCTCCAAACCGGCACCACATGCAGAAGTTCTTTTTAACCTTAATGCATCCTATGCATTAAGGTAAAAAAAACTCCTGGGTGCAGCTTCCCCCCAGCCTCACCTTATACTTACCTAAGTCCCATCTCGGTCCAGCAATGTGCATGAGAGCAGCGATTCTCCTGGGTCTCTCACTTCTCATTGGCTCACACAGCAGCAGGACATTGGCTTCTGCTGCTATCCACCCCAACCAGTAAGCCAATCAGGAAAGAATGGGGAAGCGAAGGCCGAACCACACTATGTGTGTGATTGGACAATGTCCATTCACAGGAGCATGGTTTGGGAGTTAGTGGAGGTAGCGACCCACAGAAATCCCTGTTACCACCTTCCAGACTTCCAGAGCGCCAACATTCCGGATGCAGAGTGGATGAAAGACACTTATACTCCTACAGATAAGCCAAACTTGTTCAGCTCCTTTGTGAGGGATAATTTTATATGAATAATTTTAATGTAATAAAATAACCTGATTACTACGCTTAGAAGGCGCTGCTTTCTTATCTCTCCTATCATTTCAGATTTTGCTTCAATCTGCAAGCTGGCAGCCTCCTTCGCGATAGTATCGTTTTTTATATTTTTTATATCTTATGGACTTGTGTAAAATGGACTAATGGACTTACATACAGCCCTGTCAGTTTTTCCTTTTTCCCCTTCTTTTCTAAAAAAGATTAGATCCCCACCCACATTCCCATATTCCCTTCCCCCCCTCTCCCCTACTCCCATAATTAGTTACTCTAGTGCAGTGGTTCTCAACCTGGGGGTCAAATGATGATTTGCTAGGGGTCACCAAATCCTGGGCTGTTCCTGAAGCCCGCACCACTCTCTCAGCAGGGCCGTCTCTGGAGCCGGTGGCCACCCAGCTGGGCTGTTCCTGGAGCACACGGCCACCCATTCAGCCTCTTCGCAGCCGCCCATTCAGTTCACAGCATGGGTTGGGGGCAGAGACTAGAGATCCGCTGACTGGTGAGGATTGTGAGGTGGGAGGGGCTGGAGGAGACCCTATCTCCTGATTTCGGCATAGGTGTCACTGCTACAAGACACCACAAAGTCGGAGACACACCGGGTAACACTACCTGTGATTATAGTTGCCACTAAAAGTTCCCAGATCAGCAGATGGCCTTGATCAAGAGCACCTAAGTTGGCTGATCAGAACTCCCCCCAGCATTGACACTCATCCTATTCCCCCTCCACCAAGGAGTAAGAGAAGGAATTAAAATATAGAATACATGGAAGGGAGAGGAAAAGAGGAGGAGGAAGAAAAAAAAGGGAGAGAAAGAATAAGAGAAAAAACAAGAAATATGGCTAAAGATAGTGATGGGGAAAAAAAAAAAAAAGAAATTAGGATAGCGAGAGATAAAAGAGAAAAAGAGGAGAAGAAAGAGAAAGAGTGTTAGATCTTAAAATGTACCATATGAGCTTTTAATACTGTTCGAGTGAAGGGGACTCAGAGAGTGCTAAATTTCTGTGGGTTAGGGGCGCAAATTACTTGCCTTGACAACCCACGCTACGAAAATAGTTTTACTGTTGGGGGTCCCCACAACTTGGGAAATTTTATCAAGGGGTCACGGCACTAAAAGGTTGAGAACCACTGCTCTAGTGAATTGTAGCTTCAACAGGAGAGTGCTTGATTAACCCTTGTTTTTTTGGCTCGGGAGTTAGCCTGCTTAAGTGCCCCATAGCAAGAGTGTGATATAAGGGGCACTCGGCAGGGGGGAGGAGCCAGGACCGCCAACGCAGGACACAAAAAGAAGAGGATGAAGGCTGCTCTGTGCAAAACCATTGCACAGAGCAGGTAAATATAACATGTTTGTGTTACGCCCCCTTGCCTTTAGCACGGGTATTGCGCTTAAGAGAAAAAAAGAAGTTAGTTAGATTGGGAGAGTTACTTTGCTCCCGGTCACGATTTGTTAGGTTTGTGACCTGCATCGTTCCGGAAAGATCCGCTGGCTCAGACTGCATTCTGGGGATGTGAATTCGTCCCTGGCCGACAGTGGGAGCCAGAGGGATTTCTGGCGGATGGATTCTTCCTCAGCAGCCAATTGGAGAGGGTTTTCTCTCGCTGGGCATGCTGGGAGGGGATATATCTGAGAGTGAGGTCATGTGTCGGGGTCTTTTTCTGCATCTCCTGCGCGGGGCCCCGGAGTCGGGGTGCGGCATCCACCTTTAGGATGTGCGCGCCCATGTGCCCCACCAGGGTGGTCCGCTTGGCCAAGTGTCCGGGACCTACAGAGTCTCAGTCGGAGACGAGTCTGGTGGGACCCCAGTGAGTTGCTGGGTTTCCGATGCCGTTGAGAGAATCAGGCACCTGGGCCATACACAGGTGCGTGCCGATGTCACTCGGTATGGGACACTGAGAAAACATGACTGGGAGGTTTTGCTCTATTAAGACAACCGCAAATTATCGAAGTTACACCGGCCTGTGGCAGAGGCCTAGAGCCAGGTCAATGAGAGAGGCCTGTTTTCAATCAAAAATGGGGATCACTACAAAAAGTAGTAAAAAGGCGGACTTTTTCAGGCAATCACAAAGACATATAGTTTAAGAAAAAAAATATTTAATCATATATCATAAAATCCAAAAACAAAAACTAAAAAATACACAAACAGAATATACAGAATACATATTAGCAATGATAGCTTGCATCTCGCCTACGCGTTTCGCCAAACGGCTTCTTCAGGGCGAGTTTGAGAGAGAGCTGGTGGTATATGATTGCTAAATTCATATATCAAAAGCGTTTGCTGTCCATCTGACTGTATCAAGGATTATATAAATATCCAAGTGGCACATGAGAGCTCAATGCGGCAGACAGAGTGTATCAAGTATACAAAAGAATGTCTGGTATGGTTAGCAGCGAAACATCATCCAAGATGAATAAATGTATTTCTGGAGTAGAGCCAGAAATAAAATAAAAAGGAGAACCCGGGACTGATCACAGCAATAGAACGTAGACCATAGCCAGAGAGGAGTAGAGTCCAATCGCAATAGGCTAAACCGGATTGTGATGTCCAATATAGGACAATCCACTGGATCAGGAGTCTGGATATGAGTCTCAGTTGTTATGTCCCGGGGGGAGTCAGACCTGTGCTGCAGACTCCTGATCCAGTGGATTGTCCTATATTGGACATCACAATCCGGTTTAGCCTATTGCGATTGGACTCTACTCCTCTCTGGCTATGGTCTACGTTCTATTGCTGTGATCAGTCCCGGGTTCTCCTTTTTATTTTATTTCTGGCTCTACTCCAGAAATACATTTATTCATCTTGGATGATGTTTCGCTGCTAACCATACCAGACATTCTTTTGTATACTTGATACACTCTGTCTGCCGCATTGAGCTCTCATGTGCCACTTGGATATTTATATAATCCTTGATACAGTCAGATGGACAGCAAACGCTTTTGATATATGAATTTAGCAATCATATACCACCAGCTCTCTCTCAAACTCGCCCTGAAGAAGCCGTTTGGCGAAACGCGTAGGCGAGATGCAAGCTATCATTGCTAATATGTATTCTGTATATTCTGTTTGTGTATTTTTTAGTTTTTGTTTTTGGATTTTATGATATATGATTAAATATTTTTTTTCTTAAACTATATGTCTTTGTGATTGCCTGAAAAAGTCCGCCTTTTTACTACTTTTTGTAGTGATCCCCATTTTTGATTGAACTATTTCGGATGCTGGCTACATGTGAGTGCTTTTATGTTTCCCCGTTCCCTATTTTTGAAGAGGCCTGTTTTCCTCCCTGTCTGTGTCCGAATGGCGACGCAAGCAAATCTGTACGTTTAGGAGCTAAGCTATGCTGTGCTCTAATCCAGGCCTGACATTGAGAGTTTCTTTCTTCATTAACCTGTCTCACTTTTATTGAGTTGATGTTCGGCTATGTTGGCCTGGAATTAAAATACAGAGATAATCTTTATTGCCTGTCTGGACATTCCATTTGTTATTGAAAACTTCTGGTGCACCCCTAGAGAAAGAAGAAGTGCAACTTAATCTGCCGATCCCATCATCAAACCAGCAGCTCCTTTGGGGGTGAGCGCTACATGTGGGTGCTCGTCCGGGATTCGACTGTTGCTCTTGGCAACCAGAAGTGAGTGTCCAGATTGTGTGTTGAACTGTCTGGAGAGGGAAGAGTTAATCCCGTCTCGCTGGGCTGGGGCGTACGTGCGGTGTGACACACGCCTGTAGTGTGTATGGACGGGTTCTGTTTTGGGGGAGGAGTCATCTTCCCCTGCGTGAGACGTGCATTGAAGATTTTGCGCCAAGCGAGCGAGATCACGCCCACCCACGCGCCAAAAGAAGGAAGAGCATCGTCCATCTTGGTGTAATAATAGTTGTCCCCCTACCACCGGGAGTTACTACTCCGAGACTGAGGACTCCTACTTTGATGCCTTCGTCCCAACCCGGGTGCCCGTGACGGATAGGGGCATCCGCCTGTCTGCGAAGGGACAGTTTGTGTTGCTGTCCTCAAAGGGGACCAAGATCCTTGGGATGGCCTGCCAAAGTTGTGGAATGCTGGCTGTACACCTTTTGCCATTTGTCAGATCTCTGGATTGCCGGGCCTATCTCTTTGAGGCCGTCCCATTGGTGGGAAACCCGGTGGAGTATTGTGTGGACCAATCCTCAGGGTTGGTCACCCCAGAAGTGGAGACTTCGTGGCTAGAGTTCCTATCCTCCAGAGATGTTAATTAACCGGAGGGTCCGAGAGAGGGAGACCTGACGGAAGAAGTAGAGGACCTGAGCAGTCGGATGCTCCGCACAACCTGCGCGGAGTCTACGGTCCCATGAGAGGCTGTCTTTGCCGGGACAGTCTCGGTTATTTGTCCTGCATCGGTGGCAGGGCCCCCCTGACCCATTGATTGGGATGCGGTGAGAAGATTTCCCCAGGCTGATTCGGCCGTTGCCGCAACCGGGGCCTATCATTACCTCCCCGCTGGGGGGGAGGACACCTCTGACCTGGATATGTGGTCGAGCGGGTCGCAGACAGATGATGGAGATCTGCCTGATCACCTTTTCGAGCCACAGTTCCCAGAACAGCAAAGTCTTGGGGGATTCCGAGTCCCCGGAGCCAGGAAGAAGAGGAAGAAGCGTCCCACTCGGAGCAAATCGTGCGAGTTGGAAGCCTTGTCGCTACCATGAGGAGCGGGTGAGTTGAGTCGTTTTTTTTCTCACCCCGTTCTCCTCAACCGGAGGCGCATCGTCCTAGTCGGACATCTTACAACAACGCCCCGGGGGCTTTTGCTAAAGTTTGCCGTGCTAATGTTGGGAAAGTTACGGACAAGTATGCCCCTCTGTGTGAACTGAACTATTCTCACCGTTTTTTTACCCCCCCCCTTCTTCTCTCTAGAGCCACAAAGACGTTTGTGAGATAAACTTTCGGGAGGGGTTGGGTTTCAGTCTAGGGTTGTCCCGATACCAGTATCGGTATCGGGACCGATACAGAGTATTTGCGGGAGTACTTTTACTCCCGCAAATACCCCCGATGCCTGAATAGAATACTTGTCGTCCCCCCCCGCCGCCGCCACAATGAAAGCCGCCGCCGCCGCATGGGTAAAACAGCGTGCGGGAACATGACAGCTTTCATTTGAATAGCTGTAGTGTTCCAGCTGCGTATAGACTCTCCCCCTTGCTCCGGATTGGATGGGTGATCGTGATCTGAAAACAGCTATTCAAATGAAAGCTGTGATGTTCCCCGTGCTTTCGGTGGCTAGGTATGGGGGAAATGGCTGGAGGGACATGGCTGGAGGGACACGGCTGGAGGGACACGGCTGGAGGGACATGGCTGTGGGGACATGCCTGGAGGGACATGGCTGGAGGGACATGGCTGCATATGTGGGGGACATGGCTGGAGGGACATGGCTGCATATGTGGGGGACATGGCTGGGGGGAAATGGCTGCATATGTGGAGAAATGGCTGGAGGGACATGGCTGCATATGTGGGGGACATGGCTGGAGGGACATGGCTGCATATGTGGGGGGACATGGCTGGAGGGACATGGCTGGAGGGACATGGCTGGGGGGAAATGGCTGCATATGTGGGAGACATGGCTGCATATGTGGGGGACATGGCTGGGGGAAAATGGCTGCATATGTGGGGGACATGGCTGGGGGACATGGCTGCATATGTGGGGGACATGGCTGGGGGGAAATGGCTGCAAATGTGGGGGACATGGCTGGAGGGACATGGCTGCATATGTGGGGGATATGGCTGGAGGGACATGGCTGCATATGTGGGGGATATGGCTGGAGAGACATGGCTGCATATGTGGGGGACATGGCTGGAGTGACATGGCTGCATATGTGGGGGACATGGCTGGAGGGACATGGCTGCATATGTGGGGGATATGGCTGGGGGGAAATGGCTGCATATGTGGGGGACATGGCTGGAGGGACATGGCTGCATATGTGGGGGACATGACTGGGGGGAAATGGCTGCATATGTGGGGGACATGGCTGGAGGGACATGGCTGGAGGGACATGGCTGCATATGTGGGGGAACATGGCTGGGGGGAAATGGCTGCATATGTGGGGGACATGGCTGCATATGTGGGGGACATGGCTGGGGGGAAATGGCTGCAAATGTGGGTGACATGGCTGGAGGGACATGGCTGCAAATGTGGGTGACATGGCTGGAGGGACATGGCTGCATATGTGGGGGATATGGCGGGAGGGACATGGCTGCATATGTGGGGGACATGGCTGGGGGGAAATGGCTGCATATATGGGGGACATGGCTGGAGGGACATGGCTGCATATATGGGGGACATGGCTGGAGGGACATGGCTACATATGTGGGGGACATGGCTGGAGGGACATGGCTGCATATGTGGGGGACATGGCTGGGGGGAAATGGTTGCATATGTGGGGGATATGGCTGGAGGGACATGGCTGCATATGTGGGGGACATGGTTGGGGGGAAATGGCTGCATATGTGGGGGACACGGCTGGAGGGACATGGCTGCATATGTGGGGGACATGGCTGGGGGGAAATGGCTGCATATGTGGGGGACATGGCTGGAGGGATATGGCTGCATATGTGGGGGACATGGCTGGGGGGAAATGGCTGCATATGTGGAGAAATGGCTGGAGGGACATGGCTGCATATGTGGGGGGACATGGCTGGAGGGACATGGCTGGAGGGACATGGCTGGAGGGACATGGCTGGGGGAAATGGCTGCATATGTGGGGGACATGGCTGCATATGTGGGGGACATGGCTGGGGGGAAATGGCTGCATATGTGGGGGACATGGCTGGGGGACATGGCTGCATATGTGGGGGACATGGCTGGGGGGAAATGGCTGCAAATGTGGGGGACATGGCTGGAGGGACATGGCTGCATATGTGGGGGATATGGCTGGAGGGACATGGCTGCATATGTGGGGGATATGGCTGGAGGGACATGGCTGCATATGTGGGGGACATGGCTGGAGTGACATGGCTGCATATGTGGGGGACATGGCTGGAGGGACATGGCTGCATATGTGGGGGACATGGCTGGGGGGAAATGGCTGCATATGTGGGGGACATGGCTGGAGGGACATGGCTGCATATGTGGGGGACATGGCTGGGGGAAAATGGCTGCATATATGGGGGACATGGCTGGAGGGACATGGCTGCATATGTGGGGGACATGGCTGGAGGGACATGGCTGCATATGTGGGGGATCATGGCTGGGGGGAAATGGCTGCATATGTGGGGGACATGGCTGCATATGTGGGGGACATGGCTGGGGGGAAATGGCTGCAAATGTGGGGGACATGGCTGGAGAGACATGGCTGCATATGTGGGGGACATGGCTGGAGGGACATGGCTGCATATGTGGGGGACATGGCTGGAGGGACATGGCTGCATATGTGGGGGATATGGCTGGAGGGACATGGCTGCATATGTGGGGGATATGGCGGGAGGGACATGGCTGCATATGTGGGGGATATGGCGGGAGGGACATGGCTGCATATGTGGGGGACATGGCTGGGGGGAAATGGCTGCATATATGGGGGACATGGCTGGGGGGAAATGGCTGCATATGTGGGGGACATGGCTGCATATGTGGGGGACATGGCTGGGGGGAAATGGCTGCAAATGTGGGGGACATGGCTGGAGGGACATGGCTGCATATGTGGGGGACATGGCTGGAGGGACATGGCTGCATATGTGGGGGACATGGCTGGAGGGACATGGCTGCATATGTGGGGGATATGGCGGGAGGGACATGGCTGCATATGTGGGGGACATGGCTGGGGGGAAATGGCTGCATATATGGGGGACATGGCTGGAGGGACATGGCTGCATATATGGGGGACACGGCTGGAGGGACATGGCTACATATGTGGGGGACATGGCTGGAGGGACATGGCTGCATATGTGGGGGACATGGCTGGGGGGAAATGGTTGCATATGTGGGGGATATGGCTGGAGGGACATGGCTGCATGTGTGGGGGACATGGTTGGGGGGAAATGGCTGCATATGTGGGGGACACGGCTGGAGGGACATGGCTGCATATGTGGGGGACATGGCTGGGGGGAAATGGCTGCATATGTGGGGGACATGGCTGGAGGGATATGGCTGCATATGTGGGGGACATGGCTGGGGGGAAATGGCTGCATATGTGGAGAAATGGCTGGAGGGACATGGCTGCATATGTGGGGGGACATGGCTGGAGGGACATGGCTGGAGGGACATGGCTGGGGGAAATGGCTGCATATGTGGGGGACATGGCTGCATATGTGGGGGACATGGCTGGGGGGAAATGGCTGCATATGTGGGGGACATGGCTTGGGGACATGGCTGCATATGTGGGGGACATGGCTGGGGGGAAATGGCTGCAAATGTGGGGGACATGGCTGGAGGGACATGGCTGCCTATGTGGGGGATATGGCTGGAGGGACATGGCTGCATATGTGGGGGATATGGCTGGAGGGACATGGCTGCATATGTGGGGGACATGGCTGGAGTGACATGGCTGCATATGTGGGGGACATGGCTGGAGGGACATGGCTGCATATGTGGGGGACATGGCTGGGGGGAAATGGCTGCATATGTGGGGGACATGGCTGGAGGGACATGGCTGCATATGTGGGGGACATGACTGGGGGGAAATGGCTGCATATATGGGGGACATGTCTGGAGGGACATGGCTGCATATGTGGGGGACATGGCTGGAGGGACATGGCTGCATATGTGGGGGATCATGGCTGGGGGGAAATGGCTGCATATGTGGGGGACATGGCTGCATATGTGGGGGACATGGCTGGGGGGAAATGGCTGCAAATGTGGGGGACATGGCTGGAGAGACATGGCTGCATATGTGGGGGACATGGCTGGAGGGACATGGCTGCATATGTGGGGGACATGGCTGGAGGGACATGGCTGCATATGTGGGGGATATGGCGGGAGGGACATGGCTGCATATGTGGGGGACATGGCTGGGGGGAAATGGCTGCATATATGGGGGACATGGCTGGAGGGACATGGCTGCATATTTGGGGGACATGGCTGGAGGGACATGGCTACATATGTGGGGGACATGGCTGGAGGGACATGGCTGCATATGTGGGGGACATGGCTGGGGGGAAATGGTTGCATATGTGGGGGATATGGCTGGAGGGACATGGCTGCATATGTGGGGGACATGGTTGGGGGGAAATGGCTGCATATGTGGGGGACACGGCTGGAGGGACATGGCTGCATATGTGGGGGACATGGCTGGGGGGAAATGGCTGCATATGTGGGGGACATGGCTGGAGGGACATGGCTGCATATGTGGGGGACATGGCTGGAGGGACATGGCTGCATATGTGGGGGACATGGCTGGAGGGACATGGCTGCATATGTGGGGGACATGGCTGGGGGGAATGGCTGCATATGTGGGGGACATGGCTGGAGGGACATGGCTGCATAGGTGGGGGACATGGCTGGGGGGACATGGCTGCATATGTGGGGGACATGGCTGAGAGGACATGGCTGCATATGTGGAAGACATGGCTGCATTTGTGGGGGACATGGCTGCATTTGGAGACACATTTAAAAAAAATATCGGTATTCGGTATCGGCGAGTACTTGAAAAAAAGGATCGGTACTTGTACTCGGTCCTAAAAAAGTGGTATCGGGACAACCCTATTTCAGTCAGTTAGAATGGGAGGGGTGCCGTGTCGTCATCGCGTTCCGTCCTGAACGAAGGCAGTGTTTTCCATTCGAGTAGCGAGAGGTATCGGATTGGAGAGGTTACGATCTGATTGTTACATCCCTTTTTCCATCGAACAATTGTAGGTGCATTACTTATTAAATCCATCCTTTGGTACACATAATATGCTATGAGATTCCATCTCTTTTTATCGTACATGTGCTTGTCCCGGACCCATTGCTGAGCTGTACCTTGTTTACAAGCGGATTGGTTTCAGGGAGACCGAACGTCCCTATGCTTCATGAGACTGATGCAAAGCAGTCTTTATTTGTGGTAAGCAGGCAGTCTTATTTCACGAATGCAGGGTGGATATTCTCCTTCATCTTATAGCACCTTGGAGTCTACGTGGCTACTTTCTTCACAGTTTTTTCATCACAAGATTTACACTGGACTTTTCTACTAGATCTCACAACTGTTCAGTATTGGAGATTTATTTAATTTTAATTTATTTTTTCTCTTCTTTGTTCTTTAAGCTCTCCTCCGGTTTATTCCTAATGAACTTTGTCATGGACCATGAAATACTGAAATCCTAATTCATGTATTACAGAAGATGTAATTCTGAACCCCAGCCAGGTCAACAGACTCATAAGAAATACTCATTGTCCATTGTGTGATAACCCTATCTAAAGCCTTTCTATTATCAGGTGTAAATGACTTCTGCCCTGTCTCAATTCTCCAGACGGCTCCATTGTTCTGTGGCTGGCTATTGTGTACATTGATTGACCCCCTGGGGCTTTTGTCTGAAAACACATCACAGGCTTCTGGCCACACATATTCAGGCTATTCAAACTTTGGGACCAATCTCTGCGGAGACAATTTCAAGTCCTCATTTGCATGGTTTAAGAGGACCAGAGTGAAAAACTGAATACTTTACAATGGACCAATAGGAAAGCGGTTGTTGGGGGCGGGATGTTCCAAATCCTGTATAAAGTGTGCTGTGTACTTTCATTAAAGTGTGTCCTGTTACATTCAGCATTAAGCCATGGCTCATGTGTGGATGATTCGGCGATTCCAGGGATATTCCTAAGTCGGGAAATATTGGGTGATTTCTTTTATGGGAGAAGAAGGGAGAGGATGGCGGACATATGCTCTAATACCGTCACACTGGATGGCAGCAGCGGGATTTTCCCTTCTACCTTCCTTTACACCAGGATTCCAAGCAGACACTGGGAACAGTGAATGGAAGACTGCTACACCCGGCTTAAAAGAAATACACGGAAAGGACTACTGGAAGTTTGTGGAAGGATTGCTAGCAACAAAACCGAGCGTGTCATCATAGCAGAATAAATGGAGCTAGACCAGGAGAACTCGGTTGCAGCAAGGCCTGCAGTACAGAAGATGGGGACACCAGTGATTCAGGGTGAGGAATCACCAGCTAACAAGCTAATAAGAGAGAAATTAGCATGGTTCGGTCCGAACCCAACGGCGGATGTGGTGCTGAAAGTGATGACCCTGGTAGCGGAGGAGGCTAAACAAATAAGAAACGCAGAACTACAGTTAAAACTGGCAGCAGTTCAACAAGCAGCCGCACATTCTCCAAACAGTGAGTACAGCACAGCAGACACAAGGAAGATTCCGTTTAGAGCTTTTAAAGCTTTTGATGAGAAAGAACGAGAGCGGCAACATGAGCTGAGAATTGCAGAAATACGACGATCGGTGACAACGCCTAAAGAACCAGCACCAAATGAAAGACAGGAGATGGTGAACCTCTATCCCCAGACACCAGTTGCAGAGACAGGGGATCTGATAGACTTCTCTGCTGAGGAAGAACAACCTGATGGGCCTCCAGCAGAAGAGCTGGTATCAGGGCCACACTTCACTGTGCTCTGCCCAGCCCCAAGAGCAGTATTTGTGGAGTTACAAGGAACTTCCCCAGCTGAAGCGCTGGTCACCGGACAGAGGGTTCAAGACCTCTGCCCCACCCCTGTGGCAGTTTTGGAGGCTCAGGGTGAGAAGATGGCGATCACTCCCCAGCCACAGATTACAGAATGTATGGACTGTTCAGAGGATGTTATGGATTATGCATCCCCAGCAGAAGTGCTGGCAACAGGGCAGATTGACAGCCATCTCTGCCCAGCACCGGGACCAACTGTGGAGTTCCAGGGAGCCGGGGCGGTTGGCTCCCCTCCCCAGCAACCAGCTGAGGTGGTAAAGCTCTTACTCCCAGCGGAACCACTGGCAGCAGGACAGGCTGCTACTGGCGGCTGCACCCCACTACAGCTTGAGTGGATACCAGTGGATGGGACTTCAGTCTCCACTGGTATACCCCATAAATGGTGGCCAGTTGGCCCAGACCCCCAACAGCATGATGGACTGAGCCCAGCCACCCTGTCATCTCTCCAGCGGCTGAAAGGACTCCAGGGAGAAGGGCCAGTCCAGGCCTCTCCCCAGCGGCAGACGTGTTCCCTGAGAGAGGCAGAGGATGGCGGGGTGAGTAATGCTCGGTTTGGAGCAAGTGATTTGGGGTACTGTATGGATACCGGCCTTGGGGGACTGGAACTACTGACTGAATTCAGAGACAACCCATCTGGTGTCTCCTACTGGGTTAGTCCCCTGCCAAAAGGGGAGATGTGTGACCGGCCTAGCCGGGACAGGGGCTTTTGGAGAGGACTGAATGCGAGCCTCTTGCCGTCCGATTATGGGCCAGGGCCGCAAAGCAGGAAGGCGGATGGGTTATCCTGGCAGACAGTCCTGGAACCTTAAGACTACTTGCCCAACATCCTCGAGTGACCCGTTTGGGTCCCACTGCAGATGTTGAACTATTTCCCAGGGGGAGTAATGTCATGGACCATGAAATACTGAAATCCTAATTCATGTATTACAGAAGATGTAATTCTGAACCCCAGCCAGGTCAACAGACTCATAAGAAATACTCATTGTCCATTGTGTGATAACCCTATCTAAAGCCTTTCTATTATCAGGTGTAAATGACTTCTGCCCTGTCTCAATTCTCCAGACGGCTCCATTGTTCTGTGGCTGGCTATTGTGTACATTGATTGACCCCCTGGGGCTTTTGTCTGAAAACACATCACAGGCTTCTGGCCACACATATTCAGGCTATTCAAACTTTGGGACCAATCTCTGCGGAGACAATTTCAAGTCCTCATTTGCATGGTTTAAGAGGACCAGAGTGAAAACTGAATACTTTACAATGGACCAATAGGAAAGCGGTTGTTGGGGGCGGGATGTTCCAAATCCTGTATAAAGTGTGCTGTGTACTTTCATTAAAGTGTGTCCTGTTACATTCAGCATTAAGCCATGGCTCATGTGTGGATGATTCGGCGATTCCAGGGATATTCCTAAGTCGTGAAATATTGGGTGATTTCTTTTATGGGAGAAGAAGGGAGAGGATGGCGGAGATATGCTCTAATACCGTCACAAGCTTATGTTCACATATTTAATAATTAACTTGTATGTTTTTTATCAATCTTTGATAGCGCTGCACCTCCTGTATTTTTTATGTCTTTTTAAATTGTTGTACACAATTTAGTGCTGGCAGCTTATTGTTCACTGTTCACTGGTTTTATTCATTTGCACATTAGCGCAGCGTCAACCCTTTGGGTTTTTTTGTCGAGAGAATCAGGCACCTGGGCCATACACAGGTGCGTGCCGATGTCGCTCGGTATGGGACACTGAGAAAACATGACTGGGAGGTTTTGCTCTATTCAGACAACCGCAAATTATCCAAGTTACACCGGCCTGTGGCAGAGGCCTAGAGCCAGGTCAACGAGAGAGGCCTGTTTTCCTCCCTGTCTGTGTCCGAATGGCGACGCAAGCAAATCTGTATGTTTAGCAGCTAAGCTATGCTGTGCTCTAATCCAGGCCCGACATTGGGGGTTTCTTTCTTCATCAACCTGTCTCACTTTTATTGAGTTGATGTTCGGCTATGCTGGCCTGGAATTAAAATACAGAGAAAATCTTTATTGCCTGTCTGGACATTCCATTTGTTACTAAATACTTCTGGTGCACCCCTAGAGAAAGAAGAAGTGCAACTTAACCACTTAAGACCCGGACCAATACGCTGGTAAATGACCCAAGGTGTTTTTGCGATTCGGCACTGCGTCGCTTTAACAGACAATTGCGCGGTCGTGCGACGCGGCTCCCAAACAAAATTTGCGTCCTTTTCTTCCCACAAATAGAGCTTTCTTTTGGTGGTATTTGATCACCTCTGCGATTTTTATTTTTTGCGCTATATACAAAAATAGAGCGACATTTTTGAAAAAAACCCACTATTTTTTACTTTTTGTTAAAAAAAAAATCAAATAAACTAAATTTTAGTCAAACATTTAGGCCAAAATTTATTTAGCCACATGTCTTTAGTAAAAAAAAAAATCTCAATAAAAAAAATAGCTACCTAGCGGGAACAGCGACACTAATACAGCGATCAGAAAAATGATCGCTTAGTGACGCTGGCAATAGGGAGTGAAAGGGTTAACTAGGGCGGTGATCAGGGGGTTAAAACTTTATTAGGGGGGGTGGGGGGGCTATCCTGAACCTAACACTAACTGTTTTTTACACTGCCTGTCACACTGACACTAAATGCAGTGATTAGATCACTGCATTCAGTGACACTGTGACAGGGGGGTGGGGGGGGGGCGATCACAAGGGGTTAATATGCCTATGTGAGTGTGTGTCAGTGTTGTGTTGGTGCACACTTACTGCGATGAGAGAATACATCATTTCCTCCTTCCTGTGTAAACACAGGAGGAGGAAGTGACAGGTTGGGAGCGCGCTCCCATTGGCTGGGAGCGATCGCGGGGGGGCGGGTATTCGCCGACATCCGCCCCCAGATCCCGGATCGCTCCCGGAGCCAGGGGGACCCCCGAACCGCACTTAGGCGGGGACGTAAATTTACGCCCTTGTGCCTGTACGTGCCATTCTGTGGCCGTATATGTGCGTGCGGGGGTCCTTAAGTGGTTAATCTGCCGATCCCATCATCAAACCAGCGGCTCCTTCGGGGGTGAGCGCAACATTTGTTTTTTGTTTTTAATCACAACATTTAAAATAATTTCTGGGGCTGTGGAAATTAAATATTTATACCTCGATTAATCGTAAATGTTTTTGATTGACCAAAATTATTCTTCCGTCAGAGATCCGGTGACGTCACGGACACCAGTGGGGCTTACTGTGTCCATCTGAAGGGCTCTTTTGCTGTGCCTTCATATCTGCATGCCGGCGGGACCTTACTATCTGCCACACGCAAGGGCTGTTACATTTCCCTCTATCACTTTCCTCTATCATCCTGGGATTCTACAACCATCCACTGGGAGTTGTGATAGTTTCCTTCACGGGACATCTACATGCCGACGGACTGATGTTAACCTTTCCTCATCTGGATTCAGCAGTGGTATTGTTGTACACATTTTTATACCAGTATTATACTTGTATGAAAACTACTACTAGCTACATGTTTTTATGAATTTTTTTGCTACCGTTTGGTATTACTCGCACCATTTTTAGAGTTTATGTAGCTACATCGATTTTATCTCCAGCGCAATATTTTTTTTGTTACCTACTTGAAGACTATAAAAGTTTTGATGCTATTCCCATGGAGCGCTGCCTTTGTGTGTTTTTTGTATCCTGCTATACATTTTTCCAGTGGTTGGTATCTGCACTGGGAATCAGCCTGCAAGGAGATCAGCTAAAAGTAGTTGGATTGTATGTGCATTATAATTAATCGAAATTAGTCGATTAATCGATTTAAAAAAAATTGATTAATCGAACACGAAAATTTTAATCAGTAACAGCCAGAGGCGACTCTAGGGGGGGGCAGAGGGGGCCCTGACCCCCCCCCCCCCCCAACGTTATGCTGTGCCCCACCATGTGCCCCCCCAAAAAAAAAAAATTGCATTTTTTTTTTCTCGGGCCGCCCCTAGAGTAACAGTCTCTCCTGAGAGGAAGAGCATCCCCAGTCAGCTCTGCGGGGCATTCCTCCCCCCTCCCTCTGCTCGCTGACACTGCATAATGCAAGCGTTCACACAACCACAGCCGCCCGATCTGCTCATTCCCCTGCATCCTCATTGGCATGGAGAAGAGCGAGTTTCAGAAATGACTCCATGAGCCCTGTGGGGGAGGGGGGGGCCAAGCCTTCATCTCAGTTACTGAAAAAACAGACTGATTTCTCCCGTCCTTAGGACAGGAGAACCAGCCTGTAAATTCTGAGATTGGTGACTGCAAGCTGAGCCGAGTGCCAGTCTATGACACACTTTTACAGCCCAGCGAGTTCAGCCACCCCCCCCCACTCTCCTCACATACGAGCAGGGAGAAATACAGCTCCTCCTCCTCCTTTCAGTCCCACCCACACTATCTCGGTGTGCTGTATCTGAAGAGAGGGGATGTGTGTTCAGGAAATATGAAAGTCAGCAGCATGTGTGTGAATGATGCCTGAGATTCTAGCCTGGACCGTGGGTAAGTGTGTGCACTGCAGACTGCAGTACACTAATCACTGAACTGCATTATCTCCATCCCTTCTCTCCCCCATCTGTCTCCCTCCCCTCTCCTGTTCTTTCAAGACATTCACGATTTACATTCTGTAACGGTCACCACCGTTTATGATATTCCATTCCATCGCCCCACAACAGCTTATCCGACAGTCCGACAGACAGTAGACACGACCCATTTCATTTCCCAGAATAACCGAGACAACACAAGCTCTGGTACTGGTTCCAAAATGAATGAATGAATGAATCCTTTAATGGTAACTTAGCTTTCTTATATACAGTAGTAGCATGTTACGGTTAATCACAGGGACAAAGACACACTCCACCCACACATCACACAATGGGGGGCTTCATACACATTCTCTTAGATAATGACATTTCAATGAGTTAATTACTACTCATTACCCAGACGGTCTGGCTCCGCATTTAGAGGGGTTAATTACTACAGCTTGACAAGTCACATTCCACATCTTAACAGTGTCATTAGCATACACAATGAACAGGTCTTAGGAGCAGACCTAATTAGCACAATGGACACAAAACAGTATTAGCATCACACAAAGGAATGTCTAGGAGCAGACTCAATTAACACCTCAAAAGCATGTGTCCCCACATTGAATGAAAACACTCTATTGACCTGTCAGAGTCAGACTTTAACAAATTGTAATATTTAAAGATATCCTGCAAAACATGAATTATCAGTAATGTCCCATCCCATGTAATTTATCATTATCATTTCTTAGTCACCCTATGCCCAAAAGGGGCACAAGATGACCCTAGACCCAAGAGTTATTAGTGATGCTGGCACAGGAGTACCCCCCATCCTTCAAAAGTTTCTGGGTGTCACGGGCCATTCTGTTACACTTTCACTTTCAGTTAGGCAGGTAATATACAGTGTAAATTTCTTTCCTACATCCACAGATTGCAGGAAAGAAACTTGCATGATTCCCCCATCAACACAGACAGTGCTGACGGGAATATCCCTCCTGCCCAGCAATTATATTCTCCCGACAAACAGTAATTATCACTAGTGGCTATACAGCAACCACTAGTGATAATCATACGAGAATCTGCTCATTAATGGTTCAAATCTCAGCCAGTTCCTGCTGAACCAGCTGAGATTTAAACTGTCTATGGCTGGTCTTAGCTCTTAGGCAGCCCATACATTGATCACTTTTTTTCATTCAACTATTAGGTTGAATGGAAAAAAAAAAGAAATTATCCAATTCCCCCATCTACACATTATAGGTGGATGGGGGAATCCTCCCAGTGTGGACCAGTGCTGGATTAACCAGAGTTGCTGACCTGTCTCGGCTATTCACAGCGCTAGTCTCTGTCTCCTTGGCAGCGGCGGCAGCACATTGGAACCCAGTGCTGGTTACTTTATGGGGCTGATGTACAGGAGGGCCAGCACAATTTGTTGTTAGAGATGGGCTGGGTATGTTCAAAAATCCACATGCCAGAGCCTGCCAGGAAGCCCACACTGCACAACGCTAATCACAGGCAGTGAGAGATTTCCCGGTCCGCAGCTCTGCACACATCAGGAAATGTCTCACTGCCTGTGATTAGCACTGTGGAGTTTCGGCTTCCTGGCGGGATTGGGCACCCGAGCCCATCTCTATTGGTTGTAGACAGTTGAGCTCCCTTAGCAGCAGTGGAGCCTTCTCTGACATGCTGATCGTGATGCAATCCAGGTGATGCTCCCAGTCAAATCCTAGTGTTAAATATCAGAGATTTTATTGATCAAAGCCCAAACTTTACAGGCATAGAGCCCACTCTTTACAGGCATAGAGCCAACACGGCTGCGGAACATACGTTTGATTTTAAATATATATATATATATATATATATATATATATATATATATATATATGTGGTTGTACTCTTGATGCTAATAAATACTGTATTTATTAGATCTGACTGGGAGCATCACCTGGATCACATCCCGATCAGCATGTCAACAGAGAAGGTTATACAGCATTACTGCTGCTAGGTGACCAGCTGGGGGCTCAGCTCTCTATAACCAATAGTGCCTGCCTTCTCCTGCATGCACCCATAATGTCACCAGCACTAGGTCCTAATGATTGGCCGCCGCTGCCAAGGAGACAGATGCCAGACCAGCGCTGTCAATAGCAGGGACAGAACAACTGGGGAACCCCACAGTGGCAGAACACCAGGGCTCGGTGGCAATACAACCTTTGCAACCCTGAAAGTTCTCCCACTGCTTTGGACCCTTATATTTTCTTGGTGTGCTGGTGACACATATCTCTTGTTTTCTGCCACCCTGGGGGGCCCCAGTATAGTAGGAAGGGAAATCACTGCAGAACATGTAAAAGGGCCCGTTGTGGGATCGTAGTAAAGGGCCCCAGGAGATATATATATATATATATATAATTGCATTTTATAGTTTGCCCCCCTACTTTTGTCCCTGTCCCCCCATGTGCCCCCCCTAAATATGGAAGCTGGAGACGCCACTGGTAACAGCCCTAATAATTTCAAATTGCATTTTTTGTTACGTTATATAGGCAATTTTGATTTATAAAGTGCTTAGCTGGGTACCCAAAATGTTACTTTTTTAAGCAGCATTACAAAAAAATTTAAATAGTACATATCTCAAATATATCTTTCACACACCATGTAAGATAATTCTTATTATGTAACTGTAATGTATAGTGTAAACCTGAACAAAGGTTATGGAAATCTGTATGTTGTTCTAAAAATAAGTTCACATGCTGCATGAATGTAAAGCAATTTAAAGAGAATCTTATCATGTATATTTAATTTCCTACTTTTTTTTTGTCCATGCTTTACGGAAAATGATGGATGAGCTTAATTTTTATTTTAATTCCTTATACTTCAGCCCAGTGATTTTTGTCCTATTAAACAGAAATGAATAACAATCTACAGTTGGTCTTGAATGGTGGCTTGGATCAATGCATCACATTTTATGAGTGGCATCTGGTATGACCAAAATTAAGTAGTACAAAAAAAAAATCAACCTTGTAAATGTATTTTGAGGAATGACATTAAACAAGTGATGCATAGCTGTAAGTCACCTTTGTTGGATTCTATTTATATGTTTTACATGCGGAATACATGAACCGTGAAGTACAGACGCTTTGTGCACCAGACTCATGTTTAAAGGAAAGCCTTGTAGGAAGCCAAGATATCATATTAGGCCAAGTGAAGTTAGTTGTGTGTTTCTGGTTATATTTAATTCAGTATCTTCTCCATTCCATTGTGCCTGACCACTTTTTAACCACTTAAGCCCCGGACCAAAATGCAGCTAAAGGACCAGGCCCCTTTTTGCAAATTAGCACAGCGTCGCTTTAACTTACAATTACGCGGTCGTGCGACGTGACTCCCAAACAAAATTTGCGTCCTTTTTTCCCCACAAATAAAGCTTTCTTTTGTTGGTATTTGATCACCTCTGCGGTTTTTATTTTTTGCGCTATAAACAAAAATAGAGCGACAATTTTGAAAAGAATGCAATGTTTTTTACTTTTTGCTATAATAAATATCCCCCAAAAATATATAATTATTTTATTTTTCCTCAGTTTAGGTCGATATTCTTCTACCTATTTTAGGTGAAAAAAATCGCAATAAGCGTTTATGAGTTGGTTTGCGCAAAATTTATAGCGTTTGCAAAATAGGGGATAGTTTTATTGCATTTTTATTATTTATTTATTTTTTTACTACTAATGGCGGCGATCAGCATTTTTTCATGACTGCGACATTATGGCGGACACTTCGGACAATTTTGACACATTTTTGGGACAATAGTCATTTTCACAGCAAAAAATGCATTTGAATTGCATTGTTTATTGTGGAAATGACAATTGCAGTTTGGGAGTTTACCACAAGGGGGCGCTGTATGGGGTTATGTGTTCCCTGTGTGTGTTTACAACTGTAGGGGGTGTGGCTGTAGGTGTGACTTCATCGATCGTGTCCCCCCTATAAAAGGGATGATGCGATCGATGCTGCCGCCACAGTGAAGCACGGGGAAGCCGTGTTTACACACGGCTCTCCCCGTTCTTCAGCTCCGGGGACCGATCGCCGCACTCCAGCGGCGATCGGGTCCGCCAGTCCCACGGTCCCAGTCCCGGAGCTTCGGACCGGGTCAGGTGTGCCCGTGACCCATGGCTGGGTAGTAGGACGTACCTGTACGTGGATCTGCCCAGCCGTGCCATTCTGTCGACGTATATGTGCAGAAGGCGGTCCTTAAGTGGTTAAGCCACGATTGGATTTCCAAATCCGTGGAATTGTGCGAAGGGCGTTGTCCGTGAACTTGTTCGGCATACAGACGGCAGAACTTTTTCAGCCAACATTCACATTGTTTTTTCTGCTCTTTTGCTCCACCCTTTGGGCAACTTCTGCTAATGTTGTCTTATGGTTAGCATTGGTTCGGAGCATGCGTGTTTGTACTTTGGATTTTATTCCGACAGTCTTGTGAACACATGATCGGATAATCCGATGGCACACATTTGTTGTCAGAAAATTGGAGAGCATGCTATCCCACATTTGTTGTTGGAAATTCCGACAACAATTGTCCGATGGAGCGTACAAACGGTTGGATTATCCGACAAAAAACCCTGCCATCATACAATTGTTGTCGGAAAATCCGATCGTGTGTACGAGGCTTTAGGTTATTTTTTCTGTTTATTCTAAATTTCTGTTTTTCAGGCTCTGCTTTCACACCTTCTCTCACTTGCCTACTGTCCCGATTATTCCTGAGGCTATGGAGGCATGTGGGTTCTGCACCGGCACTGCCGAATTTGCTAAATGCAAATGTGCTTTTGTGTTTCACCTTGCACTCAGTCCAGACCCTTCCCTTGTGTTAACGCTTTTTGCCTCATGGTAATACTACAACCCAGATTCAGAAGTCTGGTTGTTTCTGCTTTTATGTCTTCATCTTTGGTAAAGTGCAGCGTAGCAAATGCAAAGGTTTGAAGTGGAGAAGTTTAGATTTTTCATTGTTTTATTTACTTTGCTCTTCACCATTTTATCACTTGTCCCTTCACATCAGCGGTCATAAATAGCGCTGTTTTTTTTTTCTTTTTTTCTTTATACAGTGGAACCTCGCAGTAGGAGCAATTATTTTTAAAAAATCCTGATTCGGTCTGCGAGTGTTGTCTCGTGAAACGAGCAGGATTCAAGCCTCTGTGGTGTGCAGTACCTCATTTGGCCAGAGATGCCGGGGCCCGGTGACACTCTGAGCCGTTCGGAGCCATTTGGAAATACACGGAAACACTCGGAAATACTCCATTCCCAAAAGTTTCCAAGCCTTTCTGAGGGTTTCAGAGTGCAGCCGAACTGTCTTTGAGTATTTTCGAGTCTCTCTGTCACCCCCCACCTCTGGCTACATGCGGTATTGAATGCCATAGAAGTCAATGTGGAACGAATTATCTTCGTTTTCATTGACTTTCTATGGGGAAACTTGCTTTCATATGGGAGTGCTTTGGATTACAAGCATTCTCCTGGAATGGATTATGCTTGTAATCCAAGGTTCCGCTGTACATTTTTTTTATTATTATTATCTTCCTGTGCACTGTGCACCCAGGAGGCATTGTCCTTCCATTCAGTAAAGGAGGAGGGGGAAGGGGTCAAGTGACGCATCATTGGCAGGCCAGTCAGCTGAAAGCTGCCATCGACTACCAGTAACATCACACCTGAACATGGCGATGTGGGACCCGGCAGAGGCTAAACAGATCTGTATCTCATCCTGCCAACGCTGGATCGGCTGGGTGGGTGAGTATCTGATCTGTGTAAAAGACAACGGTAAGCAGGGGTTTAAAAAAAAATGAGAGGGGAGGCTGTGGATACGCTTTAAATATATGCATGCTGACACGTTTCAGTTGACCTTAGGTCATCTGCACTACACGTCCCCTCAGAATTAGAATACGTGAACACTACTGTGACTCTAGTAACTTCAATGTTAAATTTATTTCCATTGCCTCTCAACATTTTAGAGAGCAACATGGAGGCAATGTAAGTACTTAACACTTTGTATACTTTTTAATTTTCGTTCTTTATTATGTAGTAACAAGATGTCTGTGTTTCTCTTTTGTAATATTTTCTTTTGTGTTCTCCTTACCTGTCCATATGTGGGATGAATGTAAATGGCTAAATCCCTTGCTCAGTCCGTCCCTCAGTATAAGGTGTTGCTTTTTTTAAGCAATTTGTTATAACTAAGGCATAGGAAGGGCCTAAAACACGTCAACCTTTTTATCGGATTCCCCCTCTATGTTTTGATGGATTTCTAATTAAGATTCTCTGGATTTTTTAATCTTATTTTACAGTGTTGCCAGACCTTTATCTACTATTAAACCTCAGGACCATTTCAAAAGCTTTAAAATCAGCTGTTCAAATGGCTGAGGATCATTTTTACTGTACATAGCACTTGTGGCAAGGTTGACAAACACATAAGCCACAAAGAAGAGGGTATTTTAAAACCCCTGGGAAGTGTTGACAAATATATATATTTAAGTAAAAAAAACTATAAAAAAATCTAAACTTCTGCTCTTCAAATCTTTGAATTTGGACTGCATATTACCAAACATGAAAGCAGAAGCAACCAGGCATCTGAATCTGGGTTGGAGGGACAAAAATTGGCAACAACTAAGGATAACTAAGGCCCAGAAAGTAGATAAAACAAACCAACCTTGCTTTGTATCAGATTTCCCCTCTATGTTTTCATAGAATTCGAATAAAGCAATTTTTATTCTTATTTTACTGTGTTGCCAGAGTCTTATTTATTATTATTTTGTGAAATGGAGTGTACAGTGGTGGTCCAGCAGGGCTGGACTGGGACAAAAAGTTGGCCCTGGACTTCATCCAGACTGGCCCACTTTGACAGGTCTCTCCCATGGTGGCCAGACAACTCCTGCACCCCCCCCCCCCCGCCACCCAAGCCCCCTCTTCCCCTTCACTAGCCACTAGCCATTCTACTTTATTAGAACGGATGGTACTGGTACTCTTATAGGCAGTACCAGTGGGGAAGTTAGACATTATTTCACCTGGGGCAAAGAATCAGTTTGGTGCCCTACCTTATGGGATAATATTAGAAAGACGTGAGAAACTCCCAGGCCATATCTGTTGAGTCAGCTGTCTGTCCCCCTCCCCCTGCTCCTCTGGTCCTCCCCCTGCTTCTTTGTTCCCCCCAGGTGAGCGCTGCGGGGAGGGAGAGAAGGTAACCGCTGCGGGAAGGGACAGACGGTGAAGAGAGAGACAGAGGAGCGGAGGGGGGCGGTGGTCCACTGTCACTGAAGCCGGCCCACTGAGCCATCGGCCCACCGGGAACCTCCCTGTAGTCCCAATGGCCAGTCCATCCCTGTGGTCCAGACACAGGTACTTCATCCAGTTGCACATATTGATGAATTGAAGCACCTTATTTGATTGTTTGAGTCCTGTGGTTGGCTTACCGTATGACAAGAGACAAAACAGCTTTCCTTTAGTACACCAACCAAAGGACCGCTTCTGAAATGCTAAAGCCTTTGCTAAGTAAACATGCCACAATTACTATTCCTAATCTGATCTAGACATGTGCATTCGTTTTCGTTAGAATGCATTTTCGTCCGAAAATCATTTTTTTTCGTTATCGTTTTAACAAACGATAACGAAAGTGCAAGAAACGAAAACTGAAAGATCCAACATAAAAAAAGCTTTATTTTCGTTTTCGTTGCGGTAAAAATTTGATATAGAGAGATTCGACATTATAGGGAAAAGATTTGACATTATAGAGAAAAGATTCGACACTATAGAAATAATAGATTCGACATTACAGAGATTAGATTTTGATTTACTTTTGATTTTGATTTTGATTTACTGCACTTTTCATTTGAGTCCATCTGACCATCCCCCACAGCTAACTACCCTTTGTTCCACTTGACCCTCCCTTCTAGATTGTAAGCTCTTACGAGCAGGGCCCTCTGATCCCTCCTGTTTTGATTTGTATTGTGAATGTACTGTCTTCCCTGATGTAAAGCGCTGCGTAAACTGTTGGCGCTATATAAATCCTGTATAATAATAAAAATAATAATAATAATAATTTATGAGAAAATAGATTAGACATTATTACTAGTCATACAACATTAGAATTCTTGTAGGCGGAATATTCGAACGGAAATGTACGATTCGACGTAAAGATTCGACGTTCCATCGAATATTCTTTTGACCATTCGACAGAAACCAAGTATTATTGGATTTTCGGACGAAAGCTATTCCCCAACGAAAACTAAATAAATCAAAACGATCTTCGGGGGTGTAACTAAATACATTTATTTTCCAAACGAAAACGAAAAAACAAAACTAAATATTCCAGTCTGCAAATGTCTAATCTGATCCTGGACTACTACAACTACCACCAAATAGGTCTGTGTCAGAAATGTGTAATTCAATTTGGTTGCTTCTGCTTTTATGCTTTAGAGTCGGTTCACACTGGGGCGACACGACTTCCAGCATGACTTTCAGAGGCAACTCCAACACGACTTGCGCATGAACTACAGGGCGATCTGGGGTGATCTACGATTTACAACACAACTTGAAGTCGTCTCCAGGACAGGAGACTTTCCAGTGGCCAATCAAACAACAATCAGCTCTAGGGGAGGGAGGGGTTTGCCTGAGAAATATATGTTATTTTCCTGGAAAGTTGCTTCAGTTAAGACAGTGATCAGACTTGGAGGCGACTTCCATTGAAATCAATGGGTACAAATCACCTACAAGTCGGATTGAAGTAGTACAGGAACCTCTTCTGAATTCGGAGCGACTTCAGTAGTGTGTATTAAGACGGCTCCCATTCACTTACCAGCCCTCAAAATTTCCACTCGCCTACTAGCATTTGGCGAGTGGATTAAAGCTGTGGGCGAGTGATGACAGGGCTGCATGACCAATCTCCCTGCAATCTGTGCCTACACTTAGAGTCCTGATGAGATTGGCGGCTGAAGAGGAAAGGTGCATGCTCGGGAAAATTAGTCTGGTGAGCCGCGCACAGGCAGAGCAGTACACAGGTGCTCTCCTTACAATTCTCATTAAGCCATGCGACCTAACAGTATGACCTCTCTGAGCCTGCCCCCCTCCCCCTGACCAATGTAGCTAGAGAGCAGAAAGTAATGAGTGAGGTGGAGGATTGCGAAAATTACCACTCCGGTGCAGCGCTCACTGAAAGTTGCTCTGACATGAGAGCGGCAGCCTTCCAGTTTGTGCAGTTTTCTTCTCCTTGTGCTCTATGTAAGTGTCCAACAGTTCAGCCTGAGCACTGTGAACAGACTGGTCTCAATGTGTGCTGTGCGGGTGTCAGTGTGCGCTGTGCTATGGTCTCAATGGCTGTGCAGTTGTGTGGATCTCAGCGCTGGATTGTACTCCCTCCCGCTGTGCTGCAGCTCCTCTCCTCTCTGCCAGCCTGAATAAAAGGGGGAAGTGGGGACATGCAAGCGTGGAGCCGCACACACAGGCTCCGGATGATGAGATGAATGGGAGAGAGAGAGAGGATGGATGGGAGTTGCAGAGGAGACAGCAAGAGAATGGCGAAGAGACCCAGTTCTAGTGCCATGTCCCTCTGGTCTGCCCCCAGTGCCCTGTCCCTCTGGTCTGCCCCCAGTGCCCTGTCCCTCTGATCTGCCCCCAGTGCCCTGTCCCTCTTGTCTGCCCCCAGTGCCCTGTCCCATTTTGTTAGTTGGTAAGTTGTTGTTGGTAATATTACATTTTGTAACTTGATTCTGCATAAAACATTGTCATTCCATGAGATAATCTACGAGGGCGTGTTTACAGGTGCAATTAGGCGCAGGGCAGTGTATGAATAAGGTGGGGCAACTGGTGGCGAGTAACTCTTAAAGGCCTGGCTAGTAGCTCAGGACTTGAAATTTTGAGACCTGCACTTACATTGCTTTTCTGGACAGCGCGACTTGGGACGACTTGAGGCGACATCAAGTCGGATCCCAAGTCACCCCAGTGTGAACCAACTCTTAGTCCTTTGCAACGTTCTAACTTGTCTTTGGCTACATTTTAATCAAACCTTTGCTGTCTGATCACTTTTGCTTTCATTGCTTGGTCCTGGGCAACCTTTCAAAACAGCTTATGTTTACTGTCTTTGGCTTCCTTCAACCAAACTCATGGTCCTTTCTGCCTGATGTCTTCATACCTGGCAGCCTAGATAATCTCTCTGTTCCATTTGTTGCTATATTGTTTGTTTGTTTGTTTGTTTCTTTTGCACAACAAGTCACCAGTTATCCCCCTTGAATTGGTTTTCCATTGTTCATCAGCCCATGTGCAGATTGTATTACTTCTTCTTTGTCTAATTTGTAACCCTTATATTTTTCTTCTTTTGTATGTCCTATACTTGGAAAAAGGTAGTGAGGTACAGCGCAAAACCAAAATAAGTGAAATAGATGATATTGATATCAAAAATATAGAAAAGTGAGTGAACAATAATAGACCAATCAGAGGAGCACGATTGGTTATATGAAACATAAAATATAAAATATGAAATAACAAGTGTATAATAAATGGTATATCGTGAAATAGTTGAATGAATATAACAAAGGTGAAACCTAGAATTATAACCAAAAAAACGTAATAACATGCACATCAAAATAAGTAAATATGACACAATAAAAAGTCCATAAATGTTCCCAAATGCATGAAAAAATATCCGTGTAAGAGTGAGCTATAAGGAGTCTTCCAAAGAGATGTTCAAAAAGCTTGGCACCACCTTCCACCAAGGATACACCCGAGTGTCAGAAAATATAGTCTCCTTACCAGACCACCTGACCACACCTGCGGTCAGACTGCACACAGGTTTGTTTAAAGTCACCCAAACGACTATAGGCTGGAGTTGCTTCTAATCCCAATTAGTCGGAGTGGATGAATATCTCAAATGCAAAAGGAAAACAGAGAGCCCATAGTGCAGCTATGCAATACAATTTTAACAAAAAAAACGGGATATATTGCACTTACAAGAGGTCACTGTAAAGCAGGCTCAAACTAATGCACCATATGCAGTCTGCAAACACGGAATCTCGGCGTTGTTTTCGATTCTCTTTCAAGATGGTGGATGAAGCAGGCATGTAGCAGGTAAGTGTGTCCAGAAGATGTTCCAGTGGCAGGGCAGTCTTAGTCTAATGATAAAGCTTTTAGGGAAGTCCACAAGATAACAGCCAACTTGTGCTGTGAGTATTTAGGGAACACAATGGTGCTTGAGCCTGTCGTAAATACCGCCGCTGCTGCCGGGTTAATCCCTGTGCAATACCGCGCTTTGAATACATGTCCTATACTTGCCTATTATTTGAACAGGAAGAGTTCTATAGCGTTGTAAGACTTGGGGGCATCTAAATACTATCAAATGCCAGTAGTTTATCTAAGAGGACCTGCTAAAGTTGAAGACCATTCCTTGATTGGATAAAATGGAGGCCTCACTCTCAAGCAGCCTGCCCACTTGTGTCATTGTCTTTTTTATCTTGGATTGACCACCTGATTTAGACCACAGCTCTGGATATTTTAAGTGGTTCTCAAAGCCAAGTCATGATCCTTCCAAATGTGTTCCTGTCATCAGTAATAAAGTCAATTCTTGGATTCTTGGAGCCGGCTGCTTATAGTGACATCAGGAGTCAATAGTCTTCATCAACACTAAACACAAGTCTCTTTGTGCATTTTGTTGTGACTTTATTAAAGGGGTTGTAAAAGTACAATTTTTTTTTCTAAATAGCTTCCTTTACCTTAGTGCAGCCCCCCTTCACTTACCTCATCCTTCCATTTTGCTTTTAAATGTCCTTATTTCTTCCAAGAAATCCTCACTTCCTGTTCTTCTGTCTGTAACTCCACACAGTAATGCAAGGCTTTCTCCCTGGTGTGCAGTGTCATGCTTGCCCCCTCCCTTGGACTAAAGGAGAGACACTCCACACCAGAGAGAAAGCCTTGCATTTCTGTGTGGAGTTACAGACAGAAGAACAGAAAATGAGTATTTCTCAGAAGAAATAAGGACATTTAAAAGCAAAATGGAAGAAGGACTGCACCAAGGTAAAGGAAGCTATTTAGGAAAACAAAATTGTAAATTTACCACCCCTTTAACATTGACTGCTCAAGTTCTAAAGAAGGGGGAGGCTTTTTTCCCCAGAAATGCATTGGCTGCATCTGATGCTTTTACCCATTAAATGTTTCAAAATGTCCTTTCAGGATGAACTCTGTCTGGTGAGCACTTCCTTTGAGGCCGTACAATAGTCAGCACACTAGGAACTGAACAGGGTTCACACTTACTAGATTTCATTTACGAATCTGCTTCTTTGAAGGACAATTCACCTCTTGGCAGATCCATCAGAACCCATCTAGCATTAGCACTAGGAATTTCCATTCATCCCGGTCGTGACCAGAATAACCTTGCTAGCTGTTGCTAGTTTTTGCATATTTTTTGCATACACAACAGATAGCAATGTATATATTACAGGAATACTTTGTCATATAAGATGGTATTAGAATACTTACAGATGATTAAAGCATATTTTGCAAATAAATCATGCATGGTTGCTCATATTATCAATAGCTTCATGCACCATGCTTAGCATTGATCCATACACATACTGTAATTTTTCAGACATTTGAACAGAATAGAGTTTTTATTTTGTGCAGAGAGGTAAACTGAGGAAAATACACCAGGCTTGTACCTTTACTTTTGTAACAAATTTAATAGCACATATTTAGCTAAACTGCAGGAGTCTGGTAATATGTTTTGTGTGAGCTATCCAGGTCTATGCAACAATGACAGACCCAACCTATGTAAACAGGTGCCACCAAATCCCAGATGCTCTTTGTTAGGGTGACCAGACATCCCCAGTTTCAGGACAGACCTAGCAGAACCACTGTAGCAAGGCGTTAGGAATTTCTGAAACAGAAATCTGCAGGTTAGACCGTGGAACCACCCTGACCCACCCCTGACCATAAAGGCTCTTGTTAAAGTCTATTCCACATGGTCAGGAAAGCAGACTTCATCCACAGATGAACAAGCCATGGGTACAATGGTTTGCTGGCAAGATTGTAAAGAAAAGGCAATGCTGGGACAACACTAATGAAATTTATCAGAACAGTGCATACATAAGGGGAGCACAGGTGCCATACACCCCCCCCCCCCCCCCTAAGGCTGGTCACCAAAAAAAAAAGGTCCTTTAAGTGCACTGTGTATGGAAAAAACAAGCAAACTCCTGCGCACGGGTGGATAGTCCCACACTTATTCAAGAATCTTCATAGAGAATTCCACAAATGTCAAAGATGGTTATAACAGTGGCCTTGCTGCCCTTCGTGGATGGGGAAAGTCCTGGCAGAAAACAGAAAAAGGAATAGAAAGGCGCACCAGCCTGGTGTATTACCATTTGACGATTTATTGGATACTAATAGTATTAAAAACTACTCACAAAAGGCACGATAGACAGGCTTGTCAAAAACGATGAGGTAAATACCCCTCAGACCACGCTCCACAATAGGGGGGATAGAGGTATGTCACTGCCGCCTGACGCGTTTCGAGGCATCTGGGGCCTCTTCATCTGAGCTCAGCAGCACTGTGTATGGATGCTGATCTATATACCCTATCTGTAATGCTGATCAATATACTCTATTTGTAATGCTAACTATATACCCTATCTGTAATGCGATCTATATACCCTGATCTGTGATGCTGTGCTGTGTACTCTGTCCTGTGATGCTGAGCTTTATACTCTGTCCTGTGATGCTGAGCTTTATACTCGGCCCTGTGATGCTGAGCTTTATACTCTGTCCTGTGATGCTGAGCTTTATACTCTGTCCTGTGATGCTAAGCTTTATACTCGGTCCTGTGATGCTGAGCTTTATTCTTGGTCCTGTGATGCTGAGCTTTATACTCTGTCCTGTGATGCTGAGCTTTATACTCTGTCCTGTGATGCTGAGCTTTATACTCTGTCCTGTGATGCTGAGCTGTATACTCTGTCCTGTAATGATGAGCTGTATAGTCTGTCCTGTGATGCTGAGCTGTATACTCTGTCCTGTGATGCTGAGCTTTATACTCTCTACTTAGATGCTGAGCTTTATACTCTGTCCTGTGATGCTGAGCTGTATACTCTGTCCTGTGATGCTGAGCTGTATACTCTGTCCTGTGATGCTGAGCTGTATAGTCTGTCCTGTGATGTTGAGCTGTATACTCTGTCCTGTGATGCTGAGCTGTATACTCTGTCCTGTGATGCTGAGCTTTATACTCTGTCCTGTGATGCTGAGCTTTATACCCTGTCCTGTGATGCTGAGCTGTATACTCTGTCCTGTGATGCTGAGCAGTATAGTCTGTCCTGTGATGCTGAGCTGTATACTCTGTCCTGTGATGCTGAGCTGTATAGTCTGTCCTGTGATGCTGAGCTGTATAGTCTGTCCTGTGATGCTGAGCTGTATAGTCTGTCCTGTGATGCTGAGCTGTATACTCTGTCCTGTGATGCTGAGCTGTATACTCTGTCCTGTGATGCTGAGCTGTATAGTCTGTCCTGTGATGCTGAGCTGTATACTCTGTCCTGTGATGCTGAGCTGTATACGATGTCCTGTAATGCTGAGCTGTATACTCTGTCCTGTGATGCTGAGCTGTATACGCTGTCCTGTAATGCTGAGCTGTATAGTCTGTCCTGTGATGCTGAGCTTTATACTCTGTCCTGTGATGCTGAGCTGTATACTATGTCCTGTGATGCTGAGCTTTACACTCTGTCCTGTGATGCTGAGCTTTACACTCTGTCCTGTGATGCTGAGCTTTATACTCTGTCCTGTGATGCTGAGCTGTATACTCTGTCCTGTGATGCTGAGCTGTATACTCTGTCCTGTGATGCTGAGCTGTATAGTCTGTCCTGTGATGCTGAGCTTTATACTCTGTCCTGTGATGCTGAGCTGTATACTATGTCCTGTGATGCTGAGCTTTACACTCTGTCCTGTGATGCTGAGCTTTACACTCTGTCCTGTGATGCTGAGCTTTACACTCTGTCCTGTGATGCTGAGCTGTATACTCTGTCCTGTGATGCTGAGCTGTATACTCTGTCCTGTGATGCTGAGCTGTATAGTCTGTCCTGTGATGTTGAGCTGTATACTCTGTCCTGTGATGCTGAGCTGTATTATCCTGACACTATGGGTGGAAACAAGTGAAATACAGGGGGTGGAGTGGGTGGATTATATAAGGCCGCGTACACACGATCAGACCGGTCCGATGAAACTGGTCTTAATCAGACCGTCAGACCGTTGTCCGTCGGACGAAAGTTTTAAAACTTGCTTAAAAATCTGTCCGACATACACCTGTCCGTCGGACAGATTCGATGGTTAGTACACAAAAGCATCGGACCAAAAACCGGTGCATGCTCAGAATCAGGTCGACGCATGCTTGGAAGCATTGAACTTCGTTTTTTCAGCACGTCGGTGTGTTCTACGTCACCGCGTTCTGGTTTGATCAGATTTTTGGTCCGATGGTGTGTACACACATCAGACCATCAGACCACTTCAGCCTGGTCCGATGAAAACGGTCCATCGGACCAGTTTCATCGGACCGGTCTGATCGTAGGTACGTGGCCTAAGGGGTGTGGCTTAAAAGAAGTGAGAATGAACAAAAAAGAAGGGCTGTGTCTGACACCCCCATCCTAAAACTTAACCAGTCACTGGTGACAACCCTACTTCTTTACAGTCTGGTGAGAGAGCGTTGTCCCCCTAAAACAGAACATGTGTTCCTGGCAGGATTACTGTGTGAAAAACGCCTAAAAAAGAAAGCTAATGCAGCTATTACATCTAAAGACTGGTAATCTACAATGTATTACAATTTTGTATTTATAAACACTTCAACCCACATTGTGGCTGGTTCTCTTGAATAGCATAGTGGAAAGAGGCCAATATACTGTATGCAATAATCATAATTTGTTTTGCTTTTTTGCTATTCAGACTAATTAAAGCTGATTCTGTAGGGTTGTGTTTTGTGTTTTTTTATTCTTTGTACAAACTTATTAAAAGAGTCCAAGTGTTCTTTGTTACTAGGCAGAGAATGTACAGAAACTTGTTCAGCTGTGTTCCCCGCCAAAGCTGAAATGATCTTCTTGTAACTACAAACCATCCAGCGTTCCTGTCCTTTTTTTAATCTCCAGCCCAGCATGACTGCTCAGTCTTACCTGCATGTAATCAGCAGTCTATCAGATTCCAGAAAGGAGAATTCTCGTAATTTAATGTTTTTCTTCAGTTTGACACAAGCCTGTAATCACTTCTAGTGCATTTCTTTAATTATTTACATTTTACTTAAGTGCCTGTCTTTTTTAGCTTTTCATTTAATTTATATTGTATAATGGATCTACCTTTGTACATTCTAAAGTGCACCTTCCGCCTACACACTGAATTATTGTCTGTAGAATACAATTTCTCTTTGTCTAAATGTTCCATCTGCCATCTAAAGTAACAGGGAAACTTGTGCCTTTTGTGATGTACACAGATCAACAGGGTGATATCCTCCAAGCTTCACAGGAAACTCTGGAGAAGATGCCCAATTGCTAAATACTAAATTGAAGGTTTGCTCGCAGGAAACTGGCTTTGTATTGCTGTAGCGCTCACCCCCGAAAGAGCCGCTGGTTGTTGTTGGGATCGGCGTATTAAGTTATTTTGTAGTGTGTCCAGAGGTAGTAGCAGTGAGTAGTAGCAGTGAGCGAATGTCCAGTCATCGGATGGGTTTTCAAATACTTTATTCCAAGGCTCAACAATGGCCAACATCAACAGGGGATAGGAAAGGTTGATGAAGCAATAGAGAACAGTGCTGTATCAGGCCTGGATAAGAAGTAGAGCAGTCCTGCTCTCAGTAGTAGTAGATACAGTTCGTCGCCACTCTAGCCAGAGTGGGTGAAGTGCCTCCGGACAGACCCTTGTTATAAGTCAGGCAGCTGAAGTGTCATGTGTAAGTTGCTGGGAGGAACAGGTCTCTATTACAGACCTGGTTTGGGCCTCTGCCACAGGCTTAGTACTTCAGTACTCAAGAGAACAATTCGGATTGAGCGAATCCTCCCAGTAAATGCAATGAAAGGGGTCACCGCTTGACAGCTGACATGTACCTGTCAATCCCGGTGACCAGATCCCTGATGGTGATGCTGAGCTGTATACTATGTAAGTATTTGAACACCCTGTATTTTGCAAGTGCATGGAGCTGAAATTATGTACATCTGTGAGAGACATGAAATCACTGTATGCTGTCTGCAGTATTTGAGCACCTGAGCTGTTACACTTTGTTTGCTGTCTGTAGAGGTTTGCACACTGAGATCTTCTACACTTTCTGCTGTCGCTGTGAGTGCTCCCTCTTCTGTCCTGGCTGTCTTCTGAGCCACTGATCCTGGCTGATTGCTGTATCGACTCTGTCCTGTGATGCTGAGCTGTATACTCTGTCCTGTGATGCTGAGCTGTATAGTCTGTCCTGTGATGTTGAAGCTGTGTACTGACTGTCCTGTGATGGTCATGAGCTGTGTAATTTGGATCATTGTCATGGTGATTGACAATGTGAAATGATACAGTGGGGCTTGGCAGTGGGTGGAGGTCACTGAAATGTGTCTTACTGATATGGGGTGGACATACAATTTCATCTTTGTCAATAATAACAGTCTCCTATCTTTCACTTCTTTGTCTACAAAGTTAACAGTGGGAATCTACAGTGCATGCTACGATTTGACATGATGTGGGAGAACTTGCAAAATAGCAGAATTACTTAACTGTATGTATGATATCTGATGCCACAGGTGATGCTGAGCAGGAAACTCTGGATGAAGATGCCCTCTGGTGAAATAGTCTATGTTGAACTACTGAAATTGACACTATGGTTTACACAAAAACAAAGTTCCATCTTAAAGAACAAAACTTGATGTTTGAGCTGGACTCTGCCCAATTGCAAATACAAAAAGAGATCTGCATCGATACAATCAAAAAGAGTCCATATATCAGTCGTGTGGAGATAAACAATCCTTCAACCATGAGAGAAGTAGTAGGTTGGCTCCAAGACAAATCTCCGCTGGTCTTTAATCAGGATGGACATATAATAAACACCACTGTGCTCGAACTTGGCTTTTCAATGTGGCCCACCACCAGAAGTATAAGCAGCTTACCAGAGGAATGGCTGTAATCAACAGTCGGCTGTGACCCAGCCGCGGCCTTTAGAGAACCAGGACGAATCCCAAATCCTAGGGCAGTGTTTACACCGGGGCTCCACTCAGCAACTCCACCAATTAGATCATATGTAAATGATAAATAGAGGCAGACATAGCGTAATCCCGCTGGGACATTTATTTAAAATAGTAAAAACCAGAATACTCACATGGGAGATGAGTTAGACAGGCATATAAAATACAAAGTTGCCGGCCGGCAAACAGATCAGCAAGGACCCTCCTCCAGAGCGTAAAGACGTCACCGCACGTCTACCCAGACGCGTTTCGTCGTAGGACGTTGTCAATGGGAAGGTTTGCTCGCAGGAAACTGGCTTTGTATTGCTGTAGCGCTCACCCCCGAAAGAGCCGCTGGTTGTTGTTGGGATCGGCGTATTAAGTTATTTTGTAGTGTGTCCAGAGGTAGTAGCAGTGAGTAGTAGCAGTGAGCGAATGTCCAGTCATCGGATGGGTTTTCAAATACTTTATTCCAAGGCCCAACAATGGCCAACATCAACAGGGGATAGGAAAGGTTGATGAAGCAATAGAGAACAGTGCGGTATCAGGCCTGGATAAGAAGTAGAGCAGTCCTGCTCTCAGTAGTAGTAGATACAGTTCGTCGCCACTCTAGCCAGAGTGGGTGAAGTGCCTCCGGACAGACCCTTGTTATAAGTCAGGCAGCTGAAGTGTCATGTGTAAGTTGCTGGGAGGAACAGGTCTCTATTACAGACCTGGTTTGGGCCTCTGCCACAGGCTTAGTACTTCAATCCCGGTGACCAGATCCCTGATGGTTCGTTCAAGCCCTTTTGGATAACATGCCTCCGGGTTCTCCTCAAGCCGATCCCCCACCGAACGGCATACAGCCTGGGATCTTCTCAGTAAGGTTGGGGACCCAGTAGGTCACTGGGGCCCCTATCAACATCTGGATGGGTCTCCATGGAGCAGGCAGCTCCGGCCAGGTGGACCATGCGGGCGGGGTCCGTGGATGCGCGCACCCTGAAGGTGGATGCCACACCTGGAACGTGGACCCTGCACAGAGAAAAATAATCGATGACCCAGAACACGCGGTAGCTGCCACAGATATACCCCTCCCCAGCATGCCCAGCGAGGGAAAAACTTTTCTAATTGGCTGCTGGGGAAAGGTGGCTCCGCCAGAACCCCTCTACCGCAGCAGCCTGCAATTTGACAAATTATGAATGGGAGAAAAAAAACTCTCCCATTCGCCCACTAACTTTAGCGTAGTGCCCGTACTGAAAGTAAGGGGGCGCTACATTGCTAATAGGCAATTGTTTGATAACAGTTGTGGCCGTGGGACATTATCAATACTTGGGGGGTCTCCCATATATCCATAAACTCCTCTAAAGGTGGAGTATTTAAAGCGGAGGTTCTCACAAAAAAGTAAACCTCCGCTTTTTGGATCCTTCCCCGCCTCCGGGGGTCACATTTGGCACCTTTCAGGGGGAGGGGGGTGCAGATACCTGTCTGAGACAGGTATTTGCACCACTTCCAGGTTCGGACTCCCGTGGGTGTCCAGCCTCGTGACGTCACTAGCCCCCCGCTGTCTTCTGGAAAACACTGTTCCCAGGGGAGAGCGGGGACCAGTGATGGTGCGCCATGATCCTCGCACATGCGCAATAGGGAATCGGGCAGTGAAGCTGGAAGGCTTCACCTCCTGATTCCCTCACTGAGGATGGCAGTGGAAGCAGCCGAGGCCCGAGCGATTGCTCAGCCTCGTCTGCTGACATCGCGGCGCGCTGGACAGGTAAGTGTCCATTTTTTTTAAAGTCAGCAGCTGCAGTATTTGGCACAGGCAGGCAGAAGGATGTATATATACGCCCCCTTTAAGAATCGGCATTGTGGACGCGTGCCGCCGGGGGCTCCGTGAGCCCGACTGTGGGTCCCGCGGAATCGATGTCCGCGGGGCTACCCGCAATCGTCTCACGGTGAGGAAGAACTGGTAGATGCATATGTAAACAAGCATCTCCCCAGTCTTCCTAGTGACAAGGACACTGATCACAGCTTTCTGTAATCTGAAGCGGTGATCAGTGTCGTATCACACATAGCCCACCCCCTACAGTTAGAAGCACTCCCTAGGAAACACTTAACCCCTTCAGCGCCACCTAGTGGTTAACCCCTTCACTGCCAGTGTCATTTTCACAGTAATTAGTGCATTTTATAGCACTGATCGCTGTAAAAATTACAATGGTCCCAAAAATGTGTCAATAGTGTCTGCCATAAAGTCGCAGTCACGATTATATATTTTCATGTGACAACACTGAACAAATGACACTTTGCTACAATGTATAGTAGTGAGTCTACAGCTTGTATAACAGTGTAAATTTGCTGTCCCCTCAAAATAACTCACACAGCCATTAATGTCTAAACTGCTGATGAGTACACCCCTAATCAGCCTAATTAGCCATTTCCAATTCCCAGTGTCATATGACTCACTTGTGTTACAAGGTCTCATGTGTGATGTGAGTAGGGAGCAGGTGTGTTACATGTTTGTGTTATTGCTCTTATTCTCTTAACTGGTCACTGGAAGTTCAACATGGCACCCCATGGCAAAGAACTCTCCAAGGATCTGAAAAAAAAGAATTGTTGCTCTACATGAAGATGGCCTAGGCTATAAGAAGATTGCCAAGACCCTGAAACTGAGCTGCAGCACGGTGGCCAAGACCATCAGGGGTTTACCAGGACAGTTCCACTCAGAACAGGCCTCACTATGGTCAACCAAAGAAGTTGAGTGCACATGCTCAGCGTCATATCCAGAGGTTGTGTTTGGGAAATAGACGTATGAGTGCTGCCAGTATTTTTGCTCAGGTTGAAGGGGTGGGGGGTCAGCCTGTCAGTGCTCAGACCCTACACTGCACACTGCATCATATTGGTCTGCATGGCTGTCATCCCAGAAAGAAGCCTCTTCTAAAGATGATGCACAAGAAAGCCTGCAAACAGTTTGCTGAAGACAAGCAGACTAAGGACATTACTGAAATTATGTCCTTGGTCTGAGGAGACCAAGATAAACGTATTTGGTTCAGATGATTTTAAGCGTGAGTGATGGCAACCAGGTGAGGATTATACCATCAAGCATGGTGGTGGGAGTGTCATGGTCTGGGGCTGCATGAATGCTCCCGGCACTGGGGAGCTACAGTTCATTGAGCGAACCATGAATGCCAACATGTACTGTGATATAATGAAGCAGAGCATGATCCCCACCCTTTAGAGACTTGGCTGCAGGACAGTATTCCAACATGATAACGACCCCAAACACACCTCCAAGATGACCACTGCCTTGCTTAAAGAAACTGAGGGTAAAGGTGATGGACTGGTCAAGCATGTCTCCAGACCTAAACCCTATTGAGCATCGGTAGGGCATCCTCAAACAGAAGGTGGAGGAGCGCAAGGTCTTTAACATCCACCAGCTCCGTGATGTCGTCATGGAGGAGTGGAAGAGGACTCCAGTGGCAACCTCTAAAGCTCTGGTGAACTCCATGCCCATGAGGGTTAAGGCAGTGCTGGAAATTAATGATTGCCGCACAAAATATTGACACTTTGGGCCCAATTTGGACATTTTCACTTAGGGGTATACTCACTTTTGTTACCTGCTGTTTAGACATTAATGGTTGTGTGTTGAGTTATTTTGAGGGGTCAGCAAATTTACACTGTTATACAAGCTGTACACTCACTACTTTACATTGTAGCAAAGTGTCATTTCTTCGGTGTTGTCATATGAAAAATGTAATAAAATATTTACAAAAATGTGAGGGGTGTACTCACTTTTGTGAGATATTGTATATATATATTCACCTATGTGTTTAGCTCTTTGTCTAGAGTTCAGTTTTAACAGCATTAACACATAACATAATGGGAAATACAAATGGAAGGCATAAAGTACTCCAACCTGCAGTACCTAAATTATAAAATATGTTAGATTGATATCTATGCTCTTAGGTAAATAAGAATGTTCTGAATTATAATAAGGCTTCATATATTGTATGCCATTGTTGAACTAAGTAAACTACAACATCCCAATTCTTTCCTATCAGCTGTGCAGTTTCACCTCCATGATTCTTAGATGGTATCTCCATCTTCTGTGTACTCAGCTGGTAGGGAATAAATTATTGATAAATATTGGATGTAGAGTAGGTTTGCTTCTTTAACTTAAATCTTCTATTCCCTCTTAAGAATGAAATGCCTAGGGTTATATGTGGTATTAATAACCATGAAAAAAGGATTACTTGAATATGGTCGTTCTTGAACTCCAAGACATCAATGGACGGCTTAGTGCGTTTTCTCTGTACTAGATAATAAACACAATAGATAGGTTTCTTTACCTTTTAGCTCAAAGTTAAAACATATCGCCATCTCTTGAAACAATGGCACACACCGGTAAGTTAAACGAAATGTCGTAGACGCTTTCTATTGAAATGATATAGGTGGGTCAAGGCTTTGACTTTTCTTTGCTATATCAAACTGTCGGTCCAGGTGGTCTCAGCTAATATATCAATCCAGAGTACAAGAAAAGGAATACTGAACCAACAGAAAGAAAGCTCCATAGCTGAGCAGGAACGAATCAGTGGAGGGGGGCACATGACAGGGTGTTATGCCACGTACACACAATCATTTTTCGGCATGAAAAAAATGATCGTGTGTGGGCTACACATAATTTTTCAGTTTCTGAAAAACGACAAAAAAAATATTCGAACATGCTGCATTTTTTAACGTCGCTTTAAACAATGTAGTTTTTCGGGTTGTAAAAAATGATCGTGTGTGGGCTAAAACTAAGTTTTAAACCCGCGCATGCTCAGAAGCAAGTTATGAGACGGGAGAGCTCGATCTGGTAAAACTGCCGTTCATAATGGAGTAAGCACATTCATCACACTGTAACAGACAGAATAGCGTAAATCGTCTTTTACTAACAAAGAATCAGCTAAAGCAGCCCAAAGGCGAATAGAACTTCCCCTTTAGAGTGCCGTCGCACATGTTGTACATCACCGCGCTTTGTTCATATTTTTTGGTGTGTGGGCAACGTCGTTTTTAATGATGAAGTTGGAAAAGCATTGTTTTTTTTCATGCTGAAAAATTATCGTGTGTACGCAGCATTAAGATTAAGGCAGTTGTTAGCATTTGAATAGGAGCTTGCTTATTGGTAGATTAGGAGGCTGGTAGGGTGGGGGGAGCTAGGGTATATTAGCCATGCTGTGGGGGTGGGGCACTAACAGTTTCTGTTAGATAGCCAAGGAGAACATCCCTTCCTCCCACCCGTAATCTTGTGGTTAAGTGATGTGTTAGTGTATAACATTTTGGGGTCCTTGGCGGCGGTATAATTTTGGTTCATTTGGGCGAGTGGTGAGGAACCATCTCAGGTATGGTATGCTCTAGTGGGACTGATTCACTGGGTAGTGAACGGAGAGCGTTAAGGACCCTGGGTGGCTAAGGCCAGCTGGGTTTTAGGCCCTGAGTCTATAACTAGAGACTGGGTGGCAACTCAGCTAGCTGGTGCCTCTGTCACAAGTAAAGGGTATGGTTAGATTGATACTGTCAAGGACCTCAAAAGCATTAGGTCTGTTTTTTTTTGTGGCTATTTAAAATGTTATTTGTTAATTTAGTTGTTAATTTAATTTAGGTTGTTAATAAAAGGCCGGGCTCGGCCATTTTACCCAAATCAAGTGTGGTGTGGTTTCTCGTGTAAGTAAAAGGGGAATGGTAAGCCGTAAGTGGTAAGGTGTTAAGTGGTAAGGTGTTAAGTGGTAAGGTGTTAAGTAGCATGGTTAGCTCTTGGCTACCCTAGTCATGCATGAGCATCTTTCTTGACCATAGCAACAGAAATACTTATTCTATGCTCTTACTGCAAGTTACTCGCTAGGGAGAGAACCTCTGGGGGAATCGAGGATGGAAAAGGATCTGGGGGTCCTGGTAGATTACAGACTCAGCAATAGCATGCAACGCCAAGCTGTAGTAAGCAAGGCCAGCACTATTAGCATGCGTTAAAACTAGGGTTGTCCCGATACCGATACTAGTATCGGTATCGGGACCGATACCGAGTATTTGCGGGAGTACTTGTACTCCCGCAAATACCCCCGATACTGAAATAGAATACTTCCCCCCCATATTGCAGCGATGCGTCCCTCATACCTTTTTAGATATGCTGACGCCGCCTCTCTCTGCCGCATACCGCCGTATACCCTGCACAATCGCATAGCTTACATTACAAGCATTCATTCTGAATACTTGTAAATGGCCGTGTATTGACACTCCCCTTCTCCGGATTGGAGGGATCCCTCCAATCCCGAGCAAGGGGGAGTGTCTATGCACGAATCCGCGTATAGACACTCCCCCTTGCGTGGGATTGGACGGATCCCTCCATTCGGAGAAGGGGAGTTTTAATACACGGAGCGCGGCCATTTACAAGTTTTTAGAATGAAAGCTTGTAATGCGCTACGCGATTGTGCAGGGGATACGGCGGTATGCGGCAGAGGCAGCATCAGCATATCTAAAAGGTATGAGGGACGCATTGCTGCAATATGGGGGACATACAAGGCTGCATATGGGGGACATACATGGCTGCATATGGGGGACATACATGGCTGCATACATGGCTGCATATGGGGGACATACATGGCTGCATATGGGGGACATACATGGCTGCATATGGGGGACATACATGGCTGCATATGGGGGACATACATGGCTGCATATGGGGGACATACATGGCTGCATATGGGGGACATACATGGCTGCATATGGGGGACATACATGACTGCATATGGGGGACATACATGGCTGCATATGGGGGACATACATGACTGCATATGGGGGACATACATGGCTGCATATGTGGGGGACATACATGGCTGCATATGTGGGGGACATACATGGCTGCATATGTGGGGGACATACATGGCTGCATATGTGGGGGACATACATGGCTGCATATGTGGGGGACATACATGGCTGCATATGTGGGGGGACATACATGACTGCATATGTGGGGGGACATACATGACTGCATGTGGGGGACATGACATGGCTGCAATATGTGGGGGACATGGCTGCAATATGTGGGGGACATGGCTGCATTTGTGGGGGGACACGGCTGCATTTAGGGACACATTTAAAAAAAGTATCGGTATTTGGTATCGGCGACTACTTGAAAAAAAGTATCCGTACTTGTACTCGGTCCTAAAAAAGTGGTATCGGGACAACCCTAGTTAAAACTGATATTTACTCATGAGAAAAAACTATAATGCCCTATACCCTATTTATCCTTTAAAATTTGTAGTCACTCCTCACTGATATCCTCTGATCCCCTTATTAGCTTGATTGCCCTTCTCTGGACTCCCTTCAGTCCCAGCACATCCTTTCTGAGGATTGGTGGTCAAAAGAGGACAGTATACTCAAGATGTGGCTGAACCAGAGTTTTGTAAAGTGGTAGAATTATGCCCCGTACACACAATCAGAAATTCCGACAAGAAAACCGTGGATTTTTTTCTGACGGAATGTTGGCTCAAACTTGTGTTGCATACACACGGTCACACAAATCTTGTCGGAAATTCAAGAACGTGTGACGTACAAGACATACAACGAGCCAAGATCAATAAAGTTGAATAGGCAGTTCGGCTCTTCTGCTTGATTCTGAGCATATGTGTTGTTTTGCATACAGACGAGTGGATTTTCCGACAAGAACTTATTCCGTCAGAAAAAAGGGGATCTGGAGGGCAGCTGCAGCACAGAAGGTGATTATAGAGCTGCAATAAACTCTGTCTTTTATATAAGTCTGGATTTCTGCTTTAAAGCGGAGTTCCAACTGTATACAATTTATTTTTATTTGTTATTAATATCTTTGGATATGAACTCATATATATAACTCACGTTTTTATGATCTATCGCAGCTTGATTGCCGATTTGCAATCAAAAGATATATTTTATTATGGTCTCCTGGCAGTTTCTATTTTGCTTCTGGAATACGGTGCTGCTGAGTGACCAGCATGCACCGGCCGTACTTGCACATGCACAGTGTGGTTACCTCGCAGCATAAACTTCTGATGTTGCCATCACCGGAAATGCCCGCCCCTGTTGTGATGGCAACTGTCATCATCGCCTAATTCCGATTTCAGAATATCGCGGCTGCCATCCACACTGACTCCTAGGAATTATGTTACAAAACTCCCAGGAGACAGTGCGCTGCCAGATATGATGGACATATCCACAGGTGGCAGAAGCCAGAAACTGGATGGAAAATAGTAGTATCTGGGTAAAGAGACAAAAAAAAATGTACATTGCTTTATCTATATGGTATAATAATCATCTGGAGAAAAGGTTCTAATAGTGGGTGGAACTCCACTTTAAGGTAGAATTAAAGGCAACTTTATTTTTTCCATTTAAGGGAATTTCTTTCCATTTTGGAGAGAAAGGTGAAAATAACAAATGGAGAGGGTGAATTTTCCTAACAGGGGTTCCAATCCCTCTCCCATCTCTATCCAAAAAAATACAAAACTGTTGTCTTTAGTAAAACTTGAAATAAAGTCATTGTAATTGTGTAAGTACTTGTGCTACTTGGAAATTTTTACAGCCTGGTTACTCTATTCACCTTGCCCCGTATTATATTTCTATACAACTTCCATTGGACACAAGCATATTGAGTGGTACTGTTATTTTCATAGACTTTATGGAGTGTATAACAGTGGATGTCAAGCTGAGCTCAGCGACGTGTCTGATATAATAGAATGTACAGCCGGTGTCCTTCAGATGTCTGCCTGGAACGTCTCGCTGCAATTATACCATCAATGGCTCTATAAAATGTTTGTCATTGATGTGTGCGGTCCTCTATGTGCCACAGACTAGGGATCGGATAATATTATTTTATTGTCATATTCAATTAATTAAGACAAATTCATTAGTCCAGCTTAAGCGTGTTTTTAATATTACATCAAACAGCTAGCATCCCTGACAACCTTTTGCAGCTCTCTTTTAAATGTTTAATCAGGGTTTTAAAATTTCATAAGCCGATGTGCAGTCACAGAGCTTCGTTATTTTTCATGTTTGAAGATTTTTTAACGTTCAAATTGAATCTTTAAATCCTTTTTATGGCTTCAAGGGACCTGGTGTACAACAATATTTCTTGGTTTAAATTGTCTAATTTTACCCTTTTCCCAATATCAATTAAAGAATAAACGCAGTAGTTCCTTAATAGACTCAAGAAACTCAAGCAGTGTTGCTAATATACATAGATCAGCCATCCATAACATTATAACTACCCACCTATTATAGAGCAGCCCCCCCTTTCGCTGACAAAACAGCCTTGACCCTTCCAGCCATGGTCCCCACTAGACCTCTGAAGGTGTGCTGTAGTATCTGGCACGAGCCATCAGTAGCAAATCCTTTAAAGTGGATGTAAACACGATCATCTGTGCCCAGTCTTGCCACAAAGAGTTAATCCAGCTCTGAGCAATCCTCTTTTCTTTTTTTCAATGAGATAAACAGACAAACAGGAGAAAACTTTTGTCTGTTCTTCCCCCTTGCTGTGAGTGACAGTTTATTCACAAATATCATGCACTAGCCTGGAGACAGGCATTATTTTTTAACTCCCACCCCCATTCCTTTTTTGAAGTCATGTGGTTACTTTTTTGGATTTTGACTGGATGTTAGTGATCATAGCATAATTTAGTGTAAGCAATACTCAGGAGAAAATGTATGTTGACAAGGGGAGTGTAGAGGAGGGCGGAGAGTCTACTGACATCACGACTCCATCCACCGAGCTCCAGACAACAGATCCACCCACAGAATCTGCAGTTTTTCAGTTCTCATAACAGACAAAGGGGAGACATTTGACAGGTAAGGATATATGCAGGAGGCATGTATATCCTTATACTGTAGATCAGCACTATGGCAGTAGTTTAGAAAGGATGAATGGGTTTACCTCCATTTTAAGTCCTCTAAGTTCCGATGTGGGGCCTCCATGGATCAGACTTGTTTTTCCAGCATATCTCACAGATGCTCAATGGATTGAAATCTTGAGAACTTGGAGGCCATATCTACCCCTCAAGCTCATTGTTGTATTCCTCAAACCATTCTTGAACCATTTTTTTGCAGTGTGGCAGGCCGCATTATCCTGCTGAAAGAGGCCACTGTCATCAGAGAATACCATTTCCATGAATGGGGTGTAATCTCCCAATGAGGACAACTGTTCTGTTGACCCCTGTCAAATGGATTTTCTATAACTTTTAGAACATTTCTTTGTACGTTATCATGCAGCTCCAGGACAAAGCAAGGTAAAATTTCCCATATCAGGATTTTTGGATACATCGGGAAGGGTTAGCGAGGCTGTCAAGTTTTTTGCTTCTGAGTGGTAAGTGGGCTGCTTCTGTGCACCCAAACCAGCTGCTGAAAGTTTCTTTTGACATCAAACCAAAGTATATATCACAGTCTGATAACAGTCTTATCACCAGATATTGTATTTCCATAAGCCCTGAAGAAGGGGGTAATGCATGGCCTCTGGAACCAGTTGGCTTTTGCACCCATTATATGTTTTTAATAAAACTATATTTTGGATTCTAATATTTCTGTGTGGAGCTTTGATTTTGAATTCCAATACTATTTTTACATTCTGAAGTTCTTGTGATGGTCCGTTAAGACACGGAAACAGCTCACTTATTAAACAAGTTTCTAAATTATTATCAACCACTTGTGCCGCGTACACACGGTTGGAATTTCAGACAACAAATGTTCTAAGGGAGTTTGTTGTTGGAAATTCCGACCGTGTGTAGGCTCTATCGGACATTTGCTGTTGGACTTTCCGACAACAAAAATTTGAGAGCTGGTTCTCGAATTTTCCCACAACAAAACTTGTTGTTGGAAATTCCTAGCCTTTGAACACAATTCCGATGCACAAAATTCCAAGCTCGGAATGAAGCAGATTTGCCGCACTGGCTATTGAACTTAATTTTTCTCGCCTGGCTGTAGTGTTGTACGTGACCATTTTCTTGACGTTCGCAATTTCCGACAACATCTGTGTGATAGTGCATGCAGGACAAGTTTTAGCCAACATCCGTCGGAAAAAGAAATCCACGGTTTTGTTGTCTGAATATCCGATCGTCTATACGCGGCATTAGTGTTCCAGTGTCACCAACGATTCTTGATGTCTGAGCCCTGCTGGGGAGATTTACCACCCTTTATTTGTCCTGGTGATAATTGTAACTGAAATTGAAGGTGATGGATATTCTAAAATTGTGAGTTTTCAAAGCCGCAGGAGTAAAGCGGAAGGTCTCCCAATGGGACACAGAATGCAAACAAAAAAATAAAAAAAATAAAAAGCTGATGAAATTTAAATCTACCATACCATATTAAAAAGAAAATGTTTGGGTGTTGAATATACTTTAATAGCAATCAAAGCATCGAGCCGCACATTGATGATGTTAGAAAAATCACACGCATTTCACCTTTCCAGGGCTTAGTCATAGGACAAATTTTTCTACCACAATTTCCGACAAAATTTGTGCGACCGCGTGTATGCTAGACAAGTTTGAGCCAACATCCGTTGGAAATTTATCCACGGTTTTGTTGTCGGAATGTCCGATCGTGTGTATGTGGCATTTCAGTGACTACTAGTGTCTTTGGATAGTGGGGCCCTGTAATTAATTTTGAACTCCACATGTATTCCCCATTTTCTCTCTCTTACCTCCAGTGGTTCACGGTGCCATCAGTCCAAGTCTTCATTCCCACTCCCCTGTAGCCATAGGTCTGAGCTAATGACAAGAATGATTACTGGTAGACCAAGATAGCAGAAGCTAAGAATACAAACTCAGTTGCAGGTATATAAAAGACATGATGCCATAGAAAGGGCATAGTATATCACAAGGAGACTAGTCCCCAGCCATGAGAGGCTCTGTGAGTTTGCTCCTTCGTCTGTCCATAAAGCCTGTGTCACAATACTTCACCACCTATCTTTTTTTAATGGTAGGTAGATCTCCACGGCCTACTAGGTTACACTTATGTCCAAAATATCACTTTTGAGTGGATGGGGGCCTTTAAATCTACATCATTCTGTAATTAATATATTTCAATGTATTTCATATCTTTTAAAGGCATACACCTTCATTGTTGTACATATATTTTTCCTTTATATTCCTGCTAAAATCTAAATTTAGGTTAGGGTTATAAAATAAAAAGTAAAATTCCTCAGTGGGTTAATTAAAATAATAATTCTGAGCATATGGTATGATAGGAGAAAGACACAATGCTGACTTTCACTATGTAATATACAGTATGTCACATGTCACCTGGGAGACTTACTTTTGCTTGTTAGCTGATTTAATAGCTTTCCCTAGTGTAAAGTTATCTCCAGAAATCTGCACTTTTAGGATATTCACTTTAGCTGTAGTACTGCCACAGTTTACCTGCAAGGGCAGAAAGGACAAATGGTCTTCTTTGCCTAGGACACAATCAGAGTGCACAGTTAAGGAACCATTGGCAAACCCTGGAAACACTACCGAAATGGACTGGAGACTATGGTTAAATAAAAACTATAATATGATAATACATTGGATTATGAGCATCCTAACTACCACCTACTGTACCCTTTGAACTGGTAACCTTAAAGGCTATGTAGAGCTAAAACATTTTGTTTCATTTGGATTAACAAAGGCGTACTAACCAGTGGACATGTCCGACGGACAGGTTTCCAGCGGACAAGTTTTAAAGCATGTTTTAAAACTTTTGTCCGCTGGAAACCTGTCCGTTAGGCCGTACACACGATCGCATATGTCTGCTGAAACTGGTCTGCGGACCAGTTTCAGCGGACATGTTCGATCGTGTGTACGCGGCCTCAAGGGAGATCAGTTGGCCAGACTTTTGAACCCAAAAATGGTTTTCTGATGGAGCTTACAAACAAACGGATTTTTTGAAAACGAACGGAAAACGTTCGTTTTTATGTTTGTTGGCAAAAAAGTCTGACCAAGTGTACGGGGCTTAACAGTAGTTAATATGGATGAGCTGCTTATAGAAAGTTCCGCGAATCCCGCAATATATTTACGAAAGTACAAAATTACGAAAATTCACGAAAATGATTGTCTAACAAGAAACGACAATAAATTAAACAGAATATTGAATCATCCCACATGTACGAAAACAAAACGGTAACCAAAATACGAAACGATCGGAATACGAAAAAATCGCGTCTTACGAAATATGAACGGGAACGAACAGGAAAACGGGCGTCTTACGAAATTATGAATTGGTACGAACCTACGGAACGATACGAAACGGAACAAAACACACGAACATTTTTGCTGTGCACATGTCTAATACATAGTGCTGTACCATATCACAACCAATTCTTTCTCCCTTTTTCCTCAACTCAGGGAAACTTATTGAGAAGAAACAAAGTAAAAAAATACAAAACAGAAAGTCGGAACATATAAGAAATAAAAAAAGTAAAAATAAAAAAGGAAAATACTTATACCACAGGAAAAATAAAAAAGGGGGAAAAGTTTCACAGCTCCTATACAGGTCACACATGCAGTCAGTCAACGCAATCTGCATTGCAAGAGGGATACAGTGGCAGTACTGCTAGCACCTATCACCACATAGAAAACAAAAATTCAGGTCTCACTTTCACCGGGGATATTCATTGCATAAGCCCGCACCACAATAAGTCACGTACACCACAAGAAGGTCACCTTCTCCACTCACTCAGTGCTTACATCACTCACCCACCCTCTACCTCAACAGTCGATCCATCACCAGATCAACCGGGGACAGGCTGGGGGTATCTAGCCAAGGTAACCACAGTCTGTCAAACTTCCCCGACCGACCCCTATGCTGATATATAAATTTCTTCAAGCGAATGGTGTCACCCATTTGGGTAATCCATTCCCTTATCGTTGGTGGCTCAATAGCCTTCCAATGCCTCAGAATAAGCTTGCGGGCCTGAAACAGGGCCCTAGTTATGGCCTGTTTAGAATTATCGTTCATGGGGATGTCATCCAAGATTCCTAATATACATGGTTTCGGGTCTGTAGGTATGGTAGTCTGAAACACTCTGTTAACTGTGGCTAAAACCCCTGTCCAGTATAGGTGTAACTGGGGGCACCTCCACAACAGATGGATTAGGTCCACATGATCTTTCGCAAATCGGGGACAACATGTTTGTTATTTAACCACTTAAGACCCGGACCAAAATGTTGCCAAATGACCTTGCCCCTTTTTGCGATTTGGCACTGCGTCGCTTTAACTAACAATTGCGCTGTCGTGCAACGTGGCTCCCAAACAAAATTTGCATCCTTTTCTTCCCACAAATAGAGCTTTCTTTTGGTGGTATTTTAAGCCTCTGCCATTTTTATTTTTTGCACTATATACAAAAATAGCGCGACATTTTTGAAAAAAAAAACAATATTTTTTACTTTTTGTTATAAGAAAAATCAAATAAACTAAATTTTAGTCAAACATTTAGGCCAAAATTTATTTAGCCACATGTCTTTAGTAAAAAAAAAAAGGCAATAAAAAAAAAATTAGCTACCTAGCGGGAACAGCGACACTAATACAGCGATCAGAAAAATGATCGCTTAGTGACCCTGGCAATAGGGAGTGAAAGGGTTAACTAGGGTGGTGATCAAGGGGTTAAAACTTTATTAGGGGGGGGTAGGGGGCTACCCTGAACCTAACACTAACTGCCTGTCACACTGACACTAACTGCAGTGATCATACATATAATCACTGCATTCAGTGACACTGTAACAGGGGGGAGGGGGTGGGGGGGGGGCGATCGGGGGGGTTAAATGTTCCTATGTGTCTGTGTGTTAGTGTGCTGTTGTGTACACTTATTATGTGATGTGATCTCTCCTCAGCGGTGGTCGAAAAAAACGCAGAGGGAGCGATCACATCACTTCCTCCTTCCTGTGTTTACACAGGAGGAGGAAATGACACGCAGGGGGAGCGCGCAGATTGGCTGAGAGCGATCCGGAGGGGGCGGACAAAAACCAACCGCCGCCCCCTCATCCCGGATTGCTCGGCCAGGTAACCGGACCACTGCATGTACCGGGGGGTCCGATCGGACCCCCGAACCCCCCCAAGGGTTGATGTGATGTGCCTGTCGGTGCCATTCTGCCGACGTAAATGTACATGCGGCGGTCCTTAAGTGGTTAAAAAAAAAAAAAAAACAAGACTTCAGAATCACTTTAGGAGAAACACACACTGACATAAATACAGGATGTTGCTATTGCTAACCTCCTTCCAAGTATACTAATAGCCTGGTCAATACTTTCTTACCTGGAACAAGAATGTGAATTAATAATTAAGTGCCACAAAGTATTAAAGGTATTGAATCGGCATAAAACAGCAGGCATCTAGAATTTTCAGAAGGAGGCAGCAAGCAAGAGTAGTCAAGGAACCAAGCAAGGCTAAGACAACAGCCGACAGTCTAGTAGCTCGATGACTGCAGTTACTCTTGACAGCTAATTAGGAAACATCTTACTCCTTCAAACATATATAAGGGGAATTCCGGGTCTGTTAGGTAGCAGACTTAGTGATGTCACAAGCATTATGAAAATACTGTAGGGTCTATAGCCCTGCATTGTGAAGATGCAGAGGAACAGTCTATCACCAGAGCATAGGGGAATGCCATCTGCCAGGGGATCAGAGGATCAGGTAAGTAAAAGTGCATTTAGTCTCCCCTAGACAAAATGAAAAAAATGTATGGCCACAGATCAGCTTATAAGGGGACTATCAGTTGACGGGGCAGAGCCCTCACAGACTTGGGAAGCATCCTAAAAATGTTGGTGTTTTCCACATTGACGCCTGTTGACAGCTGGCTCCATCTCTCAGTGTGCAGCTGACAGCTGGATCCAGTTGCTTTTGCCCACACCCCCTTCTTTGCGCTACAGTGAGCACTAGAGGAGCAGAGCAGAGAGCGATAACTGGGAGTTACTGCTCTCTGCTTGATGCAGATGGAGAACTGAGTGACCAGCGGTAGTGATCAGATTATGTATGTTTATTTTTATCATAAATGATTTATTGAACAAAGAAAATACATTCCAAGTACAGCACGGGCAGTCGAAAATAGGTGTAGCACATGACAACATAAGTTCCAAGGCCAAAGCATGAATTTTTTTTTTTTTACAGAGCTTAAATGCAGGGGATCCCAGTATGGCTAAAGCTGAATTGTAGACACCTGGAAATTATAAAGCAAAGCAGTGAGAACTATTAAAGCAGGGGTCTCCAAACTTTCTAAGCAAAGGGCCAGTATATTTTTTTTCAGACTTAAGGGGGCTGGACTGTAGCCAGTAGGAGTGGAAATTTTTCTGGCATCAGTGGGAGTAAACATCACATTTGGTATCAGGTGGAGAAACATTGCCCTATCGTTGGTATCATTGGGAGGAATAGTGCCCTATTGTTGGTGTCAATAGGAGAAATGGTGCACCATTGCCACTGTCAGTTGGTAGAACAGTGTCTAATATCAGTGGGAGGAATAGTGCCCCAAGGGCCAGATAAATGAAAGCAAAGGGCTGGATCTGAAGACCACTGTATTAAAAGATAAGTCCACCCTAATACTAAAATCTCGACATCTACAGACATCCATGATCTAACACTAACCTATCTAACCCTGTAAAGAAGAAATCAGTATACATAACGACTTGACCTGATCTCACGCTGAGCTGTCAGCTGCAGCTTCGATGTGTAGGCAGGTGCAGAGGACACAACCGACAACAGAATCCCCGTAGTAAGTCTATGGGTGACGTCACTTCTCATTAATTTCACAGCCATTGTCGATTGTGTCTTCTGCAGAGCTTCCGCCACTGGAGAGTGGACTGGATCTGCTTCAAAAAAGGTATGTATACTGATATCTTCTTTACAGGCTAGATAGATTAGGTTTATATCATTGAGGTCTGTAGATGTAGTTTTTAGGGTGAACTTATCTTTTATTAAACCCTAAAAACAAGTAAACGGAGACACAGTAAACAGACACAACATAGCTGTAAACCTCCAAAGGAGCAACACCCTCCCCACTCCATGGTGCACAAAACTATCTTTATTTATTTTTTTAATTCCCTTTCCCCTTTAAAGAATTTAATCCCATATATTTGTTTCAGGGTTGTTAACTTATATCAGTGCAATATATGGACACTGTGGCTTCTATGGATTAGACTTTTTCCAGCAACAAAGCATTTATGACTGTCTTTTTCTAAGCTTTTCTATCAAATTTAACTAAAAAATAAATCAAACTTACAACAGGGCCAAGTATTTCTACAGAAAAGAAAACTTGTTCTGCCTTGAAAAATGATGATGAATGATGATTGATATCTATTCAGTCCATGAAGTTATGTAGAATATCAGAACTTTCAGCCTTACAAAATGTCTAAGCTCATGGACCAGTTAAATCTATATTTACAATCCTCTCTGAGGGGTACCGTTTCCTTGACACCTCGGTGAAGATTAATTTACCCTCCGTCATAAAAATGCCATCCTTCCCCAAGAGAACTGTAAAACACCATTTTGGTGGATGCTCCTGTCACCTCAGTGGAATAGAATCTTAAAATCTGTCTTGTGCTTGAGGTTTTCATGGTTAACCTTGTCAAATCTGATCTCCAAGACAATGTAAAAGGAGCATGCAGAACGCCAAACTTGACTTGTGAGAGAGGAGCCTTTCTTAACGGCACAATCATGTAAACGTTTCTCTATATTAACTGAGCTTATCTGAGATTACAACGCCCTCTTACGACACAAATTTTACAAATTGTCTAATGGGTTGACTATTGATTAGAAAATGAGAACCCCAAAGAAATAATGGTAAAATCTGTAATATTATATTTAGGGGTGTATTTGTAAAAAATAAATAAAAAATCCATAGCAATTCGCCCAATGAAAGTGTATGTTTTTTCATTCTATGGGAATGTATAAATGGGTTATTTATTTTGCTGGTATTTAATCACTGCTGGGTTTTTTATTTTCTCAAAAAAAAAAAAAAAAATGAAAAAAGACAAGAAAAAGTTAAAAAAAAAGTTTCTTAGTTTGTGTCACAAAATTTTGTAGATAAATAATTTTTCTCCTTCACTGATGTGCACTGATACACTGCAATTATGGGCACTGATGAGGCGGCACTTATGCGCACTGATGAGGCGGCACTGATGAGGAGGCACTAATATGATCTGATACTAATCTGACAGTTGAAGTTTCAGTCTTTTTTGGTCTACCTGACCTTGGCTTGGTATTAAAAGATCCTCATTTTGCCCCTACTTATTAAGTGATTGAACCTTATTGACTCGTATATTTAGGGGTTGGATATCTTTTTATATTCTTTTTCCATCTTTATAAAGTTCCATTACCTTGTTATGCAGGTCTTTTTACAGCTCTTTTCTGCTCCCCATGGCACAGTATCTAGCCTGCTCAGAGCATCCAAGTGAGAGCTAAACTTTTTGACTATTAATACACAGACAATGCATTTTAAAAAGCCATAAATGTGGTAAATTAGCCTTTAATTGCCATTTTAACCTGTGTGTCACCGTATGTGTCTGTACCACGGCCAAACATTCCAGGGTGTGTAAACTTTTGATCAATGTCATTTGGGTGATTTGTTATCATTTTCATTTAAAAAAAAAAGCCAAACAACTATGTGCTAATAAATGGCTTCATATAATTACTATTCCTAGATAAAAGACAGTTCCTTGGCATGATCAGTGACTTTTTTCAAAATCAATGCCAAAATTTCACAATTTCTGGCAGGGTAAGCAAACTTTTGAGTACAGATGTAACTATATCGGAGCACCACAAACCCCCTGTTCACCTTCCACTATAGCATTCCTATGTTTCACGCCATGTGCGCCGACAGCTTGTTGCTCTGTCCAGTCCGAATCTTGCTTACTTTCCTGCTGCTCTATGCTGCTGTCAGGTCTGCCAGGAGATTACAACTGTCCCTCCGCTTTCCTGACCGGTAGTCTTGTTTTCCCAGTATCAGGTGGAGAGACAGTTGAGATCCTGCAGCCAGGATATAAGGGACCACAATGAATGGTGCAAAAAGCCTAACCAAAACCCCCAGCAACAACTCAGGGTTTAGTAAGGGCTGAGGACAGGAACCCAGGGAAGAAAGGACAATCCAAGTAAGCGGATCAATCAGGATGTACACAGGGGTTAGCCAGAAGCAGCGTCGGAAACAGACGGTGTCGGCAACAAGATAAGCAAAGTCCAAGGGGTAATGCAAGTATCGACGTCAGGAGCGAGCCAAGTTGGCAACCAAAATCAAATAGCATCCATAGACAGGAACTTATACTAGGGCAAGGACAGGAAGGGAAAGTGGAGATTTATGGGGACACTGATGAGATAACTACTAACAGCTGGTCCCAGGGTGAAGCCAACATCCCAACTAATGGAGTAGAAAATAACCAGGATTCTACCATAACACAAGTTTCCTGGTGGTTCAGGCCAAGGGAAACCATCCACAAACACCAGGTCCCAGGATCAAATCCCAGACACGGCGTGACAGCTGCACACTAGATGTGACGTCTGCACCAGAAGCTTCCAGAATACAGTATATACTCATGACATGGAAGTGATTACTGGTGATGTCTTTCTGGTTCACTTGTTGTTTTACCATTGCATCCTGGGGGATCTCATACCTGCATTACCTCCACAACAAAGTAAATCTAATGCTGATAAAAGACCCTCAAAAACTTCAGGTACTGTAAACAAGCAGTGTCATAGACTTCTATGGAGGCTTTGGAGATGCTTTGAAGCTCTGATAAAGCGACATGGAGTTTAATTTTTGAAGCAAAGCAAACACAACATGTAGCAAGGTCTGTAAACTTGACCATTTGATTGGGATTCAGAGTGCTTTAAAAAAGCATGTCCAATGCCACATTTTGAAGCAAGTATAAATGAGCCCTTAGAGTTTAGACCTACTTAAAAAAAACAATTGTAGAGAAAGTTTTTTGATAAGTATTGACATGTGCAGTCGTGTCTTTTTAATCTATAATTTCCTGTGGGAGAAACACTTTCTGAAAAGTAAAATTCAGCAGCTTTTAGCCAGTACTAACAGATTTGTGTTATGGTCTTAATTCATACGCTATGACAGAGGCATGCTTCTGTAAAGGAGGTTGACTCATTTTTAGAGAGGGCATATCCCAAGGAGTCCTATGCTGTCAATCATGTTTTCTTCTTCTGTTTGAATGTGGAGTAGTTGAGTATCTCCTGATAAATCAAGACTCTTGAATTCCTAAACCTTTGCTGGCTGCTATATTTTAAAGACATTGATATTTTTTTGAAGTTATACTTTACTGTTACTATTTTGTATATATATATAAAATACAATCGACACCAACAAATATATAACTGTGTAATTGCAGTAAGGATTTAATGCAGTCTCCCAGAAATGTACATAAAATAAGTGCAGCACTAGAAGTTAGACCACCAGACTTGCTCTTATATCATGTATTCCTCATTAAAAAAGAACAGTGATTCACTAACCAGATTGTGAGATCCTAAACATACAGATGTCGTTTTTCACAATGAATGAAATATCAAATTCTTCTTCAGCACCCTTGTGGTAAAAAAAATAAAAAAAAACAGGATAGAAGACCACCACCCAAACAACCTGGCTGGCAACTCACAAAAAAAAACTGTCTAGAAGTCAAAAGGCACATAAGTCACAAGGCAGATGGCTCCAGCGGTGTGGAACCATTTACGTATTAAACTCCAAACTATGAATAAAAAAGCCAGCAAACTCTTAGGCCGCGTACACACCATCAGTCCATCCGATGAGAATGGTCTGAAGGACCGTTGTCATAGGTTAACCGATGAAGCTGACTGATGGTCTGATGTGCCTACACACCATCAGTTAAAAAACTGATCGTATCAGAACGCGGTGACGTAAAACACAACGACGTGCTGAAAAAAATGAAGTTCAATGCTTCCAAGCATTCGTCGACTTGATTCTGAGCATACGTGGATTTTTAACCGATGGTCGTAACTACTAACGATCGGTTTTGACCTATCGGTTAGGCGTCCATCGGTTAAATTTTAAAGCAAGTTCTATTTTTTTTGACCGAAGGATAACTGACCGATGGAGCCCACACACGATCAGTTTTCACCAATGAAACAGACCTTCAGTCTGTTTTCATCGGTTTTGACCGATCGTGTGTACGCGGCCTTACAGATAAAGACTGATGTAAATGGTAATACAATCACATCATCACTGTCAATGAACAGTATTCAGTAGTCAGGAAGCAAACCAAGTTGCGTCTCACCCAACCACCGGTTCCTCTCTCCCAGATCGGTTGGGCGTGATTAGTCACTTCCGATTGCCATACAGTTGGGCGTTTCGTCATCACAACTATATGATGATGTGATTGTATTTCTTTTTTTTCTTAATATTTTAGCATATAAAATGTGGCCTGGAGATTGCCGAGGGTGGTAGCAATTAACCCTATGGTTATGAGTAAATGTTGCCGGGCATGAGAATGTGAGGCAATTTCATTTGGTTAGAGTATATCTTGTGGGGAAGTGGTGACACGAAAATTGCATATTAAGATTGAAGACTCTCAGGCCGTGTACACACGATCAGACCGGTCCGATGAAACTGGTCTGCAGACCAGTTTCATCGGACCAATTCGATGGTGTGTACGGCCTATCGGACCGTTTTTCCGTCCGACCAAAGTTTTAAAACTTGCTTTAAAATCTGTCCATCGGACAGATTGGATGGTTAGTACGCAAAAGCATCGGACCAAAAACCTGCGCATACTCAGAATCAAGTCGACGCAAGCTTGGAAGCATTGAACTTCATTTTTTCAGCACGCCGTTTTGTTCTACGTCACCGCGTTCTGGTCTGATCGGATTTTTGGTCCGATGGTGTGTACGCACATCAGACTATCAGACCACTTCAGCCTGGTCCGATGAAAACGGTCCGTCGGACCAGTTTCATCAGACCGGTCTGATTGTGTGTACGTGGCCTCAGAGAAACACAGATTTTGTGAAGAATTAAAGTGGATATTTACATGGACTTTTATAGAATTAGGCACTTTAATCTGTGTCACCTCACATTTAATGCTTGGCAGTTTTTGTTTGGTTTATTTCATCCCTATTGTTTATTTGATTTTATACAGCTTTTAGTGTTTATTGATGTGTTTTTGTATGTCACATATTTATAATTGCTTGACACTTGATAGAGTATAATAGCGCCGCTTTACCTGATTTGAATTGGTGAATGCAATGAGACATTTTATGATATTTAAAGTGGTAGAGATCAAGGTTAGGGTTATATAAAAACATGACAATTAAAAAGAACCAAAAAAGAAAACACAAGCTAGATAATTTTAAAGAAAGGAAAAATTAATATTGTGAAATTGATGATTATGAAAAGAGCCGCCAGTACAAAAGATTTGATACAAAACGAATAATATAATAAGTTACAGTGCTAAATTATGATCAAAAATCCAATGTGAAGGAAAAGTGAATATATGAATTAAGATATAAATTGAATAAAATGAGAGAATTATATATATATATATATATATATATATATATATATATATATATATTATATATATATATATATATATATATATATATATATATATATATATATATACCAGTGAATAGAAATATATAAACCCGTGAAGCAAAATGTAATGATAATATGTAGAAAATGAATCAATATCATTAAACAACTAAATGAATAAAATGAAAAAAGTCTCAGAGAAGATTAAGAAAAATGAATAACTGAAGAATATTACATATAAACGGATAGATCCCAAATACTGAAATGGTTAATCATAAAGCCAGTCTTAATTGAAAAAGTGATTCCATAAAAATGCAGAAGAGGAGGACTTGTGACAAGAAAACCTTCATCCACCAATTGGACACCCAAGAGTGATAATGTAGTCTCCTTACCGCAGAGCTATGACAGCTATCACAGCGGCTTTTCCAGACACAGGGATTTAATGGTCTCCCGAAAGACCTATGCTGGTAATTGGGAAACAGAGACTAGATCGGATCCTTGCATTGCAGAAAAATATAAACAGGGGAAACTCCATAGCATAATACTGTATGTAAAAGGTTTATTGAAACCAAAAAAGTATTGCACTTACAATTTGGAAGTTTAAAATGCGTGGTACAATAGGTTTAATGTAATTGGTTGAACGTGATACAGCGAGCGGCATTGCCGCTCGCTGTATCACTTGGCCCCGCTCCTCGCCGCGTTGCGTCATGGCTGCGCTGCTTTCAATTCGATCCACTCTAGCCAATCAATGGCCAGGCAGAGCGGCGAAGAGGATGTCGGGGCCGAGTGCGGGACTTTCGAGGGGTCAGGCAATTATAACGGGGGGCTGTCTAAAGTTTTTTCACGTTAATGCATAGAATGCATTAAAGGAGTTGTAAATAAAAACATTTTTTTTGCTGAAATGACTGTTTACAGTGTATAGAGACATAATAGTTAACTGATTCCTTTTAAAAATGATTAAAAATAGATAAAAATCAATCATATAATGTTCATGCAGTTTCTAGTTTTGTTTTTGCATGTTGTTTCCTGCCTGTGCTGTACAGAGCCACAGAGCCAATACAGGGCAGTGATGGTTTGGAAAACTAAACTGATTGGTGCTGAGGGGTTTTAGACACACAGTAATCACACCTCCTTGATTAGTGACCACAGAGAGAAAGCTCACAGTACTGTGGTTATCAGGAAACAGACAACCAGGAAGTGTGGAGATCAGAGAAGAATTACAACAACTTGAGAACAAAAACGAACAATGAGGACATGAAAACAGCACTGCATTAAGGTAAAGGAAGCTATTAAGATAAAAAAAAAATCTTTACAAACCCTTTAAGGTGAAAAAACGTTTACCTTTACAACCCCTTTAAGTTAAATGTTTACTATATGAATTGCAGCACCCATTTATAGTAGGCATTGAAGTCTGGTTAGAGTCCTGACCTCATCCCTATTAAATATCTTTGAGATTAATTTGGATGCCAATTATGATCCAGATTGCCTTATCCATCACCAATACCTGACCTCACAAATCCTCTTTTGGCTGAATGACACACTGTGCTAAGAATTCCCAGAAGAGTGGGATTTTGGAATTAGATGTCCAACATGATCATCAAAATGTATTACTCAGGTGTCCACAGATGTTTAGTCTAGGTCCTTTAGGCAAATTTAAGACTTTCCAGACTGCTATTATGAGGAACACCCCACCTGATGATTCTCTGGTTCCAACATTTGAACCACATTGTTCTATAATCCAGAACAATAAAAATACCATTTGTGACCACACCACATTGGTGTTTGGGACTCTATGGTGGAAAAAGTTTAGCACCTTGGCCCTATGTTGCTGTTTGGTGCTGTAAAGTTTTGCATTCATCGCTTCTTTTTGTAGATTCTCTATCCCCCTATGGAAGTAAGATAAATTATTCTGTTTCCTGTGCAGAAACCATTGAGTGGAATGGCACACAGGGGTAGCATTATCATGCAGCTGATTCCAAGCCGCACATATGTCACTGGTTTATATCTTTGTAAGTTTGTATTTTAAAAAGGCCAAAACAATTACTCTGTGAACCTGAGAATAAGGTCTTAACAAAACAAGTTAATTTCCTAATTGAAAAAACAAAATAACAAACTCCTTCCTTCAGGTCCCAAACATTCATTTTGGCTGCTTGTTAATGCCCTGATTCTGGATAGACATCACTCATTCTGCAGACTTCTTTCTGTTATGCTAATTGCCTGTGCTGGGAATAGATGCAGTTGCACTTGTAAAGCTTTGTTAATTGCCTTAAAGAGATTTTTTTTTTTTCGAGCAGGAGAAAATTGAACATGATATCTCTCATTTTTCATAACGAACATTCTCCAAATATGGAAATTCGATGTTGAATGTCTGTTGAGTACTAGTCTCACTGGACTCTTTTCCTTTGATTTGTCAGTTGAGCTTTGTTGGACTAGAGGAGGTCCTTCTTGCCAAATACCCAAATAAGAGAAAGCAGAATGATTTGATCTTCAGAATGGCATTTATTTTTTGACAGCAATGTTATATATGTGATTTACATATGACATGTTATCAAATACTTCAGTGGAAAACTGAGGGATTGAAGGTAGCTTCTTATGAATCTGTTGTAGATTAGGATGTCCCTGGAGGTAGAACAGGTTGCCTTAACCACTTCAGCCCCTAACCATTTGGCTTCCCAAAGACCAGTCTAGGCTAGTCATGTCATCAATGAAACTACATATAAGAACTGCAGAAAAGTAAGGTCCTTCCACTTGGTTCTTAACCACTATACCCCCCCAGACGAATTTACCCCCTTTCTGACCAGAGCACTTTTTGCGATTCGGTACTGCGTCATTTTAACTGACAATTGCGCGGTTGTGCGACATGGCTCCCATACAAAATTGGCATATAAAAAGGGAGGGGGTGATGTCTGCGCTGAAATTGTGAAAGGGGGAGGGGGGAATGGGTGAATATGTGTGGGAATGGGGCAGGTGACTGGTGGGGTGGATGGTGAATAAAGGTGAATTTAGATCAACATAATAACCAACATTATACAATGAACAATGTGAATGGTTGTACACATTAAGGGTGATTACCAATAAGTATTGTGACAACAAAGGGAAAAAAACTAGCCGGTGCAATGTGAAACCAAAAGAACTTTAAATAAAACACAATACTAGATCCAAACAGACTATAAGACCAGAGAAAAATCCATGGGGGAATGCCTCTGGATACACAAAATAATAAATGAATAAATAAATGAATAAATAAAGTCTCTGGTGAAAAAAACAAAATGTCCAGGAAAGTCCAGAGTGAAATAGTGGTGCCAGTAAAGGGTGACAGCAGAAAACACCTCGGGTGGTCCCCAGCTCCTCACCTCAAGGCTATTGCACGGATAGCCTACAACAGCACCTCCCGGTGGAGGACAGTGATCCCTCAGCAGGGCAAGCAGCAGAAGCACTCCTCAGCAGTAAAAAAAAAAAAACATGAAGCAGGTAGAAGCGGGTAAGTGACAATACAAAAGCTTCTATGTGGACAGCTTGTGTCACTCATGCATCCACTCACCACAGGGTGATGGATGATGGGCCTATCTCCCACGAACAGCGAGTTCGTTCTTGATCAAGTAGGTACCCTCTTCTAAGATGGCCAAATAGTCACTCAAAGCAATGGACCTCTCAGGTAGCATACATGATGAAAAAGAAACAGACCATAGCGCAATCCTGCAAGGTAAAAAACACATTTAATAAAAAATAACACTCACATTTAAAACGATCCAATGGGCATAAAACAAACAGACGTCAGGTGGAACACTCTGCGTCAGGCGTCTGGACTCTGTGGCTCCTCAATCCCTACGCGTCTCGTCACACCACGTGACTTCCTTAGGGGTGGTGTGACGAGACGCGTAGGGACTGAGGAGCCACAGAGTCCAGACGCCTGACGCAGAGTGTTCCACCTGACGTCTGTTTGTTTTATGCCCATTGGATCGTTTTAAATGTGAGTGTTATTTTTTATTAAATGTGTTTTTTACCTTGCAGGATTGCGCTATGGTCTGTTTCTTTTTCATCATGTATGCTACCTGAGAGGTCCATTGCTTTGAGTGACTATTTGGCCATCTTAGAAGAGGGTACCTGCTACTTGATCAAGAACGAACTCGCTGTTCGTGGGAGATAGGCCCATCATCCATCACCCTGTGGTGAGTGGATGCATGAGTGACACAAGCTGTCCACATAGAAGCTTTTGTATTGTCACTTACCCGCTTCTACCTGCTTCATGTTTTTTTTTTTTTACTGCTGAGGAGTGCTTCTGCTGCTTGCCCTGCTGAGGGATCACTGTCCTCCACCGGGAGGTGCTGTTGTAGGCTATCCGTGCAATAGCCTTGAGGTGAGGAGCTGGGGACCACCCGAGGTGTTTTCTGTTGTCACCCTTTCCTGGCACCACTATTTCACTCTGGACTTTCCTGGACATTTTGTTTTTTTCACCAGAGACTTTATTTATTCATTTATTTATTCATTTATTATTTTGTGTATCCAGAGGCATTCCCCCATGGATTTTTCTCTGGTCTTATAGTCTGTTTGGATCTAGTATTGTGTTTTATTTAAAGTTCTTTTGGTTTCACATTGCACCGGCTAGTTTTTTTCCCTTTGTTGTCACAATACTTATTGGTAATCACCCTTAATGTGTACAACCATTCACATTGTTCATTGTATAATGTTGGTTATTATGTTGTCCTAAATTCACCTTTATTCACCATCCACCCCACCAGTCACCTGCCCCATTCCCACACATATTCACCCATTCCCCCCTCCCCCTTTCACTATTTCAGCGCAGACACCACCCCCTCCCTTTTTATATGCCAATTTCTCTCTGCCCAGGACAGAGTGTTAGGGGTCTGCTGCAGTATTCCCAGTCCACCTCCTAGCTCCACTTCACCCCAACCCATCCCCCTTGGTAGCGCAGGAGCCTTTCCATATATCCCATACAAAATTGACATCCTTTTTTCCCCACAAATAGAGCTTTCTTTTGGTGATATTTGATCACCTCTGCGGTTTTTATTTTTTGCGCTATAAACAAAAAAGTGTGAACATTTTGAAAAAAAACGCAATTTTAATAAAATAAATATCCCCCATTTTTTTTTTCCTCAGTTTAGGTCAATACATATTCTTCTACATATTTTTGGTAAAAAAAATTGCAATAAGCATTTATTGATTGGTTTGCACAAAAGTTATAGGGCCAAGATTCTGCGGCGGCGTCGCATAAGCTATTTACACTACGCCGCCACAAATTACTGGAGCAAGTGCAGTATTCTCCAAGCACTTGCTACGTAATTTGCGGCGGCGTAGTGTACTGTAAATGGCCCAGCATATGGCCACGTAATTCAAAGGGGGCGGCTTGTATTTAAATTAAGCGCACCCCCGCACCGATCGAACTGCGCATGCACCAGCCGTACAAATAGCCCAGTGCGCATGCTCCAGCTCATGATGGAAAACGTCAATGAAGCCGACGTGAGCATCATTGACGTAAAGCCCTATTCGCGAACGACATAGTAAAACGACGTAAACGATGGAAAAAGACGACGCTGTCCCGACGCCATACTTAACATGGCATACGACGGACCTTCGTAAACTTACCCCTCATATAGCAGGGGTAAGTTTACGCTTACGGAAACTACGTAAAACGACGACGAGGTGGAGTAAAAACGTTCGGGAATTGGCGTATCTTTCTCATTTGCATAAGCAAATGATAAATCGACATAACTGCCACCTAGAGGCCAGAGAAGAATTACATTTAAGATCCGACGGTGTAAGTGTCTTACACCTGTCGGATCTACGCCATATCTATGCGTAAGTGATTCTAGGAATCACACGCATTGATACCTGGGCCAAAAAACAGAGATACGACGGTGTATCTTGAGATACACCGTCGGATCTCTTTTGAGAATCTGGCCCATAGTGTCTACAAAATAGGGCATAGTTTTATGGCATTTTTATAAAAAAAAAAATGTTTTACTAGTAATGGTGGCGATCAGCAATTTTTATCGTGACTGCGACATTATGACATACACATCGGACACTTTTCATGCCATTTTTGGACCATTGTCATTTATACAGCGCTCAGTGCTATAAAAATGCATTGATTACTGTTTGAGTGAGTGAGTGAGTGAGTGAGTGAGAAACTTATATAGCGCAACACATGCAAACTGAATCGCCTCTGGGCGCTTAGTATCCTTTCCCTAACTGAACTTTTGCCCTCAGAAAAGATGGGTTTTGATATTTTTTCTGAAGGCCAGGTAATTCACCTCCGATCGGATTTCTGGTTGGTAGAGCGTTCCATAGTTTAGGTCCTTGGACTGCAAATCTTCATTCTCCTTTGCACTTGTATCTTGCTTTTGGTATCTGGAGCAGATTTTGGTTGGTGGATCGCAGAACGCGATTGGGGTTGTGAGCTTTAAATTTTTCGCATTGATATTCCTTGAACACACTTATGCGTCAGACAGAGTGTCTTGAAAGTGATTCTGTCTTTTACTGGCAACCAATGAAGGGATCTCAGTGAAGGTGAGATTGTTTCCCATGTTTTTTTCCCAGTCACAAGTCGAGCGGCTGTATTTTGAATGACTTGCAGACAAGTGATTTGGTACTTTGGGAGTCCGAGATAAAGGGCATTTGCATAGTCAAGTCTGGAGTTGATAATTGTTCCCACCACCACTGCTATGTCTTCTTTTGGGATAAAGGGAATGAGTCTACGTAGCAGGCGCAGCAGATGGTGTGATCCGCTGACTACTGACCCCATTTGTGCATCCATTGTCATGTAGGTGTCAAAAATGACTCAGAGACTTTTGACTTTGGTGCTAGTGTGTAAATGACACTGGCAGGGAAGGGGTTAACCAGTAGGGGGCGCTGAAGGGTTAAGTGTGTCCTAGGGATGTGTTCTAACTATAGGGGGATAGGCTACGTGTGACACGACACTGATCACCAGAACGAGCGCTTCCGTCTAATGACTTGCTTCTGAGCATGCGCATTTTTTCCCCCATCGTTAAAGCGTACAAACTACGCAAAAAAATTGAGCAGGTTCTAAATTTTTGACGCCAATTTTTCTCGTCGAGAAAAATGCTCTGGAGCATACACACGACTGGTTTTCACGGCCATTTTAAGAAATTGAATTTTTCTCGTCTTGAAAAACGTTCGTGTGTACGCAGCATTACAGTTTGTTTTGTCATATTTAGTGATTCAAAAAAGGTTTAAGCTATAGGGAAGAAAAGAACTGGAGAACTTTCACCAAAGAAAGGGTTAAATCTCAGTTAATGCCCTTTAAACAGGGATCAGTGTGCTCTTGAAGACAACAGAATGAGAACTTCAAGGTTAATCCTCAGCATAAATAATGCAACATCAGAATTTTATATTGGCAAAATAAAGACTATGACAGGCATTTTTCTCTCATCTCACGGCATATACCTATAAATAAACTGAAATTATCAACACAGATAACTTTCTAGAGGATAAATCTTTCAAGCTTTAATGGACAAAAATCAATGCCCCAAGTAATTATACTAACAGCGTCTACTGCGAGCGGCAAAATATATCTCTGTCTTCTGTCAATAATGATTGACATCTGACTGCTCTGTTGATTCTAGAGGATGTCAGGCCGGAGATAGACGAATTATGATCAACTTCTTCTGTTTTAGCCATGTGATTTGTATTCCGTTGTCGGTCGCCGAACATAATCCTATTTAAAAGCTGGAGTTGTGACAGGATTCATTCATTTCCTGTTTGGTCAGTGGAGATAGAGTGCCATGTTCAATAATAGATAAATGGACACATGGGGCCAGATTCACAGAGCCCTTACTCCTGTCTAACTGGTGTTAGACTGGAGTAATTTCAAATTACGCGCGTTTTTTAGCTAGTCGAAAACCTCAAACCATGAATAGACGGCTGCGGGCTTTAATTCGACTGGATTACGTGTTCGTATGCCTTCGGATCTACGCTGCAATAAAATTGCGGCCACTGGGTGGACTTCCCGTCGTTTTCCGCGTCGGGGTATGCAAATGAGCTTTTGCCGGCGATCCCCGAAATTACGATCTTCATTTGCAATCTCTTACGGCACCTTTAGTCATCTTTTTTTTGCGTAACACTATACCAGCTTTTTGCTGCTCTAATATTAGACAGCCCATGTTAAGTATGGCCGTCGTTCCCGCGTCGAATTTCTACATTTTCCGACATCTTTTATTATTCCCGGACGACTTGTAAGTCGTCCGGGAATAGGAATGTTCGTAAACGACGCTACTCAAACAACGAATGACGTAACGACGTGATTTCGCGCAATGCATGGCGGGAAATTTTTGAACGGAGCATGCGCAGTTCGATTGCCGCGGGGACGGGCTTAATTTAAATGCTTCACGCCCCCTAATCGCGTATTTCGATTACGCGGCGAGAAATAGACTACGCCGCCGTAGCGTACAGGCAAAAATCTACCAGAATTCGGTGTAGAGCCTGGTAAAATACGGCAGCGTAGAGTATTTCGATTACGCAGCGCAATATTAAGTGTATGTGAATCTGGCCCATGGTCTTTAGAAGTACAATGGGGATCTTGCAATATAGATAGGAGATACAATATTTAAAAGGGGTATTCATTTAGAAAACAAGCGATGACAACTCAATGGGAGTTAGGCCTCGTACACACGACCGAGGAACTCGTAAAAGAAACATCGTTTTCCTCGACGAGTTCCTTGTCAGGCTTGTGGAGAAACTTGACAAGCTTTCTTTGCGTACACACTGTCAAGACCAAATCTCCTCGTTCTCAAACGCGGTGACGTACAACACATACAACGGCAGGGGAAGTTCAATTCCACTGGCGCCACCCTTGGGGTTGCGTTTGCTAATCTCATGTTACCGGGTGTTAGTAAATGTTTGGTAAGAGACGATTTGCACTTTTCAGTCTGTTACAGCGTGACAAATGTGCCATCTCCATTACAAATGCTACTTTTACCGAAGGGGCGCTCCCGTCTCATACTTTATTCTGAGCATGTGCGGGTTTTTAAGCATACACGCGAACGCGTTTCTCGACGAAAACCAGCCATCATGAAACACAAATAAATAATATTGGCCATAAAAGATATGTGGACTTAAAGGGGTTGTAAAGGTAAAAAAGTTTTTTCCTAAATAGCTTCCTTTACCTTAGTGCAGTCCTCCTTCACTTACCTCATCCTTCCATTTTGCTTTTAAATGTCCTTATTTCTTCTGAGAAATCCTCACTTCCTGTTCTTCTGTCTGTAACTCCACACAGTAATGCAAGGCTTTCTCCCTGGTGTGGAGTGTCGTGCCCGCCCCCTCCCTTGGACAACAGGAGAGTCAGGACGCCCACTAAAACACAGCTTCTTTCTCCATTTGCAACGTAGAGAGCGCCCTGACTCTCCTGTAGTCCAAGGGAGGGGGCGAGCACGACACTCCACACCAGGGAGAAAGCCTTGCATTACTGTGTGGAGTTAGAGACAGAAGAACAGGAAGTGAGGATTTCTCAGAAGAAATAAGGACAAAGAGGTGTGTGGTGCTGAACTGTTGTAGTATTGTTAAGCCCCATACACTTGGTCAGACTATTTTAACAACAAACATAAAAACGATCGTTTTCCGATCGTTCTCAGAAAATTTGTTCGTTTTTAAACTGCATCAGAAAACCATTTTTGGGTTCAAAAGTCTGGCCAACTGATCGCCCTTCAGATGAAAATCCACAGAAAAGTTTATTAGGCTTTACTGTACAAGTGTACTCACTATTCTGCACAAAAGAGAAGCTGCTTTCAGTCACTGAGGCTGGCCATACATGTTCAATTTTCTTGTACAATTTTCTTTTAGATTTACCAAAAACCATATATGAGGTCAAGCTAAACAACACTTTCAATTGTATGCAATCAGGCAGGCCCTTGCACTACATAGTTGAAGGTAAATCTAAAGAAAATTGCACAGAAAATTGTATCATGTATGGCCAGCCTAACTCTCTGGCCATTAAAAAAACCATAAACAAAAGATTTGCATTTGAACCTGTTTCTTTTGTTATTTTCGTATGTTGATATGACACCTATAACAAAAAATTTGCCTTCAGTATTTTGAATACACAGAAAACAGAAAAAGGAATTCATTCAATATACATAATGAAATTCTTTTGTTACAGATGTCATTGAACAATGAACATACAACTGACACTAACAAAAGAAAAGCATTCAAGATACACAGAATGCAAATTGACGAAAATTCACGATAATTATTGTCTAACAAGAAACAAATTTTTAAATTCGACATGCATATTCATGGGCTGTATTAAATTATAACTCGATAAAAAATTGTGGGTCTTTTACAACAATTAGTTTCGTGCTTTCCTCACCAAATACCAGTTTTTACACTAGTGGACAGTGGTGTAAGGGTCCCAAAAGCTTGTCATACACTCTTTGAAATGTGGTCTGCAGGGATTGGCTATATTTTGATCTGTGTGAAATCCCCATGTTTGGCAAATCTTGATTTTTTTTAAGGGCCCTTTCACACGTGCTGATCGTATGTCCGCTTTTTCATCCATCCGTGTATGGATGAAAAAGGGACATACATTGATCCCAATAAGATTGCGGGTGTCAGCGGACAAATATCTGCTGACACCAGATCTCATCCGGGTCCACAATCCTCAGATTCTGCAGACGGAGAAAAACCCTATTTTTCCATCCATCTGCGGATCGGATCGGGTGAACACAGATAGACGGTCTGTGTTCACCCTATCCCCCCATAGGGGAGAGCGGAGATCTGACAGGGCGGTCCATGCACAGTGTGCGGGGACCGCCCTGTCATCCGCCGAGTCAGCAGGGATCAACGGAGCGATCATCACGGATTTGTGTGTGAAAGAGGCCTAATTGAATTCCGTCAAAGGGAGATGTTGCAAAATTTTCCATTGATCAGCAGATACAGCCAATCAGCAGCATTCCACTGATCAATGTACTCTAACTGCAGCAGACATTGAATGCAGGGACCCTTTCTGCCCACATCCACCTTGTTATTTGTTACTGCTATATTTCTCTTTTTTGTAAAATTTTCTAGGGAGTGTTTTCTTGTATTTGCCCTAAAGTCTATTCCTGGTTTGTTTGAATTGGAATTATACATGTTCATTAAAAGAGCTGATTGACCTCTGTTCCATGTACTCCAATGTAAGAGAACAGTTTGGGATCCCTGATTAATCAAAGCATTGTCTGGGTGGTCACTGAGTCTCCTAGGTGGCTAGTTGTTTAATTAGCATAATGTTTATGTTGGCTGTTCCCTAGATGTGCTAATGATATTCATGTTTACAGCTGCATTGTTAGGATAATGTGATCAGGCCACCTGATCTTATGTATTATATAAATTCTGTGTGAGTTTTCAATAAAGAGTTCCAGTTCCAGTATGCACCTAAGCTACTGTTGTCTAGTAATTTTGGGTGCAATATTCAGCTACCTGGTTCCTGGGTCCAGACTAGAGGAAGATGTATACTAAAGGAAGCACCCAAGCTGGGTGCTGGATGGTTCCGTCAAAATGCCCCTTAGAAAATGATGTCCCCATGGGGGTGAGATCCTCCACCCATTTATTTTGTGCAGATCTACAGTGTTTAGCCTACAGACTGAACAAACAAGAAACTATCAGTGTATAGCCAGCTTTACACTGAAGTTTACTGTGTAACTAATATGCATTGGTGTGCAGAGTAGATGTCCCCTTACATTGATTGTGTAGAATGGTAGATTAATGCATCACTGTTCACTGCTCAAGAAATCCATAGAATGGAAACCTGATTGGGAGGCTGATTAAGAGGGACTGCAGTATGTTGTAACAACAGAAAATTTGAAAACGACTAATTAGGGCCAATGCTTACCACAAAAAAAGGAAAAGGGGGAAAAAAATCACATATACATGTTTGGATGAAATATAAGTATGGCTGGAGTTGTTCTTCCTGTATAGGACAAAGCTTGACATTAAGTACTAAAGTACTTAAAAATTTGATGAAAACCCCAAAAAAGATTTTGCATTACTGGTGCATCTGCTCTTGTAGAAGAAGTAAAGTGTTGACAGTGACTAGTAGACTAGCCTTATTAGGTTTAGGGCCAGGTCAACCTGCCACTGGCAACACACAACCACATGACACATTTTACATTTCACAACAGTGTGAAAGCAGTCTTAGGCCCTTTTCACACGATCAGGCCAACCAAATGGGACGCTCAATTCACCTCTATAGAGAGACAGATGTCTGTTTACAGCTGCCTATCTCCAATCTGAAAAACAGAAGGGAATTTGTCCCCTTCCATCTGGGCGGATTGGAGGGCCTATAGAGTAGCCGTGACCTGTCATCCGCCTGCTGCGCTCATTGTGGCCCTCGACTGGTTACCAAGTTGCATAAGTGGCCCTCGCTCTTCAAAAGGTTGGGCACCCCTGCCATAAAAGCTGAACCCAATACAGAACAATAATAATGCATACATGTTTTGATACTATGTTCTCACATACTCATTAAGCTTTAGCCTTAAGCTATGGTTGAAGACTTGAGAGTCCAATAAACATATGCATTAGTGTTCTGTATTAAATTAAGTTGTTCTTTTGGGACTTTAGTTACACATTTCAATAATTGTCAATTAGTTATCAATCACAAAAACAATCTAGTGGCTCAAGGAGCCCTACCACAAACACTTACACATTATTTTATGGTTTCAATAGAAACTATTGCTGTCGCCTTGATCCATTTGGTCTTGTTTGTGATTCAAATCTGATAAATCTGGTGGAAATTGTCCCCAGGTTGCCGTGTGTATGGCCAGCTAATGGCAAGTGAAGTTCACATAATAAATAGTGAGCATGGAGGGGATGCTTTAGTAAAGGTAAAAGAATTTTAACTTTGCAAACTTAGTCAATGTGGCAAAAATTTGTAAAGAATACTGAATTACATGCATGTTAAATAAAAAAAACAGTACTGTTGCTTGCACAAAATTGGATGATGAACATCAGCGAAGACTCACCTTATTTACTAAGCTAAGGGAAATTTCCCCTGCAGATATTTTGCCTTTAGTAAACGTGTACATGGCCTGCACTTATTAATGCTATATTAATGCAGCGTACACACGATCATTTTTTGTGATGAAAAAAAATGACGTTTTCTGTGAAGTAAAAACGACGTTTTTGAAACGTCACTTTTCAAAGACGATGTTGCATACACACCATCGTTTTTTTTCACAAAAAGCAAGGTTACGTTCACCACTATTTTCCATTGAAGCTCGCTTCATAACTAGCTTCTGGGCATGCGCGGGTTGAAAAACGTCATTTTAAACGACGTTTTTGCTACACACGGTGACTTTTTGTGAAACAAAAAACGACGTTTTGAAAAACGACACAAAAAATTCAAGCATGTTGGAATTTTTTTTTGGTCGTTTTTTTGAAGACAAAAAACGACGTTTTGCCCACACACGATCAATTTAAATGACGTTTTAAAAAACGTCGTGTTTTTTCATCACAAAAAACGACCGTGTGTACGCGGCATATGTGTTGTTCTAGAACATTTAATTTTAATTGTGTATGTATAAATGTCTTGTGGTGATATCTAGTGGTAATTCAGTGTAACTATAACTTGCAATTCAATATTTGTAAAATGGTGTATTCCAATTTACCTGTATGTTGAGGCTAGTTGGTGTAATCTTCAGATAGACCCCCTTCTTCATCATGTTCCCTTAGTTATCAGCAGTGGTGGCCCGCTCATTAGGGACATACAGGAATTGCCCCCCATCCATGCATCAGGCCCCCTGTGCATACAGGGCACTGGATGCATGGATTCCAATGTGGGGGGGTTAGTATTATTCTCTATTATCACACTGATCCTCGTCCCAGCCAATCAAAAATATTAAATACTTGGTTTTAATAACTACTGTTATGAAAAGGCTGTTTTGTCCTAAAAAACCCATCTTTGAGATCCAGTGACATTGCCTGGTATTATCGGTGTTCTGCAGACAGGAGGAAGCATTGCCCATGTCTCCTCTCCTCCAGTGATAACAATGCAACATTGTGATGTTGTAGCAAGTTGAGAGGCTGTAGTAAAGGCTGACCTATGTCAAACATTAGTAAATGTAGCATCCTCCTAGTGCAGGCTGCTAGATAAATGTAGCTTTGGCGTCGTCTTTAATCAAGGGAGTCAGAATTGTTTGTTCTGGTCTGTTCAGAGTCTCACAGGCTGGCAGTTTGATTGCTTCCCCCTTTCTCTGGAAGAAGTTTCTAGACCTTAAAGGGTTACTAAAGTTTTTTTTTTTTTTAACAAACATCTCATACTTACCTCCACTGTGCAGTTCGTTTTGCACAGAGTGGCCCCAAACGTCCCCCAGGACGGCTCTCGCGGCTCCTCCCCACAAGAGCTAACCCCCTCTGGCAAGCTCTCTCCTGAGGGGGTTACCTTGCGGGCGCGTTCCTGTGTGATACTCTCTACGGCCAAACATCTCATACTTACCTCCACTGTGCAGTTCGTTTTGCACAGAGTGGCCCCAAACGTCCCCCAGGACGGCTCTCGCGGCTCCTCCCCACAAGAGCTAACCCCCTCTGGCAAGCTCTCTCCTGAGGGGGTTACCTTGCGGGCGCGTTCCTGTGTGATACACTCTACGGCCATAGCTGCCAAGTGTATGACTCAGCCCCCGGCACTCCCCATCATTGATTTGATTGACAGCAGTAGGAGCCAATGGATGCGCTGCTATCAATCATACCAAGAAGAGCCGACAAGAGCTGGGGGAAAGTAACCCGGGATCGCGCCCATGGAGATTCGGGCACAGGTAAGTAAAATGAGGGCTCAGGGGGGCCGGTGACGGCAAGGTGTTTTTTCATTAAGGATGCATTAAGGTGAAAAAACACAAAGGTTTACAACTCCTTTAAGGCAATACATTTAAAATAACCTGAATATTTATCAGGTTCAAGAAAATCCCTCAAGAGGAGTATTTGATAGGGAGGTGATAAAAGACCCCAGAGAGTAAGGTTCCTTCTCCCCAGGAGGGTTCCAGAGCCAGAGGGGCTGATGCCCTCAGGCTGCCCGCAGACTGAACAGCTGCTCTTGAGGACTCAGCAGTTTCAGAGCTGGATTTTGTTTGGAGCTGACTACAGAACTACACAACAGAGAAATCTGGTTCTGGGAGATGCCATCTCACTCATTGGACTATGTAAGGAGGAAGCTGGAATGTGACAGCTGTCCTGGGGACAGTCAACTTAAACTGATGCCCATGACTGGGTAGTGTTCTGGAGCTTGCACCGGCATTTGAGAACGAGATAACCAAATGTCAACACACAGACTTCCCCTTTGGTCTTCAGCTGTGGGGCCTCAGGCTGTCCAATGCTAGTTACTACTCATAGAGAAGATATTTTTCTAACTATTGACTACTAAGCATTTTTAAGTATACCATGCCTAAGTTCCCCTCTCCTGTAAAAGTTCATCAAGCAATAAAAAAACAAAAGACATCCCCTAGACTGTTTATTGCAGCCAGTGTGAAAGGACTGTTGCGTGTGTATACAAGCAACCTCTGTGCTTGTTGGGGAAGAGACAGTTAAATACCAGTGGCCCTTTGAGTAGAGACAAAGCAAAGAACTGCACAGGAACCAGAATTTCTACAACGGTTATATCTATGAGCCCGCACCACAGTCCAGGAAGCATGCCGGCCCTGGATAATGTCTGAGCAAAGATAGCTCTGTCATTCTAAAGAAAAAATCAGATGAGTTGTACACTCATGGAACATTGTGTGTGATATTGCTTTGATTACTCTGATATTGGATCTCTCTACCTTGCCAAAATATAATGAATCTTTGTATAGCAAGACCATTTCCCATTCTCTTCAAAATATTATGTTGCCAATTACTGTAGGTACCTAGGTAAGACCCTATTGTTATGATTTTGTCTTATTATTATTATTATTATTAAAAAGTGTTTAATATCGCGCCCGTCTTACCCATAGGGCCTCGAAGCGCTAAACGCAAACGTACACATCACCCATAGGAGAGAACAAAAATCGTCAGCGCAGCAATTAAAAAGGGGTACTAAGAAGGAAGAAACCTAATATAACATAAGGACTCAAAACACCCCTTACTGGTTCAGCCATAGGCTTGGGTAAACAGGTGGGTTTTAAGTTTGCGACGGAAAGCAGGAGATTACTAACCTGTCTAATCGACAGGGGGATGCTGTTCCAAAATTTCGCCCCCTGGACGGAAAAAGAGCGACCTCCTCGACGGGCCTTCCTAAAACGAGGCACCGTGAAATCCAGGGAGGTACTGGAACGGAGGGGGCAGGAGGGAACGTATTTGATGAATCTTGCACAGAGGTAGCCTGGACCCGAACCATAGAATACCCTGTGCATAATACAACCAGTCTTGAACAATATCTGTTTTGAAATAGGAAGCCAATGCAGGGCGACGAGAGAGGGGGTGATATGCTCTCTACGGGAAGCACCCGTGAGTAGCCGCGCAGCTGCATTTTGGACAAGCTGGAGTCTATGCAGGTTGTTGTTAGGGAGTCCTAGATACAGGGCATTACAATAGTCCAGGCGACTAGCGATCGTAGCAGAGACAACCGTTTTTTTGCTGGGGTGGTCAATGAATCGAAATAGCACCCTCAGAAGTTCAAGATGGAAGTGGCAGGTGCTTACCACCTTGCTTATCTGGGGGATCAGAGTCAACCGGGAGTCCAAGATGACTCCCAAGTCCCCTTCTATTAAGGGTGGAGGTTTTATATAATCATCTACTGGGAAGCACTCTTCATTTGCACCACACGTGAACCATTTCTGTTGTTAAAACTTTAATAAAAGCAAAGTGAAAAAAAGCAGATGAAGTTATTGTCAGTGGGGACCCCCGTGAGTACTGTGCAAAAGGTTAGCTGTAATTGGTGCTTTAGCTGTGTCCGAAGGAGTGATGTGGCGGTCTTTTGGCTAAAGCTCTGTTATGAAGTGGTTAAGGCCTCTTTTACATGGGCAGCCAGGGAAAGCCCACCTCAAGTTTAATTATTCACCTGGAGGGAACTGTTTTCATGCCGTAACTGCGATACTTTCCATCATGGCAGATCTAATGTGGCATGTCGAATTGATAGGTGGCACACTACCTGTCAGACTTGGTCATTCAAGTCAATGGCGCCGAGCCACATTATGGTTCATTGGCCCATTGTTCAGCAAAAAACTGGCATTCAAGAGGACTGATTGCCTGGGAGTGACGGCTTAGCCACACTCTGAAAAGCAATCCTGCAGATCACTTTTCAGAGTTTAGGCAGGGCCTAAGGAGTGCACCCAGTTCGGGAGAAACCACCACACAGACTTTGTAAACACTGTAGTTAGTTTGTCTTTTGGAATAAAGTTTACAGCAGATATAGTAGGACCTTGATTTGAAAAGCCCAAGCAAAGTGGTTAAACAATTGCACAATACAGTATTGACTGACTCACGATTACAAATATCGGAGAACTGCATCCATAGAGGAGTTGTGCCACTGTGGCACTACTTGCACAAGTCCCTGCTGTTAGAGGCTGTACCTGAGTCCTATTTCAGGCATAACAGTGTGGTAGCACATTGCAAGGGAATCCTATTCTGTCCCTTTTCATCCAGAACCTGGTTCTGCACTTTGCCTAATCTGTTGCTTGCTATCCAGTGGGATTATTTGCTTGTCTTAGCACATGCTGCAGGTGCTCCCGATAATGTGGTGATCCTTTATTTATAAGGTCTCCCATCAAGATTGCCACATGACATCTCACAATACTGCAGCGCCCAATGGGAGACAATTTTCCTCTAACGAACTCCATCCAGCATGAAGAAGTGGCGCATTGCCCCATTCAGGATGGAGCAAGATGCAACCTGGGCTTGCCTACAAGAGCATGGGCTGTGGTGAACCTAGCCTAATGCCTAGTACAGCCGTACAGGTTTCCAGGCAGACTTTTTTCCAGCCGGGAAACCCAAGGGGAAAACCAAGAACCGTGCTTGGTTACTTTGTCCCCCTACACACGGCAGGGTATCCCGACAGGAAAACTGCCATGTGAGCTTTGGTCGGAAAATCCCGTCGGCGTGGATGCTCCACCGCAGTCTTTTCCCATAGGAAAACTGCCGGCCTAAAAACCACCGGGAATTCCGGCAGAAAAAGCTGGTTCTCTTTTGTTTTCGCAAGTTTTCCTATCGGAAAACTGTGATGGAGCACGCACACGGCCCGGATTCCCGGCCAAAAGCTCTCATGGCAGTTTTTCGGACGGGAAACCCGTATTTGTGTACGAGGCATGATTCACAACAAACAAATCATCATAATCTGAAACTAAAATGTGCATCCTCTTGCAATGTTCAAACTTTGAAAATCAGAAAAAAAAGTTTCAGCAGCCAGCAGCTTCAGATTGCTTTTGTTATATGCAATTAAAGTATTCTGTCTTAAATTGTTTTTAATTACCGTATATACCGTTGCCAGCTCTACAGTACATGGCTCTGCCATTTTATCTTTATGAAGATAAATACATAACCCAATGGCAATGTGACTTTTTGAGATATGAAATGCGTTACTATGACAACATAATGCTCAGCTCTAAAGAGAGTATTAGATTGTGCTGTTTGCATTGAATCTTCTCTACGCTAAATTATAAGTGCTGTATTTTATATTCGGTACTGTGTTTTAAATGATAAATTATTCCTACAAAGAGATTGAGAACAGAATGTTAGTTGGCAAACCTTCTATTGATTTATCTTTTTTTTTTCTTTCTTTCTTTTCATTAAGACGGAATGAATATGATTGTAAAGTTTAGATTTTGTAAAGTAATATGCAGTCTCTGCCATGCACATATAAAAAAAGTGTCTCGCTTTCTTTTTCCTGTTCTAGTAGAGTGGAGCTAGGGCAATGTCCAGTTCAGAAGTTTACATTGAGGTCCTTTACCAGAAAAAATCTGTACCTCTTTGGGGTGTAGGACTATATAAATCAAATGGTGGGGGTAAGGGACTGAATCTCTAAATAATTTTAAAATAAAATAATAAAAAATTAAATCTGACGAACAAAAATGGACGCTACTTTCAACTGTATAAAAGTATGTAAGCCTGTAACAGTCAATGAATAGTATTTATCAGTTTTTTAATTGCTGTTATTAATAAAATATGTTCTATTTTTTATAATTTATGTTGTATTGATTATTATCTCTAGCACCTTTAGGCGCCTTTTCACACGGGCAGCTGTTTTGCCGCAGATAAAAGCATGTTTTGCTGGAATTCAAGAGTCCAGGCACAGCGACTAGCTGCATTTGTACAGTGCTTTTTGCTGCGGTTGCGTTATTGAACGGGGATCCAACTTGGATCCCTGCCAATACCAACCACTGCGTTTGGTATGAATCTTGAGGAGAAACTCCACGCCAAATTTCAAATGAAAAAAAACGGCATGGGTTCCCCCTATAGGGGCATACCAGGCCCTTGGGTCTGCTATGGATTTTAAGGAGACACCCCGTACGCCGGAAAAACGGTCAGGAGCGAGCGCCCCCCCTCCTTAACCGTGCCAGGCCGCATGCCCTCAACATGGGGGGGTAGGTGCTTTGGGGCAGGGGGGCGCCCTGTGGCCCCCACCCCAAAGCACCTGTCCCCATGTTGATGAGGACAGGGCCTCTTCCTGACAACCCTGGCTATTGGTTGTCAGGGTCTGGGGGAGCTTATCGGAATCCGGGAACCTCTTTTAAGAAGGGGGCCCTCAGATGCCGGCCCCCCGCCCTAGGTGAATGAGTATGGGGTACATCGTACCCTTGCACCCGGAGCATGATGGGACTGTGACATCATAAGAGGCCTATATAAATCGGTGCGAGCCGCGCACACGGCATTACAGCGGGAGCAAGCGACGTGTCAACATCGAAGAAGAAGGCGACAGAAGCCCGGGCACCCCCCGCTGAAGACGTCGAAGAAGAAGCCCGGGAGGGGGGCCGCTGTAAAAGAGCTAAAGAAGAAAGCGCACACCCCCCCCCCCCGGCGGAAGAGAACGCGGCGGCGGTGAAGACTAGCACATCCCCCCCACCGAAAACTTTGAAGAAGCAGGCCCCCCTCATAAAAAAAGCTAAAGAAGAGAGGGGGGGGGGCCAGGAGCTGACTAATATATTACTTACCCTGTGTAGGGTTTTTTTTACATTTTTTTTTGTCAGGGTAAATGGGTAGGGGTATGATGTACCCCATATTTATTCACCTAGGGCGGGGAGCCAGCATCTGGGGGCCCCCTTCTTAAAGGAGGCTCCCGGATTCCGATAAGCTCCCCTCCCGCAGACCCCGACAACCAACAGCCAGGGTTGTCGGGAAGAGGCCCTGTCCTCATCAACATGGGGACAGGTGCTTTGCCCCAAAGCACCTACCCCCCATGTTGAGGGCATGCAGCCTGGCACGGTTAAGGAGGATGGGCCGCTCGCTCATCCCCACCCCTTTTCTGACCGGCCGGGCTGCTGCTCGGACACGGGTCTGGTATGGATTTTGGGGGGAACTCCACGCCGCGGTTACCTGCGGTTATGTGCCGATAGCTGCCGGATTTCGCAGCTGGACGCATTGAGATCCAATTTTTCTATCCGCACAAAACCACGGGGAACAAAACCGCAGGGAACCGTAGTGTGTGAATGATGTCATAGGAAAGCATTGTGTGCTTCTAGCTGCCGTAAAATCCGCAGCTAAAAGCACCATTCTATCCGTCCCTGGCCTAAAAATCCCATATCCCATTCTTTAATTTTTTTAATAATAGGGATGTTGGTGCTATAACATATTTGTAAATTGGTATACTGATGATTTCCCACTATTCTTGACTACTTACTATATTTAAAAAAAAAGAAATATGCTTTATTGCCTTAATATCTACCTTAAATCACATTGCTAATTGCATATTCTACTTATTTGTAGCCTAAATACTGGAATTTGCACATAAAGGGTCACTAAAGGAATTTTTTTTTTTTTTTGCTGAAATGACTGTTTACAGGGTATAGAGACATAATAGCTAACTGATTCCTTTTAAAAATGAATAAAAATAGACAAAAATCAATCATATAATGTGCCTGCAGTTTAGTTTCACTATTAAACTGGTTTCATGTTTCTGTGATGTAAAGAGACACACAGAACAAAAACAAACAAATACAGGGCAGTGTTTTGTTTTTAAAATGAATCTGATTGGTTCTGATAAGTTTTAGACACACAGTAATGACAGCAGTAAGGACCACAGTGAAAAACTGCCATGAGATTTTTCATAAGGAGCCAGACAAGCAGGAAGTGTGGAGATCAGAGCAGAATTACAGCAACTTCAAAGCAAAAAACGAACAATGAGGACATGAAACCAGGACTGCAGTAAGGTAAAGGAAGCTATTTAGCTTAAAAAAAATTCCTTTAGTGATCCTTTAAAACTGTAATTTTATAACTGCCAGTAAAAACTTAGTTGTGCTAGTAAATTATGGGTGTTGTGTCAGTAAATTTCAATGTGGTAGGTTGGCAACACTGATTGATACGCTGCAACACAATACATTTTTGGTTTTGGGTTTAATACGCTTTAAGTCTCTGCTCCTGTGTGCTCTCACAGTATCTCCTATGTGATGGACTGGTGTGGAGAGTAGCGATTATCCAGATTTGCTGATCAGCTCTGTACCAACTAACCCACGGCCATTGGAAAAAAAAGAGATGTTTGTTTCCATGACAATCTGTAACATCCTTCTGTAATTTTGCAAGCTCATAAATACAGATCCCTTTTTGCAAAAACAAAAGCTGATGTCATAGATATGGTATTTCAGTGACAGAAGAAGTCATAAAATTACCCTTTGCACGGTACCTTATGTGAAATTATAGAATTTTTTTGTCACATTAAGTCTCTTCCCTTGTGATGCAGCATGCCAACCTTGGCCCAGACTACCTAAAATATTCCTCTGCTTTGTCAGCTCCACAATACATTTTTGGTTTTGGGTTTAATACGCTTTAAGTCTCTGCTCCTGTGTGCTCTCACAGTATCTCCTATGTGATGGACTGGTGTGGAGAGTAGCGATTATCCAGATTTGCTGATCAGCTCTGTACCAACTAACCCACGGCCATTGGAAAAAAAAGAGATGTTTGTTTCCATGACAATCTGTAACATCCTTCTGTAATTTTGCAAGCTCATAAATACAGATCCCTTTTTGCAAAAACAAAAGCTGATGTCATAGATATGGTATTTCAGTGACAGAAGAAGTCATAAAATTACCCTTTGCACGGTACCTTATGTGAAATTATAGAATTTTTTTGTCACATTAAGTCTCTTCCCTTGTGATGCAGCATGCCAACCTTGGCCCAGACTACCTAAAATATTCCTCTGCTTTGTCAGCTCCACTGTTCTGCTGTTTTGTGCGTAAATCAAACAAATCCACATCATAATGATCATGTCATCCTCTTATAGAAACCCCAGACAATACCCCAAAGCACAGCAAAATATGTATAGATCAGATAAACGCAGCCCATGCCCAGCACTGTGCCAGCCACCCCCCTCTGATGCGGCTTATGGGATTGCAGGTGCTGTCGCGGCGCATTAAGAGGAGAATATATTGTTGTTCCTTGCAAAGAGATTTCCTTGTTAAAAATACTAAAGCCGAATTCATTGTTCATTTCCTAAAGGTTCATAGCTTGGCACCTTAACATGCAGCCGGGGAATCATAAAGCACACTCTTGAAATAAACATTAGAGAGAGCTTGGTAAATATGCCGCCTTGACTTTTGGGGTTTGGCTGATTAACACATTTGTGGTTTGGGCAGAAATTATATATTTTTTTTCTCCCTATCGTATTGATTGTTTTGCTATGAGGCTTATATCACACAGTTATGCAATATTATAATCTATTGGATCTAAGGCTTTTATTTCAGAGATAAAGCAGTATCTTCCGTCTGCTGAGAGTTGCATCCATCAGAAGCTATTAGAGCACAAAACTGCCATTTCGGGGAAGAATCTGAGCTCTAAGTCTAATTCTGAATGGGGGAAATTGTTTCGATGAATAAAAGGTCTTATGTTTGGGATCTACCAGTATAGAATGCTGCAAAATATTGTCATATATTTAAAATAGAACTAAGCCCATCAAAAAAACTTTTACATTCCAGTAGGGCTGTAGAAATTAACGATTAATTACTAGATTAATCGTTAATTTCTTTAATCGATCAAAATAATTTTGTTCAAGTACGATCCACGGATTGAGCTCCGTGGTCTCGCCCATAGGAAAGTCCACGGCTTGGATGTCATCGTCTGCTGCCTGCTGTGAGTGTGCTTTCTATTCTGGGACATTACGGGGGAGATGTGGACATTACGGGTGAGATGTGTGGACATTACGGAGGAGATGTGTGGACATTACGGGGGAGATGTGTGGACATTACGGGGAAGATGTGTGGACATTACTGGGGAGATGTGGACTTTACGGGGGAGATGTGTGGACATTACGGGGGAGATGTGTGGACATGACGGGGAAGATGTGTGGACATTATGGGAAAGATGTGTGGACATTACGGGGGAGATGTGTGGACATTACGGGGGAGATGTGTGGACATTACGGGGGAGATGTGTGGACATTACGGGAAAGATGTGTGGACATTACGGGGGAGATGTGTGGACATTACGGGGGAGATGTGTGGACATTACGGGGGAGATGTGTGGACATTACGGGAAAGATGTGTGGACATTACGGGGAAGATGTGTGGACATTACGGGAAAGATGTGTGGACATTATGGGGAAGATGTGTGGACATTATGGGGAAGATGTGTGGACATTACGGGAAAGATGTGTGGACATTACGGGGAAGATATGTGGACATTACGGGGGAGATGTGTGGACATTAAGGGGGAGATGTGTAGACATTACGGGGGAGATGTGTGGACATTACGGGTAAGATGCGTGGACATTACGGGGGAGATGTGTGGACATAACGGGGGAGATGTGGACATTACGGGGGAGATGTGGACATTACGGGGAAGATGTGTGGACATTACTGGGAAGATGTGTGGACATTACTGGGGAGATGTGGACTTTACGGGGGAGATGTGTGGACATGACGGGGAAGATGTGTGGACATGACGGGGAAGATGTGTGGACATTACGGGGGAGATGTGTGGACATTACGGGGGAGATGTGTGGACATTACGGGGAAGATGTGTGGACATTACGGGAAATATGTGTGGACATTACGGGGAAGATGTGTGGACATTACTGGGAAGATGTGCGGACATTACGGGGGAGATGTGTGGACATTATGGGGAAGATATGTGGACATTATGGGGAAGATGTGTGGACATTATGGGGGAGATGTGTGGACATTACCGGGGAGATGTGTGGACATTGCGAGGGAGATGTGGGCATTATAGGGGAAAGATATGGACATTACGGGGAAGATGTGTGGACATTACGGGGAAGATGTGTGGACATTACGGGGAAGATGTATGGACATTACGGGGGAGATGTGTGGACATTACGGGGAAGATGTGTGGACATTACGGGGAAGATGTGTGGACATTACGGGAAATATGTGTGGACATTACGGGGAAGATGTGTGGACATTACTGGGAAGATGTGCGGACATTACGGGGGAGATGTGTGGACATTATGGGGAAGATATGTGGACATTATGGGGAAGATGTGTGGACATTATGGGGGAGATGTGTGGACATTACCGGGGAGATGTGTGGACATTGCGAGGGAGATGTGGGCATTATAGGGGAAAGATATGGACATTACGGGGAAGATGTGTGGACATTACGGGGAAGATGTGTGGACATTACGGGGAAGATGTGTGGACATTACGGGGAAGATGTGTGGACATTACGGGGAAGATGTGTGGACATTATGGGGGAGATGTGTGGACATTATGGTTATAATTAATTGAAATTAGTCGATTAATTGATTTAAAAAAACTGTGTAAAGGCAAGTGTCCCAATACTTTGTTTAACCTGTAACCTAACATCACCGCGTTCTTTCCTTTCAAGAGAACCGTGGTTCTTTTGAAATGAAAGTCAGTACACTCCGGTGGTAAGAGTTTCTTGCCAAGAAAACGATGGGTTTTTCCTGACGAGATTCTCGGACGTGTACACGAGGCCTAAGATCTCAGAGGAGTCATTTTGGAATTTGGGTCGTACTTTGCCAGCTTTTTGTTGCCATTTCCCAACTTTTTAGAGACGTGTTGTTGCCATCAATTTCAAAATGACCTTATTTTTTTCTTAAAATGGTACATTTTCTCAATTTAGATTTCTATTTTGAATAATGCCGCGTATACACGGTCGTTTTTGTCTTGTAAAAACCATTGTTTTTTCTCATGAAAAAAACGAAGTTTTTCAAACTTAGTTTTAAAAAACGACGTTGCCTACACACCATTGTTCTCTGAAAATGCTCTTGCAAAGCGCGGTTACGTAAGACACTTTCGACGGCACTCTGGTCCATTGAAGCTTCCGTCTCATAACTTGCTTCTGAGCATGCGCGGGTTTAAAAACGTTGTTTTAAACGTAGTTTTGCCCACACACGATCATTTTTTATGACACAAAAAACGACATTCACAAAAACAACATAAAAAATTCAAGCATGTTCGAATTTTTTTTTTGGTTCATTTTAAATGAAGTTTTTTAAAAAGTCGTTTTTTTTTCATCACAAAAAACAACCGTGTGTACGCGGCATTGGATTTGATAAGATGATTTTATGAGATTTGCAAATTATTGCATTCTGTTTTTATGTAGATCTTACTTATCATTGCCAACGTTTTGGGAATCGGTGTTGTAAAATAATATTCCTTTAAAACGCGAGAAGTGAAAAGGTAAGAGACATTTTAAAGGACAGTCAGAGAAGCCTCCAGTGATGATTGCTTTATCTGACCCGTCATGGCTTTATTTATCAGATAAGATCTGCCTGCCCTTGTGTTATTATTATCTGTGAACTTTTTACTCCAACTTCTTTGGGTTTGTTGCAGAGAATTTCAAGAGTTTATGTAGTTACTTGAAATGGTCTTACAAGCATAGGAAAGTCAAGGTCTTAAACGTACAACTAAAACTAGAATGACTCAATATACAGCGCAAATGCTGATAAAAAAAAATAATACTGCACTACAAATCTATAACTTAACCACTTCCCGTCTGGCCTATAGCAGATTGACAGCCGGGAAGTGGTTCCGTTATCCTGCCTGGACATCATATGACATCCAGCAGGATAACATGCTGGCACACGCAGCATCTCCGATCGTGGTAAGAACTAGCCTCTTACATCACACCCGCCAGTCAGTGCCCATCAGTGCCATCTACCAGTGCCCACCAGTGCCACCTATCAGTGCCCATAAGTGCTGCCTATTGATGCCCATCAGTGCTACACATTAGTGCCACCTATCAGTTCCCATCAATTCTACATATCAGTGCATCCTTCTCAGTGCTCATCAGTGCCACCTTATCAGTGCCAACTCATCAAGGCCCATCAGTGCCACCTCATCAGTGCCCGTCAGTGAAGGAGAAAACAACATTTTATAACCGAAACAAAGAAAAACCGCAGAGGTGATCAAATTCCACCAAAAGAAATCTCTATTTGTGGGAACAAAATGATAACAATTTTGTTTGGATACAGTGTAGCATGACCACGCAATTAGAGCTGAAAGCTGAAAATTGTCCAGGGTGGGAAGGGGCAAAAGTGGCTGGTATTGAAGTGGTTAAAGCATTAACCACTTGCCGACCAGCCACCGTCATTATATGAAGGCAGTTTGGCTCATAAGCGCAAATCGCTTTACTGTTATGTCGGCTTCTTTAACACCCATAGCAGATGGCTGGTCGACAAGCGGTTAAAATAGAAATGAAAGACAAAACATTTCTGTATAGATATAAACATACACTATTTTGTGAAAAGTATTGGGATGCCTACCTTTACACGCACATTAACTTTAATGGCATCCCAGTCTTAGTTTGTGGGTTCAGTAATGAGTTGGCCCTCTTCACATGCTCAGTTTGGTGTGTATTGCTAGAGATTTTTTTTTGGTGGGAAGATGCAAGTGATCAGCACAGGGCCAATCAGCACTGTCTGTGCAGAAAGTCAGGGGTCATGCGGCCTCATAGGACAGAGGAGCACTCCTTCAACAAGTTTAACCAGTCCTCGGCCAGGCACTGATAGAAGTCACAAGACTGCTATATACTGCTGATGAGAAAAGGTATTTAGCAGCAGGGCCACCATCAGGGGGGTACAGGCATTACACCTGTAAGGGGCCAGATGGTCCCCAGGGCCTCGGCTGGCCCCCCTCCCATTTTTTTTTGCATTACACCTGTAAGGGGCCCGATGGTCCCCTTACAGGCTGGCCCCCCCCTCCGTTTTTATTTATTTATTTATTTTTGCATTACACCTGTAAGGTGATAAAGGGTGAAAAATCTGAGCCAAGTGAATAAATATATATTAGTAAATAAAATAAGCCGCTCCCCTCAAAGAATGAATGCTCCTAGTGATATGACACCTTACAGGTGCCCAATGATCCCCAGGGCCCCTTACAGGCCTTGCCGGCCCCCCTACCATTTTTTTTTATTTATTTATTTTTTACCGTTGACATAAATAACAGAAAACTTACACAATACCAGTGATGCAGTTTAAGTTTGTTTACTGTGACAAAAGTGACATATAAATGTGCATAATATTACACTATAAGTCATAAGGATATCTTATCTGAAAACAATATAGCAATACAGTAAAACCTTGGTTTGAGAGTAACTTGGTTTGAGAGCATTTTGCAAGACAAGCAACATTTTGAAATACATTTTGACTTGATATACAAGCGATGTCTTGATATAAGAGTAGTGTCATGTCACAACACAACTATAAAATAGCAAGTGTAGAAATATGGTTGCATTTAATGAAGGTACAACATTTAGAAACTCACAAGGTTGATGATTTAAAGAGGCAAATCTAAGTATGCAGGCATCCGGGGTAAAGCTGTCCACATAGACCATTCTCCTCACCGCCATTGATGTCATCCCTTCCATGCCGCGCTCCATGAGTGGTTCAAGCCTCGCTTTCAGATCGCTCTACTGCAGGGTAGTCTTCCCGATCACGATTGCAGACTGACAGCGGTGAGAGCCGGCGGTGAGGAGGATGGTCTTTGTGGACATCTTTACCCCGGATGCCTGCATACTTAGATGTGCCTCTTTTAATCATCAACCATGTGAGTTGCTAAATGTTGTATCTTCATTAAAAGTATCCATATTGCTACACTTAGAGGCGTCTCTCTTCTCTTTTATACTCTGGAGCTCCTGCTGGATTTTGCTTCTAATCCCTTTGTAGAGGTTTCCGTTTGTGGATGGACATTTTATTGTTACACAACCTATCACATTGCTATAATCTTTTTATATGGACTATAGACTGAAGGACCTATGAATAAATGGCTGTTGAACGAAGAATTTGAGTTTCCATTATTTCTTATGGGGAAATTCACTTTTATATGCAAGTGCTTCGGATTACAAGCATGTTTCCGGAACAAATTATGCTCGCAATCCAAAGCTTTTACTGTAGTATGATTTTTTTTTTTGCAATTTAGAGATTTATGTTAGTAAAGTAAAATGCAAACAACACAGTGTGATTAAATTCAATCAAATCTTATTTCAGTCACAGAAACCTATGTGAAAGCACAGCAGAGAGGTAGGGAACGGGCACTTTGTGTTCTAGGTCAGACCACTCCTTTCTGTCTCCTCAGCCCACAGGCCATTAACATCAAAACTGACAAGATATTCAGCAAACTGTTGTGTTTAAATGGTCTGGCTTCTTTCAACAGAGTTCCAGAGAAATTAGAGTAGATCCATTGTGCTAAACATCACTAGTCACTTGTGAGGATGAGGAGAGAATAAAAAGGGGTTAATAGTAACTCTGTTGAATCCGGAAAATCTTCAGATAGCACTTAAAATATGATGAATGGAATAATCCCTGTTGACAGAGCAGGGCAAATTTAGCTGGTATGAGATTAACCCTTTTTAAATTGCAGACTTTTCCTGTATGACCTAAGAACACGTGGTCACCATATATGTTGTTTCAATATTAATGTATCCAGCAGGATAGGGGTGTGAGCAAAGCACAAATGTCTGCATATAGTGTCTATGTGAGTGAATGTTCTTGCATCCAGTAGCACTACAAGTATCAGAAATGTGGGCAGAAACAATGATGTCTATATGCAGTGTCTATAGGATTAAATGGGCACGTGCCTGCTCACCGACAGTGTAGAAGAAGTTGCTGGTAGCGATGCAGGTTCTTTCAGGATCCCCCCTGGGGTCCTGGCTCAGGGAATGGCATCTGATCTCCGTCACACCGCGCCACAGCCCACCCGGATCTGAAATACAGGTAGCGTGGAGGATCAGGAAAAACCTCCAGACCGCTGTAGATAGGAAGAGATTCTGTCTGCAGATGTCCCTCTGGATGCAGCTGTATGACTCTCTCCTATGCAGGCCGCGACTCTGCCGCAGCTCACACTGGCACAGAGCTCCTACTGGCAGATTCAGGCTGATGTCCCAAGAGAGTGACACAGGCCTAGACCAACTCCTTCATATCCTCTCCCAGCAGTCTGTTCGTGTCCCACAGCAATCTGGTGGTTGTAGTTCAGGCCAGTCCTGCTGCAATCCCAGGATTTTGAACAACACATACCAAGATGCTCTTGGATCTGCCTTTAGGAGATGAAACATAAAGTCCAAGACAACACTAGAAGGACACAGCACTGCATAATGTGCCTGGTTTTGCAGGCAACAATAGCCAGCTCCTGGCTACATGTTTAAAAATAACAAACATGTTATACTTACCTGCTCTGTGCAGTGGTTTTGCAGCTTAGATGCTCTGCTTCTTGGGTCCCTCGCCAGCACTCCTGGCACCTCCCTCCTGCCGAGCGCCCCCACAGCAAGCAACTTGTTATGGGGGCACCAAAGCCAAGCTGCTACTCTGTGTTTCCATTCAGACACAGAGCCCAGCCCCTTTCTCCCCTCATTGGCTCACTGGCTTTGATTGACAGCAGCGGGAACCAATGACTACCCCACTTCTGTCTCAGCCAATGAGAAGGGAGAGTCTGGGACATCCAAGGCTCTTGTGCAACGTCGCTGGATCGAGATGGTGCTCAAATAAGTATTAGGGGCGCTACTACACACAGAAGGTTTTTTATCTGAATGCATAGAAAGCATTAAAGCGGAGGCCCACCCTTAAAAAAAAAAAAATAGCCAAAAAGTTTTTAAACTTACCAGAAGTGGCTGTTACTAAGCTGATCAAAAACGCTTCACTTCCCGATTCCGTCATCGAGAATGGCGACGAGGCAGCCGAGACCCAAGCGATTGCCCGGCTTGGGCTGCCGACATTGCGGGCACCCTGGACAGGTAAGTGTCCTTATTAACCACTTAAGGACCACCTCCTGCACATATACGACGGCTCGTGGGACAGGCACGAGCCCGTGACCCGGTCCGAAGCTACGTGACCGCGGCCGCAAGACCCGCGGACCGGATCGCCGCTGGTGTTCCGCGATCGGTCACAGGAGCTGAAGAACGGGGAAAGGTGTGTGTAAACACACCTTCCCCGCTCTTCACAGTGGCAGCGTTACTGATCGTCTGTTCCCTGATATAGGGAAAGACGATCAATGACATCCCAAGTCCAGCCCCGCCCCCCTACAGTTAGAAACACATATGAGGTCACATATAACCCCTACAGCGCCCCCTAGTGGTTAACTCCTAAGCTGCAATTGTCATGTTCACAGTAATCAATGCATTTTTATAGCACTTTTTGCTGTGAAAATGACAATGGTCCCAAAAATGTGTCAAAATTGTCCAATGTGTCCGCCATAATGTCGCAGTCACAAAAAAAAAACGCTGATCGCCGCCATTACTAGTAAAAAAAAAATGTATTAATAAAAATGCCATAAAACTATCCCTTATTTTGTAAATGCTATAAATTTTGCGCAAACCAATCGTTAAAAGCTTATTGCGATTTTTTTTTTACCAAAAATAGGTAGAAGAATACGTATCGGCCTAAACTGAGGAAAAAAAAGAAAGTTTTTTTATATATTTTTTGGGGATATTTATTATAGCAAAAAGTTAAAAATATTGTTTTTTTTTTTTTTTTTCGAAAATGACGCTCTATTTTTGTTTATAGCGCAACAAATAAAAAACGCAGAGGTGATCAAATACCACCAAAAGAAAGCTCTATTTTTGGGAAAAAGGAAGCCCACTTTGCTTGGGAGCCACATTGCACGACCGTGCAATCGTCAGTTAAAGCAACGCAGTGCCGTATCGCAAAAAGGGGCAAGGCCTTTAGCTGCATAATGATCCGGGTCTTAAGTGGTTAAAAGTCAGCAGCTACAATGTTTGTAGGACCTGTGCTTTAAGATAAAAAAAATCTTCTGCATTTGGAACCACTTTAAGAACCAATCGAATATATATTTTTTTCTGTGTCAATTTCTTTTCTTTATTTGCCTGGCTTTAGCTGGCGGCATTGACAGACATGTACAGGCTGTTGAACTGGTTGCTGACTACACTGCAGTGTGTTCGCCTCCACTTGCTCTTTCTTTCATTTCAAATTGTAACGTTGAAGTCTAATTTAATAAAGCAGCCAGGCTGCTTAGGACATTATACATGGATTAAACATATCATAAATCCTCATGTCTCCATTCACTACAGATAGTTTAATTGTCACTCACTTCTGTTTCCCATCAATGGACGTCTCTCTACAAATCCATTAACGTTTTTTTTTCCTCCCCCATTTCTCTCTTTTTTCCCCGTATGTCTTTTGTTTTACAGCTTATAGACCTTGATTAATTTTTAAATTGGAGAAATTAGGCAGGCCTTTATCAGAGAAGGATATTACAGAGTCAGATGAAGATCTTCTTTTATTCTATCGAGTCATTTCAAAATCCATTGCAGTTTTCAAGAGCATTCGAGATTAAAGTTGTTCAGAAAATGGACTAGCGCTGAAGCGTTTAATTTGTTATTTTAGCTCCACGGAGCCCGCAAATTTATTTGGGAAGCCATTAAATCGCTCTTATTTAATTGTCACCTGACTGAGCATCCTCGCAGCTTACATAAACCGCTTAAAAGTAACGATATATATATATATATATATATAATATATTTTTTTTTTTTTCAAATGTTGTCCATACAAGTAGATGCACAGGGAAGAAAAACACAAGCTATCAAAATCTTCTGTGCTTCAGTAAGTCCAAACAGCGAGCGCGAGTGTTTCCAGCTTTGACGTTGGGAAAATTAGCTTTTTATTCTTACGTGGTTTAGGGTGATATTTTTTTTTTAACATGCGCACCACAGAAGATTGATACAATGTTTATATTGTGTCCTCTGAAGCACAGATAATGGTTGCTTTTTGAGCGGTGAATGTTTGGTATTTAACTTGCAAACATTCAGAGATGTGGGAGGGAAAAAGAGAAAAGAATCAATGTTTTATTTATTTACAGTCAGCAATAGGGATGAGCTTTGTGTTCGATGCGAACACATGTTCGCATCGAACATTGGCCGTTCGATCGTTCGTCGAAAACGAACAAATCGGGTCTGCCTGGGTGCTTTAGCCAATTAGGTCTCAGGGCTTTAGCACACGCCCCACACTATAAAAGGCCGCCTCCCGGACGGCCTCGTGTAGTGTGTTCCGGCTTGCTTTGCAGTCAGACAGACAGAGAGAGAGAGAGAGAGATAGATAGATAGATAGATAGATAGATAGATAGATAGATAGATAGATAGATAGATAGATAGATAGATAGATAGATAGATAGAGACACAGTGGGGTAGATTCATGTAGCACTTACGCCGGCGTTTTTTGAGATGCACGGCGTAAGTGTTACTTTGCGCCGTCGGATCCATGCGCCGTACCTACTATACCAGATCCGCCTTCAAATAGGCTTCTTCTTACCGGCGTAACTTTTCCACGCCAGCGTGGCTTTGGCGCATCTTTACGCGGGAGAGATCAACCGTTCCCATGGATTATGTATTCAAATATGCAAATGAGGGAGGACCGCAGATTCAGAAACGTACGTTTGTCCGGCGCTGGCATTACCCGGTGTGCGTAACTGCAATTTCCTGCGGAAAGTTACCCCTCATAAAGCAGGGGTAACTTTGCTCCGGAGTTGAACAGATCATCTGGAGAGCAGCTAAAGCAACACTGTTACAGACGAATTGAGCAACAACACTTGCTGGACAACACATCTGTATTCCAACATGCCAGGGGCAGCCGTGCTCATAGCCCTACTGCGTCGACGGGCACGTAGAAGGGCATGGGAGAGGATATTCCGCACGCGCATTGACGTCTTTGGCATGAGTGATTTGGAGGTGTTTCGCCTATTCAGATTCAGCCCTGAAGCCATCCTGGAATTAGCCACAACCCTGCAGGATGACATCACCAGCCAGACACACCGCTCACATGCAGTGCAGCCACTGGTCAAGGTCCTGGCAACTCTCCATTTCCTTGCCAGTGGATCTTTTCAAAGAACAAGTGGAGTTGTGGCTGGGATGTCACAATCCACCATGAGCAGATGCGTGCACCAGGTTATCCCCGCAATCCTCAGACGCATGGCCAACCAAATCAACAAACCCACCACTGAGGAGCTGCGGCAGAAGGCAATGACAGATTTCTACAGAATTGCCAGATTCCCACGCACTGTGGGGGCCATTGATTGCACACATGTGGCACTACGGCCCCCCCGGGACACAGAGCACATATACTGCAATCGGAAGCACTGGCATTTCATCAATGTACAGGTGATAGTGGATGCCCAAGGCCTAATATGGCACGTCCGTGCCAAGGCCCCCGGGCCAGCCACGACAGCTACATATACCGTCAAAGCACCATCTCAACAGAATTTGAACAGAACGTGTATGGGGACAGCTGGCTGGTTGGTGAGTGACATGGGTGGCAGACATGACTGTCCCCCCCCATGATGCACACATCACAAGGGGCACATGCACTACTAACATCCTCCTGTCTTTTCCTTACCAGGTGACGCGGCATATGCACTTGGACCCCATCTCATGACTCCAATCCGGGATCCCCAAACCAGAGGAGAGGAAAGATACAATGAAGCACACATAAAAACCCGTGCAGTGGTGGAGCGCACCTTTGGCCTCCTGAAGTCACGTTTCCGATGCCTGGATAAGTCTGGGGGTACCCTGTTGTATTCCCCAAACTTTGAGTGCCAGATTATTGGGCCATGTTGCATTCTGCACAACTTTGCCATGAGAAAGGGCCTGCAGATTGACTTACGTGATGACCTGACCCCCGAACCACACAGTCCCCCCTTGCCCGAGGGTCCCCCGTCTGCTGAGGGAAGAGCAGTCAGGAGGGTCCTTGTGGCAGGCTACTTTTCACGTTAAACACACACATTAATCATGTCACAATGAGAATGCGTGCATGCACACCACTGTGGTCCCTAACACACACACCCCACATCCACATCAAATTGGATTAGACCAAAGTACACCACATGGGACTTGGGAGCAGCAACGCCACGCCACGGCTCCAATTATGTTGCTGTAAATTCATTCACCATTCACACGTGTCGTGGGGATAATTTCTCCCCAACGACTGAGGGTGACACCCCTTAATGGCAGGAGTCTCACCCCCACACATTCACACAACATTCACACTGTAGTCTGCACTCCTCACCGTGTGCAGGGATATAAAAATAAATAAAACTCATAACCTGAGTATCAAAGAAAAAGTTCAAATATTCAACGGCCCTGTCGTGGGCTCCGTCTTGTCCCTAGGCTCCTGGGACGCAGTTGCCTGGGGCGCGCCTCAGGTGGGGGGGCTGGTGGTTGAACCTCCCCCAGTCTCTCCCTGGCTGCCTGGCTGCCCTCCATTGCCACGGCTAGCCGGTGGATGTAGGAATTGGTAGCAGCCTGCATCCGCAGCCGGCGGGTTGTATTGCTGCGCTGTTGGCGCCGGGTCTGCCTCCCCTCCTCACGGACAGAAGCTGCCAGGCTCCGGACCTCAGAGACCAGGCTAGATGTTGTGGTCTGCAGGTCCACCAGACAGGACAGAAGGGCTGCCCCGTTACCAACAACGTCCTGCAGGCTTTCATTTAGAGTTGTATTCTGCCCAGCCTGCTGGGCGATGGCCTCCTGCACTGCCACAGTGCAGGCAGCCAGGCTCTCGGCCGAGGAGGCCAGGCTATCTGCGACCCGATGCAGATCACCCGCAAGAGACCCAATATGGCGGGTCTGCCTTGTCTGGTCCCTTGCCAGATGGTCCTCAAACTCTTCAGGGAATACACGTGATTTTTTGGTTGCCTTACTAGAGGCCTGAGGATGGCTGTAGGGGAGGTCCCTTGATGGGGTATCCCTGGAGGGGATGGTGTCCCTTGATAGGGTATCCCTGGAGGGGATGGTGTCCCTTGATGGGGAATCCCTGGAGGGGATGGTGTCACTTGATGGGGAATCTATCATGGGGGGGAGGTTTGGGAGGGCCCAGGTATGGGGGTCTCCACCAGCAGATACAGAGCATCCTCTTCTACCCCGACGTGCTCCTCCTCAACCTCCTCAAGCAATGATGTAGGGGCGATCTCCACCATGGATGGGGTGGCTCGCCCTGCAACCAATGATGGACCAGCTCCATCCTGCGCATCTGTGGATGACACAAAACAATCACATGTTGGAGGACCCACACACTTGTCACATGTTCCCCCCCCCCCCCACCCTTGCTTACACACCAGAAAGAAGATAAAACACACTTACCTGTCCTCAAGGGCTGTTCCCCAGATTCGAAGCCCTGCAGGCCCTCCACAAGCTCCCTATCCAGCAACCTGGCCACGACCATGTCCTCTCGCGTCAGGGTGATTCTTGTGGCTGGTCCTCCACCTGTGCCAGTGGCATGCTTTCTCATTTCTCTCTGCGCCACCGTCAGATCATCATTTGCATGTGGTGACGCCCACTTACAGTTCCGCTTTACGCCACCTTCCGCCGTCTAAAAAACGCTGCGCTGGTGTGTGAAAGATTAATGAATAAAGTACGTGCCTCTCCACGCTGGTCCGGCGTAGCGGAAAAAAGATGCGCCACGCCGGAGCAACGATGCGCCATTGTACATGAATCTACCCCAGTGTCTTTTCACATAGATAGATAGATAGATAGATCAGGGAGGCTACTAGTTAGTATAGTTAAATGTACAGTTTGTAGAGAATATATTGACATCCCTAGGATGTCAATATATTTATAAACTGTATAGCTTAGCTAGTTCTGCTATTAGTATCTGTCAGGCAGGAGATTGTGCTTGATGCTCTAACGTGTTAGTCAACGTGTGCTAGTTAATTGCACATAGACGCATTAACTGTTACTGCACGTGTGCTATTTATTTGCACAGAAAGGCAGTTGCTGTTAATGCAAGTGGGCTATTGAATTGCACAGAAACGCAGTCGCTCTGACTGTGCGTGTGCTGTTTAATACCACCTTAGCGCATTTGGTGTCACCGCACGTGTGCTGTTACATATCACCTGAGCGCATTTGGAGTCACCGCATGTGTGCTGTTACATACCACCTTAGCGCATTTGGTGTCACCGCACGTGTGCTGTTACATATCACCTGAGCGCATTTGGGGTCACCGCACGTATGCTGTTACATACCACCTTAGCGCATTTGGTGTCACCGCACGTATGCTGTTACATACCACCTTAGCGCATTTGGTGTCACCGCACGTGTGCTGTTATATACCACCTGAGCGCAGTTAGTGTGACTGTACGTGTGCTGTTATATACCACCTGAGCGCAGTTAGTGTCACTGTACGTGTGCTTTTATATACCACCTGAGCGCAGTTAGTGTCACTGGACGTGTGCTTTTATATACCACCTGAGCGCAGTTAGTGTCACTGGACGTGTGCTGTTATATACCACCTGAGCTCAGTTAGTGTCACTGGACGTGTGCTGTTATATACCACCTGAGCGCAGTTAGTATCACTTGACGTTTGCTGTTATATACCACCTGAGCGCAGTTAGTGTCACTGGACGTGTGCTTTTATATACCACCTGAGCGCAGTTAGTGTCACTGTACGTGTGCTTTTATATACCACCTGAGCGCAGTTAGTGTCACTGTACGTGTGCTTTTATATACCACCTGAGCGCAGTTAGTGTCACTGGACGTGTGCTTTTATATATACCACCTGAGCGCAGTTAGTGTCACTGGACGTGTGCTGTTATATACCACCTGAGCGCAGTTAGTGTCACTGGACGTGTGCTGTTATATACCACCTGAGCGCAGTTAGTGTCACTTGACGTGTGCTGTTATATACCACCTGAGCGCAGTTAGTGTCACTGGACCTGTGTGCTGTTATATACCACCTGAGCGCAGTTAGTGTCACTTGACGTGTGCTGTTATATACCACCTGAGTGCAGTTAGTGTCACTGGACGTGTGCTGTTATATACCACCTGAGCGCAGTTAGTGTCACTGGACGTGTGCTGTTATATACCACCTGAGCGCAGTTAGTGTCACTTGACGTGTGCTGTTATATACCACCTGAGCGCAGTTAGTGTCACTGGACGTGTGCTGTTATATACCACCTGAGCGCAGTTAGTGTCACTGGACGTGTGCTGTTATATACCAACTGAGCGCAGTTAGTGTCACTTGACGTGTGCTGTTATATACCACCTGAGCGCAGTTAGTGTCACTGGACGTGTGCTGTTATATACCACCTGAGCGCAGTTAGTGTCACTTGACGTGTGCTGTTATATACCACCTGAGCGCAGTTAGTGTCACTGGACGTGTGCTGTTATATACCACCTGAGCACAGTTAGTGTCACTTGACGTGTGCTGTTATATACCACCTGAGTGCAGTTAGTGTCACTGGACGTGTGCTGTTATATACCACCTGAGCGCAGTTAGTGTCACTGTACGTGTGCTTTTATATACCACCTGAGCGCAGTTAGTGTCACTGTACGTGTGCTTTTATATACCACCTGAGCACAGTTAGTGTCACTGGACGTGTGCTGTTATATACCACCTGAGCGCATAAATATGTCTGGAGGGACAACAAAGAGAGGCAGAGAGTCACGAGGGCAAGCAGGCTCTGCATGTAGAGGTAACGCTGGTAGTGTATGTGGTGCATCCTCTTCAGCACGTGGCCGTGGCTGTGGCCGCTCGTCCTTCTTTTCGGGAGCTGGCCGTGTTGAGCCTCAACATGCAGAGAAATTAGTAGAGTGGATGACCAAGCCGTCCTCATCCTCCTCATCCTCTCTCACACAGACTGATCAAAGTTCATCTGGCAAAGCAGCTGCCAAGGCGTCCTCTTCCCTCTGCACAATGGCTTCACACAATACTTCCCTAGTACCACCATGTCCTCCTGAGGAGTCCCCCGAACTGTTTCAACACAGTGTTGGGTACATGCTGCAGGAAGATGCGCAGCGTTTTTAAGACTCCGATGACAGAACACTGATAGAGGAAGGCATTGATGTGAGCCCAGGGAGAGGGGGTGTCCAAAAGGGACAGCAATTTGTCAGTGATGATGTTCCCCCAGCTAGAGCATACTGCCAGGTTGTTGACAGTGATGAGGAGGGAGGGGATGATGAGGTCACTGACTCTACCTAGGTGCCCGATAGGAGAGAGGAGGAGGAGGAGGAGGATGAGGCACAGGCACATCTCCAAAGAGGCAGGATGCCCTCCAGGGGTCAGCTTAAGGTCACACCCACTGCATTACATCGCACATCTATGGCGCTTGTGCATGGCGCTGCTCTGTCTGACCGGTACGGCAAAAGTTCTTTGGTGTGGGCCTTTTTTGAAACATGTCCGCAAGATCGTACCTTTGCTATTTGCAACTTATGTCGCAAGCGTATCTTGCGTGGCCAAAACATCAACCGCCTGGGTACCACATGCTTGCCCAGACATATGTCGACCTGCCATGCAGCTCGTTGGCAAGCACACCAGAAAGACCCACACCAAAGACAAAAGCGTAACCCCCCTTGCCCTTCTGGGACCTCCAACCCCAGTAGACCCCCAGTCCTCTCTGAAGCCTGCAGTGAAGGTGTAGAAATAGGTGTGTCACAAGCTAGTAGTAGCGGTCAATCTACTGATAGTACCAGGCAAATTTCCCTGCCCCAGCTGCTGCAGCACCGAAAGAAGTACAATCCCAGCCATCCACATGCCCAGCAGTTAAATGCTAGCTTAGCGAAATTGCTAGCACTTCAACTGCTACCTTTTCAGTTGGTAGATTCTGCCCCCTTCCGTGAGTTTGTGCAATGTGCAGTACCTCAGTGGCAAGTACCAAAACGCCACTTTTTCTCACGGAAGGCTATTCCGGCTCTCTACCGGCATGTGGAAGGCAATGTCCATGCCTCGCTAGACAGGGTGGTCAGTGGTAAGGTGCATATTACCGCTGACTCATGGTCCAGCAGGCATGTACAGGGACGTTACCTGTCTTTTACGGCGCATTGGGTGACTCTGCTGGCAGCTGGGAAGGACGCAGGGCAAGGTCCAGTAGTTTTGGAGGTTGTTCTGCCACCACGCCTCCAAAACAATACTACTGCTTGTGACACACCTCTTTCCTCCACCCCCTCCTCTTCTTCTTCCTCTGTGGCCTCTTCCTGTGGGGATGTTTTCTCCGAACCAGCCGTGCTCCGTAGGTGTACGAGGGGATACGCAGGAATGCAGGCCAAGAGATGCCATGCGGTGCTAGAGCTGGTGTGCTTGGGAGACAGGAGCCACACTGGGGAAGAGGTTTTGTCAGCTCTGCAGGGTCAGGCTGAGAGGTGGTTGACGCCACGCCAGCTGAAGCCTGGAATGGTGGTCAGCGATAATGGCACCAACCTCCTCTCTGCCCTGCGACAGGGAAAACTCACCCACGTGCCCTGTTTTGCGCATGTCCTCAATTTGGTGGTGCAGCGGTTCTTGGGCAGGTACCCGGGCTTGCAGGATGTCCTGAAGCAGGCCAGGAAAGTCTGTGTGCATTTTCGAGGTCATATAATGCCACTGCTCAGCTGACTGACCTCCAAAGGGAATACAACCTGCCCAAGAACCGCCTAATTTGTGACATGCCCACCAGATGGAACTCAACTTTGGCCATGCTGCAGCGGCTGCACACGCAGCAGCGGGCCATCAATGAGTACCTGTGCCAATATGGCAGCAGAACTGGGTCAGGGCAGCTAGGTTTTTTTCCCCCACGCCAGTGGGCCTTGATCAGGGATGCATGCACTGTCCTGTCACCATTTGAGGAGGCCACGAGGATGGTGAGCAGTGACAGTGCATGCAACAGTGAGACTGTCCCTCTTATTCACATGTTGGAGCACACGCTACGTGGAATAATGGACAGGGCCCTTGAGGCAGAACAGAGGGAGGAAGAGGAGGACTTCCTTACCTCTCAAGGCCCCCTTTACCCAGACAGTGGTCCTGCTTGCCCACCTAGCACACAGGAAGAGGAGGAGGAGGAGGAGGAGGAGGATTGTATCAGCAGCATGGAGGTGGAGCCTAGCACTCAGCAGCAGCAGTCTTCAAGGGATCACTTACAGTCCCAAGGAGCACGTGGAGTTTTACGTGGCTGGAATGAGGTGCCTGTGGATCCTGTCGTCCTCAGTGACCCAGAGGACTGTGGCCCGAATGCCTCTGCAAACCTACGCTGCATGGCCTCCCTGATCCTGCAAAGCCTGCGTAAGGATCCTCGTGTACGTGCTATTAAGGAGAGGGATCATTACTGGCTGGCGACTCTCCTTGATCCACGTTACACGAGTAAGGTTGCGGACCTTATGTTGCCATCGCAGAGGGAGCAGAAGATGAAACGTCTGCGGGAGGCCTTGCAGAAGGGTCTGTGCAATGCGTTCCCAGAACCAGGGGGATTACCAAAACCTGGCTCTGAACAACGTCTTGCTGAGGCTGAGTCACTGAAGGGGCGGTGGAGAAGGTGGTCGTCTGACCGATGCGTTCAGGCAGTTTTTTAGTCCGCAGCCCCAAGGTCTGACCGGTTCCAGCAACCATCGCCAGCGTCTGGTTTACATGGTCCGGGAATACCTAGGGGCAAGATCCGACTTGGACACCTTCCCCACCGAAAATCCTCTGGCTTACTGGGTCTTGAGGATGGATCACTGGCCAGAGCTTGCCCAGTACGCAATTGAGCTACTGGCTTGCCCTGCATCCAGTGTTCTTTCAGAACGGACATTTAGTGCTGCTGGAGGCTTTGTGACTGATCACAGGGTGCGCCTCTCCACCGGCTCTGTTGATCGACTGACCTTCATCAAAATGAATCAGGCTTGGATCAACACCAGCTACCAAGCACCTGATGCTGATATTAATGAATAATATCTTTTTGTTGAAATGTCGGATCCCTTTTAGACTGCTGATGCTGAGTGACTGTCCGCTTATGCTGCTGATGAAATATCCTTCTCCTCCTCACTTTTCTTGCTGATAGCTAGTAAGAAATGTTGCGTTTCTGGGCTTCGCCACCAGTGCCTAAGGCACAATTTTTCAGCCCCTGTTTAACCACTTAAAGACCCCCGCACGCACATATACGGCCACAACATGGCTCGTACAGGCACAAGGGCGTAAATTTACGTCCCCGCCTGAGTGCGGTTCGGGGGTCCCATCGGGACCCCCTCCGCGGCGTGCGGGGGTCTCCCTACCTCTGGGAGCGATCCGGGATCTGCGGGCGGATGTCCGTGTTTTCCGCCCCCCCCCGCGATCGCTCCCAGCCAATGGGAGCGCGCTCCCAGCCTGTCACTTCCTCCTCCTGTGTTTACACAGGAAGGAGGAAATGATGTAATCTCTCATCGCAGCGCTGTTTCCCAGCGCTGCTGATGAGAGAAGACATGACAAGTAAGTGTGCACCAACACAACACTGACACACACTCACATAGGCATATTAACCCCTTGTGATCGCCCCCCCCACCCCCCTGTCACAGTGTTACTGAATGCAGTGATTTAATCACTGCATTTAGTGTCAGTGTGACAGGCACTGTAAAAAACAGTTAGTGTTAGGTTCAGGATAGCCCCCCCACCCCCCCTAATAAAGTTTTAACCCCCTGATCACCGCCCTAGTTAACCCTTTCACTCCCTATTGCCAGCGTCACTAAGCGATCATTTTTCTGATCGCTGTATTAGTGTCGCTGTTCCCGCTAGGTAGCTATTTTTTTTTATTGCGATTTTTTTTTTTTACTAAAGACATGTGGCTAAATAAATTTTGGCCTAAATGTTTGACTAAAATTTAGTTTATTTGATTTTTTTTTAACAAAAAGTAAAAAATAGTGTTTTTTTTTCAAAAATGTCGCTCTATTTTTGTATATAGCGCAAAAAATAAAAATCGCAGAGGTGATCAAATACCACCAAAAGAAAGCTCTATTTGTGGGAAGAAAAGGACGCAAATTTTGTTTGGGAGCCACGTCGCACGACCGCGCAATTGTCTGTTAAAGCGACGCAGTGCCGAATCGCAAAAACACCTTGGGTCATTTACCAGCGTATTGGTCCGGGTCTTAAGTGGTTAACAGGGGCGCCTAATAACAATTTTTGATGCAATACTTTGCACGTGGCTCCTTGTTGCGCTACAATTGGAGTTATTGGGGGGGGTTGCAAGTGTTGTGTTGTGCCCAAGGCCCAATTTTTTTGCCCCTGTTTTAACAGGGGCGCCTAATAACAATTTTTGATGCAATACTTTGCACGTGGCTCCTTGTTGTGCTCCAATTGTAGTTATTGTGAGGGGTTGCAGTGTTGTGTTGTGCCCAAGGCCCAATTTTTTTGCCCCTGTTTTAACAGGGGCGCCTAATAACAATTTTTGATGCAATACTTTGCACGTGGCTCCTTGTTGTGCTCCAATTGGAGTTATTGTGAGGGGTTGCAGTGTTGTGTTGTGCCCAAGGCCCAATTTTTCTGCCCCTGTTTAACAGGGGCGCCTAATAACAATTTTTGATGCAATACTTTGCACGTGGCTCCTTGTTGCGCTCCAATTGGGGTTATTGTGAGGGGTTGCAGTGTTGTGTTGTGCCCAAGGCCCAATTTTTCTGCCCCTGTTTAACAGGGGCGCCTAATAACAATTTTTGATGCAATAATTTGCACGTGGCTCCTTGTTGCGCTACAATTGGAGTTATTGGGGGGGGGGTTGCAAGTGTTGTGTTGTGCCCAAGGCACAATTTTGATGCAATACTTTGCACGTAGCTCCTTGTTGCGCTCCAATTGGAGTTATTGGGAGGGGTTGCAAGTGTTGTGTTGTGCCCAAGGCACAATTTTTCAGCCCCGGTTTAACAGGGGAGCCTAATAACAATTTTTGATGCAATAATTTGCATGTGGCTCCTTGTTGCGCTCCAATTGGAGTTATTGGGAGGGGTTGCAAGTGTTGTGTTGTGCCCAAGGCCCAATTTTTCTGCCCCTGTTTAACAGGGGCGCCTAATAACAATTTTTGATGCAATAATTTGCACGTGGCTCCTTGTTGCGCTCCAATTGGAGTTATTGGGAGGGGTTGCAAGTGTTGTGTTGTGCCCAAGGCACAATTTTTCAGCCCCTGTTTAACAGGGGCGCCTAATAAACATTTTTGATGCAATACTTTGCATGTGGCTCCATGTTGTGCTCCAATTGGAGTTATTGGGAGGGGTTGCAAGTGTTGTGTTGTGCCCAAGGCACAATTTTTCAGCCCCTGTTTAACAGGGGCGCCTAATAACAATTTTTGATGCAATAATTTGCACGTGGCTCCTTGTTGCGCTCCAATTGGAGTTATTGGGAGGGGTTGCAAGTGTTGTGTTGTGCCCAAGGCCCAATTTTTCTGCCCCTGTTTAACAGGGGCGCCTAATAACAATTTTTGATGCAATACTTTGCACGTGGCTCCTTGTTACGCTCCAATTACAGTATGTTTGAGGGGTGCCCTTTTTTCTAAACATTTTTTTTCACAAAACAATAATGGCCCCCCACCACCGCTCAAATATTCGACATAATGTTGCCACACAGAACTTGCGCAAGTAGCATTAATTACTTTTTTTTATAGTCCTCTCATGTTGTGCAGGGACATTTCTAAACACGTGTCACTACTATAGACACCCAACAGGTGTGATATTTAAAGGAATTTTTTTTTTCATTTTAAGCATCATTAAAATGGCTGCTCCGCAAAAAACGTAACGCAGGGGGCTTTGGAAAGTTTTTTTTCCTGAAACTTCCCTCTTAAATTTAGGGTGCGTGTTATACGACTGTGCATGTTATACGCTGATAAATATGGTACTTTCATATCGAAAACCATAAAGCTTTCAAATGCATTTTCTTAAGCCTAAGGCCCCTTTCACACGGGGCGGATCAGTAATGATCAGCCTCCGTATGTTGCGTATGCTCAGCAGGGATCGCTCCGTTGATCCCCGCTGTGCCGGCGGGTGACATGGCGGTACCCGCACACTGTGCAGGCACCACCCTGTCTTTTCTCCACTCTCCCCTATGGGGGGATTGGTTGAACACAGACCGTATGTCCGTGTTCATCCGATCTGATCCGCAGACGGAAGGAAAAATAGGGTTTTCTTCCTTCTGCAGAATCAGATCATTGCGGAGGCGAACGAGATCGGGTGTCAGCGGATGTTCATCTGCTGACACCCGCAATATCATAGGGACCAATGTATGTCCCTTTTCCATCCGCAAACGGATGGATGAAAAAGCGGACATACGTGTGAAAGGGGCCTAACATTTTTCACATTGTAGTTTCACATGGCCGACCATGTCACGCACTTTTACGTTAGCAGAATAGCACAGCAACATATATATACGTTGCTTTGAATTTCGCGCCATGAGCTCCGTGACCGTGCCCGCTGTGGAACTCTGTGTCCGCCGGTGTCCCACGATCATGTCACGAAGCTGCAGAACGGGGGGATGCCTGTGTAAACAAGGCATTTCCCTGTTATGCCTAGTGACAGGACAGTGTTCTTATGCTCCCTGTCAGCGGGAGTGATAGCTGTCATATCACTGGTAGCCCAGCCCCCCCCCCGCACAGTTATAATCACTCCCTAGGACACACTTAACCCCTTCCTCGCCCCCTAGTGGTTAACCCGTTCCCTGCCAGTGTCATTTACACAGTAATCAGTGCATTTTTATAGCACTGATCACTGTATAAATGACAATGGTCCCAAAATAGTATCAAAAGTGTCTGATGTGTCTGCCATAATGTCTCAGTCATGATAAAAATTGCTGATCGCTGCCATTACTAGTAAAAAATATATTAATAAAAATGCCATAAACTATCCCCTAAGCTTTTGTAGACGCTATGACTTTTGCGCAAACCAATCAATAAATGCTTATTGCGATTTATTTTACCAAAAATATGTAGAAGAATACATATCGGCCAAAACTGAGAAAGAAATTATTATTTTTTAAATTTTTGGGGGGATATTTATTATAGCAAAAAGTAAAAAAAAAAAAAAAAATGTCGCTCTTTTTTTGTTTATATGCCAAAAAATTAAAAAACGCACATGTGATCAAATACCACTAAAAGAAAGCTCTATTTTTGGGGAAAAAGGGAAGTCAATTTAGTTTCAGAACCACTTTGCACGACCGCGCAATTGTCAAAACAACACAGTCCCCACTCGCAAAAGTGCTCTGGTCTTTGGGCAGCCAAATGGCCCGGGGCTGAAGTGGTTAAATGTAACCATATTCCTACACTTAGAGGCGCTTCTCTCTTGCTTGTCTTGCAAGATGCTCTCAAACCAAGTTACTCTCAAACCAAGGTTTTACTGTATAAAGATAAATATGATCATACCCATACAATCTCCTATGTCCTATTTCTACAAGCCACAGACTGCGTCGGCTCCTAGCAACCCTTAACTCTTGTCTTCTTCCTGCTAAATAATGAGAATGGTATTACTGCTCAGTGGGTGGTCCATCATTCTTCGGTGTCAAGCCAACATCCCTAATCTGAATCATAATATAGCTCTGTGATGATGACTTCTAATTGGCATTCACAGTGTGTCTTCTCTCCTGGAGGAGGAACAGAAGACATACTAGGAGCAAGCTGTGGCACGCTTCTCTGACATATTATTATTCGTGGTGTGACAAAGTAATCTAGGAGTCACAAAACAAATTATCAATGTGGTAATAAGGTCTTTTTTATTTTCCCAATTGACTTTCATTGTGTGATTTGTCACGTTCTGCGGAGAGCTTTCAGACATATCATGGACTTCAGGCTCTCGCAACATGGCTTTGCTCAAGCATTGGTATAGGTTTAGGCTATTGCAGACTTGAGTCTTATGCCACGTACACACAATCGGGTTCATCCGACGAAAACAGACCGATGGATTTTTTCATCAGATATCCGATGAAGCTGACTTTCATCAGTCTTGCCTACACACCATCAGTTAAAAATCTGTTTGTGTCAGAACGCGGTGATGTAAAACACAACGACGTGCTGAGAAAAATTAAGTTCAATGCTTCCGAGCATGCGTCGACTTGATTCTGAGCATGCGTGGAATTTTAACCGATGGACTTGCCCACAGATGATCGGTATTTTAACCATCAGATAATTTTAAAACAGGTTCTAAGTTTTTTCACCAATGGGAAAAAAAAACGATTGGGCCCACACACAATCGGTTTGTCCGATGAAAACTGTCTATCGGACCGTTTTCATCAGACAAACCGATCGCGTGTACAGGGCATTACTGACCATGGTCACTTGACCAGAGGATTTAGGTACCACTCGAGAACAGGGGTAATTTTTGCTATATCTCCAGGAGACGGTATCCAGTTTTCAAGATGACAAACTGTAGCAGCCCTTACTTACTATGCTATCTTTCATTCTCTGTTATCTTTATATTATATTCTCAGCACACAAGCCAGATATTATTTCAAGCCTGGTGACTGCTTTTTTGCATATATCAAAACATAGCTTGTCAGTGTTTTCCCTCTTAACCTTCCAGAAAAGAATGCAGGTAGCTAAGCAATTTTGTAACACGCAGGCTAATTACAGGAGGCACTGCCTCCCCCGTGATTACGTCCTATTAATTGAGATATCGCATAATCACATGTTAAACTAGTAACAGATGTTTTATTGTTTAGAATCGGGAATAATTCATGAGAATTCTTTGCTGGAAACCAAAATGTTCCTATTTAAATATTTATATTTAATTACAGTACAACTTGAATACAAGAAGGTTAGCCGGATTTTGGAAATCTCAGCATAAATGTGATGGAGAGCTAGTTACAGTCTCAGTAAAACATAAAATAGGCAAGCAGCAAAGGGGTTTTATTGGATTTGGAGATTGGCAGTCAAGTTAAAACCATTTTATTTTATTTGTAGGTTTGGGTAGGTATATGTTGGGATTCATTAGCGCCGGGGTCTTTTTTGCTGTCTGGAACCTTGATGGAATATCATGTGCCAGGGCTGGACTGGGACAAATTTGGGCCTGGACTTGGTCCAGACTGGCCCACTTTGACAGGTCTCTCCCAGAGGAGCGGAGGGGGGCGGCGGTCCGCTGTCACTGAAGCCGGCCCACTGAGCCATCGGCCCACCGGGAAACTCCCTGTAGTCCCAATGGCCAGTCCATCCCTGTCATGTGCCGTCCCAGCTAGAGCTAGAGCTTTGCCATCAGTTTTACTTTCTGGATCTTCTCTCTGTGTTATAACCTTGATATAGTCCTATGAAGAATCCTTCAGGGAGCCAGTGGTATCATCATGCCAGTGTCACCAGGTGGTCCCTTTTGTATTGTGAGTAGATGTGTATTTCTAGATTTTCCAGTTGGATTGCAACACTTTCATCACAATCATCTCTGCAAACGTCCTGTTATCCTTGGGCAAAATTATTGCAGTTAACTCAGAATGAGGATGGTGATGGAACCAGAGAACACACTGGGCTCTTCAAAGGGCATGCTACAGTTAAAGAGGAAGTAAACCCTGATGGGATTTACTTACTCTTTGTTTCCCTGCAAAGGTAAAGCATAATGGGCTACTCTGCATCTCATAGTAGCCCATTATGTGTCACTTAACTGAAACCGAAGCCTGCAATGTCCCCCGATTTCCTCGCCTCCATGAAGCGTCCATCTTTCACCCTCTTCCTTCCGGTTATCGTTGCTCTGGCACTATGATTGGCCAGAGTCGCCAGTCACGGCACAATCTCCTTTAGAAACGGCATGATCACCGCTTCTAAAGGTTTTTTAAAGTGTGCCCGCCTCTTTTGTAAATATCTCCTAAACTGTGGAGGTTTAGGAGATAATTTGAGCACCTACAGGTATTCCTTAAACTAGGCTTACATGTAGGTAAAAGTGGTTGTAAAGGGATTACAGCCACTTTAAGGTCTGTTCATAAGATGTGGCTCTCAGATTAAATCAAGTAACAGTATTGAGCAAAGCAGACATGGTTCATGCAGAACTCATTGTCTCATCGATGGACCCATCTACAAGAATATGTAAACCCAACATTTCACATTCCTGATATGTGCCTGCTGTACCATTTACTTCTCTGAAAAAAGTATCCTGTTCTCTTTGCATTACTTACTTTGTGTGAAATCACTTGTGTTCCTGCCAGTCCCTTTGCTTTCCTTGCAAAAACTGACCACATTAGGCATAAGAGCACAGTGTGGTCAGTTTTCTGACTGTGCTGCGAACTCAGCCTGCTCTCCTCCAATGATCAGCTTTGTCCAGACACAATCTCCCCTCCCTTGCACAGCAATTCACTGGGAAGACCAGTGTCCTGCTGTTTCTCTTCCCCATTCCATCCTCTCTAAGCTCCTTATGTAACTGAGAACAGCGGGTGTGTGTTACCCCCTGGATGAGCTCACTGCACAAAAATTAGACACAGCAAACAACAGTGAAGATGAAAAAACAAAAGGTGCGATTTATTTACACTATTTACACTGGTCCAAAAACTGCAAACCAAAAAAATACATGAAAATAAATTCTTGCCAACTTGGCCACTTACTACACACAGGTTTCCATGGCTATCAGCTGGGTGCAGCCTTTTCCTGTCCCCAGCACCTATCTCCCTGTTACAGAGGCTTGCCACACAGGCGTTGTCTGACGGCACAGACAGGTACAAAACTGGTTCCAGGATGGAGCAACTCCCTTTGAATGCTGGGAGTTTTTGTAGAGGCCTTAATGAGCTAACTTAATTCAGCTGGCCTCATTACCTCTGCCCCTGCAGGGCTCTCAGCACTTTCCCCTAGTGGTACAAATCGGAATAAAGCCTGAATCTGGGACACACATATGTGCCATCCTGGAAGCAACCAGGCGATTTTACCTGCCTGCTGTCACAATATATACACATATATATTACACACAAATGTTTTTCCTTTCATTTCTTTTTTAAACTGAATAGTTATCTTGAAAGGTGAGGGTTTACATATACTTTAAGATCGTTGATATGTAGACAAATTTAATTAAATAAAAAATTAATGGAGTCTAGTGCCGTAACGTGTTCCGGTAATAGGCTTCGCTGTGGTACCCAGCCCAGATTCTGGGGACAGCCGGAGGTATGCGCTCTTGTCATTTGCCAGCGGAGAGAGCAAGTGGGATGGGGAACCGCAGCATCCGCTACATGCGCTCTGCCTCTGGACACAGAGAAGGAGGAGGGAGGGGGGGAGCACTTGAAGCTTCGGCGCCCCCACCTCTGCATCGCCTGGGTGCGAGCACCCCGTGCACCCTGCCTAGGATTGGCCCTGACTCCAGTAGTGCCGCTGTACATGTATCATAGTTCCAGATAAGGTGGAAATCGAGGAGCTTGAAAGCTGTGATAAAGCTTGTTTGATGAGGCTCTGGAGAAGGTGATCTTGCACCTCATGGAAACAAACTTTATTTGAGCATTCATCTTTCAAGCTGGAGTACAGGGGGAGCTTGCTAGACACCAGCATTGTACAGTCCGGAAAAACTTTACAAAGCATATGATTGCTTGAAACTTCCATATTTTTTTGTCTCCAAAGTTACAATGCATTCATTCAGAGCTATAAAAAAAAATTCTCAGGAAGCAATATCATCCAACTAATCAAAATCCTTATGTCAAGTTATCTGTAGCAGCATACAGTATCTCTGTCTCTCTCCGGCAATTCATTTGTTCCATTCAAGAAACAGAAGTTGAAATATAAAATATTAAAATATCCATTAGCATAGCCGAGTCAACTGGCAATAAACCTACCTTGTGTATGTTTATAGTACATTTAACTCAGCCTGACAGTAGCATCTATTGTGCCGCTTCCATACTGGGATTGTGTCCTTTTTTTTATTCAGTGTATGCTTTATCTTTAAAATCCATTGTGACTTGCTGAAATGTATTATTATGCATATTTTATTAACATGTCACTGGCTATTAGGGAACAATTTTCTTTCTTTGTTTTAAATGCATAGTAATAACAGCAGGAGAGTTCTTTTGTTGTACACTTCATCATTTTATAAAGCAATGTAGTAAAGGATGGAGTCTTTTAATGTATTTTTTAAAGGCTTCATATTAATGGAATAAACTCAGTAAGACTAAAAGACCTTTTATAATTTCTAATTAAGTGCCATGTCCAGGTCTTAGCTGGAGAAAATGATATAGGGGCACTCATTTCCTCTATATGCGTGCAATATAAAATGGCTGCAGGGGTTTTGGGGTGTCAAAATTGATGCCAGAAAGAGCAAAGTCAGGTATGATATGATAAATGAAATGGTCAGACATGCAAAATAATGTACCGCATCCAAAATATATTGCTAAAATATAATTATCATAAAATATGTAAATCTCAATAAGTTTGAAAATACAATCCCTAATCTAAGTGTGACCTCTGAACTGTATGTAAACCCTAAAAATGTTTTTCAGTATGTAAGGTGGGCCCAACTTTTTTCCACGTTTCTGTCACATTCAGCTGGGCTCCTCCTGTACATACATGTAGCAGGGAATCATAGGTTTTTTAACCAAACCACGTACAATGGTGTCGATACTAGACCTCCTCTTACCATCCTTCCGGTCACCTCACATTTAACACCTTTCCATCTGGAGTACTCACACCCATAGGCATATATTTTACATGTGGTTCAAATGGAAGCTCCAGAAATCCAGCTAACCACCTGGAGCCCATGAGGCATAGGGGCCTAAGTCACCTGACATGTGTTGCGTGAGGGGGTTCTCTTTCATCGTCAGGCACCAACAAGGATTGAACCAGTAAAGTACATACCTCTCTTCTATTTAACACTCTACTTTAGGGAGGGGCCTGATGACATAGGGTGTTCACCTGTTTGCCGAATAGTGAACATTATGGGACTTTTGCGGCAAATTGGAGCACTGCAAAACACCCCATACTGCACTGCGAGATCGCAGTGCATTGACATCTGATGATTGGCCAAAGCATGCACCTGACTTGCAGGCTTTTGCCAATCACAGCGTGCTGTTCTGCTAGAGCCATCATTGGCCAAAGGCAGGGTGCTTTTGGCCAATCATGGGTCAGAGGGCTAAGTCCACGCCCCACACTATATAAGGTTGCTTACACAGCGGCTGTATGTAGTGTATTGGAGTGGATGGAGCTAGAGATAACTTGAGCGAAATTAGGCAGGTTAGTTAGTGGCTTGCAAGCAGTGTATTAATATATATAGACGCTTGGAGATTAATCGATTGAAATTACCCAAATTACCCTGCTCTAAAGTTTACATACCCCAGTTCTTAAAGGAGTAGTCTGAAGCAACATTTTACTATGGGAAAAAGAGCATCACAAAAATTTATAACACATTTAAATATACTCACGTTTTCCTTATGGTCTTCTTCCCGGTCTTCTTCTCGTTTTTCTCTCCGGCCGGAAGCTGTGTCTATTGATGACGCTCGACTTTGTTTTCTTGTTCATCCATCGCCATCTTAGCCCGGTGACTCATCAATCCCAGGAGTCACCGCGGGCTGCGCCGGCCTCCCCGCCCGGAGTCGAATACTCCCCCTTAGTTAATTTATTAAAATATGTGCTGAGCTGAGCTGCCATTGGCTCAGCACAGCAAACGCCTATTGGATCGCTGTCCTCCAATCAGCGGTTACGTACCGCGCATGCGCACGGCCGACAATCGAATAATATCCAAGCGTCCATTGTTTTGGGGCAACGGACAGGCGAAGAGAGGGGGGGCCGGCTGGAGGAGCACATCACACATCACACGAGAGGTATGTTTACAGCCGCTTTCCACGCTACTCGGCATCTAGGAAGGAAAGCAGTCCTTTGTCCCTATACAGTATCCCTACCTAGCCCCCATACCCTGCACTCTCTCTCTTCCCCCATACCCTGCTCTCTCTCTGCCACCATACCCTGCTCTCTCTCTCTCTGCCCCATACCCTGCACTCTCTCTGCCCATACCCTGCCCTCTCTCTGCCACCATACCCTGCACTCTTTCTGCCCTTACCCTGCACTCTCTTTGCCTATAGCCTGCACTCTGTGTCTATTGATGACGCTCGACTTTGTTTTCTTGTTCATCCGTCGCCATCTTAGCCCGGTGACTCATCAATCCCAGGAGTCACCGCGGGCTGCACCGGCCTCCCCGCGCGGAGTCGAATACTCCCCCTTAGTTAATTTATTAAAATATGTGCTGAGCTGAGCTGCCATTGGCTCAGCACAGCAAACGCCTATTGGATCGCTGTCCTCCAATCAGCGGTTACGTACCGCCCATGCGCACGGCCGACAATCGAATAATCTCCAAGCGTCCATTGTTTTGGGGCAACGGACAGGCGAAGAGAGGGGGGGCCGGCCGGAGGAGCACATCACACATCACACGAGAGGTATGTTTACAGCCGCTTCCCACGCTACTCGGCATCTAGGAAGGAAAGCAGTCCTTTGTCCCTATACAGTATCCCTACCTAGCCCCCATACCCTGCACTCTCTCTCTTCCCCCATACCCTGCTCTCTCTCTGCCACCATACCCTGCTCTCTCTCTCTCTGCCCCATACCCTGCCATCTGCCCCATACCCTGCCATCTGCCCCATACCCTGCTATCTGCACCATACCCTGCTATGTGCCCATACACTGCACTCTCTCTGCACCATACCCTGCACTCTCTCTTCCCCCATACCCTGCACTCTCTCTGCCCATACCCTGCACTCTCTCTTCCCCCATACCCTGCACTCTCTCTGCCCATACACTGCACTCTCTCTGCCCATACCCTGCACACTCTCTGCCCATACCCTGCACACTATCTGCCCTTACCCTGCTCTCTCTCTCTCTCTCTGCCCCATACCCTGCTCTCTGCCCCATACCCTGCTATCTGCCCCATACCCTGCTATGTGCCCATACACTGCACTCTCTCTGCCACCATACCCTGCACTCTCTCTGCCACCATACCCTGCACTCTCTCTGCCCATTCCCTGCACTCTCTCTGCCCATACCCTGCACTCTTTCTGCCCTTACCCTGCACTCTCTCTGCCCATACCCTGCACTGTCTCTGCCCATAGCCTGCACTCTCTCATTAACATACCCTGCACTCTCTCTGCCCATACCATGCACTCTCTCTGCCCATACCCTCCACTCTTTTTGCCCTTACCCTGCACTCTCTCTGCCCATACCCTGCACTCTCTCTGCCCATAGCCTGCACTCTCTCAGCACCATACCCTGCACTCTCTCTGCCCATACCCTGCACTCTTTCTGCCCTTACCCTGCACTCTCTCTGCCCATACCCTGCACTCTCTCTGCCCATAGCCTGCACTCTCTCTGCCCATACCCTGCACTCTTTCTGCCCTTACCCTGCACTCTCTCTGCCCATACCCTGCACTCTCCCTGCCCATAGCCTGCACTCTCTCAGCACCATACCCTGCACTCTCTCTGCCCATACCCTGCACTCTTTCTGCCCTTACCCTGCACTCTCTCTGCCCATAGCCTGCACTCTCTCTGCCCATAGCCTGCACTCTCTCTGTCCATACCCTGCACTCTTTCTGCCCTTACCCTGCACTCTCTCTGCCCATACCCTGCACTCTCTCTGCCCATAGCCTGCACTCTCTCAGCACCATACCCTGCACTCTCTCTGCCCATACCCTGCACTCTCTCTGCCCATACCCTGCACTCTTTCTGCCCATACCCTGCACTCTCTCTGCCCATACCCTGCACTCTCTCTGCCCATACCCTGCACTCTCTCAGCACCATAACCTGCACTCTCTCAGCACCATACCATGCACTCTCTCTGCCACCATACCCTGCACTCTTTCTGCCCATTCCCTGCACTCTTTCTGCCCTTACCCTGCGCTCTCTCTGCCCATACCCTGCACTCTCTCTGCCCATACCCTGCACTCTATCTTCCCTCATACCCTGCACTCTCTCTGTCCATACCCTGCACTCTCTCTGCCCATAGCCTGCACTCTCTCAGCACCAAACCCTGCACTCTCTCTGCCCATACCCTGCACTCTCTCTTCCCCTATACCCTGCACTCTCTCTGCCCATACCCTGCACTCTCTCTTTAACATACCCTGCACTCTCTCTGCCCATAACCTGCACTCTCTCTGCCCATACCCTGCACTCTCTCTGCCACCATACCCTGCACTCTTTCTGCCCTTACCCTGCACTCTCTTTGCCCATAGCCTGCACTCTCTCAGCACCATACGCTGCAATCTCTCTGCCCATACCCTGCACCCTCTCTGCCCATACCCTGCACTCTATCTTCCCATACCCTGCACTCTATCTTCCCTCATACCCTGCACTCTCTCTGTCCATACCCTGCACTCTCTCTGCCCATAGCCTGCACTCACTCAGCACCAAACCCTGCACTCTCTCTGCCCATACCCTGCACTCTCTCTTCCCATATACCCTGCACTCTCTCTGCCCATACCCTGCACTCTCTCTTCCCCCATACCCTGCACTCTCTCTTCCCCCATACCCTGCACTCTCTCTTCCCCCATACCCTGCACTCTCTCTGCCCATACCGTGCACACTCTCTGCACCATACCCTGCACTCTCTCTGCCCATACCCTGCACTCTCTCTGCCCATACCCTGCACTCTCTCTGCCACCATACCCTGCACTCTTTCTGCCCTTACCCTGCACTCTCTCTGCCCATACCCTGCACTCTCTCTGCCCATAACCTGCACTCTCTCTGCCCATACCCTGCACTCTCTCTGCCACCATACCCTGCACTCTTTCTGCCCTTACCCTGCACTCTCTTTGCCCATAGCCTGCACTCTCTCAGCACCATACGCTGCACTCTCTCTGCCCATATCCTGCACTCTCTCTGCCCATACCCTGCACTCTATCTTCCCATACCCTGCACTCTCTCTGTCCATACCCTGCACTCTCTCTGCCCATAGCCTGCACTCTCTCAGCACCATACCCTGCACTCTCTCTGCCCATACCCTGCACTCTCTCTTCCCCTATACCCTGCACTCTCTCTGCCCATACCCTGCACTCTCTCTTCCCCCATACCCTGCACTCTCTCTACTGGGACGATTTTCATGAAAGTGACTTCTTTTAAAAGGTATTTTTATTGGCTACAATCTTGCATGTTGTGGAATGTGGCTTCAGACTACTGAATTGCCCATTTTAACATCAGTGACAGCTTAAAGTCTTTTGTGATATTTGTGGATGAGGCTCTTTTTCTTCTCAGATGGTAAAGCTGCCCATTCCTCTTGGCAAAAAGCCTCCAGTTCCTGTAAATTCTTGGGCTGTCTTGCATGAACTGCACATTTGAGATCTCCCCAGAGTGGCTCAATGACATTCAGGTCAGGAGAGACTGAGATGGCCACTCCAGAACCTTCACTCTTTTCTGCTGTAGTCAATCAAAGGTCTACTTGGCCTTGTGTTTTGGATCATTGTCACGTTGGAATGTACAAGTACGTCCAATGCGCAGCTTCCTGGCTGATAAATGCAAATGTTCCTCCGGTATTTTTTGATACCATACTGCATTCATCTTGCCATAAATTTTGAGCAAATTTCCTGTTCCTGTGTAGCTCACACATCCCCAAAACATTAGCGATCCACCTCCGTGTTTCACAGTAGGAATGGTGTACCTTTCATCATAGGCCTCGTTGACTCCTCTCCAATTGTAGCGTTTATGGTTGTGGCCAAAAAGCTCGATTTTGGTCTCATCACTCCAAATGACTTTGTGCCAGAAGGTTTGAGGCTTGTCTCTGTACTGTTTGGCGTATTGTAAGCAGGATACTTTGTGGCATTTGCATAGTAATGGCTTTCTCAACCATGCAGCCCATCTTTCTTCCTCCTTATTGTGCACCTTGAAACAGCCACACCACATGTTTTGATAGAGTCCTGTATTTCACCTGAAGTTATATGTGAGTTTTTCTTTGTATCCTGAGCAATTTTCCTGGCAGTCGCGTACACACGATCAGTCCAAACCGATGAAAACAGACTGAAGTTCATTTTCATTGGTTCACAGACTGATGGTCTGATGGTCTGATGTGCGTACACACCATAAGTTCAAAATCCGATTGTGTCAGAACGCGGTGACGTAAAACACGAGGACGTGCTGAAAAAACGAAGTTCAATGCTTCCAAGCATGCGTCGACTTGATTCTGAGCATGCGTGGGTTTTGAAACGATGCTTTTGCGTACTAACCATCGGTTTTGACTGATGGTCAGGCGTCCATCAGTCCGATTTTAAAGCAAGTTTTAAAACTTTGGACTGAAGGACAAAAGACTGATGGCCATACATACACGGTCAGTTTGGACCGATGAAACTGAACTTCAGTCCGTTTTCATCGGTTTGGACTGATCGTGTGTACGCGGCCTAAGAGGAGGCTTTCCTTTGCTCTCAAGGTCCCCTTTATGCAGATAGCATTCCTCTGGGGCCACCAAACACACAGGGAGAAAAGGAGGAGGAGAATTGTGTCAGCATGGATGTAGAGGATAATACACAGCAGTCTTCAAGAGATGGATTTCAGCCCCCAAAAACCCAAGGAGTTGTACGTGGCTGGGAGGAGGTAGTGCCTGACAATGCCATCCTCAGTGACCCAGATGACTCAGAATCTCATGCCTCTGCAAACTTACGCTGCATGTGCTTCCTGATTCTGCAAAGTCTACGAAAGGACCCTAGGATTCATGGTATCAAGGAGAGGGATCTTTACTGGCTGGCAACCTTTCTTTATCCATGTTCCTTTCCGGACACATTTTGGCCTTTCTCTGTCTTCTTGTACTTAGACATCAGTACATAAAGCCCTACTCTGTTGATGTTTTGAATAGAATGGGAAAGGGTTAAAGATGTTAAATGTGACCCTATTTAGGGAGATTTCTTGATAGCTCCTGTCCCTGTAACAAAAGGGCACAAAATTGGAGGACCAAGGCTCACTAGTACAGTAAGGCACCAAAAAAAGCCTCACAGAAGTTATAACCTGCAATGCTCTAAAAAAATTCCTTTTGTTGGAGTCCTAATTTAAGTTCGATTTCCCATTTCTTGATGTTCACCTGACCAGCTGCTATTGGGACAGAAAATAACGTAAAATCTCCCCAGTAGAAATTCCGACAGTTATTAATCTCAAAAGCATTGTTATTACAATCATCGATATTGCGGACAAATTGAAAAAAAAAAAAAAAACATAATTGTCCGTAGAAGGCATCTTTAAAATTACCCTCCTGCTGCCAGTAAAGTGAAGAAAGACATTTCACATGACCATCAAACATAATGTAATCAGTATCCTATTCAGTCTCCATTAACACAGCATAAGTAAGATGACAATCTAGGACTTCAACTCTTTGCAGCTGCCCTGCTTCCTACATAGCTCCAATGATCATGTAAGCCTTACAACCTTGCTTGCCTCCTGCAAAGTTCTCAGTACACCATCTCCCCTTGCACCACTTTGCCCCCAGACATGACATTGGGGTTGCCCTAATGACAGGTCGCATGTGCAGGGTTTAGCTAGCATCTGCAGGTATCCTTCAAATTCAGCTAATGCATGTCAGATCAATTGGAGTTCTTGTTTCTTCTGCCCTGTGACTATCATTCTTCTTAATCTCCTTTTCTGGGGTCTCCCACTGGTGCTCTTGGCTCCTCCTCTTTTTTGTGTGCCCCTATAACAAGGTGCTTGTGGACTAGATCATAAACCGGGTGTGTGCATCCATAGACCCCCCACAACCTATATTTCAAGCCATGTCAATTATACATTTAAATCATTTACTTCATGTGGGCATTACACTTTCAGACTGGAGGATACTTTCCATCATAGAGCCACACACTTACACAACTTACCCACACACCTACATAAGGATCACATCTTTTCTCCAGCCAGTTAGGTTTGTTCTTGCCCTGACAATTGACTCTGCAGAGAGAAAGTATTACAGAGTATGTCCTTAACTCCATCATCTCACATCTTCACTGAATACTTGTATTAATATGTTCACTTTACACACAAAAAGGATCCACCGCACTCCTGTTTGCAAGGCCTTGCACAACAAGGCAACAGTCCATAGGCAAGACTTGTACTGCTGTGTTCCATTATGAAGACCCTGCCACTAAGTGTGGAACATGAATTACTAAATGTTCCCTCACTACCAAGTCCCCTGTCACCTGATACCCTCACCGCTTCCACTACCAGATGGCTACTACTCCTTGTTGCACCTTTGCTCCCCAAACATAAGGGTTGATTAAATGTTCTCCTAAAGACACAAAACCGTAAGGGTAAACCTTGTTACACTTGTTACCATATAACTGCTCTACTCTTCAACCCATTCATTGTCATTCATTCACAGATCCCTATGAACTAGAACTATCGCCAGACTTTGCGGCCGACGGCTTATAGTACTCAATGAACTACCAGGACGCAGATGAGCGCTCTAGGTACTGTAGTTCATTGAGCTTGCTGTCATTCAGTAACTTCCTGCCTGTATTGGAGGTAGACAGCTATACAGAAAGCCTGCAGGAGCATGGCACTACACCCACAAAGTGCTGATCATGGGTGCAATGCTTTACCGGCAAATGCAAATGTTTTTAACTGCAAAACAAATGTGAATTTTTTTTTGTTGTTGTTTACGTGAACTTATCCTTTAATGGTGCTGTTCATATCTGGTCATTTAGAAAGTTCTTAGCAAAAAACCCATGCTTGTGGTTGCCCTAAGTAATGGGTCTCATATGAAGGGAGTGCAGTATCCAAAGCAAATTCCATCAGACCCATGTCTCCTCTATACAGCTCCCACACTGGACTCTAGACCAAGTTTCTTCCCCTGTATTTTAATCCTACACATGCTTGATGCGATTGTAGCTGTATTAGTGCAATTGTGACAGAGAAAATTGAGTACTGTCTGTGATACTTTTTTTTTTTGCACTAACATACAATTTTTCAGGACAAGCTTTCGGGGTATGTCCCCTTCTTCAAGTAGTACTCTCAATCCTACACATGGGAAGTAACACACTTGCATAGGAGCCCATGTCACAAGAATACAATAACCCTTGTTAACAACAGAAACGTTTTAAAGGCACATTACCAGAAACTATTTTTAACGGCAAAACATAATACAGACACAGTAGGCACCTGTGTACAAGTCAGTAAACTTTCTACATTTTATCAGTAAAAATACGTTGCAGAAGGTTGGTAACCGTGCCTGATATTTTTTAGCCTCCCATATCCTTTCCAAAACTAGACACCAAGTTTTGCCTGGTGTTCAGGCTTTAAATAACTGGTAACCTTGACTTGCATGTAAGCTATTCTTTGTGCAGCCACAGGAATGAAGAAGTGGTCAACAATCAGCATGTGGTCTACTGTGCAGCCACAGGAATGAAGGAGTGGTCAACAATCAGCATGTCGTCTACTAACTACTCTCTTTTACAGTTTACAGTTTACTGGAACAAAACTCTACTGATCGCTACTGCATTACATGTCCTTTATAATTGGACCAGGAGTTTCGACCTATTACAGACCAGATTTAAAATGAATAATTTAAAGCGGAGTTCCACCCTTAAAACCACTTTGGCGAGTATGCTGTTTTTTTTTTTTTTTAATGCATGTACTTACTTTATAATAAATCATTTAATTCCGTGCGCACCGCGGTATGTCGCCGCTATAAGGCGTCACGCCTTTCAAGAAACAGCTGATTAGCGTTCGGCTGTTCTCGGCGCCTGCGCACAGACCCAGGAGCTGACTGCACAGGCGCCGTATATAGCCGCTTCACGCCCTCCGAAAAAACCCGAACTAGGACCGGCTATTTACGGCGCCTGCGCAGTCAGCTCCTGGGTCTGTGCGCAGGCGCCGCGAAGAGCCAAACGCTAATCGGCTGTTTCCGGAAGGCGTGACGCCTCATAGCCGCGACATACCGCGGTGCGCACGGAATTAAATGATTTATTATAAAGTAAGTACATGCATTAAAAAAAAAAAAAAAAACAGCATACTGGCGCTGACGCCAGTATGCTGGATGGGATGAAACCAAGTGGTTTTAAGGGTGGAACTCCGCTTTAAAGAAAAAATCCCCACTGACTTCATCATTCTCAGAAAAAAGTGGAAATGGTAGATCACAGACATCAGACACTATAAATTAGATTCAGGGGGCAAATTTGGCAAACCACCAGTTGAGTGCAATTTAGACGTTTCAACTAATTATGCTCATAATGGGCACCCATGGGTACAACTTTTTGTTCTGTGTGAAGCAAGTAGTACAGGAATGCCAATTACAGCACTCCTTTGTGTTTGGTAGCTTTAATGTTGCTGGAAAAATAGCTGTTAAAGATATAAAATATTTAAATGTGTTAATTTTGCTTACAGCTAAGAGATTTTTTTAACTAAGTAATTAAATTACCTTGATTTATGGTGCATTTGCACACTAAACAAGAGAATATGATATTATTACATTTCTGGAGTTATTGGTTACAATTACAATTTCAGACACTCAGCAAAAATTTGGTAGAAATTCAAGAGGATTGAAAGTGGTGGAGATTACCAATGTTAAGTGATGTACACATATCTGTAAATATAGAGAAACAACTTTATTTTAGAATATTACCTTGTGCAAAAATAATCTAATTACAAAACCTCTAAGTATAAGATCCTAGTATTTTTTTTATTAAAAACCCTGGTCAAAACGCAAGACATTAAAAAATATATATATATCTTCTTCATTGCCATGGACATATACCCTATGTCTTGTAACCCTTTTTACATATGGTTTTTGCTAGGATAATTACTTAAAATATATTTTTTTTCTTGGTGAAAATGCTACTTCCTGTCCCCAAAGTATAGCTTTTTGGTTGCAGAGCTGAGTAACAGCCACCCCCTATATCACAGGCGTCCTCCCACAGACTTACTTTGTAGAGAGGAGCAGGAAACATGTCAAAATAGTTCTACTAAATGCTGAATACCGAGTGCCATTGGTCTAATTGTGATGCATTTATAACTGAATAGACACATTTAGGCCTGTTGCACAACTATTACAACCAGGGCCGGTTAAAAGAATTTGGGGGCCCCAGGAAACAAAATAGACATGGAGGCCCCCCAACACTCAGTGTGCACTTCTTGTCAGTCCGGCTGGGAACAGGAAACTGAATCTCCTGAATCTCGCTGTACCCGACCGGACTGACAGGAGGAAGGAAGAGGAGCTCGGCCACGATACAGGGAAGGGAAAGAAGTGACAAGAGAGGCAGCAGTGCTGCAGCCGCCTAAGGCTCTCTATAGAGCGCTCAGGCAGCTGCAGCATTTATAGGAAGCGCAGCAAGGGCCCTGCTTGGGGCCCCAGGCCAGCTCAGGGCCCCAAGCAATTGCTTAGATTGCTTGCCTTGTCGCAACGGGCCTGATTACAACAAGAAAAGGGTGACAATGGAAGTTGTTAGTACAATGTCCATCTAACTGCACATCGTTCTTCTTTGATGGACAAAGGAATTCAGTAACTTGGGTTATAATGCTGCCAACAGAAGGTTGGGACACTGGCAAGCAGAACATTTTGTAAACCAGCACCATATAACCTTCTTTTGCACAGTGCCCACTGCTTTCCAATAGAGGGTGAGGGTACTTCTCTGCACCATGCTGGCAGACATCATGTTTTCTACTCAAGCTATGTCTTCTTTGTAAAGATAACAAACTGCATTTATTTGCACACCTTTTGTTTTAAGGCACCTGGAATGCATTTAGCTCATTTAAACTAGAATTTCAGTTGCACTTTAAGGGATTATCCACACCCGCCCACACGGTAAAGCTCAGCATTATTTACCTTTTTAACATTTTATTTAAAGTGTCACATGGTGATAGTTTTTTAAGTTTCTGCACAGCAGCTCAGAGCGTTGCGATGACATGTGGTGCTGCCATCTGCAATGTGGAAAGATTCACCATATCACCACACATCATGCGCCCTTGCAATGGCTGGTATTTATCAAGTGTGGAAAAACGCCATTCACCACACAAGTGTGAATGAGCCCTAAAGTTGTCTTTGCTGCAAGTTGTCATAAAGAAAGCAATTCAAGATTTTGAAGTAATATTCCACCCATTTCCAGCCTATGTGTTATGTAAATGTCTACATTGTTACTCTACCACTGGACATTTCATTTTCACAGAGCATCCTGATTACCAACCGCAATCAAGGTCTTGATATGGACAGAAATCACAGAAAAACTGATTGTTTAAAAAAAAAAAAAATGTATTTAGTTAGCCCTCAAAGATATCTTTTTTGCCAAGTAACTATCCCTGCTGCGTAAAACTTCAAAAATAATGCATTTAATGACTGTGGACATCTCACTTTACACTGCTGGCTTGGGAACTAATGTGCTCATTTGCTGTCTACAAGTGAACTTTGCCGTATCTCAAAGGAGAAAAATGAAGCACAAGAACCTTGCTCAGTGTTTGGTGTTTGAGTAATATCAGTATGAAAGAGACATGCAAAATATTATCAGAGTATGAAAAAGATTCTACTGATTTTATTCCAATTTACTTCAATCTGACATTTTCTCAGTTTAGTAAAATGTATATCATCTGTAACTACTTCTGCAGAGACTCAAAAACGTTATAGTTCAAAACTTGCATTCAACCACAATAGTACTCCTATTATATGATTGATGAGTTGACCAGGGCCACCGATAAGAGGGTACAACTGGTCCTCTTGTATGGGGCCCGGGCCAGCAGAGGGGCCCAGGCAGCAGGAGGAATCAGGTGTGGACAGGGATGGTGATTGGTCTGTTGTTAGGGCAATTACTGGAACCAATCCCCTGTATGGCTCTCTCTGTAGCAGTGGAAAGCCGGCTTCTCCTTATCTCCTTCCAGCCCATTTTCAACTGCTGTATTTTTTGTAAAAATATAGTTATGATATTTGGGGGGCCCTGTTTAGTAAGCTGTACGGGGCCTGTGATTTCTAACAGCAGCCCTTGGAGTGACCATAGTGAAGTTTGGTTACAATGTACTAAAGGTGGATAAAATATCATAAAACATGTTAAAAGAACAGCAAGGAAATCATACCCCAACACAGAGGGGGCTAGCATTACCCCAGGCACATCCATGGAGGCATTGGAGACAGTCACAACAAAGATGGGCCCCAGTAACTTTAGTCTTTTTTTTTTCTTTACTGATTTGCAGGGAGAGAGAGTTAAGTTATAAGTCTCCTTCAACATCAGGGCTCCAGACTCCACAAGACTTTTCCTCTATCCAAGGGGGTGCCCGAAATCTCTAAGGATGGACATCAATCTCCCTCAAGCAGGACTTCCATACACTGGCTCTTCCATCTTGGATTATGTACCATCCTTGACCAGGCCGGACAGCTTGAGGAATTCTGTGCTAGACCCCACATGGACTCTGGCTTACACAGCACAAACAATTGAATGAACTTCCCCAAGCCACAGCCCTGGAGGAAAGGAGCTCATCAGGCTACTTCCCAAATATTTATAGCCCCACTCAGCATGCACTACTAGTCATGAACTTTAAAGTTGTACCCAAAGGGGATATTAATGCCCAACAGCCCAAGATTTTCACTGCCTCCAAGAATATTGCTAGCAACACCCAGGAGCAGCAACAGGGAACAGCAGCAATCCTGAACCTAGGAGAGAAACCAGGTGACGAAAACTACAAATTGACCTGGGCTAAACCAAACCAAACTACCAAGGAGTACTAAAATTACTAGACACCTCTGATGCATAAATGATAAAAACAACTTTAACTCATCCTTCTTAGCCCACCAAAATTAGTGTAGGCTAATGTCCCTTCATATTCTTACTTTCCTCAGAGGCAAAGCAGCATCCTGATCTTCAAGGATATCTAAACCCAAGAACAAAAGTTTAAAACATTGCAGCATACCAGCTTTTAGTTGTGGTGGCTGATTTGGTTTTCCTTTTTCAGGCTAAAGAGATACCTGTTGACCTTGCTAAAAAGGAATGGAAGGGGCAGACTTTTCATTCATCTGCTTGATCTCCATTCAAAGATCGTTTTTCATTCATGGTAGCTATAGTACAGCTTCTATGATTGAATAAGAGAGCTTTAAATATGTGGGCAACTCTTGACAGGTGCCTGTCACAAGTGCAGCACTGGTATTAACCCATCAGCACTAGAAGATTACGGCTGTAGGGTATAGGAGGGGGACAGAGGACTTTGAATTTTCACTATGACAGCTGGCACTAGTACAAAGGACACTTTGCAATAAATGTAATGTCCCTTCTTTCTTTTTCTTTTTTTTCTTAATTTATGCAAACTTATGTAAACTTATGCCTTGTGTACACGATCAGACTTTTGCCCGACAAAATTACAATGGAATTCCGACGGAATTCCATTGGAGTAAAATAGAACATGTTCTATATCTAAACTCCAGCAGAATTCCTTGGAATATTCCATGGAAAAACTCAGATGGGGCTACACACGATCGGAATATCCGATGGAAAAAGTCCGTCTGACTTTTTCCATCGGAAATTCCGATCGTGTGAACAAGGCATAAGGCTTTAACTTTGGAATACTGTATTTATTGGCGTATAACACTCACTTTTTTACCCTGAAAATAGAGGGTAAACTGTTCCTGCGTGTTATATGCAGGGGGCTGTGGAATTTATTTTTCCTGAAAATTCCCTCTTAGGCCGCGTACACACGATCAAATCTGTCTGCTGGAAATGGTCTGCTAGACCGTTCCAGCAGACAGATTCGATCGTGTGTACGGGCGAGCCGACGGATTTGGCCACCCGACAGATTTCAAAGCATGCTTTGAAATCTATCGGGTGGGAACCCATCCGCCCGACATGTCTGCTGGTTAGTACACTTACCAGCAGACATGTCATCTCGCACCAGCGCCGAATGGATTCGGCGCATGCGCGGAAGTGTTTTACTTCCTGGTGCGGTGACGTGGCGGCGTCAACGTCACCGCCACGTCACCGACACGTCAGCGCGCCGTCTGCTGGCGGGGATTTTGGTTTGCTCGTGTGTACACGCGAGCAAACCAAAATCCAAAGAGACAGATTTGAATTGCCTCGTGTGTACGAGGCCTTAAAGTTAGGGTGGGTGTTATACACCTGTGCATGTTAAACGCCGATAAATACGGTATATCAATTATTATTATGCACAACTGTAAAGGTCATTTACATTATATATTAGGCCGCGTACACACGATCGAACATGTCCGCTGAAACTGGTCCACCGACCAGTTTCAGCGGACATATCCGATCGTGTGTACGACCTAGGGGACAGGTTTTTCCAGCGGACAAATTTCAAAGCATGCTTTGAAATTTGTCTGCTGGAAACCTGTCCGTTGGACATGTCCGCTGGTTAGTACGCCTAACCAGCGGACATAAATCTCCCGCATGCGTCGAATGGATTTGACGCATGCGTGGAAGTATTTTACTTCCTGGAGTCCTCAGTCCGAGGGGATTTTCGTCCGATGGTGTATACACGCCATCGGACCAAAATCCAAGGAGGCATGTCTGCAGGAAACGGTCCGTTGGACATGTTTCAGCGGACATGTCTCCCCGTGTGTACGCGGCCTTAGGATCACTTTTTCCAATTTATCTTGTAACATATGCCAACATTTTGTTTGTTTGCAGCTGTTTCTTGATACTGGGTATTGCTTCAAAGCTTGCTGTTCACCAGAATTTCCAAGCTCTTTTGCAGCTCTGTTTTGTAATGAATTCGTAATCAATTCAATGTATAGGGGGCAACACAATTCCCAGAATGTAGATTCATATGCTTACATTTTACAACATTCGCTGCCTGTGTCATAATTGTGTGACGATTCAGTATTATTACCAGAAAAGTAGATAAAGTTCAGCTTTGTACTACCCTGCCTAATAATTCTACCTTGCAAAAATTACAAAGTTTACTACAATGCACATCATTTCATGTGGTGCTCTGTGGTACAGTGTGAATACACTGAGATGCCAAGTGAAAGGCATCGCTATGCCTTGTGCATTGTGGTAATGTATGCAATATGATGGTCTTTGTTGATAAGCAAACCCATGTGATCATTATGACACTCTTATGTTAATCACATGGCTTTGTTGAGACAGATGCCATTGAATTCTATGAAATGCTTTTCTTAAAAGTTTTTTTTAAAAGAATACTAATATAAGTTTAAAAAAACTGTGTGTGCAATATGACGTTGTGAATGGCCTCTGTTGATAAGCAAACCCATTTGATCATTTTGGCGCTCTTATGTTGAATACATGCAGGGCTGTTGATAGAAATTGCGGGGCCCCGTACAGACTACCTGCCAGGGCTCCCCCAAGTAAATAATATATTTAGTGGGGCTATGTGTGTTGGTCTAAGACCAACACTTATACACAAAAAATGCCATATGTGTTCAAAGCAAACATTGAAAATGTATATGTACAAAAATATATAAAAATTTATGTACAAAATATATATATAAAGGGCAACAAAAAAATAGAATGGATAAATAAAAATAAAGTAATCTAGCAGTAAATGTTAATGATGAATTTCTAACTAGAAAAGACCTGACCTCCATGGTATTTTTATTTTTATTTATTCATTCTATTTTTTGTTGCCCTTTTATATTTTTTACATATATTTTTTTACATATACATTTTCAATGTTTGCTTTGAACACATATGCTTCATTGCATTTTTTGTGTATGTGTGTTGGTCTTAGACGCACACGTATTATTGATTTTTTATATGGATTTGTATTGATTCCTTTAAATATTTAAATATTAGATGGAGTCTCTAACATTTGGTGATTTAGCATGTTTTAGCTATGTTATAGGATTCTTGTTTTTTTATTGTTTTTGAGGTTCTTGCCAATACGATTGTTTTTGAACCTCCAGGCTCCCATACACGGGTTATTGGAGTTCTCGACTCAATTCGAGCTTTGGGTTCCTGATTGAGGTTCAGAGTTCTCCTCCTTGCTAACACGATAGTTTTTGAACCTCCAGGCTACCATACACGAGTTTTCGGAGTTCTCGACTCAGATGGAGGCTTGGTTTCCTGCTATTATATTTAATGTGATGCGTCAGTGCGTTGCCCGTGCCCCAGACTATGTCATTTTTGAGACGAAACGCGCGTCGGGAGAGAAGACGTTATCGCTTGACAGTCCGACTGGACAGGTGTTCACTTAGCCGGCCGGCTTTGTTTTTATGCTGCTCAGTCCTATTACTTTTTGGGTATCTCATCTGCCTGGGGACATCTGTGCTTTTAAGGGCCCGTTGATTATGTCGACTGGCGAGTGCTGCAGTCCCTGCTAAAGGCCCGGGCTGGGGTTTACAGCCGCAAGCCATCTTTGCTTGCCATCTGGTAAGCCTGCATTCCTTATGGTGTCTTCACTTTTGGTGGTGGATTTCCTTACTTTTGAATTGCAGAAGAACTCATCTTAATTGTGTTTGGACTTCACTGAACTTATGTTTTAACACATTGGTTATTGCTTCATTTGCATTTTTATCATCACTTCGCTGCAGTTGTGCAGTTCCTTCTATATAGCTTATTACAGCAGACTACCTGAACAACCCATTAACCCGTACCCATGTGTTCGTCTCACCCCTTAACCATAAAATAAAGACTCGGACAACATGTTATCCTTGAATGGACGTAGGGGTCGGCCACAGCTTTATTTTTTCTTTAACCATAAAACATCTGTAAACCTTTAGTATCATCTCATGGTAAGATTACAAGGGGGAAGCAACCAGCCAGCCGCCGGCCTAAACCGACGGGCATAATAGCCTTCCCCCGTTCCTTCATTAATATTACCGCCAGCTGTGACTTAACAATAAATATCTCACATCATAACGTGAACAAACAATGTCGGTAAAACCAAAACCTTAAAATTGTAATAAAATACAGCAATAACCACCGTCATAACTCCTCAGTACAAAACTCGCTTGACCAATTTTTTTTTTTTTTTATATAACTTTATTACATTCGATCCTCTTTTTTTTTTTTAAACACCTGAAACTGTGTAATAAATGGGAAACAAGGGCGGGAGGGTGGGAGCTCACTTGCTGGGGGGCTGCTGCGGGTAAGAGGAAGAAGGTGGGAGGGAAACCCACCTTGAAGCCTTGGTCACATGCCCACCCCAAATACCTCCCCCCTGGGCATCTTTAATTGGCTCTATCTGTCAGAGCACCCAGAGGGAGGGGGAAGGAGGGGGGAACTCAAGAGGGGAGAGACTCATTTAACCCCTTTCCTGACTGTCCCATCTCCTCAACTAGTCCGTGGCACCTAGCCCTATTTGGGCCGGTGCCAGCCACAACTACATTTTTTTCATAATAAAAATAGTGAAAGGTCAGAGGGATAGAGCATGTCAGGAGAGACTGCATAAACTTAAAGAGGAATTCCAGGTATAGTTAAATTAGTCCAGCTTGGACAAATCTATATACCATACCTAGACCATAAGGTAGACACTGAAGTAGACACCGCTACTCCACTGATCTGCACTTGCTTCTGGCACCCAATGGCTGCCTAAGGCCTCGTACACACGATCAAATCTGTCCGCTGGAAACGGTCCGCTGGACCGTTTCAGCAGACAGATTCGATCGTGTGTACGGCCGAGCAGACAGATTTGTCCACCCGACAGATTTCAAAGCATGCTTTGAAATCTATCGGGTGGGAATCTGTCCGCCCGACATGTCTGCTGGTTAGTACACTTACCAGCAGACATGTCATCCCGCACCGCCGCTGCACCGCCGCCGAATGGATTCGGCGAATGCGCGGAAGTGTTTTACTTCCTGGTGCGGTGACGTGGCGGCGTCAACGTCACCGCCACTTCACCGACACGTCAGCGCGCCGTCTGCTGGTGGGGATTTTGGTTTGCTCGTGTGTACACGCGAGCAAACCAAAATCCCAGCAGACAGATTTGTTCAAATCTGTCGGACGGACAGATTTGAACAAATCTGTCCGCTCGTGTGTATGGGGCCTTACTGTATTCTGAAAACAGGAGGTCAGCCAATCAGCATGCATGCCATTCAGACAATAGTTTGCTTTTTCTGAATGAAAAAAAAAATAGTTTTCTGATTGGAGGAGGTGGAGAGGTGGTGACATCATGCTGTCCACCGCATCCAATGAGAAAACACTGTGCATCCTTTCATTAAAATGCAAAACATTCTCTGAATGTCACCCATGCAAAGCGACCAAACTCCTGTGTTTATAGTACAGCAGGGCATGTGACTCAGAAGCAAGTGGAGATCACCGGAGTAGCAGTGTCTACTTGTATGTATGTAACTATGTATATAATATCCATACCTGGAATTCATCTGTACAGTCATATATACAGCCTGGAGGAAAAAAGACAAAGGGGCACATGGTTAAAAACTTTAAATACATTAACGGTATTGTCACGGGAGGGCATGTGGAACCAAGAATCCCTTGCAGAGGTTGGGAAGCTCCCCACGAACCTCCTATTTCTAAGCCATCCTGTGTCCATTAGAGGCACAGGGTGAATGAGAAAAATTATAGACAGCTGTTTAATGGACAATGAGAAGGTGGTTACTTAAATATAACAGTAATATTTATCCACAATATCTCCCAGGATATATATAAGGAGCTGATCACCGGTCTCTAGAACTGGGTAGAAGAAGGATAGTCTACTCCTACTATAGTTTGTTGCCTACTAGGCTGAGGAGGGGGGAGATCACTGTTTGTATTGTTCATTTAAATTAGCTTCTGCTATTGTGAGAAGGTTTTCTATGTTTCTATTTATGATAATATTGATTGTTTGTCCTAAAAGTCATGCCTCTGAGTCACCTAGACTGTCTAAACGATTAGATAATAAGCTCATGTTAACTAGGTTCCTGGTTACAGTTTGAGTTGTCATCCTTCTGTATATATTTATGTAAGATCTCAAATAAAGAGGCTATTGCTGATGTACTCCAAGACTGGTGTTGTCTGGTTCTTGGGGGTTACAAAATCAGATCCACTGGTCTCGTGTTCCATTACTTAGGAAGCGTTATACTGATGGAAGCACTCAAGCAGAGTGTGGGACGTTTCGTCACAGGTATGAATAACGCTCAGGGCAGTAATTTTAATATGAAGCTAAGATCAAGAACATGGATACATGACCTCAAACTAGGAGGATTAGTTCAAAACTAATCTTAGAAAGTATTATTTTACCAAAAGTATAGTTTGTTTGGAATAGACTTTAAGCAGAGGTAGGGAGTCATTTAACAGTAAGTAGATTCAAACATGCTTAGGACAAACATATTGGGCCAGATTCACAGAGCGATTACGCCTGTCTATCTCGCGTTAGACTGGAGTACTTTCGAATTACGCGCGTTTTTTCACTACTCTGAAACGTACGCCTTCAGATCTACGCTGCAATAAAATTGCGGGCGCTGGGTGGAGTTCCTGTCATTTTCCGCGTCGGGGTATGCAAATGAGCTTTTGCCGACTATCCACGAAATTACGAACGTCTATCGCAATCTCTTACGGCATCTTTAGTCATCTTTTTGCTGCGTAAAACTATACCAGCTTTTTGCTGGTCTAATATTAGACAGCCCATGTTAAGTATGGCCGTCGTTCCCGCGTCGAATATCAACGTTTTCCGATGTCTTTTTTTATTTTTGACGTAAAACGTCCGGGAATAGGAATGTCCGTAAACGACGCTACTCAAACAACGAATGACGTATTGACGTTATTTCGCGCAATGCACGGCGGGAAATTTCTGAACGGAGCATGCGCAGTTAGATCGCCGCGGGGACGCGCCTAATTTAAATGCTTCACGCCCCCTAATCGCGTATTTCGATTACGCAGCGAGAAATACACTACGCCGCCGTACCGTAAGGGACAAAATCTACCAGGATTCGTCGTACAGCCTGGTAAAATATGGCAGCGTAGTGTACCTCTGATACTCTGCGCCAATGTAATTGTATCTGAATCTGGCCCTTGTCTATAATCAGACAAAAAAAAAAAAAAGTAAAAATAAATAAATTAAAAATATACTGTATATAAAATAGGACAGACCGTGATTGACCACTTGGTCTTTTTTCCTGCCATAGCTATTCTATGTTCATCCAGTTCTTGTTAAAAAAAAATCTTTTCAGCGGGTGCATGGTCTCTATGGTGCTGATTTGCCTGGTCATTGTCTATGCACTGGATATGGAGTGCTGCAATTAGACTTTCCTGGCAGCTACTTCACAAAAGGTGTGTTAGGAGCAGTGGACCCTAAAAGGGAAAAACACATTTGATCTCCAATTAAGGTTGGCAGTTTTCTGTTATATGGGGTATCCCTGAGAGTCCCCAAGAAAATCCAAGCAATGAAAAGACTTACACAGATTATAGTTCAAGTAAAAATATATCATTCATGGTAAAATGTCAGAAGAATAATCCAATGCATTTTGGGTTCCCGAAGCTCTCCCTTCATCAGGGCTGAAAAACAAGACTACTCAAGGTTATATAAAAAGAAGTACCGTATTTGACGGCGTATAAGACGACTGGGTGTATAAGACGACCCCCTAATTTTTCAGCCAAAATGTTGGTTTTGGGATATACTCACCGTATAAGACGACCCCTCACTGTACCATTATACATGCCTCACTGTGCCATTATACATGCCTCACTGTGCCATCTATACATGCCTCACTGTGCCATCTATACATGCCTCACTGTGCCATCTATACATGCCTCACTGTGCCATCTATACATGCCTCACTGTGCCATTCCATTCCCTGCCTCGACGATCTCCTGTTTGCAGATTATGTCAGACGGCGGCCATCCATTATTTAAAAGCCGCTCCTCCTCCTCAGGCTGTTCCGTGATTGGCGGAAAACTATTTTTCCCAGAAGAGCCTCTGTTCAGTTTTCCGCCTATCACAGATGTCCTCTCTTTCAAGGCCGAGGCTGAGGACATGATTTTAGATGCAAAAAGTCGTCTTATACGCCCGAAAATACGGTATTTAAAACTTGCAGACACATATTACATACGGTGTACTGAAAATCGTATGTCAAATCTTCTAAAAGCTCTTTTTGTACATTTCTCAGAATACTTTCAAATAATTTACACTGAACAAAAGTCAGACTATTTTTTCTTTTACTGGCAAATACTGGCAAATACCGTATATTGCTGAAAAATAACACACCGCATTACCAAAAGCAAAGCACAATGCACATTTTATGTGGAAACAACTGAAAATGTGCTCTAATACTTTTGTGCATGGAGCTCTTTGTATCTTACAAATTTGATTAAAGCATTTTTTTTCATGTCAAGTCACATCAGAATCTGTCATTCTTTTCTGCTCACATGAAAAATAATCTTGCTGTATCCCAGAGATTTTGTTTTAAGCTTCAATAATATTTAAGCCAGTGCCCTAGAGGAAGTAGGTCGATATTACTAGCTGGAGTCCAATACCTTATTTGTTTTCAATCATTTGTACTGACACCAAGCATAGTGCTGGGTTTTAATAATATACTTTCTAGACCGGATCTGTATTTAGATCAAAATTATCTTTCCAATTCTCTCAAGTGGGAAATCTCACTTCAATATTTACTATATCACCATTTGTAAGTTTTTTTATTGTGCTACAAAAGTCTTATGTAAAATAGTCAATATGTAAGCAAACTGCCCAAGGGCCACATACCACTAGGGGGCCCCATCAGGGTTTCCAGGCTCAGTAAAACCAGGGAGAGTATGTAAAAATCTATGTTTTTTTTTACATCTGTCCCTGATATGTCCAAAACAGACATGCTTTTGATGGAAAATCCTGAGATTTTAGCTGACCCGCCTCTGCACTGCCTCCTGGCGTGGTGGCCATCTGTAAGCCTAGGGGCCCCTTAATCTTCTATTGCCCAGGGGCCCCATGAGTTGTCAGTCCACCCCTGGGGACAAATGAGGAGGAATGAGGGACAGAGGGACATTGTTCCAAATCAGGTACAGTCCCTCGAAATCAGGGACAGTTGGGAGCTTTGGGTATGCCGTCCCTTCAGAGCGCATGTGCCTGTGACATCACTGGCTGCATGCAGTGTAAATATCTCCTAAACAGTGCAGGTTTTGGAGATATTCACAGTACCTACAGGTAAGCTTCAGCCAATCAGGTGACTGGTAACCAGACCTTATGCACCTGATTGGTTGAGAGGCGGGGCAGTGTTAGGAAAGCAATTCCCTAACACAGCACTGTTTAACCAGGGAACACACAGCCTGTGCTCCCTCTGGTTAACCATTTGGAAGCCGATTAGAGCCCACCGCTGTTATTCAGATGGCCGGTGCTCAACAGGAGGCTGAACATCTGAATAGTGGGCGGCAGCGGCAACAATACATAGCTTCATGCTGTGCATGAAGCTATGTATTGTTGATGGATGGCAGCGGAGGAGAGAGGGGGCGGCGCTCCTGCACCCACTATGAACGCACCGCCTCTGGGTAAGTCTTAGGCCGCGTACACACGATCAAATCTATCTGCTGGAAACGGTCTGCCAGACCGTCCCAGCAGACAGATTTGATCGTGTGTACGGGCGAGCAGACGGATTTGGCCAGCTGACAGATTTTAAAGCATGCTTTAAAACCTGTCGGCTGGGAACCCGTCCGCCCGACATGTCTGCTGGTTAGTACGCTAACCAGCAGACATATCTTCTCGCACATGCGTCGAATGCATTCGACGCATGCGCGGAAGTGATTTACTTCCTGGTGCAGTGACGTGGCGGCGTCAACGTCACCGCCACGTCACCGCGCTGTCTGCTGGCGGGGATTTTGGTTTGAACGTGTGTACAGCGATCAAACCAAAACAGCCAGCAGACAAATTTGTTCAAATCGGTCTGTCCAACCGATTTGAACAGATTCATTTGCTCGTGTGTACGGGGCCTTACAGTGGCGGGCTCTAATCGGCTTTTAAATGGTTAACCAGAGGGTGCACAGGCTGTGTGTTCCCTGGTTAAACAGTGCTGTGTTAGGGAAATGCTTTCCTAACACTGCCTCGCCTCTCAGCCAATCAGGTACACCGAGTTTGGTTATCGGTCACCTGATTGGCTGAAGCGACATTGAGGGCGGGGGAAGACATTGAGGTAACGTGGAGAGGACGGCTGATCTGAGGAAGGTAAGTACCGGGCTTGGGAAAACTGGCTGCATTTGGGGGCACAAACTGGCGGCAATTGGGGGTACAAACTGGTGGCAATTGAGGGCACAAACTGGTGGCAATTGGGGGCACAAACTGGTGGCAATTGGGGGCACAAACCGTCCAAAAAAGTAAAAAAAAAAGTTTACTTCCATTTTAATGACACAGTACAAAGCCCTTTGCATGTACCACATTATCAATAAAATAGCGGGCAACCTACGCTCCAGAAGAGGGCACATAGGGCCACTTCATGCTCTGTATAGGAAGAAAACAATAATTTGTCCAAACAGCCCCTTTACCAGCTCATAGGCAGAGTAAATCGGCTATCGGATGGATGTCAAATGTGTGTTAAGCACAAGGGTTCTCACATCACAATTCTACAGCATCAATAAACTGTAAAATATTATGTTGGTTGTTGGCTGTAAATGTAACATCACCAACATTTTGAGAAAAACTGCTGTTTGACTCTAAAGCACAGAAGATGATGTTCCAACGACTTTATCCATTTAATTTTAAACTCCACTTATCAGTTGCTATAGCAACTTCTGAAAAAAAAAAAAAAAAGGATCTCTGCAATGAATTTTTCCTCCATCCTCCCTTAAGATAGTAATTTTTTTTTTAAACATTATACGAATAGAACTTTTTATACACAATAATATATTTTATACTAGTCTATGTTCTAATATTGATAAATGTGTTTACAGTATATGTCAGAAAATGTGCGCACTGTTCAAACCTTTTTTTGCAGGAAAAATTAAAAAGTTTTGAATGACATAAAATTTTGTTTTATTTCTAACATATTTCAGTAAATGGAACAAGATGTGCTGCATAACCTATAGTTTTCTTTTGGTCAATTCTGCAGTGCTTTTTGATGTGCGTTTTGCCACGATTTGCTTTTTGTGCCTTTTTTTCTGGCAAATTTTTTGTTGGGCAGATTAACCACTTCAGCCCCGGAAGAGTTGACCAGGCCATTTTTTTGCGATATGACACTGCGTCTCTTTAACTGACAATTACGCGGTTGTGTATCCAAACAAAATTGGCGTCCTTTTTCTCGCAGAAATAGAGCTTTCTTTTGGTGGCATTTGATCAACTCTGTGTTTTTTTCCCCCAGCTATAAACAAAAGAAAAGCGTAATTTAAAAAAAAAAAAAAACTCTTTTTGCTATAATAAATATCCCAAATTTTTTTCAAAAATATAAATGTTTTCCTCAGATGTATTCTTTTACATGTTTTTGGTAAATAAAAAAAAATCGCAATAAGCGCATATTGATTTGTGCAAAAGTTATAGGGCCAGATTCTCATATGAGATACGACGGCGTATCTCCAGATACGCCGTCGTTACTCTGTTTTTTCAGCTGGGTATCTATGCAACTGATTCTTCGAATCAGTTACGCATAGATTTTGCTTAGATCCGACTTGCGTAAGTCACTTACACCATCGGATCTAAGTTGCAATGTTACACTGGCCGCTAGGTGACATTCCCGTCGATTTCTGTGTCGAATATGCAAATGAGACTGATACGCCGATTCCCAAACGTATTTGCGCCCCGTCGTCGTAGTTTACGTGAGGGGTAACCTTGCATAGGTCCGGCGTACGCCATGTTAAGTATGGTGCCTTGGGACAGCGTCGTGTTTTTCCGTTGTTTACGTAACTCGTCACGAATAGGGCTGTGCGTTAATTCCGTTCACGTCAAAACCAATGTATTTGCGGCGTACTATGGAGCATGCGCACTGGGCTACGTTTACGGCTGGCGCATGCGCAGTTTGTTCGGCTTTGGGGCCACACAGTATATACACACACACACATACAGTATGCATACACTGAAAAGGTACTGAAGAGGCAGGGAAGCTATAATCTTGGGATTTTTAGACCAAAAGGATGTCGGTAAGGGACATTTCAGGGACAGATGTAAAAAAACACAGGGCCAGATTCAGGTACATTGGCGCATATTTTGACCGGAGTAGCGCACCTCCTTTACGTTAGACCGGCGCAATGTATAGGCGCAATCACCGTATCCTCGTAGTATTTGCGCAGAAATTTGCGCCGGTGCAACGTAATTCCCGAGGCGTAAGGCGGAGTAATTCAAATTGGGAAGGACGAAGGCGTGTTACATTGAAATGAGCCGTGACCCCATGCAAATGAAGGGCCGGCCGGATCGCGCATGCGCACATGAAGCAGACCATGGTCAGCACCTCTGTGCGCATGCTCACAACTCGGGAACGGTGCAATCAGTGAAATTGGAAGTGGACCCGGGCAACTTAGTGAGCTACGCAGAGAGCTTAAATAGACAGACACAAACGCCCTTCCTTTGCAAAAGTACATCCCTTTGTATCCCTTCCTATACAGCAAGGTGCTTTTGTTCTGTTGTTTATTAGTGTTTGTTTATTTGTGACGTGTCTTTGAGATATTTGGTGACTGTTTTGCAGAGTGATTTTTGTCTTTTCTGTGTTTTCTTTGTTGTGTTTTTTTTTTAATTAAATTTTTGCTGGGCATTTTTATTTTTTGCTGGTCATTTTTTTAAAAATTTTTTTTTTTTTGTTCTTTTTGTGAATGATTTTGGAATGTGGGGGTGACTGCCGGAAAAGGGGTGTCACCCTCATTTGTGGTGGAGAAGTGATCTCCAGGACCAGGGAGAAGTGATCCCCAGGTCTGTGTGAATGGTGTATGAATGTAGAAGATGCCTAATGTGAGCTGTCTCCTGGCTGCTCTTCCCTCAGAAGACGGGGTAGCCTCGGTTAGGGGGGGATTTTCTGGTTCGGGGGTCAGGTCATCACGTATGTCAATCTCCAGGCCCTTTCTCACTGCGAAGTTGTGCAGCATGCAACATGCACCGATGATCTGGCATACAAAGTTTGGGAAATACAACAGGGTACCATGGGGGGTTCCGGATAGGAGTCGTGAGATGGGGTCCCAGTGCATATGCAGAGTCACCCTGAAAGGATAAGACAGGAGGATGTTAGTAGTGCATGTGCCCCTTGTGATGTGTGCATCATGGGGGTGGGGGCAGTCATGCCTGCCACCCATGTCACTCACCAACCAGCCAGCTGTCCCCATACATGTTTTGTTCGAATTCCATTGGGATGGGGCTAGGATTGTATATGTAGCTGTCATGGGTAGTGTCATGTGTTGGGCTGGTGATGTCCTCCTGCAGGGTTGTGGTTAATTCCAGGATGGCATGAGGGGTGAATCTAAAGATGCGAGACACCTCAGAATCACTCATGCCAAAGATGTCTATGCGTGTGTGATATATCAAGTGAAGAGTGAGGGGCTTGTATCAGATACGAATATTGTATTAGATTAGATTATTATATCCATCAAGGTTTTAAAGGGCTATAGAAAGATAGTGAGACCGTGTTTGTAATTTGTATGTATGTTATGTATTGATGTATATATATGTATGTATATTTTTTTTGTAATGTTTATAAAAGCAAATAAAAAGTTTTTGGAAAAAAAAGAAAATCCTCTCCCGTGCCCTCCTTCGTGCCCTCCTCCATGCCCTCCTCCTTCTTTGCTCATCTAAAGTCAGTAGTATAGCTATGAGCAAGGATGCCCCTGGCATGTTGGCATACAGTTTGTTGTCCAGCAAGTGTGACTGCTCAGCTCCTCACTAACAGTGTTGCTTTAGCTGACATGTAGACGGATTGTCTAATTTTATACCACCTTTTATATGGACTAATTTTAGACAGGACGTGCAGCTGTTGCGCACAGCACGTAGCCTGCGCTGCACCAACTTACTTTTGTGGATCCCCGTAACTCCCTCATTTGCATATTTGACTAGCAAATCAATGATGTGTCTAGCGCAGTTTTGCGTGCACGGATGCGCCGGTCTATCGAAATTACGCCGGTCGAAAAAAATTAGATTTCATGCGTATATCGTTTTGGGGATGCGGCGCATCGATATGCATGCGCAGATTTAGACTTACGCCGCGCATCTCCTGTAACGCCGGCGTAATGGCTCTCTGAATCTGGCCCACAGATTTTTACATATTTTCCTAGGTTTTACTGAGACTGGCAATCCTGATGGGGCCCCCTTGTGGCATGGGGCCCTCGAGCTGTTCACTAGTGCCTGAATGGTCAGTCCACTCCTGATTGCCGCCATTACTAGTAAAAAAAATTAAATAAATTAAAAGTTCCATAAAGATATCTCATAGTTTGTAGACGTTATAACTTTTGCGCAAAACAATCAATATACACTTATTGGGATTTATTTACCAAAAATATATATCAGAATGCACATAAAATTGAAGAAAAAAAACAGTTTTTAATAAAGTTTACATAAGGGCAGGCAGTAAAAAAATATATATATAAAGTGTATATATTGCGCCAAACCAAGTGAGCTTCTGGGCAGCCAGCACAACAAAAGATTATTGTGAAAAACGTGTCAAAATAAAATGCAGCACCCAAAACAATAGGGCCTCACTAAAGGGAGAACCCTATATGATAATAGTGACGTGAAAACGTGTATTCTTAGAAAACACTATACTAGATCATTGAATCACCAAAATCCAGTGATGATTCCAGTAATAAGTGAGACAACTTTTCAAACTGAGCCAAAAAAGAAACTATAGGGAAGGGAACTTTATGAATCAAATTCCAATCCTGGCCTTAGTTGGCATAATGAATTAGCATGTGTCTACAGTGAGTGATGCGTACAACATAATGAGCTATACCTCCCATACATGGGTATAGTGCACAACAAAAATTATATATACACAGGTGCAATAAATCAATGGATAGTACTGCTCAACATGCATATAAACAGTCCATACACCAAAAAGGTATATAAACACAAAAATTCCTCTTGAGTGAAGATACAAATATCAACAGTGGGATCCTCAATGATAATACGGTAAGAATGGATACCCTTACCGGACAAGATGGACTCACACTACACCTTACGGTGGGGGAGTCTTTCAGGCCTGTGTGGACCGATTGTCCTCTCTGGTCACCTCCAGTTGTTGTCCTTGAGGTATGTTGTGTCCAGGGGTTCGCTGAGGTTTTCCACTGAGGTTTTCTGGTGAAAAAGGTGAGTTCCGTGATAGTTCTCAATTAAAGTTGTATTGAGGAATAAAAAAGAAAAAAACTCCTCATAGTGTAAAAAATTTAATAAACTTCACAGCAATATCACATGGGTGAAAAAAATGATAAAATGAAGTAAAATTCACAGCAATATCACATGAGTGAAAAAATAAAATGAAATAAAAGTCCAAGAAATCCAAAATGTAAATCGCACTTAGTTAGAAAACAGCAAAAAAACACACAATAATTCTACCATCTAAAATGGAGAGTATGATCCCAATGGTGTGCAGTAAGTGATGATAAGGTCAGTGTACCCGACCGGTTTCGTCTAAGAAAGACATCAACAGGGGTATGTAGCTGAACCCCAGCTTCTGACTCCACTTAAATAGCCTGTACCCACCTGGATGTGTTTTTCACCTCCTCCGCCATCTCCATGTTAGCGTGCGTGCCAATTGTCCTTCACTTCCGGGCGTTTGCGTTCCAACTACCGGAAGTGCGTCCCGGCTATCGGAAATGCCAATACGGGGATAATGACAAAGTGTACATATAGAATATGCAAATACCTAGATGTTTGGTAGCTGGATAATCCCTCTCCCGTCCTCATACTTAAACGAGGGGATCGAAATATCTGATACCGGTGATTCAGTTGTAATGGACGAGGCCCTTTAGTGAGGCCCTATTGTTTTGGGCGCTGCATTTTAGTAAAAAAAAAATAATAATAATATAAGCAATAAAATAGAGGTTTGTGTATTGTGCTAAGTGCATATATGCCATTTTCTAATGCAGTTCAGGGATGGGTTGGACAAATAAATAATTGAAGTTATTCTATTACAACACTGGAGCAGGTATGTGTATAGCTAGAATAACTGTGGATTTTGGAGTGAGACCCTGACGCTGCCTATGCTACTGGCAGCTGCAAAAGAATTGTTCGGGAATTGATGGGTATAACACAAAGCAAACAGCTAAATACACGGTAAACGGGGTGGAGTTTCTTTTTTGTTTTGTTTTTTATATACAGTATATAATTATATTATATTATTTTATAACACAATTTATGATTTAAAACACTTTTTTTCACTTAAAGAGGAGTTCTGCCCCCCCCCCCCCAAAATAAAAAATAAAAGCCAGCAGCTATTAGCTGACTTATACTATTATGCCGCGTACACACAAACGGAATTTCCAACAAGAAAACCGTCAAGAACGCGGTGACGTACAACACTACAACAAGCCCAGAAAAATGAAGTTCAGTCATTCCGAGCATGGGTAGGATTTTTGTGCATCGTAATTGCATACAGACAATCTGAATTTTCGACAAGAACTTTTCCCGTCAGAAAATTTGAGAACCAGCTCTCAATTTTTTGCTGTCGGAAATTCCGACAGAAAATGTCTGAAGGGGCCTACACACCGTCAGAATTTTCGACCAAAAGCTCACATCTAAGTTTTCTTGTCGGAAATTCCGATCGTGTGTACACGGCATTACAATACTTGCCTGTCCAGGCATCCAGCGCTGTCCTCATCTGAGCTGATTCATGAATCGGCTCTTGGGTGCTGCTGCCACTATCTTGTGGGTACCACAGACTCAATGTTCGCCAGCACCTTCTGATCATCCAGCACAGGGGCAGGACTGCTGTCTGCCTATGTAAATAAGGCAGGTCACCATTCTGTCAGTAGGGAAAGCATAGATGGATCCATGCCTTCCCCTAGTAAAAGCACCTCCCACAGTACACCAAAACACTGGTCAGACACACAGTTAATCCTTTGATTGCCCCTGATGTTTAACCCTTCCCAAACAGTGTAATTATTACAGTGACAGTGCATATTTTTTAGCACTAGTCCCACTATAAGTCACTGATCGTCGACGTTACTAGTAAAAAATAAATAAAAATATCCCATAATTTGTAGATGCTATACATTTTGCGTAAACCAATCAATATACGCTTAATTATTGTTTATTTTTTCAACATTGTCATTTTTTTTTCGTTTATAGGGCAAAAAATAAAAACCTCAGAGGTGATCAAATATCACCAAAAGAAAGCTCTATTTGTGGGTGAAAAGGACACAAATTTTATTTGGGTACAACCACGTCACACGACTGCCAAATTGTCAGTTAAAGTAACACAGTGTCATATCGCCACAATCTGTCTTCCTAGTTGATTGACACCCAACATCTCTCAACACTGAGGAACCTTGCCATGGATATGCCCCCCGAAAGAGCTATGTATGGTACTTCATTCACACTGTACTGGTGCAGAGAGTGGTGCTGATGTCATCACATTAATGCCTCTTTTACAACGTTATCGACCACCAAGCCCAGAAAATAGGAAACAGCTGAAGTGAACCTTGTAGCGCCATGCGACTAGTCAAAATAAAACTCAGATAAAGTATGAAAAAAAGCAATACACATGGCCATTGGAGGCAACAAAGGGGACATGTGGATCTATTTGGTAGAGCCCAAACTTGGACTTTAAAAACTTTAGTAGAGCTGTACAATTTGAATTTATGTGCCACTATTGTTTCTTTTCTTGATTGGGAGCTGCAGAACCACCTCTTATGAAAAAGGTAAAAACCCTTCTCCAGCCAACTTACTACAACCTACCGTAATTGAAATAATGGAAAGAGAGTGAGAATGAATGTTAAATTACACTGCATTATGTAAAATAGGCAGGAAGATCTCTAGGACCGGCAATGGCAGCTTCATTTCTTGCTACGAGTTCTCAAACTTTCTGGAGCATTATATTTTCATCCAAACCCTTCAACCAGAAAAAAAACAAAGGCTAAAAGCTTTTAACTTTACATATTTATCTTGAAGATGTGTTTTGCCTTTAGCAGTGGTCCATGGCAGTACAGAGAGCACAGAATATAAGAAAGCCAGGCACTTCATCTTTTTGACAAATTCAGTGCTGTTAGGATTAGCAAAAAAAGTCATGAACTTTATAAAAAGCATTTATTGGGGCGTGGCTTGGCATCGGACCCGAATGGCTGCCTGATTCCCGGGCTCCCGTCCACAGGAGACAAACGCTTCCTTCAGCCGAGCCATCCACCACAGGTCAATGGGGAAAACATCCAAAAACACATCCCCGACTAGGTCCCGCTCTCCCAGAGGTACCGGATCGCAGAGCGGCCGCGTCATACCGGAGATCTTCCGGTCCCAGGTACGCGAGGCCCCGGCTTCAAATCGGGCCTACTCGAGCGCCGCTCGTTCCTCCAGCCTCAGCCCCACAAACAGGAGACGCTTGAAGCCTCAAGCCATGGCTGCTGTAGCTAGCTCCCCGCAACCCCTGTGCATGCAGGACCTCCGGTCAGTGGCAGAAGACATTAAAGCCACCCTTTTCTCTGCTATCACAGACCTAAGAAGGGATGTACAGGCAATGGCTGTGAGGGTAGAGGAGGTAGAAGACAAAACAGCCCGCCATGACACTGCCATTCAACAGCTCCAGGCCTCTTCTCAATCAAACATCACACAGCTCAGAGACATCCAAAGATACTTAGAAGACTTGGACAACAGGGGGCGTCGCCACAACATTCGGGTAAGAGGCATCCCTGAATCAGTTGAAAACATGCATATTGTTAAAGCTACTATCGCCATTTTCAATGATCTGCTGGGCAGGCCCCCTGAAACACCCATTGATTTTGAGCGCTTACATAGAGCCTTGAAACCCAGAGGTAGAGATACTGATCCCCCCAGGGATGTGATTTGTTGCCTTGTGAACTTTAAGCTAAAAGAGGAAATTCTCCATAGGGCTAGAGATCGTCGCTCCCTCACATATGCAGGATCAGACATTAAACTGTTCCAGGATCTCTCGCCTATTACCCTGCAAAATAGGAGAGATCTACGCCCTCTTCTTGAACTCCTACGCTCCAAGGGTATCCAGTACCGATGGAAATTTCCCTTCTGCCTCTCTGCCTCAAATCAGGGCCGCACAGCAAACCTGCGCGTGCCGGAAGACCTACCTGCCTTTTTTCAGACACTGAATCTTCCCCGCATTGACGTCCCAGATTGGTACAGCAGCGTGCACCCACCGCGCCTGAGGAGATCAACCTCCACTGATGCCATCCCAGTCCGTGATGACTTCCAATTGGGACGCCGCAGACACACCCCACCGAGGGGTCCCGACATCTCAGATCCTCAGATTGCTATGCTCGACAGCCCAACAGCCTCCCCGGCCCACAGAAGAGCCCGCCGTGATGGACCTGATGAAGCAAGCGTGTCCCTGCCCTCCTTTGCTTCCTGCGGATGACTGTTTCGCCTCAAGGAGAGAGCTTTCACGAGACACTCGTCTGCTGCTTTCAGACCATCGCACTTCTATTGATGCATCGAGAGTAACTTTTCTCCTTTCTCCCCAGCAACTGTCGATCCTCGACAACACTATCTGCTCTCCTCACCAGCCCATGGTTATCCAATCAATAAAGCGTGAGTAGAGCGCTACTGAACTAGTGAATATTTTGCTCACCCCATGTTCCAGTCATCCCCCCTTGGAAAACTGGTGGTTCTTTAGGTCACACCTTCCCCCTTTTTTTTTTTGTTGTTCCAATTAGTTTATTTTTGTTGTTCGGGGGAAGGAACATATGTTCTTCACTACAACCGCCTAGGACAAGCTCCCAGACGTAATATAACACATGGACAAGTGCCTCCCTTAAAGCCCCCTTGACATGCCATCTGTATAGACCTGACATTCTTTCGGATGATACGCCTGAGGGGGGAGGGAGAAGAGTGATAGATGTATCTACTTTAGGTTATGTTGGAAGGCAGACTCCCTCCCACTGATTGAAAAGCTTTATACCATTCACACATAAAGCTAGGGAGTTTATGTAGCTGCCTCTGTTTCAGGTAGCTCCAAGTACTTATCTCCCTGCACCCCCTGAAATAGTGACCGCCTTTGAATATGTATCACTCCTGCGCCAAACTACCTCGGTCTGGAATAGATACCTCACATGACAAAATTCTAGACGAGATCCGCCTGGATACGCTCATATAAGGGAAGCTGCTCTCTGACATACTTTCATTCACAGTTTTATTTTGGTTATTTGAGTTAAATATAGCAAATATTGTCTCAGCTGGTAGTCCCCCTCATCTTCATTTTAATGGCGACATATTGTAAGCTGCAGAAGGCCTCCTCTGTTCGTGATAATCCACACATACAATGAGATGTTAAGTTCTATTCTTTTTGTGCTGTTCATACCTGTTTAACATGCATACTGTTTGACCTTATAATTTGGCCCTATATTTGACCCCATAGACTTTGTTCATATGATCACTCTAGTTATTACTAATGAAGATTGGCTCCTTAGCATATTCTATGTTATAAATCTCCTGTGGACGAGAGAAACAGATTCTTGACCGTTCCATATCGATTCCCACCACCTCCCCACGAGACGGGCACGCACGTGTTCCTGTCTAACTCTACCGGACACCTCCATAGCATAGGAGAGGTTACATACAACCTCCCTAACTCCGGTCACTTACACATTCCGTAGTATCTTGACCCCTTGCTCTCCTACCTCTCCTTCTTCCTCCTCACCCCCCCCAACCACCCCCCTTCCCCCTGTTCCCCTCTTTCTCTCCCTCTCTCTCTATCTCCTTTCTTCCCCTCCCTTCCTTCTTCTCCCCCCTCCTTTTCCTCCTCCTCCCCTTTTCCCCCTCCGTCCTTGTCTATATCCCCCCTCCTCCCCCCCTCCTCTTTCTTCATATACCTCGCAGTCTCCGCCGCAACCACAACTTTGCCAATACATAAGCTTCCCAGAACCTATCCTTCTCGCAACCCCTGAGTCTATACGCAACAAATATACCATCTCACAACTGATTGTTGTCCTCTACTATTCGTAGGAGTACATTCAATCTAACGATGGCACACTCTCATTCATCAAACAATACCTCCACGCTCAAAGTAGTCTCCCTAAACGCAAAGGGCCTTAACATCCCCGAAAAACGTAGCCAAGTTCTCGATATGATGGCCAAACTGAAGGCAAACGTGGTATTCCTACAAGAAACACATTTCAAAACAAATAAAATCCCTAAACTTACCAACCACAAGTTTCCTACAGCATACCATGCTACCAACTCACTTGCAAAAACCAAAGGGGTTTCAATTCTACTTTCCAAATCTCTTGACTGGCAACCCATAGACTCACTTATAGACACAGAGGGCAGATATATCTTCCTAAAGGGCTGTCTCCAGGGTCGACCAGTAACCTTTGCTAACATATATAGCCCCAATACTGCTCAGGTAAGCTTCTTCAGATCCATCTCAAGAATGCTTTCAGACTTCCAATCTGGTCTGACCATCCTTGGAGGAGATTTCAATGTGGCACTTTTCCCACTTTTAGATACCTCCACAGGGGCAACTTCCCTGCCATACAAGGCCATCAAACAAATCCAGTTACAGATTCAAGATCTTCTCTTACATGATGCCTGGCGCATCCTCCACCCTGATGAGAAGGACTTTACTTTCTTTTCTGTCCCTCATAATAAGTACTCTAGGATCGATTATCTGTTCCTATCCCAAAAAGACATTCCCTTTCTATCCACTGCCACCATTGAATCGATGTTGCTGTCAGATCACCACCCTATCACAATGACCCTGAAATTCCCAGATAGACACACCCCCAAAAGTATCTGGCGCCTTGATTCGACTTTACTTACTTCAGAAGAGGGGGTCGAGGACATTCGCAGTTGCATCAATACATTTTTTTTGGAAAACAATACACCTGACACAACCCCACTCACCCAATGGGAAGCCCACAAATGTGTAGTAAGGGGAAATTCATTGCCCTGAAAACAGCTTTCCGAAAAGCCCAACAACATACAATTACAGGCATACTTAATAAGATCAAAGCCCTTGAACTCACACACAAACAATCTCAGGCGCAACAAATTTATCACGAGCTTACCCAAAACAGGAAGCTTCTACGTGAAGAATTAAATCGTAAAACGAGACGCAAATTTGTCCTACATCAAAAATTGTTCTACGAATTTGGCAACAAATGCGGGCAATACTTAGCAAAAGCTCTCCAGACCAAAAAAGCACAGGCAAACATTCATACTATCAGAGACACTCAGGGAAAGTCCTTCTTTACTCCATCTGACATAGCAACTCAATTTGAAACTTACTACGCCAAGTTATATAATCTCCCCAAGCAGGCAACGAACCACAATAGCTCTGATGCCCGTTCCACCTTGATCAAATCCTTTCTTGACAAACACTGCACCAAACTCATAGACAGGGAGGATGCTCTCCAGCTGGAACGCCCCATCTCAGAAGAGGAACTAAAAATGGCAATCAAACATCTTAAGACTGGCAAAAGCCCTGGCCCTGATGGGCTTACAGCTACCTATTACAAGGCCTTTTCGGATACGTTATCTCCACACATTATAAAAACGTTCAATTCCTTGGCGTCGCCCACTCTCCCCTTTCATAGATTATTGGAAGCCCACATCACCGTGATCCCAAAAGAGGAGAAAGACCCCACATTGGTTAGTAATTACAGGCCGATTTCCCTGCTAAATGTAGATATAAAGCTATACGCCAAGATCTTAGCCTCCCGTCTTGCACTTCTCTTGCCATCCCTGATAGGGGGGGATCAAGTTGGCTTTATTCCTGGCAGGGAAGCCAGGGATAACACAATCAAAGCCATAAATATGCACCACTGGATTACAACACATAAACAAAAGGGTTTTTTCCTCTCATTAGATGCAGAGAAGGCGTTCGACAGGCTGGCATGGGACTACATGGGAGCGGTCCTGAGACATATTGGTCTTCGGGATCGGATGTTCTACGCCATCATGTCCCTTTATACAACACCGACTGCCAGGGTTCGCGCGAATGGCCACCTGTCGAGCGCCTTCTCCATTAGCAATGGGACGAGGCAGGGTTGTCCACTCTCCCCAATCTTATTTGTCCTAACCCTTGAACCTTTCCTTCAGTGTCTCAGATCCAACATGAATGTCCAAGGCTTTCACATAAACGGTCAGACATACAAGATGGCTGCATTTGCCGATGACATACTGCTATTCCTGAAGGAGCCCCACATCTCGATTCCGAACCTTCTAGAAGAACTGAAATTATTCCATAACATTTCCAATTTCAAAATTAATTTTGCCAAATCCCAGGCCCTAAACATCTCCCTCTCCCAGGAAACGATAGAGCAATGCAAGACAAATTTCCCCTTTAAATGGAAACATGACCAGATCAAATATCTAGGGATACATCTACCGGCTAGTCTTACAGACCTATTCTCCAGGAATCACCTGCCCATCCTCAAAACCATAACCGATGATCTAAATAATTGGAACAAGCCACATTTCTCTTGGTTTGGAAGGGCAGCGATTCTCAAGATGAATATACTACCCCGCATTTTATTTATCTTACAAACCCTGCCCATTAAACTTCCCCCATCTTTTTTTCAATCCTTCAGACGAATATGTACTAAATTCTTATGGAGACAGAAACGACCCAGAATAGCCTATGATCAGTTAACGAAACCAAAACCAAAGGGAGGCATCGGGTTACCGGATCTTAAGGTTTACTACTGGGCCTGCCACCTCTCCAGAATTGTTGATTGGTCGATTCATGGCCAGAGTAAAGACTGGGTTGCTCTTGAACACACATTTTCCTCCCTGCCACTACGATCCTTGCCTTGGACCCTTCCCAAACACACCCCGGAAGCATTGAAAACACACCCGCTCATTGCCCCGACACTTAGCTGCTTCAAAGATGCCTGCCGAAAGCTGCGCCTATCTTCGTCCCCTGGCCCCCTCACTCCTTTAAGGCTCAACCCAGCATTCCCACCGGGTATGTCCATAAACTTTCTGAAAGAGACCTGGCAACACTCAGACGTTCTAGCGCATCACTTCTTCCATTCAGGCACTTTTATGGATCGCTCTTCCTTACAGGCCAATTCTGACAACACTGCTTTTCCTCTCTGGGCATATTTCCAGATCAGACATTTCCTAAAAGAAGCCGATCGTATATCCTCTGTCTCGCGTCGTCTCACGCCGTTCGAACAGCTTGTCTCTAGCTCTGCACCACAACAACATATGATATCCACCATCCACAACATTCTCACCTCAGACAGCTCATTGAGGAATAACAAAGCCTGCTTAAACTGGGAAAAAGACCTACAGATAGAACTGACAGAGGCTCAATGGGAACGCATATCCACGATAACTCATAAGGGCTCTCTCAATGTCTCGATACAAGAAAACAACTATAAAGTCTTAATGCGCTGGTATAGAACCCCGGTCATCCTTAACAAATATAATCCCGCCCTCTCAGACAAATGTTGGAGATGCTCTGGCGGTACGGGTACTCTAGAGCATATCTGGTGGTCCTGCCCCTTGATTCAGCCTTTCTGGACCCGAATCCGGGAACTGATATCGCAAATTTCCACGTACACCTTAGAACACTCCGCAGCACAGCTTCTCCTGCATCACTCAGACATGCCCATTCACCAGTACTGCAAAACGCTAATACCTCCCCTGGTAAACGCAGCCAAATTATGTATACCTATCTACTGGGGAACAACACGTGTCCCTACCATTCCTGACTGGCTCAAACGTGTGGGAAAAATTGCTGAGATGGAAGAATTAATCTCCATAGCCAAAGATTGTCCCACCAAATTCTCACACACCTGGGCTTGTTGGATCCACTTTCGCACCACAGACAACTACAAACTGCTGATGAGCCAAACAATCACGGCCCACTCACCTCCAGGAGACTGAACCCCTGGAAGACTCCATTGTTACACTTTTACAGGCCAACCTTTAGTGAGATGAAGGGAAAAAAACAAAAACAAACAAGAGATGTAAAATCACGTACCATATGGCCCCCCTCCCCTACACAAGGGAAGATTGAGGGAGGATTATCTTCAACGATTCTTAAAAAATACATTATAAATTATCCACAAACAAAACTTTCTTTACTCACGGTACTCCAACCCTTGGAAACTGGTGGCGGAGACTGAGAGGTACCCCCTATCTGTCCCCTTCCACTCCCCCTCCCCCACCTCTCCATATACATACATACGGTTTTGTAGACGTGTTGATGTTTCTCTACTTGAGATGGTCCCCCCCTCCCCCCTTGCTTTCTCTCTCTTTTTTTTTTTTTTTTCTTCTCTTTCTCTCCTCCTTCTTTTTTTCCTCGTCCTTTCCTATTCTTATTTCTGATTTTCCTCTCCTTCCCCCATATCCCACCCTGACCCCCCCATCCCAATCCTCCCCCCCTCTACCCCTAAGGAGTCCATATTCAGTCCCAACCCCCTGACCCGTTACAGCTTTCTCACTTAACATCGAGACCATACCGACTTTTACTATGGATCTACTGTACGGAGAGGTTGTATCTACTCCAAGTTGGTTACCACTCCGGGAACTAGTACACCCCCATCCCCATCTTTGTTCTACACCTGAATATAGTTCGATATCTGATGGGTATAATGTCACAGTGTAAAACTTAAACACCCTGCTAGTCATTTTTAACTATAGCTCATGCCCCAACTGTTTTCCAATATGTTGACTAAAGCTGTAATTTCTGTGCATTCAATATTATATGCTAGTTCTGATCTTTATTGCTGTAAAACATGCTGTTTTATATGAGACTCCTTGTTCAAATGTTTTGTAAACCTTATCGTGTTTGTCAATAAAATCATTATGGAAAAAAAAAAAAAAAGCATTTATTACCTTGTTCCCTAAGGGTAGACATAGAATTTAGAGGACATTTGGACATGCAGGCAGGAAAAGTGTCTGCTGAGAACTCTATAAATGTGTATGCACAGCTCAGTCAAGCATTTATATTTATGTCAATGAACAGAGGACGCTAGAAGAGGATGAGGTAGAATACTTCTTGTAAACAGAAAAATGGAGGAATTTTTCTACCTGCACATTTAATCATTTTCCATAAGAGAAGGAAGCTGGAGTTGTCTTCAGACATCTGTAAACCCATTCTCTTAAGTCTAAAGGGGCATTACATTTTTTTTTGTCTTTATTCAATTTAAAAATAATTAAATACAAAACAGTGCCTTTTGGGCATACCCAGGCTCAAAATAGTACATAAGATCAAAAAACAAATAGTATATCTTAAATAATAATTTAAAAATGACTTTGTGGTTTTTAATAATATTTATTCTATCTGACTTGAGGATTCCATTTGTTTGATCTAAGGGTCCATGTCTCAATAGTTTTATATCACTCATGGGGATGCTCTGCAAAGCCCAATTGGTTTGCCCCTCCTTTGCCTCCCCACTCCCCCCATGCCCCCCCCCCCCCCCCACAAAAAAAACATTCTCCCCCTTCTCTCTCCTGCTCCCTCTCTCTCCCCTTCCTCCCTCCTCCCCCTTTACCGGTCTCCTCTTCCATATCACATCTACTAAAGTGTCATATTTCCCAGGGCTGCTGTACATAAACAAATCAGTGGTCAACAAGTACCTGATATTTTGTAGAATATAATAAATAAAATTGTTCCGTTGCAACCATGTTTTACAGAAACGGGCTTCTTATTTATTTAACGATGCTGTAAGTTCCTCCATTCTCATGATTTCATTTACTGCTCTGATCCATTGAACTATAGTAGGAGGGATGAGGATTTCGAATGTGTTAGCACACAGGCCCTAGTCACATTTAGTAGATGCCTCACCACTGATTATTGGTATTTGCTTTTAGAGAGAGGACTAAGATGTACTATTCAAGCTGCTGGGTTCTGGTCAAGTGTAAGGCAAGTAAGATCCTAATTATGATACAAATATTTTGCCAATAGGGGCAAGTTTTTTAACATGTCCAGAATGCTGGCATTACGGAAAAGTGCTCCCTATCTTTTCCATAATGCCAGCAGGTAGGATCCGCATTCAGAAACATACGATGCAGTTTCTCTGGTGATTTATACCATCTAACCATTAACTTATATCCTGATCCTCTAGAGGATATGGATGATTTATGCACAAAATGAAACATAAAGTCTCTCTGTTCAGTGGAGATTGTTGTATTTAAAGCAGAGTTCCAAACCATTTTTGGATAAAAAATGTTTTCTTCTCTTTTCTTTTCTTACCTTTTTGGAAGTACCAAGTGTACCTCCGATCCAGCCAGAATGCGGCCTATGACATCACGTCCTCTTCTGTGTGTGTCCCAGAAGACAAGCTGGTCATTCACAAAGCGTCTCTCGACTCGCGTATGCGCAGTAGGACACTGGCAGTGAAGTGGCAAGGCTCCACTGCTGGTTTACCTTCGTTGGAATGGTGATGCCAGCACCCGATCCGATGGACAGGTCGGCCTTGGGGGGCTGACATCGCGAGCTCCCTGGATCGGTAAGTGTCCTTATTAAAAGTGAGAAGCTACAGTGTTTCGGCTGGAACACCGCTTTAAGCCTCTTGCCCATGCCGCAAAATAGGGTGAATGTAGAATTCAGGAGGTGCAGTCAATTCTGCATATGCTTTAGATCAGGGGTCTCCAAAATGCGGCCCGAGGGCCAGATGTGGCCCTTTGCTAGCCTTTATCCGGCCCTTGGAGCACAATTCCTCCCACTGACATGAGGCACTACTTCTCCCATTGACACCAACAGTGGAGCAGTATATTATCCACTGATACCAATGATAGGATACTATTCCTCCTACTAATAGGGGGAATACTCCTCTTCCTATTGACCACCAACCCTGAGGCCATATATGTTCTAACTGATGCCGGACCAATGACTTTTTCTTCCCTTGCTGGTCCCAATCTGGCCCTCCTAAAGTCTGAAGGGCAATACAGTGGCCCTTTGTTTTAAAAGTTAGGAGACCCCTGCTCTAGATAGACCCCATTTATTGTCATTTTTGGATTGCCTGCCATAATGGAAGTGCAGGTGTAAGTATTGATTGGATATAGGTTATAGATTTCTATCCTCCCTGGTCCCTAAATTCCTGTATTCGGATTTTTTTTAATTTTAGTAATCTGGAATAGTTTAGGATCAGATATCCCTGGTGGAAAATCTGGGTTTCCAATCACAGGTATCATAGTTGACTCTGTAGAGAGTTTATTATCCTTGGTTTGATCAAGTGGGCAATTTTATAAGTAGTACTCACAAGAGGGTGTTCCTTTACCTGGTTTGAGAAATTTTTGCACAACCACAGAATTGCCTTAAGGGGGATAGGGGTGACAGATTGTTGAATAGGTATCCAGTTCTTTTCTTTTGTAAGATTGCACCAGTCCAAAATTCTGGATTTGTGCTGCCTGGTAGTATCTCATTGGTTTTGGAAACCCTATACCCCCGCAATATTTTGGCATAATATGTGTATCTGCATAAATCTTAGGTGGGCAGTCAGCCCATAAAAATTGTGTAAACTCTCTCCTAATTTGTCTTAGAAAATTAAATGGAATTGTCACCGGGAGGGTTTGGAAAAGATACAGTAACCGGGGCAATACATTCATTTTTAAAATACAATTTTTCCCAAATCACGTATGTGTCAAATTTTGTCATTGCCTATGATCCTTCCTGATCTTAGCGAGCACTTGTGGGAAGTTATGCCGGAAACGTGTTTTTTATGGAGCATGTGAGGTATATTCCCAGATACTTAAGTCTTTCTGTTGCCCATTTAAATTTTAAATTAAGTTCTAAAACAAGAATTCTAGCTTTTGGGATTGTTAAATTCGTCACTTGCAATTTTGCTAAATTTGTTTTATAGCTTGACAATTGTAAATAGCAATTGCATTCTCTAATTAAGTTAGGTAGGGATATTTCCAGGTTGGTAATAAAAAACAGTAGGTCTCAATAAATCTCAAACTAGCCCTATCAAATGCTTTCTCAGCATCTGTAGAGAGAAGCATTGCTGGAAATGTGGTAGAATTGCAAGATGTACTTTATAATATTAAGGGCTCTAGAGGTGTTATCCCTCACCTTTCCACCAGGTACAAAACCTGACTGGTCCGTATAGATAATTCTTTCTAAAAAGGGAGAAGTCTTATTGCCATTATCTTTGTAAACAGTTTTAAATCTGTATTAAGGTGCAAAGTTGGTCTGTAGCTGGCACAGAGCGAGGGATCCTTATCAGGTTTCAAAAGTACGAAAATATGCGCATGAAAAGTGTCTTTCGGGATGGAGTTGTCCTGTAGTATTGAGTTGAAAGCTGATACAAATTTAGGGTCTAGGGTTTGACTAAATGTTTTGTAGTAAAATAGAGTGAACTCATCCGGTCCCGGAGCCTTACCAACCGACAGGCTCTTTAAAGCCTTGATAAAAATCTTCCTCAATATAGGTTTATTAAGTGTTATCGTCACATGTAAGATTTGGAAGAGAAGAATCTGCAAAATATTTACTTATAAGATCTTCTTTTTGGGTAGGTGCAAAGTGAGACATTTGGTCTGGCAGTTTTTTATAAAGCCGAATACAAATCTTTAAAGTGATTCACTATATCTACAGATTTAGTAGCTTTTTGATTCTCTGTAGCCGTGATAACCTGAATGAGGGTCTGTGTTGTTAGGGTCTGGATGGAATGCGCAAGGAGTCTACCTGCTTTGTTACCAAATTCATAGTACAGGCGCCTACTTTATAGCATCTTTATTTTGGCTCTACCTAGCAAGAGGGAGTTCAATATGATGTATTTGCGTTATTAGTGTGTTCCTTTTTTTTTATTTCCAAGATTTTAGAGCTGTCCACAGATTACAGTAAGGGGAAATCTTCCAATATTAAAATCTGTTGTGGGGCAGCTAAGGAAAATGTTATTTGCAAAATTGCCTCTAAATTCTTGTTTGCTTTATGTTAAATGAAATTAAGAAAAATGTCACCATTGAAACACAGACAGCAAAAAATAAAATGCCAGGGGTTTTACTTTCCCAAATTCTACTCAAAACGAAAGAAAAAGGTTTTGGCTACACATATATTTTGAGTAACAGAGTCACTTTAAATCTCCAACTGAACCGCTAGGTAGCTTATCCCTCTGTTCTGGAAAACTACTACCACCCCCCAAAATCCCCCCCCCCTGGCCTTCTGGATCTCCACGGTCAATTATATAATGCGCATGGAAGAGATGCTGGCCCTTGATACTGACACCTTCAACAAATTCAAGACCCTATGGCTCCTTTGAATTGACTACACTGCCTCGGACTCCCTGAAAACGTTATTGGCACCTCTGGGTTAACTCAGACACCTATCCTGATTACATCATGTAGGTCTGACATGCTGTGGTCTGCTCGGTCCCTCATTTCTCTATGTCCTCTCTTTCTTCTTTTCTTTCTTCCTCTATTGCTCTCTTTCCCTCTTTTTTTTCTCTGTAATTTTAGGTTACTAAGTCAAGTGTCGTAATGCAATTGTCTAAGCCCTCACTGCCCTTTGTATGGTATTGCACTCTCCGCTCCTTGTAGGCGGCGGTGTCTTTGAGTTTTTGTTGATATTGTTTCCTGCGAAGGTTAGACAGTGGGATTTGCATTATATTTTCTTGTGTTGCAAACATTTGAACGTTGTCTGTAGTATTTTATTTTGTCAAACGCAATAAAAATATATTTGACTCCAAATCTCCTACTGAACATTTAATTAATTTAGCGATAACATGGGTAGAGCCACCAGTAGAATCAACAGAGACATGAAACTGTATCTTATGAGAAAACTGATTCAATTTCTTGTGGACATTGTCTTACTTGTAACTTAAAGGAACATGGAAGGGCTCAGATCTCGTGCTTTGCCCCCGAACCATGCTTGATCGGAAACTAAGGCCATTTACTTCCCTTTCCGCATCTGCCCAACCCATTACTCTGCTAGAGTTAATTATTTTCCTTAGGCTTTGAGCTGTGTCTGTCCATAGCAAGAGAAGCAAGAGAACAGAGCGTGAACAGTAACACTAATTCACAAGTGATGAATTGATCCTTCTATTTTTTTCCACCTTTGGATTAATTAACGAAGAGGGTAATTTAAAGTGTGTGTAATGTATGACTCCATATTCTTTACAGATTACTGAGCTCTATCGATGGGGCTATTAACATTTTTCATAATGTCAGGACGAGACCTAACACTTCTCGGTAGAAAGGTAGATTTTCCATCATTTTCCCAGTAAAGACTGAAACAGCTAAGTGTTTTTAAAAGTTAACCCTTTTGCTGATAAAGTTCTAAATGTAGTAATACACATTATGATCTCCTTTGAAGATCCCACTGAAAACAACTTGGTTAACACTCAAATACAAATTAATCAGCCAAAATTATTGCGAGCAAATCCTGGATATGATAAAACTACAGTGTCAGCCACAAGCACTTTTCACATTCCCATACAATGTGTTAAGCATGAACAAAATCCAATCAAGGTGTCGTGCTTCTATAATAACCTCTTGCTGAACGCAAACAATCAAATTAAACCTAAAATACAGCTGATGTATAATATGAAACCACAAAACTTACTTGAAAAAACACTTTTGCAAATTCTACATAAATATAAACAAATCACTAAATATCTTTGCAAGTATAAAACTGTGTAAACGAATATATATATATATATATATATATATATATATATATTTATATATATATATATATATATATATATATATATATATATATATATATATATATATATATATATATATATATATACACATACACACATACAAAAATACATATATATATATACGGTCCTTAAGGTGATTAGGTATAGAGTCCAGTTCCTTATTGCCGTGCTGACAATAACCACCAATCTTCTCTATGGTTCTTTAAGTGCTCAATTTGTTTAGGCCAGTGAAACACCACACTTGTGCTTCCCTTTGGGTGTATTCTCACCTGAATGACAGTGACCTGGTCAAAATGCACATTCAAGACCCATCCAGACTAAATTGTAGAGATGTCCTTATCTCCCAGTGCCCCCACCGTGGTGTCCCTGCCTCACGTCATATGATTTCCCCAACATCCGTACCACACTGATATCTTAAAAATCATTCAATCGCACTAGCCGCTGGTATACAGATTATCCCACCCACGTGAGGAAGCCACGTGTCCCTGTGGCGTAACGCGTAGGGGAGGGACAATAGGACAAGCACTAGGGGATGGGGCACTAAATAGAAATGTTATGTGAAGGATGTACCTGCTTTCAAGAACAAATCAGATTGAAGCGAGGCTTCGAAGTCGACAAACTGAACAAACAAATGGAGCAGTCTCTATTATTATAATATATTTAGAATGAGATCTCACACAAGTCTTGAGTTACAAAAGAAACCAATAAATCACAAACTGATAAAGATTTCATTTTTATATGTGTTACTTTTTTCATGTTTGCAACATTAATTTACCATTTATTTTTTTGATATGTTAAAGGTTTCAAAATACTAGCAATTTTAATTATTTAAAAAAACTTCCACTGCACACCTGCGGTACACAGTTTGAGAATCACTGCTATAACCGGAAGTGCCTAAGCAAGGACCTTCACAGTAGGATCACCAGGTATTTTTTTTTTATTCTTTATTTAGCATTTTTCAACATTACATGGCAGAGAGCATAGACACAAAGTCCATCTAGTTCAACCAAGTCTGCTGACACAATTCTTCTCTGCCTTTAAGGGCTGCCGTGAGGGTTTCCATTTAGTTAATTTTGGTCATCTTGTGTCTCTTCTTGGGAAGAATGTAGCAGATTTTTGGCTGAGTCCATTCCCAGTCAAATCCCTCAACTGATGAAGGTTCTATCCAAAGCCCAGAATTGTTGAATCTTGTCTTGGGTCCAAAAAATGTGGAAGAGTGTACTCTCTGCTCTTTGGCATTTACAGCAGATGTGTGTAGTTTGGGGGTATATTTTACCTTACTGATGGCACCCTATAACATCGCACAAGGATCATATAACCCAGTTCCTGGTATCTGCTTGAAATATAGAAGTATTGAGCGAAGTACAGGAGCGAGAGAAAAATAGATTTCCAGGTCCCTTTCCCATTTAAGTAAACATGCAGGGAGGTCTTCCAAATGTAGAACCAGAAGCCAATATATGGCTGAGACCGTGTGAACCAGACACTATTTTAATGAAAGCTGAAGACATACAAATATTAAAAACAATTTTTTAATTGACATTAACATGTTAAAGATTATAGGAGATTTTAGTGATTGGGTTTACTTTAGGTTACCAGTTTTTGCAATGTGTTTGTTTTTGATTAACATCTGTTTCTCATTTCTGATATTTATTCAACCCAGTCTGTGTGTGCAAGTTAAAAAAAAACACATTTTAATTTTCAGATTTCCATCCTATTTATCCGTTGACTTGATGCAATTAAGATTTTCTTTATCTTTTTTCTTTTTTTTTTTTTCAAATCCATATTACCTTTCTGTATGTTGTGTTTCCCTGCTTTACAGGCAGACAAAGGCAGACATTAGGGGATCTGCGCTGTGAAAGGAATTGTGATGAAGAGAATGGACAACATGAAACAAGAAAGCCCAGCACACAATGAAAAATAGCAAAAGACAACAGAGTGTGGAAGACAGGTTAAAAGTCCCCAGTGGATTGCACAATTAAGCAGAGTGGGGTGTGTAGTGAATAACAAAATCAATTAAAATCTCATAATTGATTATTTATTCCAAAATGTTGTAATAATCAGTTGATGGGGGGGGGGGGGGTTTCTTTAACGATCCCAGAAATGCTATGGGGTAGCCATGTTGAGAAAATGTGCTCTAGAGCCCCCCCCCCCCCCCAATAATTAAAATTGTTTCTAAACTCAATGTTCATTTATGGGTTTTGCTGTTGTCTCATACTTAGAATACCATCATGTGGTTTGTTTTTATTTTAATAGTTAAAAAAAAAAAAAAAGTATGTGTATTACCGTACTAATAAAAGTGAGCTTCTACCTCAACACTTTGGGCCAGATCCACAAAGAATTACGGCGGCGTATCTCCAGATACGCCGCCGTAATTTCAAACTCCCGCCGGCGTATCTTTGTTTTGTATCCACAAAACAAGATACGCCGGAATTATGCTAAGATACGACTGGCGTAACGTTATTACACCGTCGTAACTTAGTTGCATACTTACGCTGGACGCTAGGGGCGCTTCCGTAGTTTTTCTGCGTTGAATATGCAAATGAGCGAGTTACGGCAATTCACGAACGTACGAGCGGCCGGCGCATTCCTTTTACGTCGTTTGCGTAAGCATATGTACGGTGTAAAGTTACCCCTGCTATATAGAGGCGTACACCATATTAAGTATGGACGTCGGGCCAGCGTCGAATTTTCCGTCGTTCACGTCATTTGCGTAAACCGTTCACGAATAGGGATTTGCGTAAGTTACGTTCACGTCGTTTTCATTGACTATTTGCGACGTGATTTCACACATGCGCACTGGGATACATCCGCGGCCGGCGCATGCGAAGTTCAAAAAATACGTTGTTTGCGTCGGGTCATTTATAATTAAAATAAAACACGCCCACCTCTTGTTCATTTGAATTACACCCACGATCGCCGGCCCATTTACGCTACGCCGCCGTAAGTTACAGCGGAATTGCTTTGAGGATAAGGATAGAGTAAATGGGACACGCCGCACCGGTGGGGCATGTATGTGGATCTGGCCCTTTATCTATATTTAAATTGTAATATAGTTTTGCCATTTTTGGTCTTATGCCGCATTTACACGATTGGAAATTTAGACAAGAAAAGTCCGATGTAAGCTTTTGGTCGGAAATTCTGACAGTGTGTATGCTCCATTGGACTTTTGCTGTCGGAATTTCCGCCAACAAAAGATTGAGAGCAGGTTCTCTACCGGAAAATCCGCTCGTCTGTATGCAATTCCGACGGGCAAAAAACATGCATGCTCAGAATCAAGCAGAAGATCCAAACTGCCCATTGAACTTCATTGATCTCAGCTCATCGTACGTGTTGTACGCCACCGCGTTCTTAACGGTCAGAATTTCCGACAAGATTTGTGTGACCGTGTGTTTGCAACACAAGTTTGAGCCAACATTCCTTCAGAAAAAATCCACGGTTTTCTTGTCAGAATTTCCGACCGTGTGTACGCGGCATCACACAGTTACCCATAGCAAGAAGACAGATTTTGTTAACCTAGTTTTCTTTGTTCTGAAACCAAGTTTTCCAACAGCCCAGAAACCTCAAAAAAATTCAGAAAGTAGTCCGGGTAGATGCATCTTAAGAGAAGATCAAATGCATACCAATTGCACATTAAATTGCTAAATTTCTAAAATGAAAAAAAAAATGTATACTCATTTAGTGTGCAATTGCCTCTGCTATCTGCATGATCGTTATCCCAGATACAAGGCAATCCTTGGTGACAGACCCCAGCATACAGCAGGTGCTTGTTGGCAGGTGGCCTCAGATGTGCATAGTTCCCTATTAGACCTGTGTAGAGTGAGGCGTGTCCATTCTCTTCACTCAGGTTTCAGATTACACTCAGCTCTGTCCTGTGCAGTGTATGAATTAATGAATGAATGACTGACTTGTATAGCGCTACACATGCAAACTGAATCGCCTCTGGGCGCTTTTTCCAGCCAGTGTCTGCTTGGCTGGTGCGGTCATTTTACCCCGTAGGATCTTGACACGCTTGGGACACACAGTCATACACACATATATACATATATGATATATGATATATGTATGATATCAGAATACTGCCCCCTACTTTCTGAAAGCTGAAAAATATAATTTGAAAAGTGTGAAGTGCATTTGTATTCAGTCCCCTTTTCTCTGATACCCCTTACTAAACTCTAGTGGAAGCAATTGCCTCCATAAGTTACCTAATTAGTAAATAGAGTCCACCTGTTTTTAATTGTAACTCAGTATAAATACAGCTGTTCTGTGAAACCCTCGTAGGTTTGTTAGAGTACCTTAGTGAACAAACAGCATCATGAAGGCCAAGGAATACACCAGAAAGGTCAGGGATAAAGTTGCGGAGAAGTTTAAAGCAGGGTTAGGTTATATAAAAATATCCCAAGCTCTGAACATCTCACTGAGCACTGTTTAATCCATTATCCAAAAATGGAAAGAGTATGGCACAACTGCAAACCTACCAAGACATGGCCATCCGCCTAAACTGACAAGCTGTGCAAGGAGAGCATTAATCAGCGAAACAGCAAAGAGGCCCATGGTAACTCTGGAGGAGCTGCAGGGATCCGCAGCTTAGGTGGGAGAATCTGTCCACAGGACAACTATTAATCGTGCACTACACAAATCCTGCCTTTATGGAAGAGTGGCAAGAAGAAAGCCATTGTTGAAAGAAAGCCATAAGAAGTCCCATATGCAGTTTGTGAGAAGCCATGTGGGGGACACAGCAAACATGTGGAAGAAGGTGCTCTGGTCAGATGAGACCAAAATTTAACTTTTTGGCCTAAAAGCAAAGTGCTATGTGTGGCAAAAAAAATAACCCTGCACATCACTCTGAACACACCATCACCACCAAGAAACATGGTGGTGACAGCATCATATTTTGGGGATGCTTTTCTTCAGCAAGGACAGGGAAGAAGCTGGTCAAAGTTGGTGGGAAGATAGATGGAGTTAAATACAGGGCAATGTTAGAAGAAAACCTATTAGGCCGCTTACACACTATCAGACATGTCCGATGAAACATGTCCGACGGACCGTTTTCATCGGACCACACTGAAGTGGTCTGTTGGTCTGATGTGCGTACACACCATCGGACCAAAATCCCCTCGGACCAGAACGCGGTGACGTAGAACACAACGACGTGATGAAAAAATGAAGTTCAATGCTTCCAAGCATGCGTCGACTTGATTCTGAGCATGCGCGGGATTTTGTGTACTAACCATCAAATCTGTCAGACGAACAGGTTTCCAGCGGACAGGTTTCAAAGTATGTTTTGAAACTTTTGTCCGCTGTGAAACGGTCCAATAGGCCGTACACACGATCAAACATGCGGACCAGTTTCAGCAGACATGTTCGATCATGTGTACGCGGCCTTAGAGTCTGCCAAAGACTTGAGACTGGGGAGAAAATTCAACTTCCAGCAAGACAACAACCCTAAACATACAACCAGAGCTACAGTAAAAATGGTATAGATCGGGGGTCAGCAACCAGTAGATCGTGGACAGGTGACTGGTAGATCACGGTCTGGGCTTGCTGACCTGCCATGCCAAAGCATCAAACAGAATGCAATGCAGAGGGATTACTTGTGAAGTTGAAACTGTAGTAGGGAGCAAGAGCCCCATAAGCTGATGCCTTCTCTGTAGTACTGGCTCCTGTCGTATGCAGAGTGATACCAACTGCACACAATCTCTTAGCGGTCTCCAGAGTGGTGCCAGCAGCAGGAAAGAAGAGATCTTCAGGTCAGTGTGAAGCAATGCACTGGGCATAATAGTATAGGGCTGCTTTCACACTAATGTGCTGAGGTTTACCAACACCACGGGTGCAGTGCAGTGTACCTGTAGCTTTTCTGTGGGTTTGCTTTGCATAGCTGTAGATTTTAATCATATCCTGCGGGTTTGGTGCACTTTCTGAATGAAGGAGTTTTGGTGCACTTTCTGAATGAAGGAGTTTTGGTGCACTTTCTGAATGAAGGAGTTTTGGTGCACTTTCAGAAAGTGTACCACGCCTGTACAATATAATAGAAGTCTATGGCAAGGAAGGTCGTAGATGCACTGCACCTAGAGTACAGGTAAACCGCAGAACATCAGTGTGAAAGCAGCCTTATAGAGGGCTCAGAACCGTAAGGGTTTATTTATATTTTTAGTTTGGGAGTTGGTAAAGACATGGATGTGTTTTTTCCACCTCTACACCAAGCGCACCCCCTTTAACTACAGTGACCAGGGGTTTACACGTATCTCAGCTGCAGCAAGACTTATACGCCCTGTCCTGGTTGGTGGATGTAGCACCTGCCAAGCATGACCCATTAAAGTGAGTAAGGCCGCTCTGCAAATGCCCTGCAACCTTGTGCAGTACAGCAAACAGCAGGCAGTGTTGTGTTGCTTTCTCACCACTTGCTGAAACCTCTTTGACCCCACAGAAGCATGCAGTTGTGTGTAATGCACGCGATTATGGCAATTAAAAGGTATAAATCAGGTGTGAGGATACGACACAGTGCCCAGTGATCTCAGTGACTTCTCTCATGTTGTTCAGGTAGATCTCCACCTCTTGACTTGAAAATTGCTGTTCACAGATGCTCTCCATCCAATCCCCAGACAGAGCTTGAGTTTTTTTGCAAAGATGTGCAAAGATAGTAGATACATCCCCAAAAAGACTTGCAACTGTAATCACAGTGAAAGATGGTTCTACTAAGTTATTGACTTGGGGGGGGGGGGAGGCTGAATAGAAATGCACGCCACACTTTTCAGATATTTTTTTGTAAAAAATTTGTAAAACCATTTATCATTTTTCATCCACTATCACAGTGATGGCAAACCTTGGCATCCCAGATGTTTTGGAACATTTCCCATGATGCTCAACTACATTGCAGAGTGCATGAGCATCATGGGAAATGTAGTTCCAAAACATCTGGGGTGCCAAGGTTCGCCATCACTGGTCTATCACATAAAATACATGTATGTTTTTGGTTGTAACATGACAAAATTTGGAAAATTTCAAGGGTTGTGAATACCTTTTCAAGGCACTGTATCTCAAGTTCATCTCAAATGTAAGTGGAATTTTACAACCCTACCGATACCATTCACCCACTCTAACCTGGGGGTAGATTTACTAAATGTTAAATAGGTTGCATAGGAATTCTTTACTTTAGCTTAGTGAAAATTGTGAGATTAACTTCATTCACTGAGTGAATAGCCTATTTGCCTTTGGAAAAGCAACGTATGTATGCCCAAATGAAAATTAAGCTCCTATGAGAAGCAGAGGGGCTACTTTCAGTCCACTCAAAAACTGTTACCCATGGAGTCAACTAAAAGTGGCATCATAATCCAGCATTATTGGAAAGGCAGTTTGGCAGCCAGCAGCTATATCACTGTGATGTGACATGGAAGCTTCTTGGACTGCAGTTTCATTGTCTAGGGTTGAAATGTGACGTGTGGAGAAGTACACAGAAGGGGGCTCTGACAACAGTGACATGTAATATTAAATATTAAAGTTAAGAAGCGCGGGGGAGGGGGTGTTCTGCTGTCGGAAATGACATTTACATTAAAGTGAGAAGCGGGGGGTGCTGACTTCTTACCTCTTCTCCTATGCAGCCAGCGAGTTGAGAAGCAGGGTGAGGGGCCGAAAATGACTTCTCACCAGGCAGGGCCCTCCGCAGCTTTGCGGGGCCCAAAGCGGCTTGCATAGTGAACCTATAGGGTGGATCGGCCCTGGGCGGTGGATTTAAAATATGGCCCTTTAACTAGTGCAGAGTTCGGCTTTAGGATTCCATGGTATATAAAAGTAAGCTATCTTTCTTTTTTAACCCGTTAGCCAATTAATTACTGCTGTTTCTTAAATGAAAAACGTTTGATCTTCCCCACCAGGACATATTGGTTTATTGAGGTTTAAGTCATATCAACAGTAATTCCTATGCACATATTGTTACATCCACTAGTAGGAACAGAACCTTCTGTCTTTTGTTTTATTTTCTGGGAACAGACATTACTTGTGTCTGCAGACCTAGAATGTTTATTTATGCTCTTTGCTTCAAGAAGCAAAGTTGTTTCTGATGTTCATGTATGCAGGTCAAATCTGAAATTCTCTCAACAAAAGCAGCTTTTAATATTGACTGCAGGGTTGCCAACCGCCTGTAAATTTACTGACAGTTTGTAAAAATCTGTGATTTTTTTTTCCAACTGCCAGTAAATATCAGGGGCTGATAAATTCATGTGGTGTTGACTTTTTAAGTGTAAATCAAATTACTTTGTTATAGGTATTGCCAGTGTTTCCATATCATGTTTATACTGTTCAAATATTCAGTGTGTTAGTTTTCAATAGGAGTTCTGTAACTTCTCATATTGCCAATAAGAAATGTGCTCTGCCAGTAGGGATGAGCTCCGCGATCGATTCGAGCGTATGTTCGACTCGAACATTGTCTGTTCGTATGTTTGACGAAATTCGAACAAAACGGGTCGTTCGCACCATATTCGAGTGATGCGCAACGGCCCATAATTCACTGCGGCATTGCGTGCTGATGATTGGCCAAACATGCACTATGACCCTGCATGTTTGGCCAATCACAGTGCGCAAAAAACGGGGAGCCGTAATTGGCCAAAGCCAGGGTGGCTTTGGCCAATTATGGCTCAGGGCTTTAGCACACGCCCCACACTATATAAGGCCGCCTGCTGGGCGGCCTCGTGTAGTGTGTTCCAGCGCTGAACAGAGATCAGTCAGAGAGACAGAGAGATAGTCTTTTTATATAGCTAGATAGAGCAGGCAGGCTAGTCAGTTTAGCTTAATTTACAGTGTGTAGAGGATATATATACATTCCTAGGAGTTGTACATATATTTATACACTGTATAGCTTAGATAGATCAGTTCTTCCTAATTTACTGGCAGGCAGGTGATTGTGCTATTTAAAGATGTTATCACAGGTATAGACACCCAGCAGGTACAATATTTAAAGGAATTTTTCACTTTTTTATTTTATTTAAGCATCATTAAAATCAAGTGATTTTAATGATGCTTAAATTAAAATAAAAATAAAAATTCCTTTAAATATTGTACCTGCTGGGTGTCTATAGTTTGCCTGTGAAAACGTCTTTGAGAACCCAGGTCTTGTCTGAGGGAACATGTATCAATGGAAAAAAAGGTTTAAAAACGGTCGTTTTTTCAGGAGTCCTGCTCCTGAAAAAACAACCATTTTTAAAACTTTTTTCCATTGATAAGTGTTGCCTGGGGCAAGACCCAGGTTCTCAAAGACGTTTTCCAACAATAACTTGAATATTGGGCTTTAAAATTAGCACTTTCGAATTCGAACGTTCGAGTCCCATAGATTTCAATGGGGTTCTAAATGTTCGTGCGAACGGCTGGTCTGTTCATACGTTCTGGTGCGAACCGAACGCGGGGGTGTTCGGCTCATCCCTACCTGTCAATAAATTTTCCAAGTTCTGTCAGTAAAAAATTGCGGTGGGAGGTTAGCAATCCTGTCCTCCTGCCTCATTTAGTTTTGTATACTTACGCTGGAGCTATTAAACACTATAAACAGATGACATTTTAGCAGTTACAAAATAGCCTGTAAAAAGGTAATATACACTATATTACCAGAAGTTTTGGGACACCTGCCTTTACACGCACATGAACTTTATTGGCACCCCAGTCTTAGTCCGTAGGAATTTTGAGTTGGCCCACTCTTTACAGCTAAAACAACTTTAAATCTTCTTTGAAGGCTGTCCACAAGGTTTAGGAATGTTTCTATGGGAACGTTTTGTGAGGTCAGGTACTGATTTGGACTGGCTCGCAGTCTCCGCTCGAATTCATACCAAAGGTGTTGCCTTTCTTTTGATCTCAAACCAGTCTGCCCGTTATCCTCTAACGTCAACAAGGCATTTTCCTCCACAGAAAACTCTATTACGTAACGCGTAGGTCAGAGTGGAGTGACGCATTGACGTCATCACTTGTTACTGCTCGTACATGCAGACAGATGGGTCTGTCTGTTGGTGTTCGGCCGGCACAACAGACTTAAGGCTTCTTTGTCGATGTAAATGTGTAAGTGTGATACTGTGCTTTTACATTTTATAATAAATCATAAGGTTTTACACTATGGTGCAGCAAGTCCTGGGTGCTTTTGGAAACAGGCTGTGTTACATTACATGCTTCTACGGATCCTCTGTCATAGGGGATCATGGAGCTCTGGTAAGCAGGATTTTTTTTCCATAACGGTGGTGGATTTCACATTGGATTCGTATTTTAACATCTGAAGAGTCCTTATTTATGGATGGACTGGTTTTTGCATGGGTGGACAGTTATCATCTACTCAATGTTTATAAACTTTTGTTTGGTTGGCACATTGCATGGACTTACTTATTAATCTTTTTTGCAATTTTTAGTAACCATTCCCTTTTTTTGTTCACTTTCAGTGTTTTGTTAAGTCTTGAGTGTTTATATTGACATTTTAATATTTTAGGTTTAGCGTGACCCTATTTTCTTTTTCATTTTCCTCCACACAACTGCCGCTAAATATTTCCTCTTTTTCGGCCCATTCTCTGTAAACCCTAGAGATGGATGTGAGTGAAAATTCCAGTAGATCAGCAGCTTTTGAAATACTCAGAGCAGCCCATCTGACACCAACAACCATGCCACATCACTTAGATCCCCTTTCCTCTCTATTCTGATGCTCGGTTTGAACTTCGGCAAGTTGTCTTTACCATGTCTAGAAGCTGAAATACATCCAGTTGTTGCCATGTGATTGGCTGATTAGAAATTTGTGTTACCAAGCAATTGAACAGGTAAATAAATAAAATGGCCTGTGAGTGTAAATCAGACCGTATGAAAAATGCAAAAAACAGCAGGGAAGAGTAGAAAGGGTTGCAATTTTTGCACAGGGTTTCACAGCTGTTATCTAAGGATAACTAGAGATTTGTGACATGAGAGAGGGGACAATAAAGTTTTTACAACAGTCTCTATTTACCGGCACTGTAAAATGTTATAGCAAGAAGAATTGTGTGGGTCACTTTAATTGTGCTTTGAGGGATTCCTCTATGCATCACAAGTAGTGTTATGTTTTTCTTACTAGGCTCACTCTTTGATCATCCCTAATTTAACAGTTCATTCAGCATCCATATTATTTAGCTGTCAGAGAATGAATAAACACAGCTCAAGATAATTATTCACAGAAGCGGAGGTGTGATTTTCATTTTTACGCAAATTCCCATCAACTGACAGCCCCACGAGTGCAGAGTACAAAGCTTCTGCTCTGTGCAGCATCTATAGGGCTACGTGTAGAATGTTATCACTCCTCAAACCAACGTAATCCCTTCTGCTGGCATTCTTGTCAGTTTATAGGTAGCTGTGATTTACTTTCATTAGTAAGATATGGGTGCACAATAATTTACAGATTATCTGAATTACATTGCATTGCATTTCTCAAATTCTTTGACATTAATACTGCTAGTCCACTGAGGTAAGCTATTCAGTCTAATTGGTTTAGAAACAACAAACATTTTATGCTGAAGCCTTGAATTAACTACTTACAGACCGCCCACCGTCGTTATGCGTCGGTACTTTAAAGATGGATATCTTGATAACGGCAGCAGCTGCTGCCACAACCGAGATATCCATCTCTTCAGTGGGCCGTCCTATTAACGATAACGGCAGTCTCCTCGGCGGATTTGCCGCAAGATCGCCGTTATTGGTGACGGGAGAGGGCCCCCCCTCCCGTCGCTCTCCTGCGCCCTCCGCCGCTTACCGCAGTCGTCGGTAGCGGCAAAGGCGATTGGGTCCGCTCGGCTGCTGTGTGGGGATGCAAGTGAGGCCAACATGGCACCCACCCGTCCCCATTGCTCTGCTGGGTGGAAGTGACGTCAAAACGTCAGTCCCGCCCAGCGTCTTAAAGAGACAATTTTTTGGTTTACCTTTTTTCAAAAGGTAAAATTTCTCTTTTTTTTTTTCTTTTTTTTTTCCATTTAAGCCTAAATATGAGATCTGAGGTCTTTTTGACCCCAGATCTCATATTTAAGAGGACCTGTAATGCTTTTTTCTATTACAAGGGATGTTTACATTCCTTGTAATAGGAATAAAAGTGATAATTTTTTATTATTTTTTTTATTTTAGTGTTAAAAATTGTAAAATAAATAAAAATAAATCCTAAAATAAAAATAAAAATTTTAAAGCACCCTGTCCCGATGAGCTAGCGCGCAGAAGCGAATGCATACGTGAGTAGCGCCCGCATATGAAAACGGTGTTCAAACCACACAAGTGAGGTATCGCCGCGATCATTAGAGCGAGAGCAATAATTCTAGCCCTAGACCTCCTCTGTAACTCAAAAAATGCAACCTATAGTATTTTTTAAACGTCGCCTATCAAGATTTTTAAGGGTAAAAGTTTGGCGCCATGCCACGAGCGAACGCAATTTTTAAGCGTGATATGTTGGGTATCATTTTACTCGGCGTAACATTATCTTTCACAATATGTAAAAAAATTGGGCCAAATTTATTGTTGTCTTATTTTTTAATTAAAAAAAGTGAATTTTTTCCAAAAAAAAAAGTGCGCTTGTAAGACCGATGCGCAAATACGGTGTGAAAAAAAGTATTGCAATGACTGCCATTTTATTCTCTAGGGTGTTAGAAAAAAAATATATATATAGGGCCAGATTCAGGTAGATGGGAGTTTCTTTACTTCGGAGTAACGCTTCTCATTTACGTTACTCCGCCGACACTTTCGGCGCAAGTACTGTTATTCACATAGCAGTTGCGCGTAAACTTGTGCCAGAGTAACGATAATGCGCTGGCGTAATCCGACGCAAGTGGAAGTGGGTGTGATCATATGTAAATGATGGGCGGAGCCCAGCGCAGAGGCTTACGTTCAGCGGATCATCCACGGAGCATGCGCAGTAAGTGAGGCTTCACTTGCCCCCTTGTGCGCATGCTCACAACTTCCGTCGGCACCACTTCACGGGAAACGTCAGCGCAATGTGTTCCGTTGCGCGTATAAAAGCGCTAGCGGAAACGCCATTCCGGCGCAAAAGTATATCCGTTTCCCCCCACCCCAGGAAAGATACTTTTTCACTGTCATGGCTGCTCCCGCTACCCCCAGAGAGAGGAGGAACCTCAACTTTAATGCCCAGGAGGTCTCTGTGGTCATCTCGGCGATGGAGACGTTTAATGATTTTCTCCACGGCAAAAAAAGTAGGAAGACCAGCCGGGAGAGGAAGCAGGGCATCCTGGAGACCATTGCTGCCAGGGTCAATGTGTTGGGGTATTCCACCCGGACTGCTGGGGATATTCAAAAAAAAAAATGATCTGTGGCGCAAGGTCCGTGGCAAGGTGGCCACCATTAGGAGCCATGAGAGGGGCACAGGTGGTGGTCCACCATGTCCGGTCAGCCTGACCACAGAAGAGGAGGTGGTCGCCCGCTGCCTGGACAGGGAGCAGTTGGAGGGGGTACCAGGCTTTGATTCTGTGGAGGAAGGCTCCAGGACAGGTAAGTGTTTTTATCCCCTATTTGGTGTGTTGCATGTGGGGGGGGGGGGTACATGTGCCAAGTGTGTGGGACGTGGGACCACCAACATGTGTCTGCTTTGTGTCATCCACAGATGACGGAGCTGGGCCATCATCTGTCGGCGGCCAGTCCACCCCATCCCCCCATCGGCACCCAGTGCCTGTGCCCCTGGGTGGTGAAGACACCGAGGTGGAGGAGGAGAGTGGCCACACCACACATGCAGAGGTCGTTGAGGAGGAGCCTGTTGGGGCAGAGCAGGACTTTTTTTTATTGTTAGAGGAATCCTCCTCTTCTGCTGGACCCTCTCAGATCCCCTCCCCCATTATAGGAAGCCCCTCAAGGGGACAAACATCTACTGGCCCCAGGAAGGCCACCCATAAGACCAGGGGGGTGTCTGATCTGGTCCAGGACCAGGTGGCGAGGGATCACGCCAGACAGACACAGCAAATGGGGGAGATTGCTGGGCACCTGGACAGAGTGGCTGACAGCCTGTGCTCCGTGGCCCAGATGTCTTCGGCAGTGCAGGATGTGAGCTGCAACTGCGCTGCAGTGGTGACCAGTCTGGGGGAGGTGCAGGGTGAGCTAAGGGACCTCACTGCAGCCGTCCAGGCAAACAGTGCTGCCATCCTGGACCAGGGGAGGCTGAGTCGGCGGGCCCAGCATTATCAGGTCACCCGGCAGCTCAGGATGCAGGCCCAGCAGCTCAGGGTGCAGGCCCAGACCAGTTCTTACCTTGGCCGGATTGCCGTGGCCTTGGAGGGCAGGCAGGCCACACCTGCCAGGAGTGGCCCACCTGGGGATCAGCCACCTCCAGATGCCCCCCAACCCCCACCCACTCCATCCAGGCAGCTAAAGAGCCAGAGAGGGGCCGCCAGAAGAAGCCCCCGGCATCCCAGATAGTTTTTTTTATATTTTTTTGTGAATGCTCAGGTTATGAGATTTTTATTTTATTATTAATACTCAAGTTATGAGTTATTTTCTTTGTGATTATGCTCAGGTTATGAGATTTTTATTTTTTTATTAATACTTAAGTTATGAATTATTTTCTTTGTGATTATGCTCAGGTTATGAGATTTTTATTTTTTGATACTGCACACGTTGCAGTGTGAATGGTGTGTGAATGTGAGAGGGTAGCACTCCTGCCAGTAAGGGGTGTCACCCTCGGCCGTGGTGGTGAAGTTAACCCCACGGCTGTATGAATGATGTGTGAAAGGTGTATGAATGGACAGTGACATCATTGGGGCCTTGACGCTGGCGTTGCTGCTCCCAAGTCCTACATGCTGGACTTGGGCTAATCCAATGCGATGTGCATGTGGTGTGTGTGATCTAGGGACATCAGTGGTGTACACGCGTGCATTGTCCGTGTGATCAATGTTTTGGTTTAGTGTCCAAAGATGCCTACGGCGAGGACCCTCCTGACTGCTCTTCCATCAGCAGACTGGTTCTCCTCTGGCAGGTGGGGACTGTGTGGGTCGGGGGTCAGGTCATCACGCATGTCAATCTGCAGGCCTTTTCTCATTGCAAAGTTGTGCAGAATGCAACATGCACCGATGATCTGACACACAAAGGTAGGGGAATACAATAGGGTCCCCCCGGACTTATCCAGGCAGCGGAAACGGGACTTCAGGAGCCCAAATGTTTGCTCCACCACTGCACGGGTTTTGATGTGTGCTTCATTGTATTTTCTCTCTCCTCTGGTTTGGGGGTTCCGGAAAGGAGTCATGAGATGGGGTCCCAGTGCATATGCAGAGTCACCTGTAAGGGAAAATACAGGAGGATGTTAGTCATGCATGTGCCACTTCTGATGTGCATCATGGGAGGGGATAGTCATGCCTGCCACCCATGTCACTCACCAATCAGCCAGCTGTCCCCATACATGTTCTGCTCGAATTCTGCTGGGATGGGGCTCTGACGGTATATGAAGCTGTCATGGCTGGACCCTGGGTGTTTGGCACGGACGTGCCATATGAGGCGTTGGGCATCAGCTATCACCTGTACGTTGATGGAATGCCAATGCTTCCGATTGCGGTATATGTGCTCTGTGGCACTGGGGGGCTGTAGGGCCACATGTGTGCAATCAATGGCACCCACGGTGCGTGGGAATCTGGCAATGCTGTAGAAATCTGTCATTGCCTTCAGCCGCAGCTCCTCAGTGGTGGGTCTGATGAACTGGTTGGACATGCGTCTGAGGATTGCAGGGACAACCTGGTGCACACATCTGCTTATGGAGGATTGTGACATCCCAGCCACCACTCCACTTGTACGCTGGAATGATCCACTGGCAAGGAAATGAAGTGTTGCCAGTACCTTCACCAGTGGCTGTACTGCTTGTGAGCGGTGTGTCTTGCTGGTGATGTCACCCTGCAGGGTTGTGGTTAGTTCAAGTATTGCATCAGGGCTGAATCTGAAGAGGCGATACACCTCCTCATCCCCCATGCCAAAGAGGCTCATGCGCGTGCGGTATATCCTTTCACGTGCCCGCCTACTCCGTTCTGGGGGACCCAGTACTGGTGCTAGGACCGCGACTGCCCCTGGCATGTTGGCACACAGAGGTGTTGTCCTTGCAAGTGTGGTTGTTCAGCTTGCTAGTTTCGTCGGTAACGCTGCTGCTATAGCTGCTCTCCTGCTGACCTGAGGCCGTCTGGAGTAAAGATAAAGCAGCTTTTTGTAGAAATAACTTTGCGCCGGACGGACGAGATACGCGCGGCGCATGTAGCCAGCATATGGTGCTAATCCGTTCGCGAATTGGGAAATCTCCCTCATTTGCATATTTGCAGGGGAAATCAATAGGCGCGACTGATGCGCCAAACGAAATTATGCGCTGACGGGACTCCGGCGTCGGAAAGTTAGGCCGATCGGAAATGGCCCGTTTTCTGTCGCATCTAGTTTGGTGGGTACGGCCACATAGAAACGACGGCGCATCTTCACAGTTCCGCGGCGCATATCGAAATACTCCAGCCCAACTCTACCTGAATCTGGCCCATAATGTTTGGGGTTTTTAAGTAATTTTATAGCAAAAAAAAACAGGTTCGGGGCTTAAGTGGTTAAATGTGTTTTGTGGTTATATTTTTATTTTTTATCATGTGGATGAATAATAGAAATTGACAGGTAAATATGAGATATTATTTATATATATTATGTATTCTTATGAATTGCCAAAAGGTTGTGCTCTTAACCCATTTTTACATGTGTTACAGTGTTTCCTTCTCTTCTTTAGGTAACTACACATTCCCACATCTATGGTTTGCACTGATGAAAACTTACATATTTAGCTTAAAGGGGTTGTAAAGGTAAAAGAAAAAAATCCCTAAATGGCTTCCTTTACCTTAGTGCAGTCCTCCTTCACTTACCTCATCCTTCGATTTTACTTTTAAATGTCCTTATTTCTTCTGAGAAATCCTCACTTCCTGTTCTTCTGTCTGTAACTCCACACAGTAATGCAAGGCTTACTCCCTGCTGTGGAGAAAGCCTCTTTAGGTGGGAGGGGGCGAGCAGGATAGTCAGGACGCCCACAGCTCCTTTCTCTATCTGCAAAGTACAGAGAGTCCTTACCCTCCTGCTCGCCCCCCCCCCCCCCTCAAGGGGCTTTCTCCACACCAGTAAGAAAGCCTTGCATTACTGTGTGGAGTTACAGATAGAAGAACAGGAAGTGATACGTTTTGTTTCACCTGTGGTGTTTATTTTGGTCCAGCAGTGCACCAACACCTTTGCAGCCATTGTGCTATATGCTGGGTGCTTGGTGTGCTTCTGTACCTTTAAGGAGGGGTGGCTCCCCTTCAGTCCACCTGCCCCTATCTATCCATTAAAATGCATGTGCCTCCATTGTGAGGACACTCACTGTTAGTGTTAGGACCACAGAATTATGGGGTGCCTTGGCGCGGCTCTGTGGCTCACGCATGCGTTTGCAAATGCGTGCGGACAAAACCCCTGTTTTTAACGCACATTGTTAGACAGGTTAATTGGTTGTTCTGCTAGCTGGTCGGTAAGTAGGCTTGGTTATTCCCTGGGCATTCCCCAGGTTCTTGTTGTTATCTGCTTTAGCCTTCCATTGCTACTTACTGTGATTGCCAGCCATAGATGGGGGCGGTGGATACGTTTTGTTTCACCTGTGGTGTTTATTTTGGTCCAGCAGTGCACCAACACCTTTGCAGCCATTGTGCTATATGCTGGGTGCTTGGTGTGCTTCTGTACCTTTAAGGAGGGGTGGCTCCCCTTCAGTCCACCTGCCCCTATCTATCAAAATGCATGTGCCTCCATTGTGAGGACACTCACTGTTAGTGTTAGGACCACAGAATTATGGGGTGCCTTGGCGCGGCTCTGTGGCTCACGCATGCGTTTGCAAATGCGTGCGGACAAAACCCCTGTTTTTAACGCACATTGTTAGACAGGTTAATTGGTTGTTCTGCTAGATGGTCGGTAAGTAGGCTTGGTTATTCCCTGGGCATTCCCCAGGTTCTTGTTGTTATCTGCTTTAGCCTTCCATTGCTACTTACTGTGATTGCCAGCCATAGATGGGGGCGGTGGATACGTTTTGTTTCACCTGTGGTGTTTATTTTGGTCCAGCAGTGCACCAACACCTTTGCAGCCATTGTGCTATATGCTGGGTGCTTGGTGTGCTTCTGTACCTTTAAGGAGGGGTGGCTCCCCTTCAGTCCACCTGCCCCTATCTATCCATTAAAATGCATGTGCCTCCATTGTGAGGACACTCACTGTTAGTGTTAGGACCACAGAATTATGGGGTGCCTTGGCGCGGCTCTGTGGCTCACGCATGCGTTTGCAAATGCGTGCGGACAAAACCCCTGTTTTTAACGCACATTGTTAGACAGGTTAATTGGTTGTTCTGCTAGCTGGTCGGTAAGTAGGCTTGGTTATTCCCTGGGCATTCCCCAGGTTCTTGTTGTTATCTGCTTTAGCCTTCCATTGCTACTTACTGTGATTGCCAGCCATAGATGGGGGCGGTGGATACGTTTTGTTTCACCTGTGGTGTTTATTTTGGTCCAGCAGTGCACCAACACCTTTGCAGCCATTGTGCTATATGCTGGGTGCTTGGTGTGCTTCTGTACCTTTAAGGAGGGGTGGCTCCCCTTCAGTCCACCTGCCCCTATCTATCCATTAAAATGCATGTGCCTCCATTGTGAGGACACTCACTGTTAGTGTTAGGACCACAGAATTATGTGGTGCCTTGGCGCGGCTCTGTGGCTCACGCATGCGTTTGCAAATGCGTGCGGACAAAACCCCTGTTTTTAACGCACATTGTTAGACAGGTTAATTGGTTGTTCTGCTAGCTGGTCGGTAAGTAGGCTTGGTTATTCCCTGGGCATTCCCCAGGTTCTTGTTGTTATCTGCTTTAGCCTTCCATTGCTACTTACTGTGATTGCCAGCCATAGATGGGGGCGGTGGATACGTTTTGTTTCACCTGTGGTGTTTATTTTGGTCCAGCAGTGCACCAACACCTTTGCAGCCATTGTGCTATATGCTGGGTGCTTGGTGTGCTTCTGTACCTTTAAGGAGGGGTGGCTCCCCTTCAGTCCACCTGCCCCTATCTATCCATTAAAATGCATGTGCCTCCATTGTGAGGACACTCACTGTTAGTGTTAGGACCACAGAATTATGGGGTGCCTTGGCGCGGCTCTGTGGCTCACGCATGCGTTTGCAAATGCGTGCGGACAAAACCCCTGTTTTTAACGCACATTGTTAGACAGGTTAATTGGTTGTTCTGCTAGCTGGTCGGTAAGTAGGCTTGGTTATTCCCTGGGCATTCCCCAGGTTCTTGTTGTTATCTGCTTTAGCCTTCCATTGCTACTTACTGTGATTGCCAGCCATAGATGGGGGCGGTGGATACGTTTTGTTTCACCTGTGGTGTTTATTTTGGTCCAGCAGTGCACCAACACCTTTGCAGCCATTGTGCTATATGCTGGGTGCTTGGTGTGCTTCTGTACCTTTAAGGAGGGGTGGCTCCCCTTCAGTCCACCTGCCCCTATCTATCCATTAAAATGCATGTGCCTCCATTGTGAGGACACTCACTGTTAGGACCACAGAATTATGGGGTGCCTTGGCGCGGCTCTGTGGCTCACGCATGCGTTTGCAAATGCGTGCGGACAAAACCCCTGTTTTTAACGCACATTGTTAGACAGGTTAATTGGTTGTTCTGCTAGCTGGTCGGTAAGTAGGCTTGGTTATTCCCTGGGCATTCCCCAGGTTCTTGTTGTTATCTGCTTTAGCCTTCCATTGCTACTTACTGTGATTGCCAGCCATAGATGGGGGCGGTGGATACGTTTTGTTTCACCTGTGGTGTTTATTTTGGTCCAGCAGTGCACCAACACCTTTGCAGCCATTGTGCTATATGCTGGGTGCTTGGTGTGCTTCTGTACCTTTAAGGAGGGGTGGCTCCCCTTCAGTCCACCTGCCCCTATCTATCAAAATGCATGTGCCTCCATTGTGAGGACACTCACTGTTAGTGTTAGGACCACAGAATTATGGGGTGCCTTGGCGCGGCTCTGTGGCTCACGCATGCGTTTGCAAATGCGTGCGGACAAAACCCCTGTTTTTAACGCACATTGTTAGACAGGTTAATTGGTTGTTCTGCTAGATGGTCGGTAAGTAGGCTTGGTTATTCCCTGGGCATTCCCCAGGTTCTTGTTGTTATCTGCTTTAGCCTTCCATTGCTACTTACTGTGATTGCCAGCCATAGATGGGGGCGGTGGATACGTTTTGTTTCACCTGTGGTGTTTATTTTGGTCCAGCAGTGCACCAACACCTTTGCAGCCATTGTGCTATATGCTGGGTGCTTGGTGTGCTTCTGTACCTTTAAGGAGGGGTGGCTCCCCTTCAGTCCACCTGCCCCTATCTATCCATTAAAATGCATGTGCCTCCATTGTGAGGACACTCACTGTTAGTGTTAGGACCACAGAATTATGGGGTGCCTTGGCGCGGCTCTGTGGCTCACGCATGCGTTTGCAAATGCGTGCGGACAAAACCCCTGTTTTTAACGCACATTGTTAGACAGGTTAATTGGTTGTTCTGCTAGCTGGTCGGTAAGTAGGCTTGGTTATTCCCTGGGCATTCCCCAGGTTCTTGTTGTTATCTATTGTTACTTGATTGGATATTCTTTTTGTTCAGGTTAACATTAAATATTGGTTATAAATAGGTCACACTTAAAAAGTTCAGAAGGTAATGCAAAATGTGTTTAATAGGTGTAGATTGCAGTACAAAGGATAGTACAAAAAGAACTGCCTCGGGTGTACTATCAAGTTCAAAGGTTGTGAAACAGTGAGCTGTCTGCATTGTTTTTTGTTCCAAAATCTACATTTAGTGAAAATGTTGTTGCAGTGAACTTGGTTTGCGGCACCTTCTGATCTTTACAGTGCCTTTAAAAAGTATTCATACCCCTTAACATTTTTTCACATTTTGTCATGTTACAACCAAAAAAGTAAATGTATTTCGTTGGGACTTATGTAATAGACCAACACAAAGTTACACATAAGTGTGAAGTGGAAGGAAAATGATAAATGGTTTTCCAATTTTTTTTACAAATAAATATGTGAAGTGTGGTGTACATTTGTATTCAGCCCCCCTGAGTCAATACTTTATAGAACCTCCTTTCTCTGCAATTACAGCTGCAAGTCTTTTTGGGGATGTCTCTACCAGCGTTGCATGTCTAGAGAGTGAAATGTTTGCCCATTATTCTTTTCAAAATAGCCCAAGCTCCAACAGATTGGATGAGGAGCGTCTGTGAACAGCAATTTTCAAGTCTTGCCACAGATTCTCAATTGGATTCAGGTCTGGACTGTGACTGGGCCATTCTAACACATGAATATGATTTTATCTAAACCACTCCATTGCAGCTCTGGCTGTATGTTTAGGGACATTGTCCTGCTGGAATGTGAACCTCCGACGCAGTCTTAAGTCTTTTGCAAACTCTACACATGATCGGTCCATTCGATGAGAACGGTCTGATGGACCGTTTTCATTGGTTAACCGATGAAGCTGACTGATGGTCAGTCGTGCCTACACTGAAACTATCGTGTCAGAGCGCGGTGACGTAAAACACAACGACGTGCTGAAAAAAATTAAGTTCAATGCTTCCAAGCATGCGTCGACTTGATTCTGAGCATGCATGGATTTTTAATACAAGTTGGCTTTTTTTTTAACCAATGGTTAAATAACCGATGGCGCCCACACACGATCGGTTTTGACCAATGAAACGGTCCATCAGACCATTCTCATCGGTTTGACCGATCGTGTGTACGCAGCATAACAGGTTTTTTTCTAAGATTGCCCTGTATTTGGCTCATCCATCTTCCCATCATTCCCTGTCCCTAAGCATCCCCACAATATGATGCTGCCACCACCACCATGTTTTACAGTGGGGATGGTGTGTTCAGGGTGATGTGCAGTGTTAGTTTTCCGCCACACAGTGTTTTGCCTTTAGGCCAAAAGTTCAATTTTGGTCTCATCTGACCTGAGCACCTTCTTCCACATGTTTGCTGTGTCCCCCACATGGCTCCTCGCAAACTGCAAAAAGGCCTTTTTATGGCTTTCTTTCTACAATGGCTTTCTTCTTGCCACTCCTACATAAAGGGCAGATTTGTGGAGTGAACGACTAACAATTGTTACCATGGGTAGGGATGAGCTCCGCGTTCGATACGAACGTATGTTCGACTCGAACATTGTCTGTTCGTACGTTCGATGAAATTCGAACAAAACGGTTCGTTCGCGCCAAATTCAAAGAGCCGCAACGGCCCATAATTCACTGCGGCATTGCGCGCTGATGATTGGCCAAACATGCACTATGACCCTGCATGCTTGGCCAATCACAGCGCGCAAAAAACAGAGAGCCATAATTGGCCAAAGTCAGGGTGGCTTTGGCCAATTATGGCTCAGGGCTTTAGCACACGCCCCACACTATATAAGGCCGCCTGCTGGGCGGCCTCGTGTAGTGTGTTGCGGTTGTTAATGAGAGCAATCAGAGAGACAGAGAGATAGTCTTTTTATATAGCTAGATCGAGCAGGCAGGCAGGCTAGTCAGTTTAGCTTAATTTACAGTGTGTAGAGGATATATATGATTCCCTAGGAGTTGTACAAATATTTATACACTGTATAGCTTAGCTAGATCAGCTATTCCTAATTTACTGGCAGGCAGGTGATTGTGCTATTTAAAGACGTTATCACAGGTATAGACACACAGCAGGTACAATATTTAAAGGAATTTTTCATTTTTTTATTTTTTATTTAAGCATCATTAAAATCACTGCTCCTGGAGCAGTGATTTTAATAATGTTTAAATAAAAAAAATGAAAAAATTCCTTTAAATATTGTACCTGCTGGGTGTCTATAATTTGCCTGTGAAAACGTCTTTGAGAACGTGGGTCTTGCCCGAGGGAACATGTATCAATGGAAAAAAGTTTTAAAAACTATGGGCCAGATTCAGATACACTTAATTTTGCGCTGCGTAATCGAAATACTCTACGCTGCCGTATTTTACCAGGCTCCACATCGAATTCTGGTAGATTTTTGCCCGTACGCTACGGCGGCGTAGTCTATTTCTTGCCGCGTAATCGAAATACGCGATTAGGGGGCGTGAAGCATTTAAATTAGGCACGTCCCCGCGGCGATCGAACTGCGCATGCTCCGTTCAGAAATTTCCCGCTGTGCATTGCGCGAAATCACGACGTTAAGTCATTCGTTGTTTGAGTAGCGTCGTTTACGGACATTCCTATTCCCGGACGACTTACGTAAAAAATAATAAAAGACATCGGAAAACGTAGAAATTCGACGCGGGAACGACGGCCATACTTAACATGGGCTGTCTAATATTAGAGCAGCAAAAAGCTGGTATAGTGTTACGGAAAAAAAAGATGACTAAAGATGCCGTAAGAGATTGCGATTGAAGATCGTAATTTCGGGGATCGCCGGCAAAAGCTCATTAGCATACCCCGACGCGGAAAACGATGGGAAGTCCACCCAGTGGCCGCAATTTTATTGCAGCGTAGATCCGAAGGCATACGAACACGTAATCCAGTGTAATTGAAGCCCGCAGCCGTCTATTCATGGTTTGAGGTTTCAGACTAGCTAAAAAACTTGCGTAATTTAAAATTACTCCAGTCTAACACCAGTTAGACAGGAGTTACGGCTCTCTGAATCTGGCCCTATCTTTTTTTCAGGAGTCTTGCTCCTAAAATTACCATTTTTTTTTACTTTTTTCCATTGATACATGTTCCCTGGGGCAAGACCCGGGTTCTCAAAGACGTTTTCCAACAATAACTTGAATATTTGCCTTTAAAATTATCATTTTTTAATTCAAACGTTCGAGTCCCATAGACTTCAATGGGGTTCTAAATGTTCACGCAAACGGTCGGTCTGTTCGACGGTTCTGGTGTGAACCGAACGCGGGGGTGTTCGGCTCACCCTAACCATGGGACTCTTGGCTGCTTCTCTGATTAATTCTCTCTTTGCCCGGCATGTCAGTCAAGGGTGACGGCCATGTCTTGGTAGATTTGCAGTTGTGCCATACTTTTTCCATCTTCGGATAATGGATTGAATGGATTTTATAACCTAATCCTGCTTTAAACTTCTCCGCAACTTTATGACTGACCTGTCTGGTGTGTTCCTTGGCCTTTGTGATGCTGTTTGTTCACTAAGGTTCTCTAACAAACCTCTAAGTGTCACAGAATAGCTGTATTAATACTGAGGTCAAATTATACACTAGGGATGAGCTTTGAGTTCGAGTAGAACTCATGTTCGACTCGAACATTGCCTGTTCGCCGAACAGCGAACTATTTGGGGTGTTCGCGGCAAGTTTGTGTGAACTTTAGAACCCTGTTAAAGTCTATGGGACTCGAACGTTTGAAATCTAAAGTGCTCATTTTAAAGGCTAATATGCAAGTTATTGTAATAAAAAGTGTTTGGGGACCTGGATCCTGCCCCAGGGGACATGTATCAATGCAAAAAAAAGTTTTAAAAATTGCAGTTTTTTGGCAGCAGTGATTTTAAAAATTCCTTTAAGTGAAACAATAAAAGTGAAATATTCCTTTAAATTTCGTACCTAGGGGGGGGGGGGGGTGTATAGTATGCCTGTAAAGTAGCACTTGTTTCCCATGCTTAGAACTGTCCCTGCAAAAAGTGTCATTTCTGAAGGAAGAAAAGTAATTTAAAATCACTCGTGGCTATAATGAATTGTCGGCTCCCGGCAATACAGAGAAAAGTCATTCATAAAAAAAAATGTGTGGGGGTCTACTGCATATTTTTTTTAAATTTGGGGTTTAGTTTCCCTTAAAATCCATACCAGACCTGAAGGATCTGGAATTGATATTTGGGGGGAACCCCACATCGTTTTTTTTAATTTGACGCAGGGTTCCCCTTAATATCCATACCAGACCCTAAGGTGAGTGATTTTAAATTACTTTTTTCCTATAGAAATTAAATTTTGTGCAGGGACAGTTCTAAGCACAGGAAACAAGCGCTACTTTACAGGCATACTATACACCCCCTCCCCCGCCCCTTAGGTACGAAATTTAAAGTAATATTTCAATTTTATTGTTTCACTTTAAGCATTATTAAAATCACTGCTCCTGAAAAAACAGCCGTTTTTTAAAACTTTTTTTGCATTGATACATGTCCCCTGGGGCAGGACCCGGGTCCCCAAACACTTTTTAGGACAATAACTTGCATATTAGCCTTTAAAATTAGTACTTTAAAATTTCAAACCTTCGAGTCCCATAGACTTTAACAGGGTTCTAAAGTTCACACGAACATTTGGTCTGTTCGCAGGTTCTGGTGCGAACCGAACCCAGGGGTGCAGGAACTAAACCACAACCTGTTCAGATTTCACAAACAGTAAAAGGGTCTTAAAGGGGCATTAAATACCAGAATTGCATTACATACAGAGTGCAGAGTTCAGGGGGCTACACACAGAGTTCAGAGCTGTCACTTGGAAACACAGAAACCAGACTTCTGTGTTTACAAGTGATTGTGGTGAACAGGCACCAAAGGGTCTGAGCCAGAGGTGGTGGAACTGAGTTCCACCAAGTTCCCCCTGAAAAAAAGCGCTGGGTTTGACTATATTTTAGTTAGGGATATAAGAGTAAAGGGGGCTGAATACAAATGCACGCCACACTTTTCAGATATTTATTTGTAAATAAATTTGAAAACCATTTATCATTTTCCTTCCACTTCACAATTATGCAATTATGTGGCACTTTGTGTTGGTCTATCACATAAAATCCCAATAAAATATATTTACATTTTTGGTTGTAACATGACAAAATGTGGAAAATATCAAGGGGTATGAATACTTTTTCAAGGCACTGTATATACTTAGTGGCAGTGAGGAAGCTGCTTGATGTTAGCACCCTTATTATTGAGTGGCATTGACACCTTCAGCTTACCAGTTTCATGGGTTTACTTAACAAGAGGGGGCATGGGCACAATGCATGGATTAGTTGGCTGTGACTACGTTTCAAAGTTTGATCAGCCAAAAATCCTAATATCCTGAAATCTAGAGTACTACCACAGAAAGCACATTGTGTAACAAAGCTGTATGGATTTTCCAGACCGTGAATGCTTAAATGAAACACGCTGTAACCAAATGTTACTTTTTCCAATCAATGGTAGTTCAGTTTATTGCTGGACAATTAGTCAATAATGCTCATTTTGTTTCTATGCTTGCTTGGTTTTATGGGAACAAGTGTAAAAAATATCTGAAACGTAGATGTCACTATGATATAGTAGGTACATTTGGTTAAGGTTTTATGGGGATACAGACTGTGAATTCTGTCTGTAGCAATAAAAAAAATAATCACAAAATAATACAAATGTCATTCCAAATAGTATAAGTATTTTATAGTAAGATTGTGCCTTTCTGAAGAATCCGATACTGTAATGCAGGGACTGAAATTATTTTCAAGGCACAATCCACTCAGCGTTCAAGATTTAAAGCTGGAATTCAGACAAAAAAAAATATTGTTGAATAAAAGGGACATGTGTAATCTTATTTGAATCTTAGCGTCAACTTTGCCTCCTGTAATAAGGACCAGTCACTGCTTCTCTCTTGCCTTGAGCAGGGAGATTGGTCTTGTATCAATGGCAGGGTTTAAATGTTCCACATTATAAATAATACACAAGAAAACATGAAGGCTGACATTGCTGACCTTCTTCTAAAAAATGCTAGGTATCTGGTCATTATCTTAACCCTCTAGCTTCAATTCTTAACCACTTAAGGACCCCTTCACGCCGATATACATCGGCAGAATGGCACGGCTGGGCACAGGCACGTACCTGTACGTGTCTCTTTAAGGCCCAGCCGTGGGGTCAAAGCTCCGTGGGGCGCTTTGTTTGGGAGCCACGTCACACGTCAGTTAAAGCGACGCAGTGCCGAATTTAAAAAAAGGGCAAGGTCCTTAACCTGCATAATGGTCCGGTTCTTAAGTGGTTAAAGGGTATCTTTTGTGACAAAAATAATACTGTATACAATTGCTACACGAGCTATATTGTTTTTCCCTTATCGTCTTTCAGGACAGCACCTTGAGAGCGTGGCTCCACCCACTTGACAGGAAACACACCTCCACCAAACTTCTTAAAAGGGAGGTTCCCTCCACTTATCATCAGTTTTTGTGTTTCCTCCGGCGGGAACACATGTGGGGGTTAGGAGCTCTCCAGGTTTTCTGGAGAGGTTTTTTTCTTTCTATCTCCCTACTCCACCTTTTTTTCTACCTACCTCAGAGAGTCTGTTCCTCCCATTCACGGGTTAGAGAGTGCCTTGTGCATGGGCTCCTTCTCCCTCATCAAGTGCTCAGTGAGCCAGGACTGCTCCAGGACGCTGCCCCCCTGGCTAGGTACTCGCGCGGACGTTCCTTTACTTTTTTCCATCCAAACCGACGCCGGCGCCATCTTGGGAAGGTCAGCTGGTGACTTCCTTACTCCAGCTGCTTCCCCCGGAAATGAGGTAACCGGAAGGGGCGGGGTTCTTACGAGCGGGCGCGTCATTCCCACCCGGAAGCGCTGAGGGAGGAGGGAGGAATGGGTCTGGTGCCTTATTAGTTGGTTCTGGTCCGGTGCAGCGGCACTAGTGGAGTCCGGAACCGGCGTTCTGCCACCAGCATCACGCTACTGCCCTCAAGCATGGAAGGGGGATCCGCAGCGAGTGGGACAGGCACTGGCACCAGCAAGACCCAGGTAAGGGGTAGACTTGTGTTCTACCCTCAGTTACTAGGAGGTCTCTCTCCAGCTTTCTCTCTCTCTCTCTTGGGGGGAGTGAGTGGCTTTTTTTCCCCCCTGGTGGCGGGGGCCTGTTTGGGCACGTGAGTGTATAAAGATCTCTCACTGTGCACCTTTGGTGAGCACCTTGATGGGTTGTTCAGGTTATCTCACATGGTTGGTTTTTTTGTTTTTCCCCTTTGTTTCTTTTCCTTATCAGGCCAAAGGTTCTGAACCCGGAAACAAAAAGAAATGTCCTTCATGCAAGGCTAAACTTTCTGAAGGATGGAGAAAAGCTTTATGTCAATCATGTGTTGACTCCTTGGTGAAAGAAGAAGCTTCTGCTGCCTGCAGCGACATAATTGCTTCTGTAAAGAAGGAGTTGGATGCTACGATTCAATCCTTTAAATCTTCACTCATGAAACCATCTGTGAGCCAAGCCTCTACCTCACAATCTTCACAAGACTCACCTTTAGTTCCTGTAGTGGAGGCAGAAGAGAGTCCTCTAAACCAGGACGGTCCCCCTCCCTCACATTCCCAGGAATCGGAAGAGGAGGAAGACGAATTAGAAAATATATCTTCTAAATATAAGTTGTCTTTGGACCAAGTGGATGACCTCCTTAAAGCTGTGCATGCAACTTTGGGCTTGGAGGAGGAGCGCAAAGAGCTATCCTTACATGACAGGATGTATGCGGGTCTCTGTGAGCCCAAAATACGTACTTTTCCTGTTCATTCTGTGATTTCTGACTCAATCATGAGGGAATGGGCTGATCCAGAAAAGAAACCTTTCTTTGCTAAAGCTCATAAAAGAAGGTTTCCGTTTGATGAGGATCCAGCAGCTCTTTGGAATAAGACTCCAAAAATTGATGCAGCCTTTTCTCAGGTCTCAAGGTCTTCGGACCTGGCGTTTGAGGACATGGGGATTCTTAAGGAACCCATGGATAAGAAGATGGACCAGCAGTTAAAGAGGGCCTGGCAATCCATCTTAGGCAACCTTAAGCCAGCAATGGCAACCACCTGCGTCTCCAGAAACATGGAGTACTGGCTGAGCCAGCTTAAAGCTCATATTATAGCTGATTCCCCTAAGCAGGAAATCTTAGATTCCTTCTCTACCCTGTCTGCTGCGGTAGCCTATGTCTCAGATGCGTCTGCAGAGTCTATCAGGATGACAGCAAGATCTGCGGCCCTTACTAACTCAGTAAGAAGGGCCTTATGGTTAAAGACCTGGCCCGGGGACACAGCGTCCAAAAACAAACTGTGTGGAATCCCTTTTCAGGGGGATTTTTTGTTTGGTCCTGAGTTAGATACAGTACTCGATAGGACCGCAGACAAGAAAAAATCTTTCCCGGCCAAAAAGAAGGGTCAGTCGGGTAAAAAGTTTTTTCGTCCCCCAAGGGCTCAACAACAGAGTAAGCCTCAAGAGAGGAAAAAGGTCTGGTCAGGGCAGAGGGGAAAGGGCAAAAGCAATGTCCTTTTCAATCCTCCTGCAACAACCAGCAAAACCCAGTGACAGCCAGTTGCAGGTAGGGGGGAGACTTCAACGCTTCCTCCCTTTTTGGGCCAGCATAACAGAAAATCAGTACATTCTTACTATGCTGTCTCTAGGCTACAAGATAGAATTCTCGGACCCTCCCCCAGAGAGGTACCTTCTGACAGACTTACCAGAAGATATTGTCAAGTCCCTAGCCATGAAGAACCTTTTAAAGGATCTGAGGAAGCAGGGGGTTGTAATCCCAGTACCAGAGGGGGAGCTTTACCAGGGGTTTTATTCCCATGTATTTATGGTAAGAAAACCGTCCGGAAGCTTCAGGCTCATTCTCAATCTAAAGCCTTTAAACAGATCAGTCCTATACGAAAGGTTTTGCATGGACTCAATCTTTACGGTAAAAAACCTGTTAACAAAGGGTTGCTTTATGGCGTCTATCGATTTGAGAGACGCCTATCTGCATATCCCCATAGCTCCCCAATCCCAAAGATTTTTGAGATTGGCAGTAAACATGGGAAGGGAGGTCGTGCACCTTCAGTTCAGGGCCCTCCCCTTCGGCCTCTCCTCGGCCCCGAGAATTTTTACAAAAATAATGGCAGAGGCTCTTGCTCCGCTCCGCCTTCAGGGTATAGCGGTAGTTCCATACCTAGACGACCTACTCTTCTTTGCCCCCTCCAGGGAAAAATTACTGGAGGATCTCGGAAGAGCTCGCAGCCATCTAGAGGCTTTGGGTTGGATCATAAATTTGGAAAAATCTAATTTCAGCCCAACCCAAGAGGCACAATTTCTGGGGTATCGGATAAGCTCAGTAGAGCAAAGAATTTTTCTCCCAGAGGAGTAATGTCAGCCCTAGGAACCCTTACCTCATCTATGCCAGGGCAAGACTGCACTTCAGGCCCCTCCAGAGCTTCCTTCTGAAGATGTGGGATCGCAGGACAGAATCTCTGGAAACAAAAGTAAAGATCCCCTCCAGAGTGAAACGGTCACTATGGTGGTGGAGAAGTCAGACCAATCTGTCAGCAGGCCTGTCTTGGTCATTCCCAGTAGAAAGAGTGGTAACAACAGATGCCAGTCTATGGGGATGGGGGGCACACTTAGGTCAGAACTATGTTCAGGGAGTTTGGTCCCAGTCAGAAGCAGGAAAATCCTCCAATTGGAGAGAGCTAAGGGCTGTAGCCTTAGCTTTAGATGCCTTCTCCGCAGACCTTCAAGGTGCCCATGTTCAAGTGTTCTCGGACAATGCCACTACCATAGCTTACTTAAACAGGCAAGGAGGCACAAGAAGCAGATTACTTCAGCTTCTCGCCTTGGGCATCCTAAACTGGGCAGAAAATCATTTGCTGTCCTTATCAGCGGTCCACCTCAAGGGCACTTCAAACATAGTAGCAGATTTTCTAAGCAGAAAACGGATTCAGGAAGCAGAATGGACCCTAAATCCGGAGATCTTCTGGTTAATCACCCAAGCCTGGGGCCTACCACAAATAGATCTATTTGCGTCAAAAGAAAATACGCAACTTCCAGCCTATTTCTCCATTTACAGAAACGACAGTTCCCAGGGAACAGATGCGTTAATACAGCCTTGGAAGTTCCAACTGGCGTACGCCTTCCCTCCTTTTCAGCTAATACCATTAGTGATAAGGAGGATTCAGAAGGAGAAGACGGAAGTAATCTTAATCACCCCATTCTGGCCAAAAAGGGCTTGGTTTACCTCCCTTCTTCGAATGGCGGTCAAACCACCTTGGCGACTACCGCTTCGACAGGACCTACTTCTGCAGGGGCCAGTGTGCCATCAGGGGGTGTCCTCTCTAAACCTCACAGCGTGGTATCTGAGAGGCAGTTATTGATACGGAAAGGTCTGTCCCGACCACTGGTGACTACCTTGCTTACTAGTAGAAAGCTGGTTACCAGAAAAATCTATGAAAAATACTGGAAGGTCTACAACTCCTGGTGTCACTCGTCTAATAGAGTGGTAAAGAACTTAGTATCAGTGTTGGAATTTCTTCAGGTTGGGGCAGAAAAGGGCTTATCAAGCAGTACACTCAAAGTACAAACAGCCGCATTAGGAGTCTTTCTGGAAAGGCCGATATCCTCAGAACCTTTGGTTGTCAGATTTTTCAGGGCACTCTCTAGGTCCAGACCAGCTCCTGTACGACACTTCCCGAGTTGGGATTTATCAGTAGTTCTGCGGTCTTTGACGAAAGAGCCCTTTGAACCTTTACAAGATGTCTCTCTGAAGTACCTTACTCTCAAAACCGTATTCTTAGTGGCAATTACAACAGCCAGAAGGATTGGCGAACTGCACGCCCTGTCAATAAAGAAACCCTTCCTATCCGTCTTCACGGACCGGATTGTACTAAAGACTGATCCAGCCTTTCTACCAAAGGTGGCGTCAAGCCTTAATAGGGCGCAGGAAATCGTCATTCCAACCTTCTGCTCCAATCCATCAGGGGAAAGGGAGCGACAATTTCATATGTTGGATGTGAAAAGAACGTTACTACATTACCTCGAAGTGACCAAGGATTTTCGATCCTCAGACTCCTTGTTCATACTTTTCTCAGGAAAAAGGAAGGGCCACCAAGCATCTAAGGGGTCAATTGCTAGATGGCTAAGAACCGCTATTCTGGAAGCCTATTCCCAAGCAGGACTATCTCCCCCGCTGGGCATTAAAGCACACTCTACTAGAGCTCAGGCCACTACATGGGCAGAAATAGCTGGTGCCACCCCAGATCAGATCTGCAAGGCGGCTACGTGGTCAAGTTACCTTACGTTTGTCCGTCATTATAGACTGGATCTTCTGTCAGCAAGCGATCAGGCTTTTGGCAGAAAGGTCTTGCAAGCTGTGGTCCCTCCCTAGAAGTGGGTAAGTCTCTATTATCCTCTCAAGGTGCTGTCCTGAAAGACGATAAGGGAAAAATCAAGTTAGTCTTACCGGTAACTTGTTTTCCATGAGTCTTTCAGGACAGCGGCAACCCGCCCTTAATGTTTTTAGGAATATTATACTGTGACTAACCATACTCTGTTTATGTGTTCCAGTTTGGGCCGGAGGTTTCTCTACTACGACTGATGATAAGTGGAGGGAACCTCCCTTTTAAGAAGTTTGGTGGAGGTGTGTTTCCTGTCAAGTGGGTGGAGCCACGCTCTCAAGGTGCTGTCCTGAAAGACTCATGGAAAACAAGTTACCGGTAAGACTAACTTGATTTTTTGTTGTTATTAATACTTACTTTTCCTTTTCAATTTGCAGGGCTGCAATTTTCTGCAAAAATCAATTCAGTATGACAACCTAGTGTATAAAACGCCCCAAGAAATATAATTTCTTGCTTATGCCATTGGTTTACTGATTTTCTCAGAAGCTTGTACTAAGATGCAAGGCAAATTTTAGGCATCCTTGCATTGCCTAATTAGAGCCCAGACCTAAACCCCATTGAAAATCTGTGGAATGATTTGAAGACTGCGGTCCACAAACAGTCACCATCAAACTGTAACTCAACTGGAGCTGTTCTGTGCATTTTTGGGTAATTTAAAATGATTGTATATGTTCAATTTATTTTATTTTTTTAAATAACAAACATGTCAATTTACCTCCACTATGCAGTTTGATTTGCAGAGAGTGGCCTCGAACATCCTCTTCTGGGGGCCCATGGCGGCTCTCGCGTTTCCTCCTCGCATTAGATGACCCCCTCTGGGAAGCTCTCTCCAAGAGTGTATGACTTGTCCCTGCCCCCGGCATTTGATTTGATTGACAGCAGTGGGAGCCAATGGCTGCGCTGCTATCAGTCTATCCAATCGACGCCAGGACTTCGTGGAGAACTGGATCCCCGGGATGCACCAAGGAGGTAAACTGTAAGTAAGGTAAGTAAAACGGGGGGGTGGGGGGGCCGTGATTGCCAGGTGTTTTTTTTTACCTTAATGCATAGGATGCATTAAGATGGAAAAACTAACCTTTACAACTCCTTTAAGTAATTTTATTAATAGAATTTACTGATGATTTTGTATAGTCCAATGCACTATTTGTATTTTATAGTGTTCTTTGAAGATTTTCCCAGTCTGAAGAGAGCTGCAATGCCAAGAACACTATTGTCTAAGTATATAGTTTTTTTAGAACCTGTGGATGTACCTTGGGCAAAAATCTACCAATAAGGACTTTAACCATTAACATATGAGTGCTGGCTGTAATCAATGTTGTAACAGTCAGGGAACTTGCATTTTGAGCAAGACCAACCACCCCCATTTCATAGAACAAAAAACACCTGGCAGACCAAAATGTGGGTAAAAAATATATATTTTATTATAACATGTTAAACGAGGGGTCTTCAAACTTTTCAAACCAAGGGCCATTTTATTGTTCTTCAGACTTTAGGGGGGCCGGATTGCGGCCTGCGGGGGCAGAAAATGCCCTGAGCCCATCATCAGTGAGAATAATTATGGCCTCAAGGTTGGTGGTCAGTTGGAGGAATTATGCCTTGAGGGTCGGATAAAAGCAAGCAAAGGGCCACATCTCGGGCCGCAGTTTGGAGACCGCTGTGTTAAAGTAATAGAAATCAACAATGAACATTATATAGTTTTAATGTAATTATGAATAGAAGAAGATCATGATACATAATACCCAAAATAATGCATTCTGTATATCTGCCACATACTGCCCATGGATGCTGGCAGGCTAGCTGTCGTACATACTGGCGTAGACATCTTACATGTTTCAGACTAATTATAGTCCTTCTTCAGAGGTTTTATGTCAAATGGGTAGTGGTAGTTCTACAATATAAATATATCATATTAGTAATATAGTAACATAAAAATATAGAGCAAAGACAAGTGCATTCATGTACTGTATCTATATATGGCATAAAAAGATCATATATCATACTTACAGAATTATAAAATAAAATTAACAAAATTATAAAAATTGTTTACAAATGATGAGTGAGTGATCAGTTCTTTCCCAGAGAGGGCAGCGCAAACATGCACCAGATGGAACAATGAGGACCGCGAGGAAGTCTTTTTCCGGTCGTTTGCACTGAGATTGAAGATGGATTAACATTGCAGGATACTTTTTTTTTAAATAAAAGAGTTGTCAAAAACTGTCCCCTGTTTTCTACAATTTTGACACTTTTTTTGGTGAATGAGTAGGGGTACAATGTACCCTATACCCATTCACATAGGGGGTTGGGATCTGGGGTCCCCCTTGTGAAAGGGGGCTTCCAGATTCAGTTAAGCCCCCTGCTGCCTGCAGATCCACACAGCCACTTTCAAGGGTTGTGGTGAAGAGGCCCTTGTCCATATCAACATGGGGACAAGCTGTTTTAGGGGGACCTGGTATGGTTCAGGGGTGGGGGGCGCTCTCTCGTCCTCGTTCCTGTGGCCTGCCAGGTTGTGTGCTCGGTTAAGGATCTGGTATGGATTTTGGAGGGGACCCCCATGCTATATTTTTTTTTACATTTTTGAGCAGGGTTTCCCTTAAAATCTATACCAGACCTGAAGGGCCTGTTATGGATTTTGGAGGGACCCCATGCCATTTTTTTATTTTGGCACAGAGTTCCCCTTAATATTCATACCACACCCAAAGGGCCTGGTAATGGACTGGGGGGGGGGGGGCACCTACATATTCTATTTATTTATATTGCCGGGATCCAGCAATACATTACAGCAGTGAGCAATTTTAAATGACATTTTTTTCTATAGAAATTTCATTTTGCTGTGGAACTGTTATGAACATGGGAAATGTGTGCTACTTTACAGGCAGACTAAGGAGACTCTACAGGCACGATATTTAAAGGAATATTTAATTGTTATGGTTTCACTTTAATCATTATTAAATTCACTGCTCCTGAAAAAATTACAGGCCCAGATTCACAGAGCGATTACGCCTGCGCAACTGGTGTTGCGCGTGCGTAAGTCTAAATGTGCGCGTGCGTTTAGATGCGCGCGATTCAGAAAACCAATTACGCCAGAAATCTACTTTTTTTTGTCCGGCGTAATTTCGTTAGACAGACGCATCCGTCCGCGCAAAAATGAGCTAGACACACCATTGATTTGCTAGTCAAATATGCTAATGAGTGAGTTGCGGGGATCCACAAAAAAACGCAGTTGCTGCGCAGGCTACGCGATGTGCGCAACAGCAAAATGTCCTGTCTAAAGTTAGAGCACATAAAAGCTGGTCTAAATTTTGAAAAAACGTCTACATCTCACAGAAAGCAACACCGTTACTGAGGAGCAGACCACACACACGTGTTGCACTACAATTTGACTGCCAACATGCCAGGGGCATCGTCGCTCATAGCTGCACTAGTGAATTTAGATGACCAAAGAAGGAGGAGGGCACAGAGGATGGCACGGAGGATGGCACGGGAGAGGGTATACCGCACACACATAGACCTCTTTGGTATGAGTGATTCTGAGGTGTATCGCATCTTCAGATTCCCCCCTCATGCCATCCTGGAATTAACCACAACCCTGCAGGAGGACATCACCAGCCCAACACAACGCTCACATCCAGTGCAGCCACTGGTGAAGGTCCTGGCAACACTCCATGTCCTTGCCAGTGGCTCTTTTCAGCGTACAAGTGGAGTGGTGGCTGGGATGTCACAATCCTCCGTGAGCAGATGTGTGCACCAGGTTGTCCCTGCAATCCTCACACGCTTGGCCAACCAAATCATCAAACCCACCACTGAGGACCTGCGGCTGAAGGCAATGACAGATTTCTACAGAATTGCCAGATTCCCACGCACCATCGGGGCCATTGATTGCACACATGTGGCACTCCAGCCCCCCCATGAGACAGAGCACATGTACCGCAATCGGAAGAATTGGCACTCCATCAACGTACAGGTGATAGTTGATGCCCAAGGCCTCATATGGCACGTCCGTGCCAAACACCCCGGATCCACCCATGACAGCTACATCTACAATCAATGCCACATCCGAATGGAATTCGATCAGAACGTGTATGGGAACACCTGGCTGGTTGGTGAGTGACATGGGAGTCAGGCATGACTATCCCCTCCCGTGATGCACACCTCACAAGTGGCACATGCATGACTAACATTCTCCTGTCTTTTCCCTTCCAGGTGACTCTGCATATGCACTGGGACCCCATCTCATGACTCCTATCCGGAACCCCCAAACCCCAGGGGAGGAAAGATACAATCAAGCACACATCAAAACCCGTGCAGTGGTGGAGCGCACCTTTGGCCTCCTGAAGTCACGTTTCCGATGCCTGGATAAGTCTGGGGGTACACTGTTGTATTCCCCAAACTTTGTGTGCCATATCATCGTTGCATGTTGCATGCTGCACAATCTCGCAGTGAGGAAGGGCCTGCAGGTTGAGCTACGTGATGACCTGACCCCCCAACCAGACAATCAACCCCTAACCGAGGATACCCCGTCTTCTGAGGGAAGAGCAGTCAGGAGGCAGCTCATATTGGGCATCTTTGCACGTTAAACACACACATTAATCATGGCACAATGAGAATGCATGCATGCACACCACTGTGGTCCCTAGCACACACACCCCACATCCTCATCAAATTGGATTGGCACCAGTCCACCATGCAGGACTGGTGAGCAGTAACGCCACGTCAAGGCTCCAATTATGTCACTGAACATTCATACACCAATCACACGGACCTGAGGATCACTTCTCCCTGGTCCTGGGGAACCCTTCTCCACCAAAATTGAGGATGACACCCCTTTTCCAGCAGGAATGTCACCCCCACATTCAAACAGCATGCACAACCCAAAATTTAAAAAAAATGTCAGCAAAAAAAAAAAAAAAATGCAAAAAATGTCAGCAAAAAAAAAAAAGGGGGGAAAAAAAATTATTGCCCTCTGCGTGAGCCACGCCTGGGGCGCCCCCGGCCACGGCCCCTCAGGGGAGACTCATGGGGAGGGGCAAAGCCGGGGAAGGAGGAGCAGCCCCTGATATCTGCCCACCTGGCGGCCTGCCCTCCAAGGCCACGGCAATTCTGTCCAGGGAAGCACCAAGTGTTGCCGTGTTGGCCTGGATAGCCTGGGTAAGGGCCCTCACATCCTGCCCAACGCCTGCTGCTGTAGTCTGCAGTTCATTTAGGCAGGTTGTGAAAGCCCGGGAGTGGGAGTCCAGGTTACCCAGCGTATCCTTCATGGAGGACAGGCTCTCCTCCACCCGCCCAAAAGTCTGGCAGAGCTGTCCCAGATGGCGGGTCTGGAGGGCCTGGTCCCTTCGCAGACTGGTGGGCAGGAGATTGGGCGCCCCCCTGGTGCTCTGGGATGACATCCTGCCTCCAGCTGATGGTTGTGGGCGGGGAGAAGGGGAGGCCCTTGTGAGGGGAGCCATGTTGGGGGAGGAGGGGGGGGCTCCCCCTTAGGGAGGGCAGGCTTCTGCCAGCCAGAGGGGAAGAGTCCGCACAAACCACTCGTCCAGTGCCTGACTCCTCCTCCTCATGATCGTCCTCCTCCTCATGATCGTCCTCCTCCTCATGATCGTCCTCCTCCTCTCGAACCTCCTCCGCGGACTGTGGCCTTGTTGGGGGGGCCTCATTAGGCTGCTGTCCTGGTGTTGGAGCGGTCAGGCCAGATGGCCCTGCACCCTCCTGCACATCTGTGGATGACACAAACCATTCACAGGTTGGAGGATCCACACACTTGGCACATATTCCCTTTCACCCCCTCCCCCACACATGCTACACACCTGATAGAACAAAAAACCTTACCTGGCACTGCGGGGACCGGACTTGTGTCAAAGCCTGGCAGGCCCTCCACTTCATGCCGGTGAAAGGTCAGGGCCACCACATGCTCCGTCGCTGTAAGCCTAATACGGCATGGTGGGCCCCCTCCTGTGCCCCTGGCATGGGCATGCATTGCGGCCAGTTTTTTTTTCACCAGACGCCGGAGATCATTTTTTTTTTTTTCGATCCCAGACCGGGTCCGTGTCTCCCCCTCCCCCGATGAATTCACCTGCTCCGTGATCCTATCCAATATCTCCCTCCTCCTGGCCGGGGTGGTGGTGGCACTCTGCGGGCCGTGGAGAAAACGCCCATACTCGCTAATGGCCCGGGCAAGAATTCTTTTTTCCCCCACAGTAAAATTAAGCTTTCTTTTTCTCTCAGTCATACTTCCAAACAAACTCACTACCAGTCTCCAAAAATCAGTCACAAATACAAGCACAACCAATCAGGCAAGAACACACACAAAGAGAAAACGAACACCCAAAAATCACACTAGCACTCAGCAAGAAACAGTCACAAAAAAAAAAAAAAAAAAAAAGCAAGAAAACAAACGAACAAAAATATATCAATCAAACAAACAGTCTCTCAAACACTTATCAAAAACACTTTCACAAATATACCAACAAGCACTTGATCACACAGAACACTAATCTGACAACTACAAGACACACTGCAACGAACAACAGGAACAAAAGCACTAGGTTCAATGGGAAGGGACACAAAGGGATGTACTTTTGCAATGCAAGTGCGTTTGTGTGTGTCTATTTATGCTGTCTGCGTAGTTCACAACGTTGCCCTAGTCCATTTCCAATTTCACTGATTGCGCCGCTCCCGAGTTGTGAGCATGCGCACAGCGGAGCTGACATGGTCTCCTTCACGCGCGCATGCGCGAGCCGGCCGGCCCTTCATTTGCATGGGGTCACGGCTCATTTCAATGTAACACGCCCACGTCCCTCCCAATTTGTATTACTCCTCCTTACGCCTCTGGAAAAAACCTTACGCTTGCGCAATTTCCTGCGCAAAAGCTACGTGAATCGGGGGATTACGCGGCTAGATGGCGCAAGTCTAACGTAAAGGCGGTGCGCTACGCCGGTCCAATAATGCGCCCATGTACGTGAATCTGGGCCACAGTTTTTACAACTTTTTTTGCATTGATACATGTCCCCTGGGGCAGTTCCTAGGTCCTAATACACTTTTTATGGCAATAACTTGCAAATTATGCCTTGTACACATGATCGGTTTTCCCGACGGCAAAACTGTCATGTTTGCTTTTGGTTGGGAAAACCGGCCGTGTGTATGCTCCATAGCAGTTTTCCCGACAGGAAAACTGGCTACACAAAAATTAGAACTTGTTCCTATGGGAAACACTTCAGTGGAGCATACACACGGCCGGTTTTCCAAACCAATGCTGTCATGGTGTGTAAAACAATGTAAAGCAACCGAGCAGGTTCTCGGTTTTCCCCTCGGAAAACTGATCGTGTGTATGAGGCATAAGTCTTTAAAATGATCCCTTTAGATTTTTCACGTTTGTGTTCCATAGACGTGCTCGCAAAAAAGTTTTGCCTGTTCGCATGTTCTGGTGCGAACCGAACCGGGGGGGGGGGGGCGGGGTGTTCGGCTCATCCCTAGACATAACATAGCAGTGTTTTCTCCTAATCATTTCTAACTAGCACTTTACTAGTACAGCATATATGAATGACTTCTGATTAACCCCAATGCCTCATATCAACCTGTGAACTACATAGCCACCCACACATGCTAATGTGAAAGAACTGCAAATACTTTTCTTGTCCTTAAATATCATAGCAATTATAAATAAGAACAACATTTTATCATTTCTAATTGCATTATAATGCCTCTGACTCTGACATCCATTAAGTGCATTATCCAGGCAAATAATGTTAAATGATGATGTCAGGGAAAAAAGGGGTAACTAACACACTATAAAAATGACTATATTTTTCATTGCATCTTAATCATTTCATCAATCAAGTTCAGAAGCTCATGTAATTTTATCAAATGTTTCTGAAAAGATAAATTCTCACATCAGATTTGATTGTTGTATGTGATATGGGGAATTTGTGTAATGCCACGTACACACGATAATTTTTCGGCATGAAAAAAACGCAGTTTTAAAAAAAAAATCATTTAAAATGATCGTGTGGGCTTCACATCATTTTTCGGGTTCTTTTCGAACATGCTGCATTTTTTAACAACGTTTTAACCTATGTCGTTTTATAGGTTGCTAAAAACCAGTGCATGCTCAGAAGCAAGTTATGAGACGGGAGCGCTCATTCTGGTAAAACTACCGTTCATAATGGAGTAAGCACATTCATCACCCTGTAACAGACAGAAATGCGCGAATCACCTTTTAATAACACGTAATCAGCTAAAGCAGCCCCAAGGGTGGCGTCATCCGCATGGAACTTCCCCTTTATAGTGCCGTCGTACGTGTTGTACGTCACTGCGCTTTGCTAGAGCATTTTTTTTAAACTATGGAGTGTGGGCAACGTCGTTTTAATGATGAAGTTGGAAAAACTTTGTTTTTTCTACATGCCGACAAAAAATGCATTCAATAGGTTCCTTCAAATGACTGCCTGTTGTGGCTCAGATCTTGATCCGAACAAGTTTAAAGTTTTCTGGAGCGGGAAAAGGGGCATGATATGGTCTAACTTAAATTCTGAACTGTCTAGGCTCATTCTGGTTTTTCCCCCACCTGATGTCCTAATCATTCACCTCGGGGGAAATGATGTTGGGCAACGAAAAACGCTAGACATTATCTTTAGTATTAGGGACGATCTTCTAAAATTTCAAAATATTTTTCCCCAAGCCAGGATAGTTTTTTCGGAAATAGTGCAGTGTTTAGTTTGGCTTTCCCCTCCCTTTAGGCGCCCTAAGGAAAAGGATTAATAGGGCTGTGTCGAAGTTGCTTTTCGGCGTCGGTATTTTTTCTTTTAGGCACACTGAGTTGGAAGGGGGTTATGCAGGTTTGTATAGATGGGATGGTGTGCATTTGTCGGATATTGGGCTGGACATTTTTAATGCAGACCTGGGTTCGTGTGTGGATTTGGCCGCGTAGTGGGGTGTTGTGGCAGGTGGTTTGTTAAAAAACCCCTGCCTTGTGGGTAATTTGTCATTTGCAGCCTGGACCGTAGTGGTTAGGTTTGCTAAAGTTTATTTATTTATATTTAATATTCTTAAATATTGATGTTTACCCACTAGTCCTTTATTTAATTATTTATTTATTCATCTATTTATTTATGGTATTTATTAACTATTTAAACCAATAATAAACATCCGCGGCCATTATTATCCAAAATAAAAGTTGTCTGCTGTCCTTTTTTATACTTAGTAGTGTTATAAGAGGTTCATTGTTCGTACCGTCTACTTTCCCATATTATTATTATTATACATTATAGGTTGTTTCTCGTTTCAAGAGGCTAAAATCAACAAACTTTTCGGCAGTGGTGCTGAGCCAATAATGTGGGTTTCCCCCAAAAAACATACTAAAAGATTAGATGGCAGACAGCTGTACTATGGGTAGAAAGGCACCAATGAATGCAGCTCTATATTCATGAATACATAATTAAAAGTATTTTTAAAAGCAAGCGTAAGTGAAGCATAGTGTAAGTGAAGTACCTGAATTTGAATTTGGTATTAGCCTCTTCCTTTCCCTGTAGAGCAAAGCTTGGATTAGGAGAGAAAGGAGGAGTACAAGTAGCCAATCGGTTGGGCTACAATGCAATAAGTGTGCTGCCAGGAGGAGAGAGAAGAGTAACAAAGAAATTAGCTCATCAGTCTTCTGCGTTTCCTTTCAGTGTCCAATCACAGGCTAGGGGAGGGGCAAGACCCGTAAATGTTGCTTAAAGTCATTGTAAAGGCAAAAGGTTTTCTACTTTAATGCATTATATGGGACATTCCCTGTATCCAGGTACTACTGCACCCAACATGCCACATCAGGGGACATTCCCTGTATCCAGGTACTACTGCACCCAGAATGTCACACCAGGGGACATTCCCTGTTTCCAGGTTCTACTGCACTCGCAGCAAGCCATGCTACAGTGCATTCCAGCTGTCCAGGTAATACTGCACACAGCAAACCATGGTGTGGAGAATTCTGGGACTTCTGGTCGCTCTGCAGTTGATATATTTGGCAAGTGTTACACCCAAGTAAGAAGAAGAGGCATGAGCCAAGATATGTGCTACCTTGTGGACTAAAAGCTGACACTGCAAGCAAGAAGAGACCCAGCTGTAATAACCCTGTACCGCCCATCACATATCCCAGTACCCCCAAGGCAGAACAAAGTATAGAACCACCTTCCTCAGTACAGACCCCTCTCGTCAGTATATACCCCCCTCCCTCAGTACAGACCCTTCTCATCAGTACAGAACCCCTACCTCCATACAGACCCTTCTCATCAATACAGACCCCCTACCTCAGAGGATAGACACTTCCCTTCAGTGCAGACCCCCCTTCAGTACAAACCCCTCTTCAGTACAGACCCCCCTTTTGATACAGACCCCCTTTGTTGCAGACACCCCTATGAGTACAGACCCCACTTAGTGCCGACCCCCTTCAGTGTAGACCCCACCTTAGTACAGAGTGCAGACCCCCTTTAGTGCAGACCCCTTCTTAGTGCAGACCCCCTTTTTGTAAGAGGCTTGCTATGGGGGCTCCGAGAAGAAGAAGATTGGGGCTGTTTAGTGCAAAACCATTGCATAGAGCAGGTAAGTATGACATGTTTGCTAGTTAAAAATTAAGTTCATGTTAATGTCCCCACTGTTGCTCATCTGGGCTATACTGTGCCAGAGAGCTGTGTAAATCTGGACAGAGAGACATACAAATTCTTTGGCTGATAAAACGGTCCCCTTCTGTGTATTTAGTTGTTTGCCTGGTGTTTAGCTCTAAAGTCTATCTCTAGTAATGATGAATGAACTGGACTGACTTTGGATCAAAGAGGAAACTGCAAACCCAGCCAAAAATCCACAGATGCCAAACATAGTGCCCAATCTCCAATAAAGTTTATAGGATCTGAATATTGTACATTTTTCAGCCTTATTCAAGGTCAATTTTCAAGCAGGGCACTGCCATGTGGGATACGTAAAAATAATAAGCAATAAAAAAAATACAGTTCGATGGTTGGTGATTAAACTCAAGCAGTACGTGCATTTTCCAGTCCAAAACTGTATCTTAGGGCATGGCAGTCCACTTTTATCCAATAAACGGAAAGTTTACATTTAACATCAGTTGCCCATGCAGGAGTTTGTTCCACACAATATGCACAGACAAAAATACAGAACCACCTGGCTCACTTGTTGGCAACATTGCTGCTCCTCCTACCAGTACCTTTGACTGTGTTGTCCAGCTCCCCTTGAACACTTGGCTCTCTAGCCGAACGGCCCACCTCTGGCCTTTGGATTGGGGTTCTCCTGACACCCCCCGATAGGAGCCAACCTAAATCCTGGAAATGAGACCTGCTGTCTCTTGGCTTCTGGCTAGGCTCTCTTACCCCTTGATTAGATGTGCATTGTCCTCATGTTGATGGAGACAAGAGCATGCTAATTCCCACTACTTTGGTCCCCACATCTCTGGCCCCCTGTGGAAGGGGGAAGTGGAGTAGTTATTGAATTCTAAAAGAATAAGGTGGCCCCAAATATTTGTCCCCCTTATTTTTCATTTAAAATGGCAAAGTAAATAAACACACACCACGCAAGTACTATATGACAAAAAAATAAAATTAAAATAAAAACATTGTTCCTTGGTGTAAATTCAACCTCAGTCAAGTTCAAGTTGTACAGTGATGTAGAGCCAACATTAATCATAAGGTTCTGATGACCTACTGATACATCAACCCACACCACCACAATCCTCTCATTCTGCACTTTCATCGCAAAATGACTGCTTCCCAACAAGCTGTTGAATGTCAACAAATAGGCCAATAATTTTGGCTAACATCATTGACCACATTTGAGATGCCCCATTTGGATGAGAACCAGAGCTTCTGAGAGCCAAGGACCTTGTTTACAGATTGTAACCAGATCCATGCCATCCAGGACCACATAGGAAGTACCGTAGTTTACAGAAAACTGAAGGCACGTGCAAACACTTTTCTGTAAACGCATTTTAAAGTTAAGCATACTTTACTTTATTGAAGTATATTACATGTTCACTTTAAATGGTCAGTCCACCTAACAATGACAATTTGGTTATGGGCAGATGCAGTTGTAGGCGAAATGACTGTTTAAGATGGCGGACAGCTTTTGTTGAGCGTGATCCTCTACTATAATAAAATGTCTTAAGCAGCACTTCATAACAGATAGATTAGCATATTACCATTCCTGGCATTTGTTATTCAGAGCAACACAATGTCCATGCTACTCTGTAATTGTCTTTTTTTTTATATAATCTGCTTAAAAGAGAACAGAAATGCTTCTTTTGTTTAATGTTGTATTGATATGGACAATGCAGTCAGATCAAACCTTTAAGAAAACAAAAGCCTTGTCATACCATAATAAAAGAATGTAGAGTTACCCCCCTCCCGGCTATGCGACATAGTCCTTGTGACAATGTATGATGTAAATTTCTGCTTATTTCAAAAACATGGCAGAGCATAAATAAATTAAAATTAGTTGAATTTCTGCAATGTAATATGTGGTATATTGTGAACATAACCATTATAGTGTTAATAAATGGCTAGTATTCCTAACACATGAGTTGTTTTATAAGATATTATAGTTTTCCAGTGAGCACTCCTTTTGAGCATTTACAGTAAAACCTTGGTTTGCGAGCATAATTAGTTCCTGAAACATGCTTGTAATCCATGTAAATCCACTTGTACATCAAAGCATTTTTTTTACAGGGTATAAAAGAGAAGAGAGGCATCTCTAAGGCCGCGTACACACGATCGAACATGTCCGCTGAAACTGGTCCGCCAACCAGTTTCAGCAGACATATCCGATCGTGTGTACGACCTAGCGGACAGGTTTTTCCAGCGGACAAATTTCAAAGCATGCTTTAAAAAAATTTGTCCGCTGGAAACCTAACCAGCCTAGCCAGCGGACATAAATCTCCCGCATGCGTCGAATGGATTCGACGCATGCGTGGAGGTATTTTACTTCCTGGATTGGTGACGTGACGGCGTCAACGTCACCGATACGTCACCGCGTTATCTGTCCGAGGGGATTTTGGTCCGATGGTGTGTACACGCCATCAGACCAAATATCCGAGGAGACATGTCCGCTGGAAACGGTCCGTCGGACATGTTCAGCGGACATGTCTCCTCGTCTGTACGCGGCCTAAGTGTAGCAATAAGTTGCTAAATGTTGTACCTTCATTAAATGTTACATAGTTACATAGTTAGTCAGGTTGAAAAGAGAAACAGTGAAAAAAATACTGCGCAGGTCTGATGTGAACCAAAAAATTGATTGGTAAGGAAATAAAATAAAATGAGTGCTGCTGCAGCAAAAATGTCAGATAAACAAATGTAAAGCAATATATATATGGTATGCTGCGCTGCTAGAAATTAATATATCAATAGTACATGATGAAGAATACACATTAAGTGCAAAAAATAAATAAATGAATATATAAAGAACCAACACCTGGTGATCTACTATACAGTGCGGAAAATAAGTAATTGAATGCTATTTTGCAAGTTCATAAATCATGGAAAATTGTCATCGTAGTGCATGTCCACTGTGAGAGACATAATCAAAAAAAAAAAAATTCCAGAGATCACAATTTATGAATTTTTAACTATTTATTTGTATGATACACTGCAAATATTTGAACATGTCTATCAGCTAGAATTCTGATCAAAGACCTGTTAGTCTGCCTTTAAATTGTCCACCTCCAATTATTAGATGCCCTGCTTGAGGTCATTAGCTGCATAAAGACAGTCCATACAATCAGTAAGAATCCAACTACTAACATGAAACCAAAGAGCTAAAGACACTAGAGACAAAATTGTACACACAAGATACAGGGGAAATTGCCAAGCAGCTTGGTGAAAAAAGGTCCACTGTTGGAGCAATCATTAGAAAATGGAAGAAGCTAAACATGAAATCTCCCTCGGACTGGGGCTCCATGCAGCTCAATGATCCTAAGAAAGGTGAGAAATCAGCTACACACCAATGACCTGAAAAGAGCTACCACCGTTAAGGTTACTGTTGGTAATACACTAAGACTCATGGTTTGAATCATGCATGGCATAAACCAGCACATGTCAAGGCCCGTCTTAAGTTTATGACCATTTGGATGATCCAGAGGAGTCATGGGAGAAAGTCATGTGGTCAGATGAGACAAAATAGAACCATAATTCATAACCGTGTTTGGAGGAAGAAGAATGATGGGTACTAAGAACAATCCCTACTGTGAAGCATGGGGGTGGTAGCATCATGCTTAACAACAGGGCGACTGCAATGTATTAAGGAGAGGATGACCAGGCCATGTATTGCGAGATGGGCAACAACCTCCAGTTAGAGCTTTGAAGATGGGTCGAAACATGACAATGACCCGAAGCACACAGCCAGGATAACTGGCTGTAAGAAGTATATCAAGGTTCTGGCTTGCCTAGCCAGTCTCCAGACCTAAACCCAATAGAGAATCTTTGGAATAAACTCCTCAGCGATGACTGATCTAGAGAAGATCTGTGTGGAGGAGTGGGCCAAAAAGTGTGTGCAAACCTGGAGAAAAACTACAAGAAACGTTTGACCTCTGTAATTGCAAACAAAGGCTACTGTACATATAACATTGATTTTCTCAGTGCTCAAATACTTATTTGCAGCTGTATCATACAAATAAATAGTAAAAAAATCATACATTGTGATTTCTGGAATTTTTTTTTTGATTATGTCTCTCACAGTGGACATGCACCTACGATGAATAGACCCCTCCATGAAAAGAACTTGCATAGCAGGGTGTTCAAATACTTATTTTCCGCACTGTATGTTAATGAAACATAAGTAAAATAAATGACAATGGTCACAAATTTCATCAAGTGTTGAGCTCCAGAAAAAGTCCCAACTTCAGTGAATTAAATGAAATATCCCAGATAGGATTGTGATTCCACAGGACAGAAGAAAGCCTTCACCTCCACCACTTATTATGAATCTGCTTACCAGATAGAAAATAATCACAAGCGTCAACACCACATCAGGCTAGGTTGTTTAACAAGTATCCAGGTAGATGTCCAGTTCCAATCTCAAAACGGCTGTGTCTCAGAAAGCAATAACTCCCAATGTGTGGCCCAAAAAGAAAAGGGATACCAACATAGAGTAGTACCGTTTAAATAGATTTTAATAAGAAAAATTCATTTGCACTTACAAGTGCCCCTGGAGGAAGTCTGCTATTGGACGAAACGACGTAGGGAGGAACGGCGTGCTGACGTCATCTTTGTTTTCATCCTCACGACCATCCGGAAGGACGGGCGGAATGTGAGAGCCGGCCGGCTTATTATTTTTATGCTCCTAATGATTTGACACTTGTAAGTGCAAATGAATTTTTCTTATTAAAATCTATTTAAACGGTACTACTCTATGTTGGTATCCCTATTCTTTTTGGGCCACACATTGGGAGTTATTGCTTTCTGAGACACAGCCGTTTTGAGATTGGAACTGGACATCTACCTGGATACTTGCTTAAACAACCTAGCCTGATGTGGTGTTGACGCTTGTGATTATTTTCTATCTGGTAAGCAGATTCATAATAAGCGGTGGAGGTGAAGGCTTTCTTCTGTCCTGTGGAATCACAATCCTCATCTGGGATATTTCATTTAATTCACTGAAGTTGGGACTTTTTCTGGAGCTAATTATCAACACTTGATGAAATTTGTGACCATTGTCATTTATTTTAGTTTGTTTTTCTTATGTTTCATTAACATATAGTAGATCACCAGGTGTTGGTTCTTTATATATTCATTTATTTATTTTTTGCACTTAATGTGTATTCTTCATCATGTACTATTGATATATTAATTTCTAGCAGCGCAGCATACCATATATAGGTTGAAAAGAGACACAAGTCCATCCAGTTCAACCACAGAAATGTAAAAATATTGCTACACTTAGAGGCTCCTCTCTTTTTTTTTATACTCAGTTGTGACATGACACTACTCACATATCAAGACATTGCTTGTATATCAAGGAAAAAAGTGTATTAAAACATTTAGCTTGTCTTGTAAAACGCTCTCAAACCAAGTTACTCTCAAACCAAGGTTTTACTGTATTTTACCTGATAATAGTATTTATATTGATTTATACCTTGTATTCCTTGGAGTGGTGTATTTCCATATGCAGATGTCATATAGGCGTGCGTAGGATTTTCATCCAGTAACTGTAATATTTGCAAACAAAACTGTTACATGACATGCCACCCTTATGACCACTGACAGGTAAAGTAAACAATATTGAATATATTGTTACAATGGCATAACTCACAACTGTCCCTGATTTCGAGGGACTGTCCCTGAGTTGGAGCAATGTCCTTCTGTCCCTCATTCCCCTCATTTGTCCCTCATTTTGGCCTGATCAATATAGATGTGTAAAAAAAGCACTATTTATCTATCAAAAAGTGTTTTCCAGCACTAAACCTTTCATCTGATTTCTAAATTGTTGCATTTGTAATATAAAGGATTAGTAGTGGTAAAAAAAAGCAATTGTAGGTTTAACCAATCTTGTTTTTTGTACACTTCTCCTTTAAGTGGGGCGTGACATACTTTTGCTGATAGGTGTCCCTCATTCCCATTTCAAAAATTTAGGAGGCATGCAATGCCACTTGAAAGCCGGTAGGATATAATAGGCAGCAAATGGACATATTATTTCTGAAGTTTATGTGCTGAAAGCAAGAAAAAAATGGGTGAGCGTAAGTATTTTAGCTACTTTGAAAAGGGCCAAATTGTAATGCCTAGATGACTGGGTCAGAGAAAATTAAAAACTGAAGCTATTGTGAGATATTCGCGATCTACAGTGGTCAGGACCATCTTAAAAGCATCATGGGCCCTTGGGCAAAGTAACACACTGGGGCCCCCACCAGCTTGCCCCAATTTACGCACCTACTTTCAAGAAATTATGTATAAATAGTTGATAGAATTAAACATTATATTCATTAGTACTTTTAACTAGTTGCCGACAGCCCGCCGTCATATTACTGCGGGGCGGTGGCACTGCTACGCGGAAGCACGTAGCTCTACGTCCTGTACATAAACGCCGTTCCCGACGATCAGATTCGGTACAGAACTGATCACTCATCAGGTCCAGGCCAATAAAATCTGGTCTGGACCTGCTGATCACCCTCAGCCAATGGTTGTTTTCCCCTAGCAATGTTTTGTAAACATTGCTAGGGGAAGTGCTGCTCTCTCCCTCGTGTCGGTCTTTTCGTTCCTGACCGAGAGGTAGAGAGCATCTAACTGTGAGTTACACAACAGTACACTGACACCAGGTCACATAGGTACACATTTAACCCCCCGATCACCCCCTGATCACCCCCCAAATTAAACCTTTCACTGCCTGTCACTGTGTCACTCAGTACAGCAATCAGATTTTTTTTTGATCGCTGTACAAGTGTCATTAGTGACTAAAATAATTGTTAGGGTAATTAGCCTTAGGCCCTAATAAGTCTAGGGACCCCCCCTAACCCCCCCCCCAATAAAGGTTTAACCCCTTGATTACCCCTGTCACCAGTGATCACAGTAAAAGTGTCACGGGTGACGCAGTTTAGCTAGTTTATTTTTTATAGCATCAAGGCACCCGCCATATTTTTTGCAATAAAGTTTTAACCCCCTGATTGCCCGGCGGGTGATCAAAGTTTGGTTTTAGCGCCAGATAGGGTCTGCGTCGCCCCAGGCAGCGTCATATTAGTGCCAGTAGCGCTAACACCCACGCACGCACCATACACCCCCCCCCTTAGTGGTATAGTATCTGAACTGATCGATAGCTGATCTGGTCAGATCTATACTAGCGTCCCCTGCAGTTTAGGGTTCCCAAAACCGCATTGTTAGTGGGATCAGCCCAGATACCTGCTAGCATCTGCGTTTAGCACCTTCGCCCAGCCCAGCCCAGCCCAACCAAGTGCAGTATCGATCGATCGATCACTGACACAAAACACAAAAACACATAACTGCAGCATTCGCAGAGTCAGGCCTGAACTCTGCGATCGCTAACAGTTTTTTGGTAACGTTTGACTGTCGCTAACAGGTCAGGTGCTTTTTTTCCTGTGAATCTTACCACTGTACCCCTAAATTTAGAGCCCAAAATGGCAAATCGAATGTACGGTGATGAAGAGGCCTACTTGTTTATGAGCCTGTCAGATAGTGATGAGGAGGTCACGCATCTGTCAAATTGTAGCTCATATGATCCTGTAGACGACAGTGGCTCCCTGACAGATAGCTCTGACAACAGAGTTGTGGTCCCTGCTAGGGTCAGGCGTACCAGACCCCGATCTTCTGCTGTCGCTGAGGTGCAAGAACCGCAGGGCTCTCGTATGGGGCAGAGTAGTACTAGCGCCGCTATTCCTTCTGGTGATCTGGCAAGCACCAGCGGCCTAATGCATCCTGGACATACATCCAGCACTGCAGTAACACTTGGTGACGTGGCGAGTCCCATAAGTGAAGTTCAAGCTGGCGAAGTGGCAAGCACAAGTAGTGTCCCGCTGCCACCAAGAAGAAGACGACAAAGACAGGCCCCTCGTGCCCATAGTGCCCTTCCTGCTGCTTTCGCCAATCCTGATTGGGTCCCCACTACTTCTGCAGCACCCGTACTTCCCCCATTCACTGGCCAACCCGGCGTTCAGGTGGAAATAGTTGATTTTACGCCACTGGATTTGTATTCACTGTTTTTCACAGAAGATCTCTTTAGATCTATTGTGGACCAAAGCAATTTATATGCTGGTCAACACATCGCCGCTAATCCCCACCTGTCCCTTGCCAGAGATTGGAAGCCAATTACGGTTTCCGAATTTAAGATCTTTCTGGGCCTTACCCTCCTCATGGGCATTACTAAAAAGAGTGAACTGCGGTTGTATTGGTCCACGCGCCCAATTCCCTATATGCCCATTTTCTCTGCCTCCATGTTCAGGACACGATACTAGCAGAACTTGCGGTTCATGCATTTTAGTGACAATCAACTCTGTTGTCCTCTAGGAGACCCTGGATTCGATCGGCTCTACAAAATTTGGCCCCTCGTAAGCCACTTCAACGAACGGTTTGCAGCCTTATATAATCCCCAGCAAGTTGTCTGCGTTGATGAGTCCCTGATTAAGTTTTCTGGTCGCTTGTCATTCAAACAATACCTTCCCAGCAAGCGTGCCAGATACGGGGTCAAGATGTATAAGCTCTGTGACAGGGCAACAGGCTATACATCTAGCTTTATGGTTTACGAGGGAAAAGACAGTCACGTAGAGCCGGAGAATTGCCCTGATTACATAGGGAGCGCTGGTAGGATAGTCTGGGAATTGGTGTCACCCTTATTCGGAAAGGGGTACCACTTGTACGTGGACAATTATTACACAAGCGTGCCACTTTTTAGTCATCTTTTTGATTATGGAATTGGCGCATGTGGCACCATGCGACCTAATCGCCGGGGCTTGCAGAATCCTGTCTTAGTCGGGGGGAGAGAGCCTGCTTACAGTGTAATAATTTGTTAGCAGTGAAGTGGAGGGATTCACGGAATGTTTTCGTTCTGTCCACGCATCACGCAGACACGGCAGTCCAAATTCCTACGGTGACTGGTGTTGTGGAGAAACCCCTCTGTATCCACGAGTACAACCTTAACATGGGAGGGGTGGACCTCAATGACCAGTTGTTGGCGCCGTACGTAATTACCCGTAAGGCCAGACGCTGGTACAAAAAAGTGTCTGTTTATTTGTTTCAATTGGCTTTGCTGAATGCTCATGTGCTATACAGAGCTTCAGGACGGACTGGATCCTTCCTAAAATTCCAGAAGGAAATCGCCGAAGCCCTTTTGTTTCCAGACGGTGCTTTGCCCCACCTTCCCAATGCAAATGCAGTGAGCCGGCTGTATGACAGGCATTTTCCTTTTATCCTCTCTGGTACCCCTGCCCAAAAAACTCGCCAAAAAAGATGTCGTGTCTGCAGCAAACTCGGATTTAGGCGTGACACCCGCTTTTATTGTCCCGACTGTCCTGACCAACCTGGTCTCTGCATTGGTGAATGTTTCAAACGCTACCACACACTAGTTGAGTATTAGCGTAGGGTACGGCACCACACAGTCCTAGGCACACTAACACAGGGTTTCGGAAGATGTGATGGCCATCACATTTTGAGAGACCATAATCTGCAATGCTCAGTTTACAGTTTTTATAAAAGTGAAAAAAGGTGGGAAAAAAATAAAAAAACTCGTACAAAAACACAAAAAAATATAAAATAAAAAACCCAAAAATAGTTGTGGTTGTATTTTTCTCCTCTCTTTGTTGTTCTCTTATGTTCACTCTCTACTGTCCACTCACTATTGTTCTATATCTATTCTCTCTATTTTTACAATTTTTTTTATAGTATTTGCTTTGCAGGTATGGTATGTTATACTGTAATGTTTGTTTTATTGTTAACCATCATTTGCTTAGCAGGTACGCCATTCAGTTGCAGCGCGGATTTATTTAGCGTGACAGCAACAGCATTTGCTCCCACGATATATAAAGCCGCGACTCCAACACTGTAGGAGGTGATTTCACCACCACAGTTAAAAAAAGAGCATATATGCCGAAGCATGGGGGCATTAGGGGCGGAGGAGCGATTTTGCTCCTAATGCCGCATACATACGATCGAAATTCCGTCGGAAGCTTGCCCGTGGAAAAGTTCAACCTGTGTACGCGGCATAACTTTTTTTGAGGGAAGATGCCCCCATGCTTCGGCATATATATTTTTTAGGCACAGGTTGCGTTCATTTATTTTTTACTGTTTTTTTATTTTTTGGTATTTGCTTTGCAGGTATGGTATGGTAAGATCTTACTGTTAAAATGTAATGTTACTTTGTTTTAATGTTAACCATCATTTGCTTAGCAGGTACGCCATTCAGTTGCATCGCGGATTTATTTAGCGTGACAGCAACAGCTTTTGCTCCCACAATATTTAAAGCCACGACTCCAACACTGTGTGAGGTGATTTCACCACCACAGTTAAAAAAAGAGCATATATGCCGAAACATGGGGGCATTAGGGGCGGAGGAGCGATTTTGCTCCTAATGCCGCGTACATACGATCGAAATACCGTTGGAAGCTTGCCCGTGGAAAATTCCGACCATGTGTATGCGCCATAACTTTTTATGCGGCGTACATACATGTGTGAGCGGCATAACTTTTTTGCGGGAGGATGCCCCCATGCTTCGGCATATATAACTGGTGCATGTATGCCCATCATTAAAAGTGGGTGGATGAAGGGAGGTATTCTAATGGTGGGCATACCCACCGATCAATCTTTTTTTTCGTTTAGCCAACAGGCTGCATGAAAAAAAAAAAAGTTTACAATACATGTCCACAAGAACCATCAACGTATGGTATGTTGCTGGACTTTGAATAGTTATACTAGAATGATGCCTGCGGGTTTAGGTATCATCTTGGTATAATTCTTTTCAGCCAGCGGTCAGCTTTCATTTAAAAGCAATTCTAGTGGCTAATTAGCCTCTAGACTGCTTTTACAAGCAGTGGGAAGGATTTTCTTTAAAAAGAGTACCTGTCACTAACTATTGCTATCATAGGGGATATTTACATGCCATAAGATAACAATAAAAATTATTTAAAAAAAGTAAGGAACAGTTAAAAATAAAATTAAAAAAGCAAAATAAATAATAATAAAAAAAAAAAGCATCCCTGTCCCCCCCTGCTCTTGCGCAAAGGCGAACGCAAGCGTCGGTCTGGAGTCATATGTAAACCGCAATTGTACCATGCATGTGAGGTATCGCCGCGAAGGGCAGATCGAGGGTAATCATTTTAGCAGTAGACCTCCTCTGTAAATCTAATGTGGTAACCTGTAGAGGCTTTTAAAGGCTTTTAAAAATGTATGTAGTTTGTCGCCACTGCGCATTTGTGCAAAATTTTAAAGTATGTTGTGTTTGGTATCTGTGTACTTGGCCTAAGATCATCTTTATTATTTCATCAAATATTTGGGCAATATAGTGTGTTTTAGTGCTTTAAAATAAAAAAAATTGTATTTTTTCCCCAAAAAATGCGTTTAAAAAATCGCTGCGCAAATACTGCGTGGGAAAAAAATGCAACACCCACCATTTTAATCTGTAGGGCCTTTGCTTTAAAAAAATATATAATGTTTGGGGGTTCAACTTAACTTTCTTGCAAAAAAAAAATGTTTTTATGTAAACAAACAGTGTCAGAAAGGGCTTTGCCTTCAAGTGGTTAGAAGAGTGGGTGATGTGCGACATAAGCTTCTAAATGTTGTGCATAAAATGCCAGGACAGTTCAAACCCCCCCCCAAATGACCCCATTTTGGAAAGTAGACACCCCAAGCTATTTTCTGAGAGGTATGTTGAGTACATGGAATATTTTATATTTTGCCACCAGTTGCTGGAATATGACAAACTTTTTTTTTTTTTTTTTTTGCACAAAGTTGCCACTAAATGATATATTGCTCAAACATGCCATGGGCATATGTGGAATTACACCTCAAAATACATTCTGCTGCTTCTCCTGAGTACAGGGATACCACATGTGTGAGACTTTTTGGATTGATACATGTCCCCTGGGGCAAGACCCAGGTCCCCAACACTTTTTATGACAATAACTTGCTATAAGCCTTTAAAATTAGCACTATAGATTTCTCCCATAGACTTTTCCAGGGTGTTTGCGGCTTTTCGAATTTGGCGCGAACACCCCAAATTGTTTGCTGTTCGACGAACAGGCAATGTTCGAGTCGAACATGAGTTCAACTCGAACTCAAAGCTCATCCCTACTTGTGGGCATAAAATAGGAGTATACTAAGGAGAGTTTGAAGAGCTATTGAGGAGGGCTCCCCTTGCACCAGTCCTAATAAACAAACAGAGACACATATCAGGACAAGTAAGGACAAGTAAAGTAGTAAGTTCAGTTATAAATTGGGCTACGCCACTGAAGAATTGTTGAACCAAGGAACAAACATAGCTAAAATCAGTGGGTCAGTAAGCACAATGCCAACATTCAGAGGAAAGTGACGGGTAAATACAGGGGATAAATTGATCTCTAGCAGAGATTAACTGCATAAATGGGTAATCCCACATATCTTCCCATTCCTCACCAAGGAGATCAGGGATATTGTCAATCCATTTCTCTCTGCATTGTACCATGGATGGAAGCAGAACAGGAAACATTTGTAGATCTTTGTAGATTCCAGACAGGAGCTAAATGAGTACAAACTTAATAAAAGCTCCTTTTGGTCTGGGTGGGAAAGAGTTATAGGCACTATATAAATTCACTTGATGGAGCACATAACAAGCATACAAAGTCGTAATGGGTTTCTATACTTAGGATAATGCATGCTCTGCTATTTAACTGCACCTTTAACAAGCCACTTATATTGTCAGAGGCCTAATAGTCACCCATTGCTGTAAAGTAGAAGATGCTGTTTTTAGAATGCTAACATGTGCATCAGTGACAGGAGTATCAGAATTAAGCAGTTATAGGTGGATAAATTTACAGATGCAAAAATATTTTTTGGGGTGAATTATATGCTTTATGAAAACACTACACAAGTTTTAAATAAAAATGAACTCCATCTAAAAACAGTCGTGAGATTTCCAGTCGAGAGGTTTCCTTGCAGCAATTTATGTCTTTGAAACCTTTACAGGGAATTTAAAGGTACATGGTATGTACAGGAAAAAGTATACTAAATCTTTTACCAGTGTGTCTGTGGGGACATTGGGAAAATACTGTATGCAGCGTCAGTAACCATCAACGATCAGAAGAAATGCTGCCCTGTGGACTGCAATTGTCAAAATGGTATACAGTGTAGGTACTTTACTTCGTAAGCTCCTCTGAGGCAGCAGAGACTGACTGATTTAGACCCTGTTTACACTTAGGTGATTTAAGATCATTGGCAGAATTGGGCTAAAATTGCAGCCAAACACATGACGCATGTTTGGGTGCCATTCACCTAAATGGCACCCCAAACGCTTTGCAGTTTTGATATTGTGATTGTCACATGGCAAAACGTGCATTTGGCTCACGGACAAAATGTGGTCTTCGAGATTCTTTTCCCTGACAAACACGCATAGGGCAGCCAATTCAGGTTACTGGTCTTCCTTATGCGTGACACGTGGAATTGCATTAAAAAATCGCCCACACAAAATTGCAAGCCGGAATTCCTGCTACGTGAAGTGTGAACGGGGCCTTGGCGTATTTTGAAAAGCACTGTGTATAAGATAAGTGAAATAAATACATGACAAACATAACTATAATACAGCTAATGCTAAAGATTATGACTTGTTTTACCATACATTGCAGTGCTCTGATTTTGGAGAAGTATTGATGTTTCTCGGCTAGACAAATTCAACTCTCTCTATCTCTGGCAGATATCCTGAGCTGGGTTCAGGAAAAATTGGGTACCAAATCTGAACCTGATTGACGTTAATAGGAGCTAATGTTAACCACTTGTCTACTGCCCACTTAAACCCCCTTCTTGCCCAGGCCAATTTTCAGCTTTCAGTTCAGTTTCAATTATGTGGTCATACAGCACTGTACCCATATGATATTTAATAATATAATAATAATAATAAAATAAAATTTGACTTTTCCTGCAATAATATTAACGGCAGGATATTATGATAATAAGGAGTCACTGTGGTGAGCTAATAAGACATTGAGTAGTTACTTTGGTGAGCTAATGTTTCAGTCCCTGTAGTAAATCAGCACACTTGATGGTGGGATTGGTGGGGTGAGGAAGGTAGGTATGTCATGGGGGTCATCAGGTGTGTAGGCAGGTGTAGTCTACTTTCTCCAGGGAGGTGGTTCTCAACCAGAGTGGAATTGCAGATGGAAAGGAAGTCAAATAGAACATGGCTCCTTTTTGGTTTCATGGGTCACTGGGGAAGCTATCTGGTTGGATGTGCCATCCCATTTGACTCTGGTGGCCCTCTTGGGTAAGGCAGAGTCTATTAAAAGCCCTTGGCTGCTGGGCTTGGCATGCATTTTGTGTGTGGATAGTATAGGGACAGGTCACCCATCTGTCAGGGACAGTGAATGTCGGTAAGGAGAGGTTCCAGATGAGTAGAGAAAGGATAGGGACACGCCATCCTTCCTGGAAGCCTCTCCCTTTTGGTTCGGACCAGCCAGGCCAAATTCCCCCACTCAGGAGAGATGCTCTCGGCACATCTGAGACCTGCTCTGCTATACATTGTTTTCCCGTTTGGGTGCTTTCCCAACGGGCTTGTTTCGAACTTTAACATTAATACAAGTTCTTTTTCAGCAACTGGACTGAGTGTTTACTGCTTCCGCACCACACTGCTTCCACCCACAGGTGGGCAACTTCCTTCCTGTTCCTCTTCCTAGATGTTTCATTGATGAGCCCAAGCCATCTCCAGGGGGTTCAACAATGATAACCTTGAATGCCAGGTACAACCCCTTCAGTTCCATTCCATTCTATCTCATCTTGCAGCTTGATTGCAGACTACCACTCTCCCACATAGAGCAAGAGACAGCATCTGGCAGGGGACAGGGTTTTCTATTCAAGCTACCATTGCTTTAGAATAAAAAAAAACTTTAATACCTTAAACACCTTTTGTTTTGATGCACCTGCACTGCATTTTGGTGATTTAAACTTAATGCTCAACTGCGCTTTACATTTACAGATATCATGAGAGGAAAAGTTTATACTTACACCTTGGCTTTACGTAAACCTGTTGGTTTTCTCTTGTAGATCTGCATTGAATTGAAAAGCAAATCTATGAGTCTCTGGCCATTCCGACAACAAAACCGTGGATTTTTTTAGACGGATGTTGGCTCAAACTTGTTTTGCATACACACGGTCGCACAAATGTTGTTGGAAATTCCGATCGCCAAGAACGTGGTCAAGTACAACACATACGATGGCACTATAAAAGGGAAGTTCAATACCAATCGTGCAAGTAGGAATTTGGTGAGAGACGATTCACGCTTTTCAGCCTCATGCTTTTCAGTCCGTTACAGCGTGACGAATGTGCTATCTTCATTACGAACGCTAGTTTTACCAGACCGAGCACTTCCTTTTCATACTTGATTCAGGGCATGTCTGGAATTTTGTGTGTCGGAATTGTCTACACGCGATCAGAATTTACGAGAACGGAATATGTTGTCGGAAAATTTGAGAACCAGATCTCAAATTGTTGTTGCCGGAAATGTCTGATGGAGCCTATTGTAATAATTTTTCCATGGCTCAATTCCAGGATATATGTTCTATTCTGCCGCTGAGCCAAATTCATGATGGTGTGAGAGAATGCATGCTGGAGAGATTACACTGCACACCCTGGTCAGTACAATGCTCCTTCTCAACAGGAAGCCCTTTATTCAAGTTACAGCTTTTATAGCCAAAGTGACATAAGCAAACGTCATCACATATGGGTGCATCTGATTGGTTCATCCACATATGGTGTTCTCTTGTGACGTTTATTCTTAGCCGCATTCCACAGCTCAGCGCCATCTTCCCTTTGCTCGATTGGAGGGGTAGAAGTTGGTTACGAGTAGAGTAGAAAGGAGGGGGTTAAAAAGAACATATGGTTTTTTCATCTATATATAACTTGGTCAAGAAAAATACCACTGTCTTGTCACTTGAATACTGAAATACACATATACATATATATACATACACATATACACACACACACACGTACATGTGTATATATATATATATATATATATATATATATATATATATATATATATATATACATACACATACACATCGCAACAAAAAAAATAAGTAAAATAATAAAAGAAAGGAATGCAATATTTGAGTGGTTAAAAGAGAAAGATAACATAGACATTTTATTTCACTCCATAACACTACTACACGACCAAATGCTCCCATCGAACATTTGTTGTCAGAAATTCCAAGCCTGTGTATGCGGCATTAACATTGAGGTCTGTGAACTCTTCATGTGACATCACTAATTGACTCGTTTCTCTTACATAGATTGAGTGAGTCACATGCTCCTCCATATCTAGAAGTACATTTCCTCCAGCTCCTGGCACCAAATGAAGTGGAGGGTGGGCAAAAAAAAGGTAATTATATACCGGGGAGGGGTGAAGGAATAGGTGAAGGCTGAACAAGCAAATAGTATGGTGTGCTTTAAGCACCTCAGCTAACACCTGCCAAGTGTACATGGTGTTGTGCTTTCTTAAGGTTATTTTAACCGCACAGTAAAAGTATATTGAATTCTTTGATAACGAAGACGTTTTTAAATACATGTCAATCTATATGACATAGTCTATATTATGAAACGTATTCACGGAGACGTATAATCATACAAAATAGCTAATTTATTTATTGACAAAAATATGGATATTTACATGACATTAGAATACCAGTTGCGTTACATGAACACATTGCGATTCATTAAACTACCCCCAAAATGGGCATGCAATACCTTTGATCTGTGTGTCATGGCCAGTTCTCAAGATAACTTTATACAAAAAAGACAATGAAACGAAAGCGTCTATTTCATATATCAACCTGTTACTTTACTGCAGGTAAGTAAGAGGCCAAAATATGAAAATTTATTGGGCAGCTTTGTTCTGTCATTGGAAATATGTAAAATATGAAAATATAAAAATTGTACTCTTTACAGAAAAATCGACCAGTTATTGATTATGAGACCAGACCATGATTACACGATATACAACTTCAATATTCCTACAGAACAACAATATATTTCTGATAAAATAAAATGGCATAATTACCAATTCCAAAATGGCCATTTGCAGATGACCAGAGTTAATAAGCAGTGCTTCTATGGCCCTTCATGGGATGACAAGATGCCTTTATGCATCGTCCTAATGTGCCCCTCCCCCTCTGGGTGGGGTCTTCTTCCTCCTGATCTTCATTTTGGAGTCATCTTCCTTGAATGATCTTGATTTGAATGATCTTTATTTTCATTGAATGATCTCTGAATCATCCCTCCTTTCTCATGGGCTATCTCTCTTATATTACTCAAAACAATAGGACCATTAAATTACCCTAAGTCCTGCCCATCTGACAGCTGTCCTTAATTCATTGGCCCCTGCTCTCTATGGGAGTTCCTGACAAGACATGTCGGGTTCCTATTGGCTGACGATTTTAATCATTTACTCTGGGCTTTGAGAACCTCAAGTAATATCACTTTCAACCACTAGGTGTCTCACCTTTATTGTGAGATTATCTGTACGATAATTTTATATTATTGGGGAGACTTATATTATTATTATTAGCTTATTATTATTGGTAACTTCTATGTATATATCTCTGATAACTTTATGTTTCATCAGATCCAATTAGTATATCTTTGATCCCTACATAACATAAACGTATATTCCCCACAAACATTCTTCTAAGCATGCATAAGCTTATATATCCCAATCAATGCAAAATAATTGTCAATGTGTATACATTAATCATTTTGATATGTGTTTGATGAATTTGTGTAACAGGTACATTCACATTTTTATAATCACGATTTGACATCTTTGATAATGTGGGTTAGCTTCCGTAACACTTCTATAAAAACTAATTTCTTATATATCTTATTTCTTTTACAAAATTCTATATTAGCATTTGCGATGACCATCTTTTTTCTTCGGTCCCAAGATGTCATCGGTAATCTGAACATTAATTTTCATGTCAACGTTAAAAATATACTCTTAATATCAAGCGTATCTATAAGATAATTCTGAATAGTTTCAGTTCAGACTTTGAACTAGGCATCACTCAAGGATATTTTAAGAATGACACAGCGTGTCCAACACCTCTTCACTTTACACAATGGTTCTCGATGTGAGATGAACTGGGTTTCTCTGCTATTGTCTAATAGACAGCTGAGACAAATACTGCCTGTTTACTTTAGGACAACCTTATTTTCTAAAACAATGGGAGTTATTTTACTTCAATGTGATCATAGCCCAGTTGAGTATCTGTGAAAACGTTCCCGATGGCAGTATAACTAACCAAGAGTGATACACTGTAGTAGAGTCTTCCTGTTTATTCACCAAAGTTTAGGACAAAAATCATTTGTTCTGTGAGGAAGGTGGTCATTGTTTCAACTTTCACTTAAGCTTGTAAAAGTTTATAGATAACCAATTCAATTGTTAGTGTCCTTGATGCTTTTCAAACGTGGGCTAAGATGTGTTTTTTTCTTCACTGACTTAATGACTTCCATATACAACCGTTTACCTCAAATTTGAGGTTTAATGGCCTTTTCATATTTTTGCTGAAATATTAAATATATTATTATAATTCGCGCCAAAATGTACGACAATGGCATTATGTTAATTGCATTATGGTGATTGCATTATGTTAATTGCATTATGTGATGGCATAAAGGCCAGCAAATCCATCGTACCAGATAAATTAAATAAACTGCTTGGATGAGTGTTTAAGGATAATCAAAATGTCCAGTAGAGTTTGATTTACTATCATCAGTTATATTACTAGTTATGTTAACAGTCTATACTTAGAGATTTAAATTACTATCCCACTAGAAACTATAGAAAAGTTTCTGTTTGCCTGGAGTCCTCCTTTAAGCCAATCTCAGTCTGTGAAAGTTGTTACTGTAGCGTCTGTAAATCACTATTAGTACAGCACTCTTGAATTCATTCATGCATAACAATAAACCTTCCCCTAGAATAACAGATGATAAAATGTAAGTGCTCTTTTCTGCAATAGATGAGTCACATTTTATCCACAGGTAGTCCGCCATAATTATCCAGTCAAGGAGTGCAATAAATAAAATCTGCTCTGTTTTATTTTCCTTGCCTTTATTTATTTATATCGTGACTAGTGAGACTCTCGTCTACCTACAGAGATCCAAAGAAATTTTAGACAAAATAAAAAATAATTATAATAAAAGTCATAAAAAAACAAGAGATGAATCGCATTCCTTCTGTTTTTGTTCTTATTAAAGCAAGCCTTGCATAATGTGAATGTTATTTAGACATTGCTAAATAAGGCACTGCTTAGTAACAGAAAAAGGACATTTCTATCATGATAAGCGCCAATCACTATACAGTGTATTTATATATACAGTACAGACCAAAAGTTTGGACACATCTTCTCATTTAAAGAGTTTTCTTTATTTTCATGACTATGAAAATTGTAGATTCACACTGAAGGCATCAAAACTATGAATTAACACATGTGGAATTATATACATAAAAAAAAGCGTGAAACAACTGAAAATATGTCATATTCTAGGTTCTTCAAAGTAGCCACCTTTTGCTTTGATTATTGCTTTGCACACTCTTGGCATTATCTTGCTGAGCTTCAAGAGGTAGTCACCTGAAATGGTCTTCCAACAGTCTTGAAGGAGTTCCCAGAGATGCTTAGCACTTGTTGGCCCTTTTGCCTTCACTCTGCGGTCCAGCTCACCCCAAACCATCTCGATTGGGTTCAGGTCCGGTGACTGTGGAGGCCAGGTCATCTGGAGCACCGTAAGACAGTTCATTTACACTGCGATTTACCCTATTTTGCTTACTACCTATTCATTCATTGTAAGAGTCCTACTTATGTGTGTCTGTATTAAAGTTTTTACCTAAATACTACACCATAGAAGTCTCCTTTCCTCCTTCCTGGGCACGGGCTGGAGATTTTTCCTCTCCCTCCCTCTCTCCCTTCCCCTCTTTTAGCGATCAGTTGTCAGCTGAGTGATCATGGAGATATAAGGAGAGAAAAAGTGCATTATCTATTTGGGCATCCCAACACCCATATGGTGGAAGATATTACATTGATGTGCCTACATTTCATACTTGTAAGGTGAGAGTTCTGGGAGACTGGTGGAGGAGAATCACTATGGTTTATTACTACAAATAAGAATTATTGGCATCAGGAATTTGGAAACATTGGAGGACCCACCCTCTCATCAAATTTATGGGACATTTATTTATCTTCTGCATATACTGTACCATCATTGCATTATTGAACCATTCACGATTGTGTACATTGGTGCAATTCTGTGGCACTACTAGCACACTTTTTTGCAGTTTTACATCGGTTTGCAGGTTTTTGCATCATTTGGAGTGACTTTATCTGCACAGCAGCACTTTATGTATATGTATATTGAATCACTTTTATACATTTGATCTTTGTTACGTGTGTCTACATATCTGATCTCCGTCACGTGTGCCTCAATAGCTGGGTATTATTAAATCGCTAGCACTTTATCACTTATTTATGGTGATAGGATCGTGTGTTTACATATATTCATTTACTTTAGCGCAGAATCGTTTATTTATTCGTTTACTCACTTTTGTTGCTGGCGGTTTAATATTCGGACACATTTTTCATTATTCTGAGATTTATATATGTCCGAATAATCGAATTACAATATAAATAAATTTTACTGAATGCTCTGAATAACGTAATGAAATTCGTCTGAATTTCAGAAATTCGTCTGAATTTCAGAAATTCGTCTGAATTTCAGAAATTCGTCTGAATTTCAGAAATTTGTCTGAATTTCAGAAATTCGCACTGAAATTATAATTACATTTTACATTGAACTCCAGTCGAATTTAAAGACTTATGGCCCAGATTCACAGAGCGATTACGCCTGCGCAACAGGTGATGCGCGTGCGTAAGTCGAAATGTGCGCGTGCGTTTCGATGCACGGCATCCCGAGAACGAGATACGCAAAAAATCTATTTTTTTTTGTCCCGCGTAATTTCGTTAGACTGGCGCATCCATCCGCGCAAACGTGCGCTAGACAGACCATTGATTTGCTAGTCAAATATGCTAATGAGGGACTTACGGGGATCCACAAAAGAACGTTGGGGCAGCGCAGGCTACGCAGTGTGCGCAACAGCAAAATGTCCTGTCTAAAATTAGAGCATATAAAAGCTGGTCTAAAAAGAGAAAAAAAAGTCTACTTGTTAGATAAAGCAACACTGTTAGTGAGGAGCTCAGCAGTCACACGTGTTGCACAACAATCTGTATGCCAACATGCCAGGGGCATCGTCGCACATAGCTATACTACTGACTTTAGATGAACAAAGAAGGATGAGGGCACAGAGGATGGCACGGAGGATGGCACGGGAGAGGATATACCGCACCCGCATAGACCTGTTTGGCATGAGTGATTCAGAGGTGTATCGCATCTTCAGATTCACCCCTCATGTCATCCTGGAATTAACCACAACCCTGCAGGAGGACATCACCAGCCCAACACAACGCTCACATGCAGTGCAGCCACTGGTCAAGGTCATGGCAACACTCCATGTCCTTGCCAGTGGCTCTTTTCAGCGTACAAGTGGAGTGGTGGCTGGGATGTCACAATCCTCCATGAACAGATGTGTGCACCAGGTTGTCCCTGCAATCCTCAGATGCATGGCCAACCAAATCATCAAACCCACCACTGAGGACCTGAAGGCAATGACAGATTTCTACAGAATTGCCAGATTCCCACGCACCGTGGGGGCCATTGATTGCACACATGTGGCACTCCAGCCCCCCCAGGAGACAGAGCACATGTACCGCAATCGGAAGCATTGGCATTCCATCAACGTACAGGTGATAGTCGATGCCCAAGGCCTCATATGGCACGTCCGCGCCAAACACCCAGGGTCCAGCCATGACAGCTACATATACAATCAATGCCACATCCGAATGGAATTCGATCAGAACGTGTATGGGGACACCTGGCTGGTTGGTGAGTGACATGGGAGTCAGGCATGACTATCCCCTCCCATGATGCACACATCACAAGGGGCACATGCATGACTAACATCCTCCTGTCTTTTCCCTTACAGGTGACTCTGCATATCCACTGGGACCCCATCTCATGACTCCTATCCGGAACCCTCAAACCCCAGGAGAGGAAAGATACAATCAAGCACATGCCCAAACACGAGCAGTGGTGGAGCGCACCTTTGGCCTCCTAAAGTCACGTTTCCGATGCCTGGATAAGTCTTGGGTTACCCTCTTGTATTCCCCAAACTTCGTGTGCCAGATCATCGGTGCATGTTGCATGCTGCACAACTTCGCAGAAAGAAAGGGCCTGCAGATTGGCCTACGTGATGACCTGACCCCTGAACCAGACAATCCCCCCCTAACCGAGGCTACCCCGTCTTCTGAGGGAAGAGCAGCCAGGAGACAGCTCACATTGGGCATCTTTGCACGTTAAACACACACATTAATCATGGCACAATGAGAATGCATGCATGCACACCACTGTGGTCCCTAGCACACACACCCCACATCCACATCAAATTGGATTGGCACCAGTCCACCATGCTGGACTTGTGAGCAGCAACGCCACGCCAAGGCTCCAATTATATCACTGTACATTCATACACCATTCACACGGACCTGGGGATGACTTCTCCCTGGTCCTGGGGAACCCTTCTCCACCAAAATTGAGGGTGACACCCCTTTTCCAGCAGGAATGTCACCCCCACATTCAAACAGCATTCACAACCCAAAAAAAAAAAATTACCTGCAAAATCATAAATTTCCCAGCAAAAAAAAAAAAAAGGGGGAAAAAAATAATTATTGCCCTTTACGTGAGCCACGCCTGGGGCGCCCCCGGCCACGGCCCCGGCTCCTCAGGGGAGACTCATGGGGGAGGGGTAAAACCGGGAAAGGAGGAGCAGCCCCTGATCTCTGCCCACCTGGCGGCCTGCCCTCCAAGGCCACGGCTATTCTGTCCAGGGCAGCACCAAGTGTTGCCGTGTTGGCCTGGATAGCCAGGGTAAGGGCCCTCACATCCTGCCCAACGCCTGCTGATGTAGTCTGCAGGTCGTTTAGGCAGGTTGTGAAAGCCCGGGAGTGGGGGTCCAGGTTCCCCAGCGTATCCTTGATGGAGGACAGGCTCTCCTCCATCCGCACCAATGTCTGGCTGACCTGTCCCAGATGGCGGGTCTGGAGGAACTGGTCCCTTCTCAGAGTGGCGGGCAGGAGATCGGCCAACCCCCTGGTGTTCTGGGATGAAATCCTGCCTCCAGCTGATGCTTGTGGCCGGGGAGAAGGGGAGGCCCTTGGGAGGGGAGCCATGTTGGGGGAGGAGGGGGGGGCTCCCCCTTAGGGAGAGCTTCCTGCTGCCAGCCAGAGGGGAAGAGTCCTCAAAAACCAAATGTCCAGTGCCTGACATGGACTCCTCCTCCTCATGATTCTCCTCCTCCTCATGATTCTCCTCCTCCTCATGATTCTCCTCCTCCTCTTGAACCTCCTCCGCGGACTCCGGCCTTGTTGGGGGGGCCTCATTAGGCTGCTGTCCTGGGGATGGTGCGGTCAGGCCAGATGGCCCTGCACCCTCCTGCACATCTGTGGATGACACAAAACATTCACAGGTTGGAGGATCCACACACTTGCCACATATTCCCTTTCACCCCCCTCCCCCACACATGCTACACACCTGATATTAAAAAAAATACTTACCTGACACCACGGGCTCCGGACTTGAGTCAAAGCCGGGCAGGCCCTCCACTTCATGCCGATGAAAGGTCAGGGCCACCGCACGCTCCTCCGCTGTCAGCCTAATATGGCATGGTGGGCCCCCTCCTGTGCCCCTGGCATGGGCATGCATTCTGGCCAGCTTCTGTTTGACCAGACTCCGGAGGTCATTGATTTTTTTGTCAATCCCAGACCGGGTCCGTGTCTCCCCCTCCCCCGCTGAATTGACCTGCTCAGTGATCATATCCAAAATCTCCCTCCTCCTGGCCGGGGTGGTGTTGGCACTGTCTGGGCCGTGGAGGAAACGCCCATAATCGCTAATGGCCCGGGCAAGAATTCTTTTTTCCCCCACAGTAAAATTGAGCTTTCGCTTTCTCTCTGTCATACTTCCAAAAAAACTCACTCCCAGTCAACAAAAATCACTCACAAAAACAAGCACAACCAATCAAGCAAGAACACACACAAAGAGAAAACTAACACCCAACAAAACACACTAGCACTCAGCAAGAAACAGTCACAAAAACAAACAGCAAAAAAACAGCAAGAAAACAAACGAACAGAAATATATCAATCAAACAAACAGTCTCTCAAACACTTATCAAAAAACACTTTCAAAGATCTACTAACAAACACTTGATCACACGAACACTAATCTGACAACTACAAAACACAACGCAAGGAACAACAGGACAAAAGCACTTGGTTAAAGGGGTGTTCCACCCAAAAATATGACCCCTTCTTAATCCACTCCTCACCCCCATACATGCCACATTTGGCATGTAATTTTTTTGGGGGGGGAGTGGGGGCTTCAGTAGGAGTGGGACTTCCTGTCCCACTTCCTGCTTCCGCCGAGGGGCAGGTTAGGCGATTAAGCTTAATCGCCTACACCAGCCCCCTCCCTGTAGACGATCACATGGGACACTGACAGGTCCCATGCGATCGCCTCTCCAATCAGCGGCGAGCCGCGCCGCGCACGCATGCGCAGTACGGCTCGCGCATGCGCAGTGGGTGCCCGGCCGTGAAGCCGAAGGCTGTCACGGCTGGGTGCCCACAGACAGGATGGAGACGCCGGCCGGGGAGGGGGGCAGAGGAGCGGAGCCCCGGTCGGCGCGTCGCTGGAACGCAGGAGCAGGTAAGTGAGTGTTTATTAAAAGCCAGCAGCTACACTTTTTGTAGCTGCTGACTTTTAATAAACACCATTTTTGGCTGGAACACCCCTTTAAATGGGAAGGGACAAAGGGATGTACTTTTGCAATGCAAGTGCGTTTGTGTCTGTCTATTTATGCTGTTTGCGTAGTTCACAACGTTGCCCTAGTCCATTTCCAATTTCAATGATTGCGCCGCTCCCGAGTTGTGAGCATGCACACAGCGGAGCTGCCCATGGTCTCCTTCAAGCGCGCATGCGCGAGCCGGCCGGCCCTTCATTTGCATGGGGTCACGGCTCATTTCAATGTAACACGCCCACGTCCTTCCCAATTTGTATTACTCCGCCTTACGCCTCTGAAAAAACGTTACGTATGCACAATTTTCTGCGCAAAAGCTACGAGAATAGGGTGATTACGCGGCAAAATTGCGCAAGTCTAACGTAAAGGCGGTGCGCTACGCCGGTCCAATAATGCGCAGATGTACCTGAATCTGGCCCTGTGTGTGTTATTAGAGTACCATTTCGAAATATTGCTGTTTTTGTTAAGCCAAAGGTGATTTAAAGAGTCATTGTAATCCATTTGATGAAGATTTGAATTAGAAACAATATAACATTTTCGTTTAGACTAATTAAAAAATGTATCGATTTGATCGTTTTGAATCTAAAAACATTGATAAAAAGAAAGTTCCAAAATTCCAAATACGAATTTACGAAAATTAATTCCGAAAACAAATCGAACGTATCAACCTAATTTAACTAATCAAAATTACTAGATTGTCGAATAAAAACTACAAAAAAAAAACTTCATGCACATGTCTTGTTTAGACATTATTGGCTGTGTGTTGAGTTATTTTAAGTGGACAGCAAATGTGCACTGTTATACAAGCTGTACACTCACTACTTTACATTGCAGCAAAGTGTCATTTCTTCAGTGTTGTCACATGAAAAGATATAATAAAATATTTACTCATGACTATCACTGTATTTAATGTGGTCTACTGAAGTGATTTTCAGCATTCCCAGGGGCCCCCTGGATTTCAAATATGGATACTTATACTGTCAAGCTGTTGGCAAAAAAAGACAAATCCCAGAGAACAATTTTAAGTACCAGGGCAGAAGACAAGAAATGTGGTCTAAAAAATGGGTCACAGTTAATAATCGGAACAGGTGAGTAGATGTAACAAAGCCACAGACAGGTTGAGGAACAAGCCAAATCTGTAATGGAGGTCAAGTATATGCAAGTTGCAAGATTCCAAGTCACAGGTATACTTCTGAACATTATTCAACATTGACCCCAATAGGATTCATTCTCTGATAGCGAGTTTGATGGCACTGTAATCAACATAATGATGCTACAGTATCCTTGCACGCAATAAGGGCTCATTTACACTTGAAGTTGGGTAGCGGTAAAAGCATGCTGTTGAACTGCATTTTTGCTGCTCCTTAACTCTGCAGGGTGCAGGTCTTTTGTTTTCTGTAATCTGTAATTTGATGCCTTTTGGAGACTTTTCCATCTTTCCTTGGCTTCGTTATGCACATTAATACAAATTTTTACCTGGGCTGCCCAAACTTTCGATCCCCACTGAATATAGCGGTGCTCATGCGTTTACATACCCTGGCAGACTTCATGATTTCTTGGCCATTTTTCAGAGAATATGAATGAAAACACAAACACATTTCTTTCACTCATGGTGGAGTTTGGCTGAAGCCATTTATTATCAATCACATGTGTTACTCTGTTTAAATCATAATCACAACAGAAACTAGCCAAATGACCCCGATCAAAAGTTTACATACCCCCGTTCTTTATACCGTGTATTGCCCCCTTTAATGACAACTTGAAGGCTTTTGTGGTATTTGTGGATGAGGTTCTTTATCTTCTCAGATGGTAAAGCTGCTTATTTCTCTTGGCAAAAAGTCTCCAGTTCCTGTAAATTCTTGGGCTGTCTTCCATGAACTGCATGTTTGAGATCTCTCCAAAGTGGCTCAATGATATTGAGGTAAGGAGACTGAGATAGCCACTCCTGAATCTTCACTTTATTCTGCTGTAGCCAATGGCAGGTCGACTTGGCCTTGTGTTTTGGATCATTGTCATGTTGACCATGAGTGAAAGACAAGTTTATCATTCATAACCTCTGAAAAATGGCCAAGAAATCATAAATTCTGCCAGGGTATGTAAACTTATGAGCACAACTGTATATATATTATATATATAGAATATGGAGGTTGCCAGCATTAATATCTTTTTTTTTAAAATGCTGTTGATTTTATGTCTTTAATACAGTCTTTAATACAGATCAGGAGTCCTAACTTCACATCTCTAGTGTTGTTCTGAGCCAATGGATCAAAGTTTGAAAGTTATGTTATCGTATACAGGATCGGAATTTCCGATGGAAAAAGTCAGATAGACTTTTTCCATCGGATTTTCCGATCGTGTGTAGCCTTTACATAGAGAACATGTTCTAGATTTTTTCGATGGAATTCCGTTGGAATTCCGATGTGATTTGGCCGGGCAAAAGCCTAATCGTGTGTGTACGCGGCATCAGGGACAGCCAGACAGTTTGTGTTCCTAGGAAGTCATCAGTGGCATCCTATACTGTATGTATTTTTCTCAGTCCAGTTTCCCTGGGAATCAGATATAATGCATGTGTAACTAATCTTTCTATAAAAGCAAACATAAAGTAAGCACAGTTATTCTATGTTACAATGTGGACTGACAGCCTTTTTACAGGTCACTATGCAAATAATTAAAAACACTAAAACCTGACAGGTTAATTGAATGAGATCCTTTTAAAACCGCCTAGCAGAACCCAGTGATAATCCTCTTATTTGAGACTTTATTTAATCTGGTCTCCTTTACAAATGAGCACTAAAGCAAATATTCTCCAAATGCACTCAATTTAAAGAACTTCAAATTCAAAATTATTCATGCATTTTATTACATTTTTGTGCTGAATGTCATTTGGTTTAAATCACATTCCGTGGCTGCAGTTCAGTTCTTGGACCATGTAAACAATACAGCAATGAAACAATGACTCATGCCGCCTTATTTAATAACATTTTTTAAAGCCTTATATTAGGCTTAAAGGGAAAGTAAAATGTTTATAAACTTTTATATATATCTATATATATTTATATATATATATATATATATATATATATATATATATATATATATATATATATATATATATATATATATATATATATATATATATAGATATATATACAGCTTTTTATAATATTAACACAAATGATATAACACCAACTCTCCACCTGTCAAATGATTTCTGAAGGGTGCTCTGAATGTGTATTGCTCTTTAACCACTTAAGACCCGGACCATTATGCAGGTAAAGGACCTGGCCCCTTTTTGTGATTCGGCACTGCGTTGTTTTAACTGACAATTGCACAGTCGTGCGACTTGGCTCCCAAATAAAATTGCCGTCCTTTTTTCCCCACAAATAGAGCTTTCTTTTGGTGGTATTTGATCACCTCTTCGGTTTTTATTTTTTGAGCTATAAACAAAAATAGATCGACAATTTTGAAAAAAAATCAATATTTTTTACTTTTTGCTATAATAAATATCCCCCAAAAATATATAAAAAATCATTTTTTCCCTCAGTTTAAGCCGATACGTATTCTTCTACTTATTTTTGGTAAAAAAAAAAAAAGGCAAAAGGCATTTATTGATTGGTTTGCGCAAAAGTTATAGCGTTAACAAAATAGTGGATAGCTTTATGTCATTTTTATTAATATTTTTTATTTTAACTAGTAATGGCGGCGATTAGCCAACACATCGGACACTTTTGACACATTTTTAGGACCATTGTCATTTTCACAGCGAAAAGTGCTATAAAAATGCACTGATTACTGTGAAGATGACATTGGTAGTGAACGGGTTAACCACTAGGGGGCGCTAAGGGGTTAATTGTGCCCTAAGGGTGTGATTATTACTGTAGGGGGGCGTGGCTTGGCTGAACGTGTAAAGTCACTGATTGTCGTTTCCTATAGAAGGGAACAGACAATCAGTGACACCGACACAGAAAAGAACGGGAAAGGTGTGTTTACACTTACCTCTCCCCGTTCTTCAGCTCCTGTGACCCGATCGCGGGACACCAGTGGAGATTGGGTCCACGGGTCCCGTGGGCGCGGTCACGGAGCTTTGGACCGGGTCCACCGGCGTCGTGCACGTGACCCATGGCTGGGCACTTAAAGGGCAACGTACCTGTACGTGCCTGTGCCCAGCCGTGCCATTCTGCCAACGTATATCGGCATTAGGCGGTCCTTAAGTAGTTAAAGAACAAAGCATGTGTGAATGAGCCTTAAAGGCTTAATTCACAAAGTTACCTATTCAAGATTAAGAAGCATATTTAAAAAAATGAGATTTGAAAATTACTATCACACGGGTAAAATAAAGTTACTTATTCTCATGTTAACATTTTTAGATTAAAGACTTACGGTCACCCGAGGCGTTGAAAAAATCCTTGTTAGAGTGGAAACTAATTACCAGCAGACTAATTACATAAAAACATAATGCTGCTGTTATTAACCACTTCCATACCAGGCACTTACGCTCCTTCCTGCCCAAGCCAATTATCAGCTTTCAGCACTGTCGCACTTTGAATGACAATTGCGCGGTCATGCAACACTGTACCCAAACAATTTTTTTATCACTTTGTTCCCACAAATAGAACTTTCTTTTGGTAGTATTTAATCACCTCTGCGATTTTTATTTTTTGCGCAACAACTAAAAAAATACCGAAAATTTGAAAAAAAATAAAGTTTTTATTTTTTCTATTTTTTTTGTGAATAAGTACGTTTTCTTCTTCGATTACGGGCACTGATATGGCGGCACTGATATGGCGGCACTGATGGGCACCGGTGAGGCAGCACTGACGGGCACTGATAGGCGGCACTGATGGGCACTGGTAGGTGGCACTGATGGACACTGATAGGCGGCACTGATAGGCATTGATATGCGGAATTGATGGGCACTGATAGGCGCCACTGATGGGCACTCATGGGCAGCACTGATGGGCACTCATAGGCGGCACTGGGCACTCATAGGCGACACTGATGGGCACTCATGGGTGGAACCGATGGGTACTTATGGGTGGCACAGATGGGCACTGCTAGATGGGCACTGGGCATGGATGGGCACTGAGGGGAGGCACTCATGGACACTGAGGGGTGGCACCGATGGACACTGAGGGGTGGCACCGATGGACACTGAGGGGTGGCACCGATGGACACTGAGGGGTGGCACTGATGGATACTGAGGGGTGGTACTGATGGACACTGAGGTGTGGCACTTGTTTACCCCAGTGCCCATGTTGCCAGTCAGTGCCCATTTGTATGCACTGATTGGCATCTTTCTTTCTTTTTTACTGCCCCCTTCCTTGTTGGTCCAGTGTTGGCTTTCCTGGTGGTCTAGTGTAGGCATCCGAGGGGGGCTGGCATCCGAGGGGGGCTGTGCTGATAAACAATCAGCGCGAACCCCCCCTGTCAGGAGAGCCGCTGAGCGGCTCTCCTCTACTCGCGTCTGTCAGACGCGAGTGAGGAAGAGCCATCAACAGCTCTTCCTGTTTACATCGTGATCAGCCGTGATTGGACATGGCTGATCACGTGGTAAAGATCCTCCGCCGGAGGCTCTTTACCGAGATCGGAGATGCAGGGTGTCAGACTGACACCCCGCATCGCCGATCGCCGCGCTGCACGCCCCCACGGGCGCGCGCCGGCTTGAAATCCTGCAGGACGTCCAGTCAGGATTTCACAACCACTTCCCAGACGTCGATTGTCCATTGACCGGGAGGGAAGTGGTTAAAGGAGTTAGCATTGGAAACGTAAAGTGTTACTAAACCCACAACAGTAAAATCAGTTTGTATATGGAGTAAAGTATGCTTGTTATACTCACTGTGGAACCTATCGGGGGCTAGTCCTCTGAATTGTGTAAAAAGACTGTTTGATCTTGTCTTCTCTGATCCTCCACTTCTTCCACTATCACCTAATAATTTCCTGATAACACAGAGTCTATGGAGTCAGGCTGCACGTGCTCAGTTTCATGTGTATTACTAGAGAGGCTTTTTTTTTTCTTGGGAAGAGTGCATGTGATCAGCACAGGGCCAATCAGCACTGACCAGACCATCATGAGATAATGAAAACTCCTTCTATGAGCTTTAGCAAGGCACTGATAGAAGTCACAAGACTGCTATATACAGCTGATGAGAAAAGGTATTTAGAAGTTTATATTTACTAAAATAATAGCATTTGCATGTTCTGTGTACTGTGGGAGACCAGATATAGTGAATGCATGGTCCTGAGTTTAGTAACACTTTAAAGGATCACTAAAGGAAAAATAAAAATTTGGCTAAATAGCTTGCTTTACCTTATAGCTGTCTTGATTTCATGTCCTCATTGTCCGTTCTTGCTATGAAGCAGCTGTAATCCTTTGCTGAAATCCTCACTTCCTGGTTGTCTACCTCCATAGTAAATATCTCATTGCAGCTTCTGCACTGTGGTCTAAGCCGTGCTCGTCCCTGTTCTCTGAACTACAGCACTGCGTGTGACTGTGCATCAGAGAATTGAAGGGGTGTAAGCATTGTGTGGCTAAGACCAGACTACCTTCCCCCTTTGTTTTTCTGTTGGTGCTGCTTGCTGTCTGCAGGGTATCGCTGTGTCTGGCTGGCTGGCCGTGTGGGTGGATGGGTCAAATAACTTAAATATTCGTCGTTGGGCGGTATAGTGGGAGGTACAGTGGGCGGGCTATTCAAATCTTTGAGCAGCGCGCGCATCCTGTTTTTTTTAACTGAGCATGCGCGATGCGCAAAGCATACTGGGAAATGTAGTTCCCGGCATGACGACGACGTCGCTCTCACGAATGAGCGGCGATAATCAGGAAGTAAAAGGCAGAAACGAAACCAGCTAGATGCAGGTAAGAGATCCAATTGAATTAAATCGCTTTTCACAATTTTTTGAAAAAAATCACTCAACTATTATGAGTTTATAGGATACCGCATGTCATTTTAGCAAATAACTTTTTTTCCTTTAGTGATCCTTTAATTTACTATTATGACAGAACCATGCAGAAACATGGATGTGGTACCATAGATGAGTAGAGAAATCTCAGATGCATTCTTTAGTATTTTGTCATTATAGGTAGCTTATTCCCACATACAAATGAATATAGAGATGTATTCATTTGTGTCTTTTAAATTTGCCTGGAGTCCAGCTTTAATTTTTCCACTAGTACATCCAACCCTGTGAACACTACATCATCTCCCTTCTCACTTTAACGCCCTCCCAGCCCTTTAACAGGTTCTAAATGCTGGCTGGTGGAGGCGAGCATTCTGATCATGTGACCGCTGTGATTGTCAGTCACATGATCAGAAAGCTCCCGATCACAAACATGCGTCAGGAGTTTTCCAGTACCTGCCGGTTACTATACCAGGAGCATGCTCTCAGTGCAGTGAAGTGTTTACATAGGGCCGCATATATACACCCACTTGGCGTTAAAGCCCACTTGGAGTTAGGCCACACGTATGCGTACCTAATCACTTGTGGTTAACCACAAGCAGTGGTACTATTGACTGATAGATATTCATAGACATGTGCACAACAAAAATTTTCTTTATTTTTTGTTTCGTTTCGTCTCGTTCCGTAGATTCGTAAAGATTCGTAATTTCGTAAGACGCAAGATTTCCTATTCGGACCCGTTCGTATTTCGTAACAGTTTTATTTTCGTTTATACTGAATGATTCGTAATTCTGTTTAATTTATTTTCGTTGATTCGAAATTCGTAATTTTGTTAGATAATAATTTTGGTTTAATGGATTCATAATTTTGTACTTTTGTAAGTACATAGCAACACGCGGCTAATCCATAGTAAGATAGACTGTCTCTTAAGCCCCGTACACACGGTCGGAATTTTTGCCAACAAACTTCAAAATTTGCGTTTTCAAAAAAATCTATCGGATACAGTCTAGGAAGCAGCACGTCTCTGGTTCGAATCCTGACTATGGCACTGGTTTGAATTCTGACCTTTGAACGCTGGTTGACTAGAGGAGCTTGCATGTTCTCCCTGCGGTCTGCATGGGTTTCCCCGGGCACTCCGGTTTCCTCCCACATCAAAAGACATGCTGTAGGACGCAACAGTAATAAAATAAATAATAATAATAATAAAAAAAAAAAACATCCGACAAATCCATCTGTTTCAAAGTCCAGCTAACTCCCTTCGGACAAAAATCCACGGAAAAGTTTGTTTAAAGTCCGATCGTGTGTACAAGGCTTTACACTGTCCAATGTGACTCAGCACGAAATATATAAGCTGATTGGCTAAGATATTAAGTAAGATACATCACTCACTAACTACACTGCCCTGTGCCCTTTCGAAAGAACGATATGAGTACACAAATTTACGAATAGACAAAGAAATGGATTTACAAAACACACAAATGAAAATACGAACATACAAATGAAAATACAAACAGACAAAGGATTTTAAAATACGGAATGCAAATCGTTCATTATAGATGTTGTCATTGACCTTGGAATGGAGTGTTTCTCCTTGAAATCTGTTACACAGTGGGGGGTCTTCTGCCCTGTCTTAAGGCTAACCCCTTTAACTGGCAGAGCGGCGGATGCATATCGGGCCCTGGAGGAAGAGGACGCTAAAGACTATGACCAGGTAAAAATGTAATTTTTCTTCATGAAAAAAAACAAAATTTTTCAAACATCATTTTCAAAAATGACGTTGCGTACACACCATCATTTTTGGAAAATGATGAACCAAACGACGGCACTATAAAGGGGAAGTTCTATTTGCCTTGAGGCTGCTTTTAGCTGGTTACTTGTTAGTAAAAGACGATTACAGCGTGATGAATGTGCTTACTCCATTATGAATGGTAGTTTTACCTCCCGTCTCCTAACTTGCTTCTGGGCATGTGCGGGTTTAAAATGTCATTTTTTACGTCGTTTTGCCCACACACAATAATTTTTTATGACACAAGAAATTACATTTTGAGAAATTACATAAAAAATTCGAGCATGTTCGAATTTTTTTTGGTCGTTTTTCAGAAGACATAAAATGACGTTTTGCCCACACACGATCATTTTAAATGACATTTTTAAAAATGTCATTTTTTTTCATCACAAAAAGTGATCATGTGTACGCAGCATTAGAACAGTTCTTTAACCACATCCCTCCGGTAGTACGATATTGGGTGCGATATAAGCGACCACGGACTGTACAGCAAGCCGCTACTTTGGCCGATGAATATCTGGACTCTCGAAGGTCAGGCGAAAGCGAGCGCTATCCCCTATCTCGGCCCAGTTTACCAGCCCGACCCAATCCTCCTACCAGACCTAAGTGCTATACCTGTAACCAAACCGGTCATCTGCAGCGATATTGCCCTACTCGATCCATGAGGTACCGAGAGACTGCTCATCCATCCAGACCCTCAGCCCGACACAAAACTCCTACCAGACCTTAGTGCTATACCTGTAACCAAATCAGTCATCTGCAATGATATTGCCCTACCCGATCCACAAGGTACCGAGAGACTGCTCATCCATTCAGACCAGTGGCTCATCGCTTCCAGAACGAGCCCAACCATCGAGATGTTCAGGAAGAGTGCGGCAACATTTTTGAGGCTGATCCTGTCCAAGCTGCTGCCGGAGATAATCGGCAGCACCATCGTCAGGCAGTATCGGTTAATAAACAGCCGGCCCAGGGACTCCGCTATTCTGGGTCTACGATTACCCTCATCCAGCCTCACATAATTCCCCAGACGGCCCAGACCGGCCAGACTGTTGCAGTCAGGGTAGCAGGGGGCAAGGTGCTACGTTTATCCACCGCCCAAGTCCTTTTGGATTGGGGCTCAGGGGAGCGACAAGTGCGAGTGGCATTACCATGCAAGTTACCCACAGAAGTACTTTTGGAGAACGATTTGGGGCATTTAACTTCCTCATATGCCCCAGAGTCCGCCATGGCTGTGACCACCTGATGCCAGAGCCAACTTCAAGGCAACCCCACTCCTATGGGGACCCAGATGACTCCATGTTTGGGCTGGGAGCTGTACTAAGTCAAGTTGGTGATGACGGGAAAGAGCAAACTGGTGGCGTATCTCAGCCACAAGTTGTTACCCCATGAAGTTGGATATGCTGCCATAGAAAAAGTGTTTGGCCTTAGTTTAGGCTTTAAAGAAATTGCAGCCCTACGTGTATGGATGCTCTTTTACCGTCATGGCGGACCACAATCTCTTGATATGGCTTAATCGGGTGGCGGGATAGAATGGGCGATTACTAAGGTGGAGCCTGGCTTTGCAACCGTACAATTTTACCATACAATATGGGACAGGGCCTCAAAACAGGAAGGTGGATGGGTTATCCCAGCAGACAGACCTGGAACCTTAAGACCACTTTTCCAACATCCTCGAGTTGACCCGTTCAGGGTCTCACTGTGGCTGTTGGACTGTTTCCCAGGGGAAGTATTGTCATGGACCTTGGAATGGAGTGTTTCTCCTTGAAATCTGTTACACAGTGGGGGGTCTTCTTAAGGCTAACCCCTCCCTCCAGACGGCTCCATTGTTCTGTGTCTGGCTGTTTGTGTACATTGATTGCCCCCTGGGGCTTCTGTCTTATTACACATAGCAGCCGTTCTATTCAAGCTATCGAACCAATCCCTGCTGACCCTGTTTCAAGTCCTCATTTGCATGGCTAAGAGGACCTAATGGAGAACTAGATGTACTTTACAATTGACCAATAGGAAAGTGGTTGTTGGGGGCGGGATGTTCAAAATTCTGTATAAAAGTATGTTGCGTGCTTCCAATAAAGGTCTTCCTGTTTGAACTTATATACAGCCTGCCTGGTGTTTGTTCTGATGGATTTCGAACGGCACAACGGCACAACGTTTCGAAGGTAATTTACGTATTTTGGTTCTTTCAGCTTTTCGGATGTTCGAATTGATCACAATGTACGAATACTAACAAATTCGTACGAAAATACATTTGTTACGAACGGAAACGCACATGTCTAGATATTCGGTCAGGAAAGTACCTGAATTTGCCTTGGTTTTGGAGTGACAGAAAGATGAGCCAATCAGCCTGCTGAGGTGACAATAAATTTGTTACACTTTTCATGGTAGACTTTGCACTTCCAGCCATACTCTGTTTCCAACAGCCAGAAATATAAGAAAGAGTGTTGTGTGAATGGTCAGGGCCGAGTTGACCAAAGGGCTTGCCTTACATCTCCTGTGTAATACCCAGCAAAGTTGGAGACAGGGTGTAGAAGGATGAGGAGGAGCATTAGGTCTGGAAGATCAAAAGACAGTCTGGGTGCTGCTGACTGTGCTGGAAAAAGGTCTGCGCATGAAGCTGCAATGCAGATCAGGCACAGGAAGTTGCAGGTGCAAAAAGAAGAGCCATGGTCAAAATGAGCCAAGTCATGAACAACCTAGCAGCAAAGGTACCAAGAAACTAGCATGAGCAAGGTCAAAGTCTAAGCCAGGGTCGAAACCAGGTAGGCAGCAGAGGTCCCAAGACAGTAGGCAGAGGGTTTATTCAAATAAAATAGGTAACGCTTCCAAAAATTCCCACCACAATTTCAGAGAATAAAGTCCCAATAAATGAAAAGCAAAGTCCTCCAAACTGTCATCCTATGCTTCAGCGCAAGAAAAAGCACCAGAAATGCTTACCAGATAGTTGGACCTCAAGATAAAGGAGGTCATACCACACTTGCGTATTGTATTATCGCCATACAGGATAAGTAAAGGCACCTGTCATGCTCCTGTTCATACCATTCAAAATTCTGGTACTCCTCCAAAATGCAAAATGTAAAAGAAGGAGAAGGCTCCAGATGGTGCAGATAATCCAGTTGATTTATAGACATAAATTTAGAAAAATTACTCCTTTTGTCTGGGCCTGTTTTTAGCCCATAGGGGGAGTGGTCCCCTGCGACCTCTAGTCCAGCTGCACCATTTTCTCAGTAAATATACATACAGGGCAGCCATAAGAAACTTTGGTGCCCCTTACACAGCTTTAGGCCTGGCCCATCCCAAGCCCCCGGGGCCTGAGCCATCGACGTTCTCCAGGGTCTGCCCACTGTCCATCTCAGAAAGGAACAAAGGAGAGGTGGCAACTTGGAGCCTTCTACATCTGTATGTGCTGTACCCCCTGATGGCAGCCCTGTATACATATATACATGTATTGTAAATTATCAGAATCTATGGCACCTGATGATGTCTTTGATGTCGAAATGAATAGTGTGGAGCATATGTGCTGACAATGCTTGTCATGCACATGAATTAGCACCCTGTCTATTGGGCCATAGGTTATATTATGTGCTGCAGAGATGTCAGGGCACATAAATGCATTTCTTGAGCAAAGAGTCTTTGACTGATTATAGTTTTGCAACTGTGTAAGGCAAAGGCATGTGATGTTCATGGTGCATATCAATCTTATGACTGTCTGGTGAATAATATTAGGTGATATTTAATACAACATTAAAGAATATGGATTTTGTATAGAGTATAGCTCTAATTTCTCTGGAGGGTACTGCCCCCTAAAGACTACCCAAAGGATAAAAGGAATCATAACATTAAACATTGGCTCACCAAAACCAGCAAAAATTAGTGGCAAAAACCTGCCATTGACAGTTACTTTACCTGTTTGTGTTGTCTATAAAAAGACCGCTCACAACGGTCATAATTGTTAACATTGATTGTAGACAATATGATACATATCCACAATACTTTACCTCCATTCCATAGGACTTCTGTAAAAAGGTAAGTATATGTTTTTTTTTATGGGTGCAGGGATGTTTTACTGGTGGAAACATGGGTGTCCGCAGAACTTATTTCAGGGGGAGCATTATTTTAAGGTTACCCATGCTCCGCCCCTTTTCGACAGTGTCATCACGGTCAGAGACTGCAGACGTTATACAGGAGATGGTCAGAGACTGCGGACAAATTACATATACATTACACCCCCATACACCCAGGAACATTACATCCAAATACACACATATTACACCCAGATACATTACACCCCCATACACACACAATCATTACTATGGAGAACTAAGCTTGGATGCTGGGATGGAAAACTAACCTCGGATGCTGGGATGTAAGCTTGCTTATTTGCTTGTTAAGACTATATAAATACAATTGAATTTTCAGTGTTATGCCCTGTACACACGATCGGTTCGTCTGATGAAAACTAACCAATGGATTTTTTCATCAGATATCCGATGAAGCGGACTTTCATCAGTCTTGCCTACACACCATCAGTTAAAAATTTGATCGTGTCCAACGCGGTAACGTAAAACACAATGACATGCTGAGAAAAATTAAGTTCAATGCTTCCGAGCATGCGTCGACTTGATTCTGAGCATGTGTGGATTTTTTGACCGATGGATTTCCCCACAGACAATCGTTTTTTTCTATCGCTCTTTTAACCATACGAACATTTTAAAACAGGTTCTATGTTTTTTCACCGATGGGAAAAAAACGATGGGGCCCACACACGATCGGTTTGTCCGATGAAACCGGTCCATCGGTCCGTTTTCATCAGACGAACCGATCGTGTGTACAGGGCATAAGGCTCTTTTCACACTGGCGGAGTCTGCCAGAGGATCCGTCTGCTCAGCGGGTGGATATTTCCGCGGATCCCCGCTAAGTCGGAGGACGTCAGGTCCATTTTTGCCCCGCTTATGCAGAGCTGACACAGACACATCCCAGTTTCCTCTATGGGCAGGTGGATGGAAACGGACTGCCTCTTTGTTTCCATCCAGCTGTCATCCAATCTGATTCACCAGACAGATGAGGAACGAATTCCCCATCCGTCTGTTTTTAGCAGAAAGGATCGGATATTGGCCGGTGTCAATAGACACATAAGCTGACATCCACTGCTCCACTCCACTCCACTCCATACAGAGCAATGAGCAACTTATTGACCAGTTTGCGCCCATAGCGTAGAGTTTTATTGCATTCCATTTACCCCTGGCCGTCCGACTGAATGTAACCTAATGCCGTGTACACACGATCATTTTTCGGGTTCTAAAAGATTAAGTTGTTTTTAATGTCATTAAAAACAATCGTGTGTGGGCTTCAGAGCATTTTTCGGGTTCTAAAAAATGGGCAAATTTATTTTCCGAACCTGCTCTATTTTTTAAAACAAAGGGCCAGATTCACAGAGCCATTACGCCTGTCTAACTGGTGTTAGACTGGAGTAATTTCAAATTACGCACGTTTTTTAGCTAGTCGAAAACCTCAAACCATGAATAGATGGCTGCGGGCTTCAATTCGACTGGATTACGTGTTTGTACACCTTCGGATCTACGCTGCAATAAAATTGCGGCCACTGGGTGGACTTCCCGTCGTTTTCCGCGTCGGGGTATGCAAATGAGCTTTTGCCGGCGATCCCCGAAATTACGATCTTCAATCGCAATCTCTTACGGCACCTTTAGTCATCTTTTATTTGCGTAACACTATACCAGCTTTTTGCTGCTCTAATATTAGACAGCCCATGTTAAGTATGGCCGTCATTCCCGCGTCGAATTTCTACGTTTTCCGACGTCTTTTATTATTTTTTACGTAAGTCGTCCGGGAATAGGAATGTTCGTAAACGACGCTACTCAAACAACGAATGACGTAACGACGTGATTTCGCGCAATGCACGGCGGGAAATTTCTGAACGGAGCATGCGCAGTTCGATCGCCGCGGGGATGCACTTCATTTAAATGCTTCACGCCCCCTAATCGCGTATTTCGATTACGCGGCGAGAAATAGACTACGGTGTAGAGCCTGGTAAAATACGGCAGCGTAGAGTATTTCGATTACGCAGCGCAATATTAAGTGTATGTGAATCTGGCCCAAAGTTTTTAACGTTGTCATTTTTCGGGTTGTAAAAAATGTTTGTGTGTGGGCTTTAACGACGTGAAAAATCCGTGCATGCTCAGAAGCAAGTTATGAGATAGGAGCGCTCATTCTGGTAAAACTACCGTTCATAATGGAGTAAGCACATTCATCACACTGTAACAGACAGAAAAGCGCAAATCGTCTTTTACTAACACAAAATCAGCTAAATCAGCCCAAAGGGTGGCATCATCCACATGGAACTTCCCCTTTATAGTGCCGTCGTACGTGTTGTACGTCACCGCACTTTGCTAGAGCACTTTTTTTTTCACGATGGTGTGTGGTCAAGGCCGTTTTTAATGATCAAGTTGAAAAAAAAAAACATTTCTAGAGCCTGAAAAAAGTAATTTTTTAGAACCCGAAAAATGATCGTGTGTACGTGGCATTAGAATTTGCACACCCTATGTTTTGATGTTCCTGTGATTTATTTAGCTACCCAAAACGAAAAGCCCAATTGGGCTTTAAATGTCCATAGCATACCCACGGATTCACTTTTGAATAGAGATGTGGTTAAGTTGCAAAAGAAGGAAAAGGGAGTTTTTGTTTTTGAAATTGGTTATAAATGTCAAATGGGGACATTTCTAGTGTTGGATTGCCGATACGAATTATGGGCAGTGCCCAACCAAACCAAGCAAGGCAATTACATATGATTGTAATTATGTACTTTTTCTCCATACGTAAATTTGTTTTATTCTTCTTCCTAGCAATGACATCTTGCTGGAAATTGCTTCTCTAGAGTCTATAAACTTTGCTCGGCACAGTTGATTCAGTAAAGTTGATCATAACAGTAAAACTCCATTATCCAGATCACAAATGTAAAGAAAACTATTCTGACAGCAGAAAATAACTTTCCCTGCACAACAATCAGCGAGCTTTATTTCTTGCCCTTTAAATCATTTATTTTCTACTAATATGGTTTATCAGGACAATGGATGCATGATTCTCTGCTATCACTTTTGATGTATAGTCTGTCGTATAAGAAAATTGTAGAAGAGCATTTATGGGCTGAGTCTAAAAAATAACGTTTGTGTAGTCAGTAACCTATAGCAGAAAATATAAGATGTAACACTAAAAAGAACCGAAGATAAATGGGTGCCTTAAAATGTAACTTCAGACAAAACTTTTTTATTTTTTACAGTAGCTTTGGCTAAAGCAAGGAAAGGTTTGTTCTTCTTTCAGTTTATATTGCTCTCTGTGGCCCATAGTGGAGACATTCCCTCATTCCCTGTATCAGCCACAAAAAGAAAAGAAAGCTCTTCTTAAACAAGTCGCTGGACAGCAATTATCAAAATGTATTTATGCAATTCCCAAAAAGTATACAAAAATACAAAGTCACAATTGTTGGAAAGCTGCTGCAAATATGACTTTCACTAGTCTAGTATCACTTACTCACTGTGATAAATTATTTTATCCTATACACATTGGTATTAGGCTGAGGGGTTCTTCTTCCCTCTATTATTCTCCCACTCCTTATCACATTCTAGGAGGAAGTACAGACAGCGCCACAACCCCCACACCCCATTATATATTCACTCTTCTTAGTATCCCCCTTGGGGGGTATCTAGTAGGGGGGCTGCAGAATAGATCTTTATAATATTTTCTTTTAATTTTTCTTCTAAGCGCAGGTATTGCCTGATTTATTTACATGGTTGATAGAGTTGATAGAGTTGGGCTAACGGCTCGGCTTGAGAAACACCCGAATTAGCGGGGCATTCGACTGTTTGTTTGGCCTGCCGAATGATAATGCACTGTGCTGCTGATAGGACAGTAGACCTGGCCCTGTTGTCCTGAGCCCGGCCAGCAGGGGGGCCCAGGCAACCTGAAAAGATAACAAATTAATGTAAAAAAAAGATCTACTACTACTGCAGCAGCATCTATACATTATGGCATTGGCGGCATGGGTGGCACTGTCTGCAGGTAGCACATGCGTTATGGGCCATAAACCCATGTGCTGTCTGCAGAGACAGCAAATGCGCTCTCAGATCACGCCCCCATAATCATGAAAGTTAAAACTCTCGAACAGCAAAACTATCCACCGATTTGGAGGCTGGACGAAAGCTTACTGGGAGAAGAGGAAGAAGTAGAGAGGGTCAAAAAAGAATTGGAGCAATATCTTCTGGAGAACAACACGGAAGGGATTTCGAGGGCTTCCCTGTGGGAGGCACACAAAGCTTACATAAGAGGAATTTTGATTATGGGAGGGTCTAGGAAAAAGAAAGAAAGATCTAGGAAATTAAAAATATTAATAGAAGAAATATCTAAGATGGAACAAGAACATAAAAAACAGGGACAAAGGCAAGAAACATATCACAAACTGATCTTAAAAAGAGACAAACTTAAAGCACTGTTAGAGCAAGAGACAAAGAAAACACTAAATAGTATTGCAAGAGAAAGATATATCTGGGGAAGTAAATCTAGCAAGCACCTAGCAAGAATGGTACAAAAAAAGAAAACTAGAAACTACATTGAGAAAATTTAAAAAAAGAACGGTGATATGGTATATGCAACAGGGGACGTAGCTGAAGCTTTCAGAAGCTATTATGAGGGATTATATGCAGTGGAACAAAAGAGATGGAAGCCAGGGGAGAAAGAGGCTAAAATAAGGGAATTTTTACTAAAAGCTAACCTTCCCAAGATTGAAGTGACTGAAAGCTTTATCATAGATAAGCCAATAACGGAAGAAGAAATAAGAAGCGCATTGAAAAACTCAGCAAAAGGGAAAAGCCCAGGACCAGACGGGTTCACGACTTTGTACTTAAAAAAGTTTAGTAACATACTGATACCTAGACTTTGCCATTTTCTGAATGGGCTGGGCACAGAGTATGAAATGAGCAGGGAAGCCCTGGCAGCTACTATCACGGTTATAGAGAAGGAGGGAAAAGACAATACACTCTGCCCCAGATATAGGCCCATATCACTGCTGAACGCAGACACAAAACATTACACCAAAATCTTAGCAGAACGAATAAAAGGGATAATGACCACCCTGGTCCTCCCAGACCAGGTGGGTTTTATACCCGGAAGGGAAGGGAAAGACAACAGGGTGAGAGCCCTACTCCTCCTCCAGAAAGTAAAAGAAAATGGGTCCCCTGGTCTATTCCTGTCAGTGGACGCGAAGAAAGCGTTTGACAGGGTAGACTGGGGGCTCATGATGCAAACATTAGAAATAATGGATCAAAACACTATATCACCACCCCCACGCAAAGATCAAAATCAACGGTACCCTATCCTCATCTTTTGAGATGAAGAATGGGACAAGGCAGGGGTACCACCTCTCTCCCCTCCTCTTTGTCTTGTCTTTGGAGCCCTTTCTTGCCACTGTTCGACACAACCCAGATATTAGGGGGGTGAAGGTAGAAGAAGAGGAGCACAAACTTTCAGCTTTCGCGGACGACATTCTATTTTATATCAGCAGCCCTAGGACTACTTTACCAAATTTACTTAACAGTTTAAAACAGTACGGAGAAATATCCAACTTTAAAATTAAGGAAAGAACAAAAAACACAGGGGGCCAGATCCACAAAGAATTACGCCGGCGTATCTACAGATACATTGGCATAGTTCTAATTTCCCGCCGGCGTATCATTGTTTTGTATCCACAAAACATGATACGTCAGAATTAAGCTAAGAGACGACTGGCGTAAGTATATTACACCGTTGTGTCTTAGTTGTAGTGTTTTTTTTTTTTTTTTTTTTAAGTGTATTTTGTGCGTGAACTCGAGAGAGAGGAGCCGGACTGCAGGAGTTGGGAGTAGGCAGACCCTCCCCCCGGAGGCAATCGCCATCCTTCTCCATGCCCCTGGTGGCAATGGCGGGTGTGAAGGGGGGCCTCCCACTCACCCCACCCTACCTGCTCCTCTTGGGAGCCCAACTGGGGCCCAACGGGACCCCAATGGGGCAGAGGGACTCCCCCTATGAGGGAGTGAGGGGGTCTAGCCCACCCAGCCAGCCCCGTAGGTCCTTCGCCTCTCTTTATTTTAAGAGACCGCATGGCCAAAGTGCGTGTGTTTTTAAACCAATTTCGTGTGCGTGCAAGTGTGGTGGTTTTTGTGGGGGGGGGGGTGGGCGTACTAAGCACAGGCGTACCTTGCATAGCACACCCACCGGGAGCCGGGCTGAGACCACCAAACTCAATTCACATGTAGCCGAGACCGGGATCCGAACCCTTGGCTGCAGAGGTGAATGGCTTGTCAGCGCAGTGCCAATCACGTTGAGCCACCACAGCTCCCTCAGTTGTAGTGTTACGCTGGACGCTAGGGGCGCTCCCGTCGGATTTCCACATCGAATATGCAAATGAGCGAGTTACGCTATTTCACGAACGTACGAGCGGCCGGTGTATTCCATTTACGTTGTTTGCATAAGCGTATCTCCGGCGTAAAGCTACCCCTGCTATAGTGAGGCGCAGCCAATGTTAAGTATGGACGTCGGGACAGCGTCGTATTGGATGTCGTTTGCGTATGCCGATCCAGAATGGGCCTGGGCGTAAGTTTCTTTCACGTCATTTTCATTGACTATTTGCGACATGATTTCACGCATGCACACTGGGATACGTCCACGGCCGGCGCATGCGCAGTTAAAAAAAAAAACGTTGTTTGAGTCGAGTCATTCATAATTATAATAAAACACGCCCCCCATTAGTAAATTTGAATTACACCCGCGAACGCCGGCCCATTTACGCTTCACCGCCGTAAGTTACAGCGGCATTTCTTTGAGGATAAGGAAAATGCCGCTGTGACTTACGCTGTGGCGTAAATGGGACACGCCGTGCGGGCGGCCAACATATGTGGATCTGGCCCAGTATCTCTTTTCTAGTGAACAGAACAAGAAACAAGGAGGACTAGCCGTCCCAGACATTAGAAAATACTATAACGCCACAGTAGTGTCACGAGTAATCGAGTGGGCCAAAGAATAACAAGAAAAAAGATGGATTAAAATTGAAAACGCACCAGCTAAGACACAATTAGGAAGCATAATATGGAACCCCCCGCAATACAGATCACTACACACTAAGGCCGCGTACACACGATCAAATCTGTCTGCTGGAAACGGTCTGCTAGACCGTCCCAGCAGACAGATTCGATCGTGTGTACGGGCGAGCAGACGGATTTGGCCAGCCGACAGATTTGAAAGCATGCTTACCAATCTGTTGGCTGGGAATCCGTCCGCCCGACATGTCTGCTGGTTAGTACGCTAACCAGCAGACATGTCTTCTCGCACACGCGCCAAATGATTTCGACGCATGCGCGGAAGTGTTTTACTTCCTGGTGCGGTGACGTGGCGGCGTCAACGTCACCGCCACGTCACCGACACGTCAGCGCGCCGTCTGCTGGCAGGGATTTTGGTTTGCTCGTGTGTACACGTGAGCAAACCAAAATCAAAACAGACAGATTTGTTCAAATCGGTCGGTACGACCGATTTGAACAAATGAATTGCCTCGTGTGTACGAGGCCTAACACGCACGCTTTAACACTGAATGCTTTACGGATATGGGACAGACTGCACAAACAAATTGACAGGGACTATAATTCACCACTTATAAGTTTAAAAGAAAATGAATACTTCGCACCTGGAAAAAAATGTGTGGGAGGCAATTGGATCAGAAAAGACAGAGCACAATTAAGGGATATCATTAAAAAGGGAAAGATTATGTCACTACAGGAGATAACATCTAAGGAAGAATTTATGATACTGGATGAGTGGCGATATCGTCAGCTTTGCCACTTTGTCAAGCACCTACCCCAACCCCTGCGATCAGGGAAGGAGCTTACTCCACTGGAAAATTGGGAAAGGGATGGCTAGCCGCACTCCAAGGAAACTTCAAACAAGTTGTCTCTATTGGGAAAAATGGGCATGCAGGACAAAACAGAGCCACAGGAAAGGACAGCCGATGCGTTTCACACTATATCAGTGCTTAGTCATGGCTGTGTTTTGTCCTGCATGCCCATTTTTACCAATAATGACAACTTGTTTGAAGTTTCCTTGGAGTGCGGCTATCCATCCCTTTCCCAATTTTCCAGTGGAGTAAGCTCCTTCCCTGATCGCAGGGATAAGGGTAGGTGCTTGACAAAGTGGAAAAGCTGACGATATCGCCACTCATTCAGTATCATAAATTCTTCCTTAGAATTTTCTACATTTGCCTTGTGCATTGCCAGCACCTTGGTTTCCTGAGAGGTTCCTTAATTGCCTACAACAGTGTTTTTCAACTCCAGTCCTCAAGGCACACCAACAGGTCATGTTTTCAGGCTTTCCGTTATTTTGCACAGGTGATTTGATTAGTTTCACTGCCTTAGTAATCACCACAGCCATTTCATCTGAGGGAAATCCTGAAAACTTGACCTGTTGGTGTGCCTTGAGGACTGGAGTTGAAAAACACTGGCCTACAAGACCCACCTGGATCGGTGACTCCCTTTTTCTTTACTCCACTGGAACATCTCTGTACTACGGAGAGCTCAAAAGGTATTATTTAAAAAATGTACAAACTACTGCTGAAGGTGGACGAGCTGGAGACGCCCCCATTAATCCAAAAATGGGAAAGGGAATTGGGAGCACCAAGGGAGAAAACCACAATTGAAAGAATTATAAATTTGACCCACTCCTCGGCAGTAGATATGAGGACGGCGGAGATGAATTACAAGTGTATCACTGGATGGTATGCCACTCCTGAAAAAATAGGCAAATTTAGAGAGGGGCCGTCAGCAGACTGCTGGCGAGGGTGTGTAACTAGGGGGACAATGGCCCACCTGTGGTGGGACTGCCCGAAGATAAAAAAATATTCGAAAAAAGTTTTGTCTATAATTAAAGACATCACTAGGAGGGAGATAGAGGAAGACCCATGGGTGGTCCTTTTCCACGGAGGGGAAGAGGCAATAAAAGAATATAAAAAATCCTTGACCCCACACCTAAAAAGGATGATCCCCAAGAAATGGCAGGACATAGAAAGCCCACAAATATGGGAATGGATAGACTCGGTAGAGGAAACTTACAGGATGGAGGAGTCGAAGTATTGGGTGGAAGAGGAAAAAGTAGGCTATAAAGACAAATGGAAAAACTGGAAGGACTATAAGAAAACATGGAGCTACGCAGAAAACCTACGAGATAGGTGGTTAAGTAGTAAACAAAATCATATCTGCCAAAGATAGAAGATGTGGAGTCACGAGATGGGGGGGAGTGGGAGGGGAGGGGGGGAAGCAGGCGAGAGATCCTAAAAAACTGACCAAAAGGAAGTATTCTTAACCGGCTTCGGCCGTATTAAAAAGTGGGCTATTTGGTTTGTAGCTTTGGAAAATAATTATAAAAAAATAAATTTGATTGTGTGTACGGGCCAGCAGACAGGTTTCCAGCAGACAAAAGTTTTAAAGCATGCTTTAAAACTTGTCTGCTGCAAACCCGTCTGTCGGATATGTCCGCTGGTTAGTACGCCTAACCATCGGACAAAAATCCCCCGCATGCGTCGAATGGATTGCGTGAAAGTATTTTACTTCCTGGTTCGGTGACATGGCGGCGTCAACGTCAACGCCACGTCACCGCGCTGTCTGTCCACGGAGATTTTGGTTTGATCGTGTGTACACTGATCAAACCAAAATAGCCCAGCAGACATGTCCGATGAAAATGGTCTGTCGGATTTGTTTACGCGGCCTTAAAGAAGTGTCTGGAGACCAAAGTCGACATTGCGGCCATTGGTGCACTTTAGAATTTATAATCCAAAAGGGATAAACGATGAAATGAAGTCAGTCAAAACAGGGTTTTATGAATAGTAACGGTGGTGAACTGACCGCTTGTCCGCGTCAGTCACTGTGTGTAACAACTATGAACTTAGGCGGCGTACACACGACCGAGGTTCTCGCTGAAAACCAGCGAGAACCTCGCTGGAAGCTGCATTCCAGAGAGGACCTCGGCCGTGTGTACGCTCTCGGCGAGCTTCCCGTCGGGAAGCCCGTCGAGCAGAAATAGAGAGCACGCTCTATATTTGCTTGACGGCCCGCCTGGATGAATGGCTGGTTGCCATTCCCGACGGGCGGGTCGCCGATTTCGACGGCCGGCAGAGAACCTCGACGGGCGGAACGATGTGTTCTGCCCGTCGAGGATCTCTGCCGTGTGTACACGGCCTCAGAAGGCCTTAAAACTTAGTCAGAGGCCAACACGTGTCTCCAGCTTAAGGGGGGGGGGCACTAGATTGTCTCTGCCAAAGGGAAGAGCTGGAAATTAAACAGATGCTCTCTCACCCGAACAGGCCGATCCGCCTGGGTTCTTCTCCAAAAAACACGCTAGTCAGTCACCGTCCCGTAGCACAAGGTCTCCGGTATCAGGCCCTCCACTGTTTCAGTTGGCAGCTGGGTGGCTTCACCGATCTCCTGGAACACGAGCTAGGTACAGTGGTCTTGCTTCCTTCCAGCAGGCTGGCCTCCTGGCGACTCCAGGCCCAGGCTTCAGGCCTAACAGCACGGCTGTGCTGCTCTGCACAGCTCCGCAGAGGAAAAGATGCTGGTCCCAAGAGGCCGGGAAACATCCTCTCCCTGTCCTTAAGTAACCTCCCCCATAAGTCCGTGCGGAGGTGTCACATGTTTCAATTGGGCACGGCATTGTGGGAAGTGTAGTCTGTTTCTACTGAGTGTTAGTGGAGTCCATATCTCCCGGCACTTCTGGACCCACAATGCATTGCTTCTTAAAGGTATTCCAACATATTTACAAGCATGAATAAAGTTCAAGTGGGGGTTCAGGCCTGTCGTTAGTTCCTGACAGGGTGACCCCGCTACATTGATATGATAGCATCACGCAATCCTAAAGGTGCTCTATTGGGTTGAGATCTGGTGACTGTGGAGGCCACTGGAGTACAGTGACCTCATTGTCATGTTCAAGAAACCAGTGTTGAAATGATTGGAGCTTTGTGACATGGGGCATAATCTTGTTGGAAGGAGCCATCAGAAGATGGGTACACTGACTGTAGTCATAAAGGGATGGACATGGTCAGCAACAATACTAAGCTAGGCCGTGGTGTTTAAACTATGCTCAATAGGGAATAAGGGGCCCAAAGTGTGCCAATAAAATATCCCCCACACCATTACACCACCAGCCTGAACTGTTGATACAAGGCAGGGCGGATCCATGCGCTTATGCCAAATACCGACCCTTTAAACTGAATGTCGCAGCTGAAATCGAGACTCACCAGACCAGGCAATGTTTTTCCAATCTTCTATTGTCTAATTTCGCTGAGCCTGTGCAAATTGTAGCCTCAGTTTCCTGTTCTTAGCTGACAGGAGTGGCACCCAGTGTGGTCTTCCGCTGCTGTATCTCATTTGCTTCAAGGTTCAATGGGGGTTATTTACTAAAGGCCAATCCACTTTGCATTATAAGTCCAAACTACTAGTGCAAAGTGCACTTGAAATTGCACTTGGAAGTGCAGTCGCTGTAGATCCGAGGGGGACATGTAAGGAAAATAAAAAAAAAACAGCATTTTAGCTTGTACATGACTGGATGATAAAATCAGCAGAGCTTCCCCTCATTTCAGATCTACCCCTCAGATTTACAGCGACTGCACTTCCAAGTGCACTTTCAGTGCAATTTCAAGTGCACTTTGTACTTTTAGTTTGCACTTGAAGTGCAAAGTGGATTTGCCTTTTATAAATAACCCCCAGTGTGTTGTGCGCTCAGAGATACCTTGGTTGTAACGAGTGGTTCTTTGAGTTACGGTTGCCTTTCTATCATCTCAAACCAGTCTGCTCATTTTCCTCTGACCTCTGACATAAACAAGCCATTTTTGTCCACACAATAGATGCTCACTGGATATTTTCTCGTTTTCGGACCATTCCCTGTAAACCCCAGATTTGGTTGTGTGTTAAAATTCCAGTAGATCCGGTGGTGGGAGTGGCTGAGAACATGGTATGTCTTTCGTGCATATATGCCAATGTCGAGTTATGTTTTCCTCTCTTGTTTTTTCTGCCTATTATTGGATTGCTCCTGGATGAGCTATGTATGTCTGCCAATTGTTATCTGATGTCTTCTCAATAAAGACCAACCTTGTTTGTTAAAATTCCAGTAGATCAGCAGTTATTGAAATACTCAGACCAGCCCGTCTGGCACCAACAACCATGCCACATTCAATGTCACTTAAAGCAGAGCTCCACCAAGAAAAAAAAAATCAAAAATGCTGCAAAAAAATATATATATATATTTTTTTATACATACCTGAAGTGCCTGTTCCTGATCCACGGTCCGTCTTCTTTCTTCTGCTCCTCGGCTGCCTCCTGTGGAATGGGGGAGCGGTGTCTTCTGGTGTGTCCCAGGAGACATCATCCATTCACATTGCGCCGCTGTGTTAGTAGCTGCTGACTTTTTTTTTTTTTTAAACCGGACCTTTTTTCCCCATTCTGATGCTCGGTTTGAACTTCAGCAAGTCATCTTCACCATGTCTTGATGCCTTAATGTACTGTTGTTGCCATGTAATTGGCTGATTAGCAATTTGTGTTACCATACAATTGAACAGGTGTATCTATTAATGTGGCCGGTGACTGTATATTGTTATTCTTTGATATTGGTGCGGATGTTTGTATTCTTTGTTTAGCTTCTAACTTCAACTTGTTCAATTAAGCTTTGACAATAAAGCCTGGAAGCTGATTGGTTTGTATGCAGAGCCTTACCAGATTTTACACTCTCCAGTTTAAGTAAATCAACCCCAGTATGTTGCAAAGCAATGAGATTTTTTTTATAAAAAGGAACCCTCGGGCACAAGGCTGTTTCTTCTTTTGTATTTCCATGCTAACTTTTTTTAATGACAAGAGCATTACTTTAAGTAAAAGAAGAATAAAAAAAAATCAATTACAAAACAAAAAAAACAGTCACAGATAAAAAAAAAATGTACTGACCAAGAAATGAGAATTTAAAATAATGTGTTTTTTTTTTTTTTATCTTGCAGGAATGAAGCCGTCAGTCTGCGGATGTGAATGTTAGAGATAAAATTCATTTTATGTTTATTTTAAACCGCAAGCAGCTGAAGCTACAGAATGGAACAGATGATGTGAGGAATTAAAAAAAAACAGAAACTAACACAAACATACATGGCTATGACATAAAAACTCAATCCCTGGCCAAACTTGCTGTGTTTGCTTAGAAAATACTAGGACAGGACCCGTTGACATTTCATCAGTGGTGGAAAAATCTATCAGTTCTAAGAACGGAGCAGGAAGAGAACTGGAGGCTTGGATGAGGTCAGCAGCGTTCCATTACCATGTGGTTTAAAAGGGATTTCCACCGAAAACACAAACCCACAATTTCCTTTCCTCCTTTTCTCCAGATCTCAATCCTTTTTTTTTATTTTGCAGGTTTTTGGTTATGCTGGGAAAGTTCAAATTAGAGAGTTCAGTTGCAGTAACACCTGTTGGCAAAATTGAGTACAGCTGCATGCCTATACTTATAGGCCTCGTACACACGGCTGAGACTCTCGCCAGGAAAAAAACGTTATTTTCCCTGACGAGTGTACTGACTTTCATTTCAAAAGAACCGCGGTTCTCTTGAAAGGAAAGAACGTGGTGACGTGGTGACGTGGTGACGTCATGCGCTCGCCACATTTGATGCCATTGCCGCCATCTTGCTTCACCCTACCAATGCCTTGGAAGCTACCGCGCATGCGTGGAAGTTATTTCGAGCATGCGCAGGTTTTCCTCGGCGACAGGTAAGTATACACCCTCTCGGGTTTTTTGTCTGGAAACAGGCAAACGAGAATCTCAACGGGAAAAAAAAGAGCAGGTTCTCTGTTATTCTCGTCGAGATTTTTGCTTGATTTCCAGGCGAGAAACCTGAATGCCTCATACACACCAATGGGAATCTCGGCAAGAAGCAGTTTTCTTCCTGTTTTTTGCCGAGAAACCCGGTCGTGTGTACGAGGCATTACTGCAGGCCTGAAAGTAGAGAATTCTCAGAAATTCTCTCTGCAGGATTCCAAATTAGATCAGGCAAACCTGTGCTTAATGAATAAAAAAATAACACCAGGGAGAAAGCCTCCCATTACTGTGTGGAGTTACAGACAGAAGAACAGGAAGTGAGGATTTCTCAGAAGAAATAAGGACATTTAAAAGCAAAATTTGAAGGATGAGGTAAGTTAAGGACTGCACTAAGGTAAAGGAAGCTATTTAGGGAAAAAAAATCCTTTACAACCCCTTTAAATTAAATCTCTCAATGGATAGAGAATAGGAAAATCTTTGTTTCTCTTGAAGTTTTCTAGGGTTTTTCCCCTTCTATCGAGACCTACAGGGAGTGCAGAATTATTAGGCAAATTAGTATTTTGACCACATCATCCTCTTTATGCATGTTGTCTTACTCCAAGCTGTATAGGCTCGAAAGCCTACTACCAATTAAGCATATTAGGTGATGTGTATTTCTGTAATGAGAAGGGGTGTGGTCTAATGACATCAACACCCTATATCAGGTGTGCATAATTATTGGGCAACTTCCTTTCCTTTGGCAAAATGGGTCAAAAGAAGGACTTGACAGGCTCAGAAAAGTCAAAAATAGTGAGATATCTTGCAGAGGGATGCAGCACTCTTAAAATTGCAAAGCTTCTGAAGAGTGATCATCGAACAATCAAGCGCTTCATTCAAAATAGTCAACAGGGTCGCAAGAAGCGTGTGGAAAAACCAAGGCGCAAAATAACTGCCCATGAACTGAGAAAAGTCAAGCGTGCAGCTGCCAAGATGCCACTTGCTACCAGTTTGGCCATATTTCAGAGCTGCAACATCACTGGAGTGCTCAAAAGCACAAGGTGTGCAATACTCAGAGACATGGCCAAGGTAAGAAAGGCTGAAAGATGACCACCACTGAACAAGACACACAAGCTGAAACGTCAAGACTGGGCCAAGAAATATCTCAAGACTGATTTTTCTAAGGTTTTATGGACTGATGAAATGAGAGTGAGTCTTGATGGGCCAGATGGATGGGCCCGTGGCTGGATTGGTAAAGGGCAGAGAGCTCCAGTCCGACTCAGACGCCAGCAAGGTGGAGGTGGAGTACTGGTTTGGGCTGGTATCATCAAAGATGAGCTTGTGGGGCCTTTTCGGGTTGAGGATGAAGCTCAACTCCCAGTCCTACTGCCAGTTTCTGGAAGACACCTTCTTCAAGCAGTGGTACAGGAAGAAGTCTGCATCCTTCAAGAAAAACATGATTTTCATGCAGGACAATGCTCCATCACACGCGTCCAAGTACTCCACAGCGTAGCTGGCAAGAAAGGGTATAAAAGAAGAAAAACTAATGACCTGGCCTCCTTGTTCACCTGATCTGAACCCCATTGAGAACCTGTGGTCCATCATCAAATGTGAGATTTACAAGGAGGGAAAACAGTACACCTCTCTAAACAGTGTCTGGGAGGCTGTGGTTGCTGCTGCACGCAATGTTGATGGTGAACAGATCAAAACACTGACAGAATCCATGGATGGCAGGCTTTTGAGTGTCCTTGCAAACAAAGGTGGCTATATTGGTCACTGATTTGTTTTTGTTTTGTTTTTGAATGTCAGAAATGTATATTTGTGAATGTTGAGATGTTATATTGGTTTCACTGGTAAAAATAAATAATTGAAATGGGTATATATTTGTTTTTTGTTAAGTTGCCTAATAATTATGCACAGTAATAGTCACCTGCACACACAGATATTCCCCTAAAATAGCTAAAACTAAAAACAAACTAAAAACTACTTCCAAAAATATTCAGCTTTGATATTAATGAGTTTTTTGGGTTCATTGAGAACATGGTTGTTGTTCAATAATAAAATTAATCCTCAAAAATACAACTTGCCTAATAATTCTGCACTCCCTGTATAAGAATAGTGCCACTCAGGTTTAGGAAGCAGAATGGGAGACAGCTGAAGCCTGAGCAGAATGAGAATTCCCACAAGGCAAGTGCCAAGCAGCGACCCTTGTCTGGGGATAATTTCACGTCTGACCTGCCATCTTAGGTTACCATATAGACTTTAATTTGAGAGCTGGTTGCATCTTGAAATATGTTCTTATCATCAACTGCATTCATTTTATCCCAAATGAATGACTGAGCAATGGTACAGATTGCAGCCCAGTTACTTAAAGAAAATATAAAGTCCTCCCATGCTTTTTTTTAAGTTTGCTGTAATAAAATTATCGATGTGTGTTAAAGTTTTTTTATATATATTTAAAGTTTTTTTAAAAAGGTAAGGAAGGTAAGGAAAGAGCGAGTACACCCCTCAAATTTTTGTAAATATTTTATATCTTTTAATGTGACAATACTGAAGAAATGACACTTTGCTACAATGTAAAGTAGTGACTGAACAGCTTGTATAACAGTGTGAATTTGCTGTCCCCTCAAAATAACTCACAGCCATTAACCACTTAAGACCCCGGACTTTATGCAGGTAGAGGACCTGGAAAGTTTTTGCGATTCGGCACTGCGTCGCTTTAACTGACAATTGCGCAGTCGTGCGATGTGGTTCCCAAACAAAATTGGCGTCCTTTTTTTCCCACAAATAAAGCTTTCTTTTGGTGGTATTTGATCACCTCTGCGGTTTTTATTTTTTGCACTATAAACAAAAATATAGCGTAAATTTTGAAACAAATTCAATATTTTTAACTTTTTGCTATAATAAATATCCCCCAAAAAGATATAAAAAACGTTTTTTTCCCTCAGTTTAGACCGATACTTATTCTTCTACATATTTTTGGTAAAAAAAATCGCAATAAGCATTTATCGATTGGTTTGCGCAAAATTTATAGCATTTACAAAATAGGGGATAGTTTTATGGCATTTTTATTAATACTTTTTTTTTTTACTACTAATGGCTGCGATCAGCGTTTTTTTTTTTTGTGACTGCGACATTATGGCAGACACATCGGACAATTTTGACACATTTTTGGGACCATTGTCATTTTCACAGCGAAAAGTGCTATAAAAATGCACTGCTTACTGTGAAAATGACAATTGCAGTTTAGGAGTTAACCACTGAAGCGGTTAAGTGTGACTTAATATGTGTTTCTAACTGTAGGGGGCGGGACTGGACGTGTGACGTCAGTGATCGGCTTTCCCTATATCAGGGAACAGACAATCACTGACATTTCCACAATGAAGAACGGGGAAGGTGTGTTTACACACACCTCTTCCTGTTCTTCAGCTCCGGTGACTGATTGCGGGACACCGGCATCACGGAGCTTCGAACCGGGTCGCGAGCGTTTTTATTAATACTTTTTTTACTACTACTACTACGCGATCAGCGATTTTTTTTTATGACTGCGACATTATGACGGACACATCGGACAATTTTGACACATTTTTGGGACCATTGTCATTTTCACACCAAAAAGTGCTATAAAAATGCATTGTTTACTGTGAAAGTTACAATTGCAGTTTGCGAGTTAACCACTAGGGGGCGCTGTAGGTGTTATGTGTGACCTTCATATGTTTTTCTAACTGTAGGGGGGCGGGGCTGGACGTGTGACATCATTGATCATGTTTCCCTATATTAGGGAGCACACGATCAATGAAGCTGCCACTGTGAAGAATGGGGAAGCTCCAGTGACCGATCGTGGGACTCTGGCGGCGAACGGGTCCGCGGGTCCCGCGGTCACGGAGCTTCGGACCGGGTCATACGGCTGGCCACTTAAAGAGGACGTACAGGTACGTGCTTGTGCCCAGCCATGCCATTCTGCCAACGTATATCTGCAGGAGGCGGTGCTTAAGTGGTTAAAGGGGTTGTAAAGGTAAAAAAAAAATCCTTAAATAGCTTCCTTTACCTTAGTGCAATCCTCCTTCACTTACCTCATTCTTCCATTTTGCTTTTAAATGTCCTTATTTCTTCTGAGAAATCTTCACTTCCTGTTCTTCTGTCTGTAACTATACACAGTAATGCAACACTTTCTCCCTGGTGTGGAGAAAGCCTCTTGAGGGGGGAGGGGGTGAGCAGGAGTGTCAGGACGCCCACTACCACACAGCTCCTTTCTCTATCTGCAAAGTAGATAGCGTCCTGACCCTTCTGCTCGCCCCCTCCCCCCTCAAGAGGCTTTCTCCACACCAGGGAGAAAGCCTCACATTACTGTGTGTAGTTACAGAGAAGAACAGGAAGTGAGGATTTCTCAAAAGAAATAAGAACATTTAAAAGAAAAATCGAAGGATGAGGTAAAGTAAAGGAGGAATTTTACGCCGTTTACGTAGTACTACGTGAATAGGGCTGTACGTAAGTTACGTTCACGCCATAGGCATTTACGCCAAAGTATCTTAAAGGGGAGGTTCCCCTAAAAATAAACTTTTAACATTGCCTGTCTCTTCTTAATAACATGTAGAATCGGCTGGTAGTTTAAAAAAAAAACGTCCGTACATACCATTTTCGGCATGTAGTCTCACCGTCGCTTCCGGGTCTGGCGGCCGGGGATGGGCGTGCCTACTTAAATGACAGGCATCCGATCGACGCATACAGCGCGTCACGAGATGCCGAAAGAAGCCGAACGTTGGTGCGCATGCGCCGTATAGAGCCGCACCAACGTTCGGCTTATTTCGGCATCTCGTGACGTGCTGTATGCGTCGATCGGATGCCTGTCCCCAAACATCATACCCGGAAGCGGCGGTGAGACTACATGCCGAAAATGGTATGTACGGACTTTTTTTTTTAAACTACCAGCCGATTCTACATGTTATTAAGAAGAGACAGGCAATGTTAAAAGTTTCTTTTTAGGGGAACCACCCCTTTAAGGAGTTTATGCGACGTGATTCTAAGCATGCGCTCGCATGCCTAGTTCGACCGGCCATTCATTTACATGGGGTCACGCTAAATTTAAATAGATGACGCCCACCTCCTTCCTACTTTGAATTTGGCAGGCTTACGCCGGCCAATTTACACTACGCTGCCGCAGCTTACGGAGCAAGTGCTTTGAGAATACAGCACTTGCCTCTCTAAGCGGCGTAGCGTATATTCGATATGCTACGCCCACCTAAACATACGCTAAGCTACCTGAATCTGATTATGTTTTACTTGTGTTTATGTGTGTGTAGAGCTGTATCCTGGCCTAGGCCAACAAGGCCCAGGCCTAGGGCAGCACTTTGCAGGGGGGCAGCATGAAAAGAGTCTCCGCCGCCTTGCGCTACACTGTTAGGAAAATAAGTCTAGCGCCCCCATAAAGCAGCCGCGCTGCTTCTAGTATGCGGGCGGCCGACATTCTGCAACTGTGGGGGGGGGGGGGCGCTTCCAATTTTGACTGTTTTGTCATCCTGGACCACAAACCTTCCTCACTGTGCTATGTTTCTGCTGCACCATCTACTTAAAGTATAACTATAGGTAACACTTTTACCATCCCTGTCCCATTGTGAAGATTTCCCTTAACTTCCTGCTCCTATGGGCAACCAGGAAGTAAGAGGAAATCTAAGTAAATTAAGGGAATCCATAATCCATTGCCCCCCCCCCCCCCCCCCCCCCGGCCCTCAGAACTAGTGTCCTCACTTGAAAATTTCAGGGCGGGTCTTAAACAACACAGGGTGTGGCCGTGACAGGAAGGGGTGGGTCATATTTAAATTAGGGGGTGCACGAGTTTAGTCAGGCCTAGGGCAGCACAAAACCTAAATACACCTCTGTGTGTGTGTGTGTATATATATATATAGAGAGAGAGAGAGAGAGAGAGAGAGAGAGAGAGAGAGAGAGAGAGAAAGAGAGAGAAAGAGAGAGAGCGAGAGGTGTCCCTTCCAGAGTAGCACACAGAAACTGAGCTCAGGCTGTCGATCAGCTGGAGCTCCCTCCCCTGTCACCCTTTTTCTCTTGGTGCCAGAAAAACTTGTCAGATGTGACTCATGTTAATAGCAGAGGAATGTAGAAATTACACTTGGTGCTCTTGATGGAGACAAGTACACACTATAGCTTTGTTCATATGTCATGTCTGAGGTTTACAATTACTTTAATTCCCTCCCGTCTGCCGTATAGACAAATGACGATGGGCAGGATGCTCTGTTGTTTTGGGATGATATCATATGACATCGCCCCAGTCTTACCACGGGGGGCATGCACTGAACCTGTGTGACTGGGACACAATGGGGCTGATTTACTATTGTGACTGCGCTGCGCTGGTTCATGCCTTAATTAGTGCGCTGGATGAAGCCCTAATTAGGCGCATTAACCGGGCGCAGCAGCAGCGCAATACAATTGATAAGTAAAGCCCCGCCAAACTCCCTGTAGAAGTCTATGGGGGAAATCAAAAGTGCTAATTTTAAAGGCTAATCTGCAAGTTTTGTCCTAAAAAGTGTTTGGGGACCTCAGTCCTGCCCCAGGGGACATGTACCAATGCTTTTTTTATTTTTAAAAACTGCGTTTTTTTCGGGAACAGTGATTTTAATAATGTTAAAAGTGCAACAATAAAAGTGAAATATTCCTTTAAATGTCGTACCTAGGGGGGGTGTAATGTCAGCATGTGAAAAAGCGCATGTTTCCCGTGGTTTGAACTGTCCCTGCACAAAATGACATTCTGAAGAAAAAAAGCCGTTTAAAACTGACTCGCGGCTATATTGAATTGTCGGCTCCCGGCAATTGTGAGAGATTCATTCATAAAACCAAAAAAAAAAAGTCCCCCCAAATTCCATTAGAAGGCCCTTCAGGTCTGTAATGAATATTAAGGGGAACCCCGCTGTCAATTTTTAAAAAAAAAATGACGTGGGGTTCCCCCCAAATATCCATACCAGGTCCTTCAGGTCTGGTGTGGAATTTAAGGGGAACTCCACGCCGAATTAAAAAAAAATTGCCGTGGAGTCCCCCCCAAAATCCACACCAGACCTTTATCCGAGCACGTTGACCTGGCCGGCCGCAGAAAAGAGGTGGGGACAGAGCGCACCCCCCCCCCCTCTCCTGAACCGCACAAGGCCACATGCCCTCAACATTGGGAGGGTGCTTTGGGGTCCCCCCCAAAGCACCTTTTTCCCATGTTGATGTGGACAAGAGCCTCATCCCCACAACCCTTGCCCGGAGGCTTATCGAAATCTGGAAGACCCCTTTAACAAAGAGGCCCCCCAGATCCCGGCCCCCCCTATGTGAAATGTTAATCGGGTACATTGTACCTCTACCATTTCACAAAAAAAAAAGTGTTAAAAAAGACAAGAGCCGGTTTTTGACAAGCCTTTTATTAATATATTCTTTCCGCTTCTTCTTCTTCCATCTTCTTCCATCTTCTTCTTTCCTTCGGGTTTCTTCCTCCATCTTCTTCTTCCTCTGCTTTTTTCTTGGGTCTTCTCATCCCGCATCTTGACTGGCGTCTTCTTCCATCTTCTTCTCCTTCCGCTGGCCTTCTCGTCCGCATCTTCTTCTTCTTCTTCCCCGGCGCTCGGCTTCCAATTGAATTCCCCACTGTGTGACGCTCATGAGACCACGCCCCCCTCTGACGCCACGGGTAATCTCCTAGGAAAGTCCCCGTGTGGTGCGTGTGTGTCAAAGGGGGGAATTATCTCATGAGCGTCACACGGTGGGGAATTCAATTGGAAGCCGAGCCTCCGGGGAAGAAGAAGCCGCGCACAAGCTTCCAATTGAATTCCCCGCCGTGTGATGCTCATGAGACCACGCGCCCTCTGACGCACACGCACCACACGGGGACTTTCCTAGGAGATTACCTGTGGCATCAGAGGGGGGCGTGGTCTCATGAGCGTCACACAACGGGGAATTCAATTGGAAGCCGAGCGCCGGGGAAGAAGAAGAAGATGCGGACGAGAAGGCCGATGTTTACACATGTGGGCGGGACTTGCATAAGTCCCACCCACATATGTAAACACTGTTCAAACCACACATGTGAGGTATTGATGGGTGCGTTAAAGTGAGAGCAATACTTTTAGCACTAGACCTTCTCTGTAACTCTAAACTGGTAACCTGAAAAAAAAAAAAGCGTCGCCTATGGGGATTTTAAAGTACTGAAGTTTGGCGCCATTCCATGAGTGTTTGCAATATTAAAGTGTGACATGTTAGGTATCTATTTATTCGGTGTAACATCATCTTTCACATTATCGCCAAAAATTGGGCTAACTTTAGTGTTTTGTTCATTTTTAACCACTTGAGTCCCAGACTATATTACTGGTAAATGACCGGGTCGGTTTTTGCGATTCAGCACTGCGTCGTTTTAACTGACAATTGTGCGGTCGTGCGACATGGTTCTCAAACAAAATTGGCGTCCTTTTTTTGCCACAAATCAATTTTTTTTTTGGTGGTATTTGATCACCTCTGCGTTTATTTTTATTTTTTGCTATAAACAAAAATAGAGCGACATTTAAAAAAATATATATATATTTTTTACTGTTTGCTATAATAAATATCCCCAAAATTATCTAAAAATAAACTTTTTTTCCCTCAGTTTAGGCTGATATGTATTCTTTGACATATTTTTGGTTCCAAAAAATCGCAATAAGCGTTTGATTGTTTTGCGCAAAAGTTATAGGCCCAGATTCAGGTACATCTGCGCATTATTGGACCGGCGTAGCGCACCGCCTTTACGTTAGACTTGCGCAATTTTGTCGCGTAATAACCCCATTCTCGTAGCTTTTGCGCAGAAAATTGCGCATGCGTAACGTTTTTTCAGAGGCGTAAGGAGGAGTAATACAAATTGGGAAGGACGTGGGCGTGTTACATTGAAATGAGCCGTGACCCCATGCAAATGAAGGGACGGCCGGCTCGCGCATGCGCGCTTGAAGGAGACCATGTCAGCTCCGCTGTGCGCATGCTCACAACTCGGGAGAGGCGCAATCAGTGAAATTGGAAATGGACTAGGGCAACGTTGTGAACTATGCAGACAGCATAAATAGACACACACAAACGCACTTCCTTTGCAAAAGTACATCCCTTTGTCCCTTCCCATTTAACCAAGTGCTTTTGTCCTGTTGTTCGTTGCGGTGTGTTTTGTAGTTGTCAGATTAGTGTTCTGTGTGATCAAGTGTTTGTTAGTAGATTTTTAAAAGTGGTTTTTGATAAGTGTTTGAGAGACTGTTTGTTTGATTGATATATTTGTGTTTCTTTCTTTTCCTGCTGTATTTTTGTTTTGTTTTTTGGTGACTGTTTCTTGCTAAGTAGTTTTCTCTCTGTGTGTGTGTTTTTTTTTGATTGGTTGTGCTTGTTTGTGTGCGTGAATTTTGTTGACTGGGACTGTTTTTTTTTGGAAGGATGACTGAGAGAAAACGAAAGCTGAATTTTACAGTTGTGGAAAAACAGATTCTTGCCCGGGCCATTAGCGAGTATGGGCGTTACCTCCACGGCCCACAGAGTGCCAACACCACCCCGGCCAGGAGGAGGGAGATTTTGGATAGGATCACTGACCAGGTGAATTCAGCGGGGCAGGGGGAGACACGGACCCGGTCTGGGATTGACAAAAAAAATCAATGACCTCCGGTGTCTGGTCAAAAAGAAGCTGGCCAGAATGCATGCCCATGCCAGGGGCACAGGAGGGGGCCCACCATGCCGTATTAGCCTGACAGCGGAGGAGCGTGCGGTGGCCCTGACCTTTCATCGGCATGAAGTTGCGGGCCTGCCCGGCTTTGACTTAAGTCCGGAGCCCGTGGTGCCAGGTAAGTTTTTTTTTTTTTTATATCAGGTGTGTAGCATGTGTGGGGGAGGGGGTGAAAGGGAATATGTGGCAAGTGTGTGGATCCTCCAACCTGTGAATGTTTTGTGTCATCCACAGATGTGCAGGAGGGTGCAGGGCCATCTGGCCTGACCGCACCAACCCCAGGACAGCAGCCTAATCAGGCCCCCCCTACAAGGCTGGAGTCCGCAGAGGAGGTTCAAGAGGAGCAGGAGAATCATGAGGAGGAGGAGAATCATGAGGAGGAGGAGTCCATGCCAGGCACTGGACGTTTGGGTTTTGAGGACTCTTCCCCTCTGGCTGGCAGCAGGCAGGCCTCCCTAAGGGGGAGCCCCCCCCTCCTCCCCCAACATGGCTCCCCTCACAAGGGCCTCCCCTTCTCCCCGGCCACAAGCATCAGCTGGAGGCAGGATGTCATCCCAGACCACCAGGGGGGTGGCCGATCTCCTGCCCGCCACTCTGAGAAGGGACCAGTTCCTCCAGACCCACCATCTGGGACAGGTCAGCCAGACATTGGTGCGGATGGAGGAGAGCCTGTCCTCCATCAAGGATACGCTGGGGAACCTGGACTTCCACTCCCGGGCTTTCACAACCTGCCTAAATGAACTGCAGACGACATCAGCAGGCGTTGGGCAGGATGTGAGGTCCCTTACCCTGGCTATCCAGGCCAACACGGCAACACTTGGTGCTGCCCTGGACAGAATAGCCGTGGCCTTGGAGGGCAGGCCGCCAGGTAGGCAGAGATCAGGGGCTGCTCCTCCTTCCCCGGTTTTACCCCTTCCCCATGAGTCTCCCCTGAGAAGCCGGGGCCGTGGCCGGGGGCGCCCAAGGCGTGGCTCACGCAGAGGGCAATAATTTGTTTTTCCCCATTTTTTTATTTTTTTTAAATAGTTTTTTTTTTTTTTTTTCATTATTTTTTTTTTTTTTCTGCTGGAAATTTTTTGCTTTTGCAGGTCATTTTTTTTTTTTGGGTTGTGAATGCTGTGTGAATGTGGGGGTGACATTCCTGCCGGAAAAGGGGTGTCACCCTCTATTTTGGTGGAGAAGGGTTCCCCAGGACCAGGGAGAAGTGATCCCCAGGTCCGTGTGAATGGTGTATGAATGTACAGTGACATAATTGGAGCCTTGGCGTGGCGTTGCTGCTCACAAGTCCTGCATGGTGGACTGGTGCCAATCCAATTTGATGTGGATGTGGGGTGTGTGTGCTAGGGACCACAGTGGTGTGCATGCATGCATTCTCATTGTGCCATGATTAATGTGTATGTTTAACGTGCAAAGATGCCCAATGTGAGCTGTCTCCTGGCTGCTCTTCCCTCAGAAGACGGGGTAGCCTCGGTTAGGGGGGGATTGTCTGGTTCAGGGGTCAGGTCATCACGTAGATCAATCTGCAGGCCCTTTTTTCTGCGAAGTTGTGCAGCATGCAACATGCACCGATGATCTGGCACACAAAGTTTGGGGAATACAAGAGGGTACCCCCAGACTTATCCAGGCATCGGAAACGTGACTTTAGGAGGCCAAAGGTGCGCTCCACCACTGCTCGTGTTTGGGCATGTGCTTGATTGTATCTTTCCTCTCCTGGGGTTTGGGGGTTCCCGGATAGGAGTCATGAGATGGGGTCCCAGTGGATATGCAGAGTCACCTGTAAGGGAAAAGACAGGAGGATGTTAGTCATGCATGTGCCCCTTGTGATGTGTGCATCATGGGAGGGGATAGTCATGCCTGCCACCCATGTCACTCACCAACCAGCCAGGTGTCCCCATACACGTTCTGATCGAATTCCATTCGGATGTGGCATTGATTGTATATGTAGCTGTCATGGCTGGACCCTGGGTGTTTGGCACGGACGTGCCATATGAGGCCTTGGGCATCGACTATCACCTGTACATTGATGGAATGCCAATGCTTCCGATTGCGGTACATGTGCTCTGTCTCCTGGGGGGGCTGTAGTGCCACATGTGTGCAATCAATGGCCCCCACAGTGCGTGGGAATCTGGCAATTCTGTAGAAATCTGTCATTGCCTTCAGCCGCAGCTCCTCAGTGGTGGGTTTGATGATTTGGTTGGCCATGCGTCTGAGAATTGCAGGGACAACCTGGTGCACACATCTGCTCATGGAGGACTGTGACATCCCAGCCACCACTCCACTTGTACGCTGAAAAGAGCCACTGGCAAGGACATGGAGTGTTGCCATGACCTTGACCAGTGGCTGCACTGCATGTGAGCGGTGTGTTGGAATGGTGATGTCCTCCTGCAGGGTTGTGGTTAATTCCAGGATGGCATGAGGGGTGAATCTGAAGATGCGAAACACCTCAGAATCACTCATGCCAAACAGGTCTATGCGGGTGCGGTATATCCTCTCCCGTGCCATCCTCCGTGCCATCCTCCGTGCCCTCATCCTTCTTTGTTCATCTAAAGTCAGTAGTATAGCTATGTGCGACGATGCCCCTGGCATGTTGGCATACAGATTGTTGTGCAACACGTGTGACTGCTGAGCTGCTCACTAACAGTGTTGCTTTATCTAACAAGTAGACTTTTTTTCTCTTTTTAGACCAGCTTTTATATGCTCTAATTTTAGACAGGACATTTTGCTGTTGCGCACACTGCGTCGCCTGCGCTACCCCAACGTTGTTTTGTGGATCCCCGTAAGTCCCTCATTAGCATATTTGACTAGCAAATCAATGGTGTGTCTAGCGCACTTTTGCGCGGCAGGATGCGCCAGTCTAACAAATCGATTTTTTGCGTATCTCGTTCTGGGGATGCCGCGCAACGAAACGCACGCGCACATTTCGACTTACGCACGCGCATCTCCTGTTGCGCAGGCGTAATCGCTCTGTGAATCTGGGCCATAGTGTCTACAAAATAGGGGTTAGTTTTATGACTTTTTTATTAATATATTTTCTTTTAATAGTAATGGCGGCGATCATCGATTTTTATCGGTACTGCGACATTATGGCGGACACATTTTTGTGACCATTGGCATTTTTCTAGCGACCAATGTTATAAAAATGCATTGCTTACTATAAAAATGTCACTGGCAGGGAAGGGGTTAACACTAGGGGCGAGGGACGGGTTAATTATGTTCCCTGGGTGTGTTCTAACTGTAAGTGGGGTGGGACTGACTAGGGGAAATGACAGATCGCTGTTCATACATTGTATGAACAGACGATCAGGAATTTTACCCCCTGACAGGACCGGGATAAAGGGGAACTCCACACCAATTTTTTTAAAAAAACGGTGTGGGGTTCCCCCCCTCCAGATCCAGACCAAACCCTCATCCCAGGCACGCAGTCTGGCCCGGACAGGTATGGGGGTGGGGATGAGCGAGCGCCCCCCCCCCCCTGAGCCGTACCAGACCGCATGCCCTCGACATGGGGGAGTGTGTGCTTTGAGGGAGGGGGCACTCTTCCCGACAACCCTGGCCGTTGGTTGTCGGGGTATGCGGGCGGGGGGCTTATCAGAATCTGATAACCCCCTTTAATAAGGGGGCCCCCAGATTCTGGCCCCCCACCCTATGTGAATGAGTATGGGGTACATCGTACCCCTACCCATTCACCTGGGGGAAAAGTGTAAAGTAAAAAACACACCACACAGAATAAAATAATTTATTAGTCACCTCGGGGGGGTTTTCTACCGCCCCCCCCCCCTTTCTTCTTTAAGCTCTTTTACAAGGGGGGTGTAGGCCCGGTCTTCTCTCTTCCGCCGCGGCCCCAGGCTTCACCGTTTTCTGCCACTGGTCTTCCCGGTGTCTTCCGCCAGGGCCTCTGGCTTCTCTGTTGCCTCTTCTTCCTGGCTCCAACGCGGGGGGGGCAGGGCTTCTCTCCGCTGTCTTCTGCCGGAGGGCGCCACCCTCCGGGCTTCTGCGGTGCCTTCCGCTTCTGCCTGGCACTTCCGCGGTAGCCAGGGCTTCTCTCCGCTGTCTTCTTCCTTCTCTTCCATTCGATGTTGACACGACGAGGTCCCGCGCTGAAATGCCGTCTCAGCGGTGGGCATCGACTTATAGGGCGATGCCACCATGTGACCTTAACCCATGTGACATCAACCCATGTGATATCACATTCCCTGGGCATGATGGGAATGTGATGTCACATGGGTTGAGGTCACATGGTGGCATCGCCCTATATAAGTTGATGCCCACCGCTCAGACGTCATTTCAGCACGGGACCTCGTCATTTCAACATCTAATGGCGCCCCCTGGCAGAAAACGGCGAAGCCCGCGGCCCCCCCCCCCCGGAAGTAAAGGAGCCTAATGGGGGGGGTGAAGGCGGAAGGCATAGCAGAAGACTGTGGTGGGTTGGCACCCCCCCCCCCCGGCAGAAAACGGCAAAGCCCAGGGCCCCGGCGGAAGAGAGAAGACCGGGCCTACACCCCCCCTTGTAAAAGAGCTTAAAGAAGAAAGGTGGGCCCGGCAGAAGACCCCCAGAGCTGACTAATAAATTATTTTATTCTGTGTGGTGTGTTTTTTACTTTACACTTTTCCCCCAGGTGAATGGGCAGGGGTAAGATGTACCCCATACTCATTCACATAGGGTGGGGGGCCATAATCTGGGCCCCCCCTTATTAAAGGGGACTCCTAGATTCCGATTAGCCCCCGCCCGCATACCCCCGACAACCAACGGCCAGGGTTGTCGGGAAGAGGCTCTTGTCCCTATCGACATGGGGACAAGAGTGCTTTGGGGTGGGGGGGCAGTGCCCCCCTCCCTCAAAGCACACACACTCCCCCATGTCGAGGGCATGCGCTCAGGAGGGGGGGGGCGCTCGCTCGTCCCCATTCCTGTCCAGGCCAGACTGCGTGCCTGGGATGAGGGTTTGGTCTGGATCTGGGGGGAACCCCACGCTGTTTTTTCAGCGTGGGTTTAACCCCTCCCGTTCCAGACCAAGCCGAAGAGCCTAATGTACCCCTGGAGGGGAACCAGCGCCGGTTTCTTGTTTGAAATTTGGCGCGGAGTTCCCCCTTATGGTCAGCGCAGGCTGAGAACAGGTCGGGGATTCCTGTGCGCCGCATCACGCACAGGAATTTCAGCTTCGCCGCTTAGTATTTACCAAGAATTTCTCGGCATACTGACAAGGCGTACGGGAATCCCCGAAATTTCCCTGTACGCATGCCCAGTATGCAAATGAACCTCCCAAGGTTCAAGCGTACTTTGCAAGCGTATGGGGATTGGTTCTCAAAAGTCACTATCACTTTCAATTCGGCCTGCGCCACACACTCAAACACATGTCACTACACTTCCCCTGCATCACCCCCCTCCCTCCCCTAATAAACCCCTGCCAAAATCCCCGCTATTTACATTTCAATATGCCGTGCTCCAGCTCTATAGTGGTGCTCAATTCGCCCTCTCCTGGGCGCACTAGGCATTATAGTAAATAGATAAATACGCTGCACTGCCAGCGTATCTCTTTAGTAAATGTAAAAACGGCTGTTACTCCTGCCTGTGCACCATGAGTCATGGCACACAGGCTTGGTAAATCAGCCCAAATGTAACCCTGGTCTCAAAAAAGAGCCAATGATGCAGCTCTTTACCCACGCGATCGGCTGTTTCCAATGGAAACAAGGAAATACCGGTTGTCGGCTCTCCATGCCTCACACTGAGTGTGAGAAGAGGAGAGTCATTCAGCGGCATCTTTTTATAGGGGAGACCTTACAGACAATGGGCCAGATTCAGGTAGATGGGAGCATCTTTGCTCCAGAGTAACGCTTCTCATTTATGTTACTCTGCCGAAATTTTAGGAGCAAGTGCTGTTATTCAAGAAGCACTTGCTCCTAAAGTTGCGGCAGCGCATCGCAAATGAGCCGGCGGAATTCAAATTGGGCAGGTACGGGGCGTGTAGTATTTAAACTAAGCGCGATCCCGCGGAGAACGTACTGCGCATGCGTCGAGTGTCAAAGCATCCCCGTGCGCATGCTCCAAATTCTGTGAATGAACGTCAATGACGTCACATTCCCATTCATGAACTTTTTACGCAAGCGACGCCATTTTTTTTTTTCCGACGCGATGACGACGCCTATACCTAACATAGGATACTCCACTAGGGGGCTGCTTTATCTATGCGCCGCGTATCGCTTCCGGAAACGTCGTAACGTCACTGCGTCGCGCCCGAATTCGCTCGTGAATTGCCGATTTCCGCTCATCAACATATTTTTTGAGCGTAAATCGGCGGGAACGCCCCCGGCGCCATTTTTAAGTTGAAGTAACGATGCAATGGCGAAATTCATTTACGCTGCTCGCATCGGAACTTCAACCCGGCGTTTCTTGTTTTCTGGTTACAGAAAACAGAAACGCCGGCTTAAAGTGACAGTTAGGCTGGCGGATCACTGGATCCGCCAGCCTAACTGTACCTGAATCTGGCCCAATCAGTGCTCTGATTTTCAGTGCAGCCCTAACAGTGCCCAGCAGTGATGCCAATCTGTGCCCACCAGTGATGCAAGTCAGTGCCCATCAGGGCCGCCCATCATTGCCCATAAGTGCCACCTATCAGTGGCACATATCAGTGCCCATCAGTGCTGCATATTAGTGCCTCCTCATCAGTGCCACCTCATCAGGGGGGATATGATCAACATGTACAAATACATAAGGGGTCCATATAGTGAACTGGCTGTTGAGTTATTCACTTTAGGGTCAACACAGAGGAGAAGTGGGCACTCGTTATGACATCTCCAAATACGGAAAGGTTTCTTCACAGTGATAGCTGTGGTTCTGGCCAGCTCTGTAGATTGCTTTAAGAAAGGCCTGGATTCTTTCCTAAATGCACACAATATAACTGGATACTGGGGTCCATTCCCTTTGACCTGTACAGCACCCTGCCAGAGCAACATTTGGCTTAGTTATGTGAAAGAGAAGCATTAAAGGTAGAAACCTTGCTCTTCTTCCTCAAGGCCCGGGTACCATCCATTTTGGTCTTTTTTTGGCACTTTGAAAGGATCCAATTGCATAGCCACTTGATCCTGCCAAGGATCTTCAATGGAGCTCTTCTTAGCACTTCAATAACCGTGACCAACACCTTAGACACTGGCAAAAAAAATGGAGGTACTCCCTGTATGGGAGGGGTTATATAGAGGGGGACATCCTGTCTTTTGAGTGCACCAGTGTCCATTCACCTATAGGTGGCGTATAACCCACATAGTTATTACTTTGGCTGCTCTATGTCCCATGATGTATGATAAAGAGAAAAACTCACACAACTACAGGCCCTGTTGAGTGTCAGCATATAAAACAATCAATTTAAAATAGCCTTCGGGAGAATACTTGACTGATATGAAAAGATTCACTTCCTACTAGTACTCCAAGAACACCACCATTCTACCACACAATTCTTCTTGCTTTTCACCCCATCCTAAGGTTATCAGCTGCTCACATCAATTTAGAAACTTCAGGGGTCATTATGAAGCTTTTGCTATGTAGTGCCGCCTACAGTTTTCCTCTTATTTTTCTGGCACATGTTTACCGAAGCCATGAAAATATAATTAGTTGTTTTGGGTTCTGACACATATCACTTTTCCCCTTTTATATTAAACATCTAAAAGCTGTTCTAGACACAGAGCTTTAACCTTCCTTCCGCTCGGCTGTCAATCAATCGATTCAGCGCAAAGTGCCAAATTACTGCTAACAACAACACAGTTATATAAACGGCTCCGAGACGCATTTTGTTGCTCAATGGATCAGGAACAGGCTTATAATCTTTAAATTGATATTTCTATTTTTCCAGTACTCAAATTGCTGTTTAAATTGCAGCCAGATATCCTGTTTACAAAGTAAACAAAGAAAGAGATACGTATCATTTCCTGCAAAAAGACACCCAGACTACACAATGTATTTTCTGCTGAGATTTTGCTAAATATTTCAATGGATGTGGTCATCTCCTAAAGGAACCTTGTATGGAGTGTTTGAGGGGTTGGGGTGCTCATCCCATGATCCCTTGCATTGATCTTTGTTGTGGTTGCACCAATTAAATGTGTATCTGTAAAATAAAGATTTTTTTATAAATAAGAAAATCTAAAACATCAGTTAATAGACAAACTATTAAGGCTTACTTACACTTGGGGTTAGGGGACTGTAAAAACAGGCGGTTGAGCTGCATTTTTACATACAACCATCAGGGGCGCCACCCCCTCTTTCCCTTTCAACCTCCTCTTTATGCATTAAAAAGATTTATGCAAAGCATAAATCTATCCATGACTGCTGTGGCCACCCCCTATTCATGTGTCCGGCCCCTTTTAGGGTCAGGTTTATTTTTAAGCACCTGATTAGAGCCAGAGGCTTTAATTGGCTTTTTTTTAAAAGGGTGGGCTCGGGTCACAGAGAGTGTGACCGGAGCCCACCCAGGGGTGTTACAACAGCAAATTAATATTCACTGTTGCAACACTGATCCTCCTCCTGGCCAATGGGGAAGCGGGTCTCATACCCATCAGCCGATTGGCTGAAAGAACAGGCGATCCTATCGGATGCCTAGGAGGAGGGGCGGAGACGCATGGAGGAGGAGAGCCACTGGCCAATGCCTGGTCCCCACCGCCGCTCCTCGGATGCCCAATCCTCGCCACTCCTCGGTAGCCCATTCCCCGCAGCTGCTCCTCAGATGCCGCCAATGCCTGATGCCGCTGCCTAGATGGGGTAAATGCTGGAGGACCCACCAGCAGACAGTGGGGGGTTTGATTGCTTAGGGTGGTTCGGTTGTTTGCCGCCTCCTCAAACAAAAAAAAACTGCCACCACTGATAACCACCCTCCCTTTAACCTCTGTACGACCGCCCTATAGCAGATTTACTGCTACAGGGCGGACTTACTATGCAGAATCATATATATATATATATATATATATATATATATATATATATATATATATATGTGATTCTGCACTTCAGGCTTTTGGGCGCCAATCAGCAGTTCCTCCGTACCCGATGTCCGCCAGGACCCGCAGATCATTTGGGACTCTGACAGAATGACAGTCTGCCTATGTAAACAAGCAGACGATCAGTGTCCTGTCACTAGGCAGAACAGGGAGATGCCTTGTTTACACATACATCCCCCCGTTCTGCAGCTCCAGCAGGGGCCACATTTAAAGGGACGTACATGTACGCCCATTTGCCTGTTCGTGCCATTCTGCTAACGTAAAAGTGCGTGCCGCGGTCAGTAAGTGGTTAATATATTGGGAACAATGTAGTGCATGGAGATCTTTTTGTGAAATGCGTGTAAAGGTGAACTTGCACTTTAAGTTAAAATGCTCATACTTCTTGTATTTAGAGAAGATAGAGGCCTAAATTCAGTTTTATAAAATCTTTAAATACTTGAATGTCTATCTACAGCTTCACTTGAAAAGGTCTGGAACTGTTCATGCCCTTTAGGCCAAAACTGTACATTACTTCAGTGCAATGGGCATGAAAGTTTCTCGCCAAGACAGGGCAGCACTCTCATTATTTCCTGCTTCTAGGTGCATTGTACATGTAGAGGTAGGATAGCTCTGAGTGGAATGAATTAAAATGTAATAGGTAGAATATATTCTCACACAGTATGTTGTATTCATAAATCCCCACTGCTGTCCATGGAGATTTTCATCTGAAGCTGCCAGACCTTGAAGAGCGAACCAAGCCCTGTAGAGCAAGAAGTTTTCATAGCGGGAAACCTTCTTCCAAAGTCTTTTAATTTCTTTAAGAAATAACACACCTGTCTGCTGAAAATCAAATAAGTAGCATTGAGGACAATAAACGTATTAGAATCCGAGGTGTGCTGCTGAATAATAATATTTGAACCACTCTCGGCACAAAGCAGCATTCAGAAATAATGTTCAGTATGCATGACGTCATATTTAAGTGATAAAGGTTAAAGTCAATCCATAATACGTTTTTACAACTCAAATTCTTTTTTAGTTGTTTATATATATACTTTGAAAGGCAAAATACTTTAGGTTTTTATTGCTGTCTATACAAACCTATTGAGAGGGGAGTTCCTGCCGGCATATCCTGTCCCAGCTACAGAAATACACAATACTAGAAAGTCAATGTCACTGGACAGGAAGACACAGACCATAATAATCAGGGGTCTCCAAACTTTTTAAACAAAAGCCAGTTTTCTGTTTTTGTGACCCTATGAGGGCCAGACTGTTACCAGTCAGGGTAAAATGCCCCAAGTTTAGTAGTCAGTAGAAGTAAAATACATATTGGCCTAAACTGTCCCTAGGGGTTAGTGAGTGGTGGAAGTAAAAGTTGCCTAGTGTCTGGTTAGGAATAGTGCCCCATCATTGGTGTCAGTGTAAGAAGTAGTGCCCCATTATTGGGGTCAGTGGGAATAATTGTGCCCCACTATTGGTATCAAATAGTGCCCCATCATTGCTGTCAGTCGAAGGAATAGTACTCCATTGGTAGTATCAGTGAGAAGAATAATATCTCATTGGTGGCGCCAGTGTTAGAAATAGTGCTCCCTTGGTGGTGACAGTGGAAGAAGTAGTGCCCCATCATTGGTATTAGTGGAAGAAATTGTGCCCCACTATTGGTATCAGTGAGAGGAATAGTGCCCTATCATTGCTGTCAGTAGAAGAAATAGTACTCCATTGGTAGTATCAGTAAGAACAGTGCCTCATTGGTGGTGTCAATCGAAGCAATAGTACTGCATTGGTGGTATCAGTAAAAAGAATGGTACCATATTGTTGGTGTGAATTGAAGGAATACTATTCAATTGGTGTTATCAGTGGGAGTAATAATGCACTATCACTAGTATAGAGGAATAGTGCCATGTTGGTGGTGTCAGCAAAATAAATAGTGCTCTATTGGTTGTATCAGTGGGAGGAATAGTATCTCATTGGTGAGTGGTGACACCAATGGGCAAAATATTGCTCTAATTGTGGTATCAGTGGAAGTTATAGTTCCCCATTGTTGGTGTTAATGGAAGGAATAGTGCTCCATTAGCTGCATTAGTGGGAGGAATAGTCCCCTATTGCTGGTATCAGTGAGAGCAACAGTGCCCTGTTAATTGTGTCTGGAATAGTACTCTATTGGTGGAATAGTACTCTAGTGGTGGAATAGTACTCTATTGGTGGTATCAGTAGGAGGAATTGTGACCCATCCGTGGTGTCAGTGGAAGGAATAGTGGGATCAGGCCCCAAGGGGTTGGGGATGCCCTGTCTGATATTGCATCTAACGTCACATGGAACCTAGAGAGATGGGACAAAGTACTACATATACTTTGTCCCCTGGGGAACTCAAAAATATTGATAGTTCCTCTTTATGCATTTGGTCTTCCTTTGACACTGTACTGTTAATATGTTATGAATATTCCAAATTAACTGACTGAATCAGGACAGACGCATACCGGTATTATGATTTTCAAAATGTATATGAAAATAAGTGAAAATATGATCCAGGCCTAACTGTTTAAAGCGTTGTTAGCCTCTTTATTTGGCTGTTGGATTGCCATGAAATAGCCCTCGCAGACAGCCCAATGGCAAGATCCACACTTTGCCATTGACAGCCAATAGAGAGTGTTGTTACTGGCAGGATCTCCAGGTAAGAAGCAGCAGATTTAAAAAAGCAAGTCACTTAAAGTTGTTGTAATCGAAAAAAAAAAAAAATTCATAATAAGCATCCCTCTCCTGCAAACATTCCTCTTTTCACTTCCTCATTGTTCGTTTTTGCTCAGAAGTTGCTCTATTTCTTCTCTGTTCTGTTCACTTCCTGCTCCTCTGATTGTTACTCACCACCGTGAAGGGAGGCTTTACTGCGGTGGTCAGTGACGTGCTCGCCCCCTCCTGGGAACTACATCTGTGTGGCAGGACGCTCTCTACGTGTTAAAGACTTCAAGGAGGTGTGAATTACTGGGCGTGCCGCAATGCATACTGGGAAATGTAGTTCTTACATGAACGAGCGCTGCAAACCAGGAGGTGAATGAGAGAACAGAAACTAGAACGCCGGAGGTGATATAGATGAAGGAATTTAATAGGTATGTACTCGTTTTTTAACAGAATCATTACACTAGTCTGTCTGTCTACCTTGCAGACATTGGGCCAGATTCACTTACATCGGCGCATTTTTGGACCGGCGTAGTGCAACTCCTTTAAGTTAGACCGGCTTAATTTCGAGGCGCAAGTAGCGTATCCTCGTAGTATTTTTGGCCAAATTTGCACCGGTGCAATGTAAATTCCGAGGCGTAAGGCGGTGTAATTCAAAGTGGGAAGGACGTGGGCGTGTTCCATTGAAATGAGCCGTGACCCCATGCAAATGAAGGGCCGGCCAGACTGGGCATGTGCACATGAAGCAGACTTTGGTCAGCACCTCTCTGAGCATGCTCAGAACTCGGCACGGCGTAATCAGTTAGATAGGAACTAGGCCTGTCAGACTTAGTGAGCTATGCACAGTGCTTAAATAGACCGAGAGAAATGCCCTTCCATTGCAAAAGTACATCCCATTTTTTTCCCTTCCTGAAGCAAGGTGCTTTTATTCCGTTGTCTGTTGCTGTTTGGAGGTTTGTGTCCTGTCGGTGTATATATATATATATATATATATATATATATATATATATATATATATATATATATATATATAAAATATTAAATAAGATAATTATAATAATATTAAAATTAGTAAATTTATATTAGTTAAAAAAAATACAAATATATATTTATTATATTAATTATTATAAAATATATACTAAACAGAAAAAAATGTATATAAAATATATATTTACCCATTAGGGTGAAAAGAGCCACTGGCAAGGAAATGGAGTGTTGCCAGTACCTTGCCCAGTGGCGGTCGGCAGATCCTCTCCCGTTTAAGAACAGGGGAGTCCGCACTATGGTGAATAAAGTAGCTGTTGCCTCCCAGTAGGATCCCTATGTGGGGAGCTAATATAAATATGAATAGTAGAAAGGGAAATGGCGCTGCTAAATTAATACCCCTCCCCCATGAGTCTCCCCTGAGGAGCTGGGGCCGTGGCCGGGGGCGCCCCAGGCGTGGCTCACGTAAAGGGCAATAAAAAATGTTTTCCCCTTTTTTGATTTTTTTTTTTTGCTGGAAATTTTTTGATTTTGCTGGTAATTTTTTTTTTTTTTTTTGGGTTGTGAATGCTGTTTGAATGTGGGGGTGACATTCCTGCCGGAAAAGGGGTGTCACCCTCAATTTTGGTGGAGAAGGGTTCCCCAGGACCAGGGAGAAGTGATCCCCAGGTCCGTGTGAATGGTGTATGAATGTACAGTGACATAATTGGAGCCTTGGCATGGCGTTGCTGCTCACAAGTCCTGCATGGTGGACTGGTGCCAATCCAATTTGATGTGGATGTGGGGTGTGTGTGCTAGGGACCACAGTGGTGTGCATGCATGCATTCTCATTGTGCCGTGATTAATGTGTGTGTTTAACGTGCAAAGATGCCCAATGTGAGCTGTCTCCTGGCTGCTCTTCCCTCAGAAGACGGGGTAGCCTCGGTTAGGGGGGGATTGTCTGGTTCAGGGGTCAGGTCATCACGTAGGTCAATCTGCAGGTCCTTTCTTACTGCGAAGTTGTGCAGCATGCAACATGCACCGATGATCTGGCACACGAAGTTTGGGGAATACAAGAGGGTCCCGCCAGACTTATCCAGGCATCGGAAACGTGACTTCAGGAGGCCAAAGGTGCGCTCCACCACTGCTCATGTTTGGGCATGTGCTTGATTGTATCTTTCCTCTCCTGGGGCTTGGGGGTTCCGGATAGGAGTCATGAGATGGGGTCCCAGTGGATATGCAGAGTCACCTGTAAGGGAAAAGACAGGAGGATGTTAGTCATGCATGTGCCCCTTGTGATGTGTGCATCATGGGAGGGGATAGTCATGCCTGCCACCCATGTCACTCACCAACCAGCCAGGTGTCCCCATACACGTTCTGATCGAATTCCATTCGGATGTGGCATTGATTGTATATGTAGCTGTCATGGCTGGACCCTGGGTGTTTGGCACGGACGTGCCATATGAGGCCTTGGGCATCGACTATCACCTGTACGTTGATGGAGTGCCAATGCTTCCGATTGCGGTACATGTGCTCTGTCTCCTGGGGGGGCTGGAGTGCCACATGTGTGCAATCAATGGCCCCGATGGTGCGTGGGAATCTGGCAATTCTGTAGAAATCTGTCATTGCCTTCAGCCGCAGGTCCTCAGTGGTGGGTTTGATAATTTGGTTGGCCATGCGTCTGAGGATTGCAGGGACAACCTGGTGCACACATCTGCTCATGGAGGATTGTGACATCCCAGCCACCACTCCACTTGTACGCTGAAAAGAGCCACTGGCAAGGACATGGAGTGTTGCCATGACCTTGACCAGTGGCTGCACTGCATGTGAGCGTTGTGTTCGGCTGGTGATGTCCTCCTGCAGGGTTGTGGTTAATTCCAGGATGACATGAGGGGTGAATCTGAAGATGCGATACACCTCAGAATCACTCATGTCAAACAGGTCTATGCGGGTGCGGTTTATCCTCTCCCGTGCCATCCTCCGTGCCATCCTCCGTGCCCTCATCCTTCTTTGTTCATTTAAAGTCAGTAGTATAGCTATGTGCGACGGTGCCCCTGGCATGTTGGCATACAGATTGTTGTGCAACACGTGTGACTGCTGAGCTCCTCACTAACAGTGTTGCTTTATCTAACAAGTAGACTTTTTTTCTCTTTTTAGACCAGCTTTTATATGCTCTAATTTTAGACAGGACATTTTGCTGTTGCGCACACTGTGTAGCCTGCGCTGCCCCAACGTTCTTTTGTGGATCCCCGTAAGTCCCTCATTAGCATATTTGACTAGCAAATCAATGGTCTGTCTAGCGCAGTTTTGCGCGGACGGATGAGCCTGTCTAACGAAATTACGCCGGACCAAAAAAAGTAGATTTCTTGCGTATCTCGTTTTGGGGATGCCGTGCATCGAAACGCACGTGCACATTTAGACTTACGCACGCGCATCTCCTGTTGCGCAGGCGTAATCGCTCTGTGAATCTGGGCCATAGTTTTTGCATTACAGCCAAGCAACTAGCATTTTTAGGGACCAGTCAGCAGTGGCAACCTCCTTATGTCTAATATGACATATTTCTGATGCCTTATGATATACTTTTCTAATGATTCCTGAGCCTGCAAAACCCCATAGCTTGTTCCATGACCTATTGATAGGTATTCTTATAATGGGAATGGTGATGCAGCAGACAACATACATCATTTACAGTCAGAATACTTTCTGAAAGCTTTGCATTTCAGTGCCTGAGGCACAAGGAAATGAATTAACTAGAAATGGTTCCCAACCCCACATATTTTATTACCTTTAAGTACAATATTTATACTGGTGATCCAACTGACCCGATGGCTTCAATAGAAAGTCATTAATATGTTTATGTTTTTCCCGGGATACTATTTTATATCCCCTAATGCTTCAAATATATATATATATATATATATATATATATATATATATATATATATATATATATATATATATTTTTTTTTAAACGTAAAATAGAATTTAAAGTATAAGGGCAATGTGCATTTGAAACGTTTATTTAAGAGGTAATTTGTGCATTATAAAATAATATTATATGTTGAAGTGAATAAAATCCCCACTTTAGCTTAATAAAAAATGTAAAATGCTGTGGTGCTTTAACCCTCCCAGAGAAAGAGGAAGGAAGAGGAACCAGGGGCATCGGGTGACCAGACAGAAGACCTAGCTCCAAGGAAAAGTGGAATTCAAGAGAAAGGGGTTATTTGTTGTCGCTAAGTTAGGTACTTTTGACTCAAATATGGGGGGGTTTGGATAGCGTGAGGAAGGGTTAGACCACAGATGATGTCTGTCGGTCAATTGGGAAGCCCCCCCCCCCCCCCACTAACAGGCTATGTCAAGGCAGAAAGTTCAACAGAGGACACTGGAAAAGTGGAAAGGCCAGTACACGCGATCAGACTTTTTGACAACAAACCTCCGACGGACCGGTTTTTGCAGACAATCCGACCTTGTGTACGCTCCATCGGACAAACTTTTTAGTTTTTTCACCAGACAAATGTTCGCTGTGCGAACAGACAAACTTTCCGGCAACAAATGCCTGATGGAGCAAATCCGATCGTGTGTACACAAGTCCATCGAACTAAAGACCAAAGTACAAACACACATGCTCAGAACCAATGCTAAAGATCAGACAACAAAAAGTTGCCCAAAAGGTGGTGGTAAAGAGAAGAAAAAACACGTAGCACGTCTATTACATCACTACGTTTGTGTATGTTGGCTGAAAAAGTCCTACTGTGTGTATGCATACCAAGTTCACGGACTATGCCCTTCGGAGCAAAATCTGCGGAACAGTCAGTTGGAAGTCTGATCGTGTTTATTTCCCTGTCGGAAAAAAGTTGGATGGTTTCTTCAATGGAATTCCGCTCGTCTTGCATACAGATGGTCAAGAATGCGGTGACGTACAACACTACGATGGGGCAAGAAAAAGAAGTTCAATGCTTCTGAGCATGTGTCAAATTTTTTCCGAGCATGCATGCTTTTTTTCCTGTCAGAATTCAAAACAGACAAATGTTTTTTCTGCTGGGAATTCTTTCCGTCGGGAAAATAGAGAACCTGCTCTCTATCTTTTTCCAGCAATTTTCCCGTTGAAAAAAGTCCGATGGAGCATATACACAGAGGCGGCTCTTTAATCAGGCAAATAAGGCCTCGCACTCACAGGGGCCTCGCGGCTGCCTAACTTACCCAATGGCATTACCCCAGTTTTGAGGGACAGGGGACCTTAATTTTTCTGTGCTCAGGCAGCGTTAAGAGCCCTGACTCAGCGGGCCTGCTGGTTGTTAGGCCCTGCTCCTAACAACCAGTGAATATCGGTGACACCACCCCTTGTGACGTCAGCATTCCCTCAGTGAATGATGTCACAAGGGGCAGGTTCACCAGGCCCCTGCCCCTTAGTTACTAAAGATCAGGATTTGGGGGGCTTCCAGATTCAGACCCCCACAACCATCGGCCAGGGTTGTATGGAAGAGGCTCTTGTCCTTGAATTATTTTTCCCATCATGGTCAAGAGTGGGGCCGCATGTCAAGTTTTACCTAAGGCCTCACAAAGCCTAGAGCCGCCTCTGCATACACACAGTGGGGATTTTCGACCAAAAGTTCTCATCTGACTTTTTCCGACTGGAAAACCAATTGTGTGTACGGGGCATCTGAGTCTTTAGAATTGTTGTATTTCTGTCTGCACCACACACACTATGTCTTGCATGGACAGAAAAGGGAGAGAAACTCCACATAATTGTAATTTTTTTCCCACTACAATAGTAAAAGAAAAAAAATGGAGTTTGACTTTTAGTAGCCAAAAATAGGCCATCCTGAAATGTTTTATTTTCCCACTTACATTGGGATAAAAGTACGGTCCTACTTAAAAGTGAGTGTAGCACTATCCCTACAGGAGCCTCTTGAGTATGTTTTTGCATACTCTGCCTCCCAACCCCTATAACAGCCTCTGTCCCTCTTGGCACACCTGGCGATAGTGTAAGTGCAATGACCAATGAGAAACACACATGTTTTGATAAAACACAGAAATTGTCCTTACTGCAATATTTCTGTGGAAAAGTAACAGACAGTAACAATATACATATCCAAGTAATCAACTGTAGGGCAATAACTGAGATTAAGTGCAATATAGCTCAATACTATGATCAGGCTGCTTTCAGCGGATTCCAAACCTGAGAATGTCCCCAAGAGCAGAGGCACACTTAAAGGGGTGTTCCAGACAAATTTTATGTTTATTAAAAGTCAGCAGCTACAAAAAGTGTAGCTGCTGGCTTTTAATAAACATACACTTACCTGCCTCCTGCGTTCCAGCGACGCGCCGACCGGGACTCTGCTCCTCTCCCCCCCTCCCTGACCGGCATCCTCATTGCTACTGTGGGCATCCGGCCGTGACAGCTTTCAGCTTCACGGTTGGGCACCCACTGCGCATGCGCGAGTGGCACTGCGCATGCGCGCGCGGCACCTATTGGACAGGCGATAGCCTAGGACCTGTCCGTGTCCTAGGCCATCGCCTACAGGGAGGGGCTGCAATAAGGCGATTAAGCTTAATCGCCTTACCAGCCCCTCGGCGGAAGGAGGAAGTGGGACAGGAAGTCCCACTCCTCATTGCTACTGTGGGCATCCGGCCGTGACAGCTTTCGGCTTCACGGTTGGGCACCCACTGCGCATGCGCGAGTAGCACTGCGCATGCGCGCGCAGCACCTATTGGACAGGCGATAGCCTAGGACCTGTCCGTGTCCTAGGCCATCGCCTACAGGGAGGGGCTGCAATAAGGCGATTAAGCTTAATCGCCTTACCAGCCCCTCGGCGGAAGGAGGAAGTGGGACAGGAAGTCCCACTCCTCCTGAAGCCCCCACTCCCCCCCCCCCAAAAAAAATTACATGCCAAATGTGGCATGTAAGGGGGTGAGGAGTGGGATAAGCGGAAGTTCCATTTTTGGGTGTGTAACGGTTACCACCGCTTACAACCTTCCATCCATCCACGACAAGCTTATCCGACACACCAACAACCAGGCAGACATGATCCATTCCATTTCCCAGAATAAACGAGACAGCGCTCCGTTCTCTAGTTTCCAAAATGTATGAATGACTTTATTGGTTCTTAGCTTGCTTATATCCAGTACAACATAATGCAGTTAATCACAGGACAATGTAATCTCCACCCCCCTATTCACTCACTGAGGATAATTCTTTAATTGGTAGCTAGACATGACGGCACCGTATTATCAATAGGGTTCAATTAACCTTGAATAGTAACACAGACATCTAGTTGAATAAGTTCTCTATACAGCTTTGTCACACAATGGCAGTGAGAGTGGGTGTCTTTACATTGAATAGCCAACACCTTAGGATATTTCAATAGCCTATTATACAAAAGGTATGACTCACTGGCTGACCTGGTCATGTCATCATGACTCCTTGTGATATCTCAGTCCTGCAATATGAAGTATTATTAATGTCCCATCTCATGTAATATGAATTATGATTCACTATTAGCCACCCTATACCCAAAAGGGCACAGGGTGGATTTCGACCCAAGAGTTTTTGGTGCTGCTGGCACAAGAGTATCTCTCATCCTTCCAACGTCTCTGGGTGTCACGGGCCATTCTGTTACATCGTGGAACTCTGCTTTAAATGGCAAATAAATCACAATGTGACGGTGGTAGAAGCCTTCCCTTCTTCTCCCATAAAATAAATCACCCAATATTCCATGAGTAGGAATATCCCTGGAATCGCCGAATAATCCATACATGAGCCAAGGCTTAATGCTGAATGTAAACAGGACACACTTTATTGAAAACACAGCACACTTTTATACAGGATTTGGAACATCCCGCCCCCAACAACCGCTTTCTTATTGGTCCTTTTTTCAGTTCCCCATCAGGTCCACCTTCCATGCAAATGAGGACTTCAAAATGTCTCAGCAGAGATTGGTCCCAAAGCTTGAATAGCCTGAATATGTGTGTTGAGACAGAAGCCCCCAGGGGGTAATTACTACAATGAAGCAATCAGAACAACAATTAACACCTCTACACACTGGACAATAAAATGTCTCTCACAAGCCCGACTCCACTTATTTCACTAGTCGGAGCCAAGCACTGAAGGGTCATTGTCCTAGTGTGCTTCTGTACCTTTAAGGAGGGGTGGCTCCCCTTCAGTCCACCTGCCCCTATCTATCCATTAAAATGCATGTGCCTCCATTGTGAGGACACTCACTGTTAGTGTTAGGACCACAGAATTATGGGGTGCCTTGGCGCGGCTCTGTGGCTCACGCATGCGTTTGCAAATGCGTGCGGACAAAACCCCTGTTTTTAACGCACATTGTTAGACAGGTTAATTGGTTGTTCTGCTAGCTGGTCGGTAAGTAGGCTTGGTTATTCCCTGGGCATTCCCCAGGTTTTTGTTGTTATCTGCTTTAGCCTTCCACTGCTACTTACTGTGATTGCCAGCCATAGATGGGGGCGGTGGATACGTTTTGTTTCACCTGTGGTGTTTATTTTGGTCCAGCAGTGCACCAACACCTTTGCAGCCATTGTGCTATATGCTGGGTGCTTGGTGTGCTTCTGTACCTTTAAGGAGGGGTGGCTCCCCTTCAGTCCACCTGCCCCTATCTATCCATTAAAATGCATGTGCCTCCATTGTGAGGACACTCACTGTTAGTGTTAGGACCACAGAATTATGGGGTGCCTTGGCGCGGCTCTGTGGCTCACGCATGCGTTTGCAAATGCGTGCGGACAAAACCCCTGTTTTTAACGCACATTGTTAGACAGGTTAATTGGTTGTTCTGCTAGCTGGTCGGTAAGTAGGCTTGGTTATTCGTCTGGGCATTCCCCAGGTTTTTGTTGTTATCATTGTCCTAGTGACCTAGTCAGGACAAATTAAGCCACTTCCAGTATCTCTTGCAATATGTACTCCACAATGTCTCATCTTCTGCAATACATGAATTAGGATTTCACGTAGAAACACTTCAGTATTTTATGGTCCATAAACCAATATGACGCTTTATATCGGATTGGTCACCCCTATTCAAATTTGGCTCTATGAGTCCAGGTAGGAAGAGAGCAGAAGGCTATCCCTCTTAATATCAGACCTCTCTATTCTGTCTCCTGACACCACAGGCCCAGCTACAAACACTGTACCCAGATCAACGTTCAATGAATTAACCCACAAGGCAAACAATTCCGCATTGTGTTGAGGTCAGGTCTTGAAGCAGGCCAGTCAAGTTCCTCTACCCCTAATGCACTCATCCATGTCTTTATGAACATTGCTTTGTGCACTGGTCCAAATCATTTGGTGGAGGGGGGATTATGGTGCAGGGTTGTTTTTCAGGGGTGGGGCTTGGCCGCTTAGTTCCAGTGAGTGGAACTCTTAAGGCATCAGCATACCAAGACATTTTGGACAATTTCATGCTCCCAACTTTGTGGAAACAGCTTGAGGATGGTCCTTTCCTGTTCCAACATGACTGTGCACCAGTGCATAAAGCAAGGTCTATAAAGCCATGAATGAGTGAGTTTGGGGTGGAGGAAATCGACTAACTTGATAGAACACCTTTTGAGATGAATTAGCGTGGAGACTGCTAGTCAGACCTTCTTGTCCACATCAGTGCCTGACCTCACAAATGCGCTTCTGGAAGAATGGGAAAACATTCCCATAGACACACTCTTAAATTTTTTGGACAGTCTTCCTAGAAGAGTTGAAGCCGTTATAGCTGCAAAGGGTGGGCCAATTCAATATTGAACCCTACGGACTAACACTGGGATCCCAATAAAGTTCATGTGCATGTAAAGGCAAGCCACCCAATACTTTTGGTAATATAGTGTATGTACTGTAAGTGTTGGCCTATTCAGCAGTAGAAGGAGAGAATGTATGTTGGGACTTTAAACAGGTCAGTGGCTAAAATTAGAACACTGTCCCCATCCCTGATAGTTGTATGTAATGGGGAAGGGGGAGGAAAACAAGGAAATGGGGAAAGGATGAGGTGTAACAAAATATAATAATGTAGAGAACAGCCCAACATTAGGTAGATGGATGGGACCGTGGTCAGTGGTAACTACCATGATTTCCATCCCCAATGTTAATGGAAAAAGGCATACACAGGGGGGGCGGGAGCAAGGGGAAAGGAAGGGTAAAAGGGAAGGGTGGGGCGTAGGGATTGTGGGACTTTGATATGAAACACAACACCGAATTATGTTGAATCAATTAATGGATTATAGTAACATTTATTAGATACAATAAGGCATACCAAAAGTGAACATACATCACAAATAAATAGTATAAAAACATATTAGGCATGATTGGTAAATCATAAAATTACATAATGAAACATAATAATACCCATAGTGTACCATGGTATGCATAACTGTAACCAAATAAAAATGTAAAACTAAAAGGTAAAACATAGGTAGTTCTGAATGCCAGAACATATGGTAATCGAGGTCAAGTTGACGTTATGTAACAATTAAAAGATTCGTAATTCTTAGAGGTAGAGATAGATATATGGTGAACTTGCTGGGACCAAACATCAGTAGGGAGCTCGACGCGTTTCGTGGATAAACTTCCACTCATCAGGAGCAAGTAGGGCCTGGGTACATCTGTGAATATAATATGGTATAATATAAAGATTTACTAAATGGTAGTTTAGTGATAGTGACTGAAAGAGTAGGGGACATAGGGTATAGTCCCAACACTCTTACCTCTGAGTAGGTTGGCAGTCAAGGATAAGAATAGGAAGTGGTAACCAATTATATTGACCTCTAGGTGTGTTGTGGAATGTAGGATCCCCGGGGGGAACTGAGGTGGTGGCAATGCGGCAGCATCCCGGTAGGACCCACTGAGGGATGGACAATGGATAGAAATGGAATCCCCAGTCATTAGCCATAATTGTGGACAGTATGCGATAGCATTCCGTGGAGTTCCTGTAAATATATTTAGTAATGATAGAGTGTCATTGTAGTGAGTGACTAGCACAAAGTAAAAAATATATAAAATGTAGGAGCAACAGTGGCATAATCCCCAGGCATGATAGCTCAGCAGGGTAGAGACGCCAATAAAATGGTGCAGTAGTATGAGCCCAGAATGGCATGACGATGGCTTTAAATGGACACAGCAGCCACTTTATTACAACATAGATACCTAAATAAATAACAGCAGTGTCAGTAGAAATACTATTCCAAATTGACTGCAAATAGTTAACAGTAAAGTCATCAGGAAGGGTGTCTTTGTTTGCAATATGTCGTTGAATGAGCCACAGCCCAACAGTTTGATGACCTCTTACTGAAACACTACAACTACCTTGGAAAGCAAGCCCCAAGAGGACCGAAAAACAACCATTAATGCCATAGGGCTTCATACCATCAGATTTGTCCTCGTTACCAAAACTAGCCTGCTGCATTTGCAAGTATCAAAGAACTTCTACTTGGCAGGCTTCTATGACAAATGATCTGTACTCAATGACCAAAATAAGAGAGGGGTTGACAGGTAGGACAACTACCTAGCTTTTAAGAACTGTCTAGAATGGCTGTTTAAGTCCAAACTCTGTAAACATCCACTGCGACTCCTCCTTAACCATCCCACCGCCTTCCTCTTGCTAGGCCCATTGCATTCCTGTCTCCACACCATTCACTTCAAAAACAATTTTTCTATGTAGCACCCTCCTCTAGTTAGGCTGCTAGGCTAAATTTAGTTCTTGGCTTCACTGCTATCAGTGGTGCCTTTATTGATTAGTCTTGTCTAATCAGGGTTTCCAAGCTGAGTGTATGATTTCACTCTCCTGCTTCTGGGGGAAGCTTCTAGAATATACAATTGGGGGGGGGGGTTATATTACCAGCATGAATATCAGCCAATTCCTGGAAGGAGGCATCCAGAAGATGGTTGGGGAGGTGATAAATGCTTGGCTTTGCCAGAGTGTTCTTTCCTCTCCAGGGAGGATTCTAGTTCCTCTGGGGCTTCTTCCCCCGGGAGATAGCTAGTGAGTCAACTAAGTTCAGTCTGGGCTTCAGCAACAAATTTCTAAAGTGGATATTTGCTATAGTCTGTGCCTCAGCAGGAGCTGGGCAGAGGGCCTAGGGAAGACTGGTAAAGGATTATTTGCTGGAAGGCTCTATTCTGAAGTCCTGGCCTGGAGAAGGATCCCTCACTGAGGATCTTCCATGGAAGTTGGGTGATGGTCTGCTCCTGGGCACTTTCAGTAGGACTTGAATTGGGACTTTCAGGTGTGACTGCAGTTTAAAAAAGCTGTCCTCATATTATTTTTATTTTGTTGCTATTGTTTGAATTGCCCTGATCCCTAGACCCCTCTCCTGTTTCAAGTTGCTCAGTAATAAATTCTAAAAAAGACATCCCTTAGACATGTCCCACATGGACACTACCCACCATCCTCGGACAAACCACCACCCCAAGCAACAAAGTCAAAAGTCTCAGAATCATCTTTGACTCCGACATGACGATGGATGCACAAATAAGATCAGTAGTCATTGGTTCGCATAATCTTCTCCGCATGCTACGTAGACTCATCCCCTTCATCTCGGAAGAGGACAGAGCAGTAGTGGTTGGAACAATCATCCATTCACGACTCGACTACGCAAACTCCCTCTGACTGGTAACAGGTAAAAAAACGTGGGAACCAATCTCCCCAGTCTTGAGGTCCCTCCACTGGCTGGCCGTACAGGACCGGGTGACATTCAAGACACTCTGCCTCACCCACAAATGTACACAAGGAAATTCTCCTCAATACTTAAGTGAGAAAATAAAACCCTACGTCACCAATCACATGCTCCGGTCAACCAACTAAAACCTTCTCCAAATCCCTAAATCCCTAAATCCCGCTACAAATCTTAGGGAGAATGTAGATTTGTAGTCCAAGGACCCCGGCTTTGGAATGCTCTACCCACGACCATCCGCTTGGAAGAAAACCATCGGCTTTTAGGAAAAAAATAAAGACCCACCTCTTCTGAAGGATCAGGGCGACACTGAATGCAAAGCGCCTTGAGGCGATTAAGGTCGCATTTGTTGCGCTATACAAGTTACTCACTCACTCTAAGCTTGACTGTTGGCGAGCATGGAATTGTGCTTGTGACTGGCAGCCTCTGTACTAGCAAGGGAGATCTGGGCAGAATCTTAGTAACCGTGAACATTACAATTATATTTGTATTTAACATATTTTTTTCATGGCATTTACCTGTAAAAAACCTCTCTCTCTCTCGATGCGTAGGGGCATCGCCATCTTGATGCAAAATCAGCAAGAATTAGAGCTGACACTCAAGTGACACTCCATAGCATTACCCTTCACTCCTCCACCAGCAGATACTAGGTTATACGTGGAGTTTAAGGGTTGGAGTTGGAGTGATTTCTCTGTCTCAAAAGTGAGACATCAGGGGTCTATTTAGACCCTTGCTATTTCACCAAAGACCCATACCAGGGTTCCTAAAAAAATTGTAAAAAAATTAAAATAATATTGTACAAAATAATAATAATAATAAAAAAAAAAAAACACTGACCCCGTCCACTGCCCTACTGACACCAATCACTGCTCTACAGTATATACACGCATTGTGTAATGGGGTGCTCATCCTAATGCTGTGCACACCAATGCCCAAAACGGTCTAAAACATTTCCAGTTTCAATTTATGTTTAGTGTATTTAATATCCAGCTCAAACAATACTTGCTGTTTGCATTTTAACAACTTTTGATAAAAATATTTTCAAAAAAAAGTCACAATTTCAAAAACTGCAGCTATTCTTTCCCCCCGCTGAGAGCCCAGTGGCAGATCTAGAGAGGTGTGAGAACCTCCACTGCTCTTCCAATTTCTACCTATTGGTCAGCTCAAATCTTGCTATTGTCTCCTGTCTGAATCATTCTTCACAGTGTGAAAAGAAATCAAAGTAAGGGGGAAATACTGACAAGGGACTACAATTTAAACTGTAATTCTCACCGTCAAAGAACATTTCGTTTTCTTTTACCTTTCTGAATGATAAGCTCTTTCATTGTCCAGACGAAGGAATAACTTTTGTAATGTTTTGAAGGTCTAATGGTAAATCACAATGGAGAATTTTAAAAGGTAAATTTAATAATAGTAATAAATAATAATAATACATTGTATTATAAATAGTACAGAATCCAAATCAATGCACAAGGGCTGAATGCCAGGGCAGGTCACTGATTAATATAATATCCAAATGATTTAGAGTGGGTGGTATGTCACTCCTTATAATAATACACTAAAATTCACATTTAAAATGACAAACAATGAGGCGGCTTACACACGACCGAGGTTCTCGCTGGAAACCAGCGAGAACCTCGCTGGATGCTGCATTCCAGCGAGGACCTCGGCCGAGTGTACGCTTCTGGCTCGCCCCGCCTGTCGGGAATCCCGTCGAGCGAAAAGAGAGCAGGCTCTCTTTTTGCTCGACGGCCCGCCTGGATGAATGGCTGGTTGCCATTCCTGACGGGCGGGTCGCCGATTTCGACGGCCGGCAGAGAACCTCGACGGGCGGAACGATGTGTTCTGCCCGTCGAGGTTCTCTGCCGTGTGTACACGGCCTGACAAACAGACATGGAGGTTGATTTGTAAAGCATCAATATGGCCAAATCCTGGCAATACCCCTGTTTTAAAAAATATACTCCAGCACATTTATAAAACACAAGTATGTGCTTTGCAAATTTGCTTTATGGCTCGGTTCACATATTTGCGATGCAGGAAAGGCAGAGAAACCTGTGCGAATCCCGCACTGCATTAAAATTGCACTGCATGTATGCAAACTGCAGGGGGTTTCAATGTTAACGATGCTGAAAGAACAACAGCATGTAATGTAAAGTACTGTGATCTATATACTGTATGCATCATACCTATCTAACCAGCAGGTGGCACTGTAGTGTGTATACATGGTAATGTAATCAGAGGAAGTGTTATCTTTCTTAGGCCACGTACACACGATCGAACATGTGCGCTGAAACTGGTCCGCAGACTAGTTTCAGCGGACATGTTCGAT